>OW569411.2:70207776-71457776 GCA_937662695.2 Halyzia sedecimguttata
AGATAAATATTATTTCGAATATCAGATCCGTAAATATTCTTTATGAAATGGAAATTCTCATTTCAGATTGCACAGGATCAATGTGTTCCTGTAAAAGAAAACAAATTCCGTGTATTGGCTCCTGCAAATGTATGGCCCAAAAAACATGTGCAAATACGAGTACTTCAAATTTTTCAAATCTTTCTTCCCTTGATGATTCTTCATGTGATAGTGATAGTTGAATTAGATGAATCATGACATGTAAGAAATTTCTAGGCCCTAAATATCATAGATACCAACTATATACCTTCTTAATTATTTTCTAGATTTTTGGTCTAGGATTCAGGAAATCTTGTTACTACTAATGAGAATGAACGATGATTTCAAAAATGTGTTAATATTACGTCTCAAAATTGATTTATGAAGTAATGAATATAAGTTTGAACTCGCATATTTGCATATTTATTAACGAATTAACAAAATTAAATCAAATATATATGAATTATCTGTAAAATTCTCATATACATAAAAAATTAGGAATTTAAACAATATCTTCAAAATGATGATTCTTCATCTGATAGTGATAGTTGAATTAGATGAATCATGACATGTAAGAAATTTTTAGGCCCTAAATATCATAGATACCAACTATATACCTTCTTAATTCTTTTCCAGATTTTTGGTCTAGGATTCAGGAAATCTTGTTACTACTAATGAGAATGAACGATGATTTCAAAAATGTGGTAATATTACGTCACAAAATTGATTTATGAAGTAATGAATATAAGTTTGAACTCGCATATTTGCATATTTATTAACGAATTAACAAGATTAAATCAAATATATATGAATTATATGTAAAATTCTCATATATATAAAAAATTAGGAATTTAAACAATATCTTCAAAATGCGTTCTGAAGGCACGCAGGAATAGTACTGTAAAGTTGGTCGGATAGATATAACGAACCTTATGTGCATAGATCAAAGCTCAAATCAAAGGTCCCACGAAAATCTGTTTTAGAGCTCTTTTCATGCCTTGTGAACTCTACTATTATTTCTAGTTATATTTTTCATTTTGTGGTAGTCAGCACTGACATTCGATCCTATCAATTTTCAACACACGTCAATTGACAATACAATATAATCTGGACATAGGGACATAATTGTTGAGGAAAAGCTTTATTTTCATTAAAAAATATGGTACTAGAGATTTCCTTCTTGCTAATTTTGAATCATTCATGCTATTAGGAAACTGTTTTAAATCTGATCTCCATGTCCTACGTACGTTTCAAATTCAAATTCCGTAATCTGTCAACTTTCGTAACAGTCACACCAACTACCGAGATACAATACAAAAGTCACTAGGATGTATAATCCGAATTTTTCATTAAATCTCAACAGTATTTTACAAAACTTGCCTGAAATAGAGAAAATATCGTCTAATACTCGTTGCAGAAGGCAATTCCAACACTCATGCAATCGAAAACTCGCTCCTTCGTCGCTCGTTTTCGAATTTCGCATTCGTGTTTTAATATGAGCCCATTCTGCAACTTGTTTTAGAATATACTATTCCGCCTCAATTCTATCCCTTAGCATGGATCCTATTCAGGCTCCAATGCTAATAGGTATGTTTTCTCGGTAAGCGAGGAGTACTGTATTGAAAGACTCTATTGAATTATTATCAAATGATTTTAATATAATATAGTTGATAAAATTCATCAAATCAAATTAATATTTTACTTAGATACCATACCAGTTATGTAGTTCCCAGAAAAACTTTATTCACCGCTAGGATGAAAATGCTATATATAACTTGTTTCATCTGCTTGCCCTTAAAGGCATATTCAAATTTTTTTTTACCATCATTGGATCTGTAGTTTTGAACATATAGGGAAAAATACCTTTGAAATAGGTATATCTCTGAAAGCCATTGGACAGAATGTTTTGCCCATTCACAAAATAATTATAATTTTTGTTCTTTGTTTCAGGATCTCCTCGACAATTACACGTTCCTTCCGTTTAGTATTTTCCTAGCTATATTCTGGATTTTCACTTACAAGAAAGTTCCAGAAACCAAGAACAAGACTTTTGAGGAAATTCTTGCACTCTTCAAACACGGCAATGGAAGGTAAGCCTTTATTAATCTATTACTATATTATTTCCAATCCGATATTATTTCCTGACTACTGAGAAATATTAAGTTAACGTGAAAATGTCTGGAAGCAAAACTTCTAATTGTTAACGAAAAACAATTCTTTCCAATTTTCTAAAATTAATATTTCAGACAAAAGATCATATTAGATCTTCGAAGAATGTCTTCAATAGATCAATGTTGTTTGTTCCATTTGTTATCCTGAGATTGAATGGGAAATCTTCCGCTTAAATTTATTAACTGAGGATCGCTATTTCAAAATTATATTCTAAATATCGTTATTCTCGAGGCGTTATATAGTTCTATTGCCCATGACAATTGAGTTTGTAGACTTTTCATACAGTGTGGAAAAGTCAAATGGAATAAATTCATTATCTTGTTTACTGAACATATTTATGGAAAATCCCGAAACATGTCAAATTCACATTTTAAATTGTCATTCTTCTTCTTAAAAATGCGAACCTTACCTTCAACCCCCTTCGAAAGACAGGTACAACCCCTAATTTTTCCAATAGGAAGAATGGGCTTGTGTTACATCGTTTGAAAGGTCGTGTCATTCCCTATTCAACAATATTATCCAATCAGTACCAAGACGTTTTGTTTTTTCTGATGAGTGCACTTTTTCTCTCAACGGTCATGTGAATCGTCAAAATTACCGCTACTGGGCTGACGAAAATCATCACTGGATGGAGAGGAACACGCAATTCTCTCAAAATGTTTGAAACCATATCATAGGCCCCTTTTTCATTGAGGGCAATTAGAATGGCGATAATTATTTAGCACTACTTCAAAATGATGTCGTTCTTACTTTAGCAAATTTATATCCTGCTCAAGGAAATCCTCAAGTTCCACGGAATACGATATGGTTTCAGTAGGATGGAGCACCACCACATTACCAACGCTATGTCCACCAGTACCTCGACACAATATTTCCAAATCGGTCAGCGCGATCCCCTGATTGTACCCATTAGGTTTATTTTTATGGGGATATGTAAAGAGCATTCTGTACTAAACTAAACCCCTTGATTTGAATGACCTAAAAGATCGAATAACGCTTGCGATTAGGTCGATCACTCCTGAGGTGTTCCATAATGTTGGAAGACATTTTTATTTGAGATTAGGATGTTGCCAAGGCATTTGCGGTGAACACTTTGAATATCCACTTCATAACATTCATATGTTTTTACGCTCTTGATCCCCGGAACAGAGCGCTTATAAATTTTCCCAAATGTCTGTAATTTTCGAATTTTTGGCTGAAGATTATCTCAAACGTTTTGGTTCGACCCACTGATCAAGAATCCGTTATCAAAATCGATTCTGTCCGGCTGGCCGGCCGTTAACACGATAACTCTTGTACGGAATGAACTAGACAGTTGCAATTTTCAGAGTAGGATTGGGAGATAAATATCTCGGTTGAGTTCGTTATCGGGCAAAACCGGCCAGGAGGTTTCGGAGTAACGAAAAAAACAATTTTTTTTTACATTACAAATTTCAAATTCAATTTTTTTAAGATGCAATTTCATTATAAGAATCCATTGATATCATTCTCAACTCCAACAAATTAATACTTTCGGAGATAGAATTTTTCAAAATTTCAATATTAATCATCATAACTACTGTATGGAATTTCATCTGTGTTCATACATTACATCAATGTCATCGCAACTACTGATAAGAGGCATGTCAAACAAAGTATGATTCAATGCAAACTGACCAATGGAATAATATACTTTGGCAAGTTAATCAAATTGGGTTCAGAATATCTCCAGTAATAACAAAAATGGAATATTGACTAAGTTTCAATTGAAAAAATTTAATTTTCATAGTAGATTTGAGGAATGAATATCTCGTTATTGGGTAGAACTTGTCTGTTGGTTTTGAATTAATAATTTTTGGCACTTGTTTGAATTCTTTTATGATGTTTGAATTTAATTTCTTTTATTATGAAGTTCTATCATAAGAATCTATTGATGTCATTCCCAACTCTGAGAAACCAATACTTTCGGAGATAAGATTTTTCAAAGTTTGAACAAGAGCGCCAAAGCCCCTGTACACAGGTCTTTCCCACTTTTTTGCTACATTTTGTATTACATTTAATTTTTTGATAATGTACCAAATTTCGCTAATCTTTTTTTTTTATTTTTGAAGTTAATATGAAAATGAGCTCCTGGGTGGGTATCATTTTATAGGAATGCATTTTATTTGGTTTTAATATGTCTAGAATCGATGTATGGCTGACATAGAATGTTGTGGAGGAATCTCTACTCGATTTATGTGGATTTCCTTCAAAATCAAGCATCACATCTAATGTCACATCCTCACTCAGTGTATTATCAGCTCCATTCTTAATTTGCCTTACAGGCCCAAACTCGCGAAACTGCTTCTCTTCATTTACTTATGGTCCCTTGGGTTGTAGGCGGCAAATTCGGAAATTTCTCATGAAACGAGCGACTTACGTCTTTTTGTGTTCGGGTGTTATCTCCTTCACCAACCGTTAATCGAACCATAATTAAAAATTGAAGTTAATGAATTTCAAACACAAATTAGACAATTTATAAACCACAACTTATCAGCACAAAACAATTTGCGAAGGCGTTCTGAAGAAACTAACATTGTCACAGAAAGTGTTTTGGTTAGTTTTCATGGTACCATCTGAAAAACACAATGTTATGGTTTTTTTTATTTTCTTTCTACTACATTTTGACGGAAAATAAGTTTAGTATTATTGTAATAAGATTTGGGAATATTCGAGGGAATGTTATAATGAATTTCGGTAATCACATGATTTTATTTTATTCTAATTTGGGTTGTGAAATAAACATGAAAGTGATAACATTCCTGAATCGAGATTGACGCGACCTTTCAAATGATGTATGACAAGCCCATACTTCTTATTTGAAAAATTGGGGGTCGTACCTGTCCTCCGAAAGGGGTTGAAGGTAGGGTTCGCATTTCAACGAAGAAGAATGAGAATTTGAAATTTAAATCTGACGTGTTTCGGGATTTTCCATACAGTAACTAACATAATTAATTTATTCCATTTAGTTTTTCCACACTGTGTAAATGCCAAAGTATTCTGAGATAAGTTTGATCATTCTTTTTACTGTACAGAATGAGCTTTCGAGATAGTCGGTTATATGGGTAAGTATTGTAGATATGAGGCAGCATGTTGCATGTAGTACCGCTAGCACAGTGGTAGAGCGTTGGAATAGGAACTGGAATCGCGAGTTCAATCCCGAGGCTAGGAAAAATAATTCTAGTCAGACGGAAACAACTACCACTCACTGTTAGTTCAAAAAGAAACAGCGCTATGCCTAAAATGGAGTAAGGACACAGTAACAATGAAGTCTTCGTTTGTCGCTATAGTTTCAGGGCAAATTATTTCAATTACATAATTCATTTTGATGAGTTCTACTGCCTGTCATACTTACTTCATTTGATTTTATTAAGGTGCATGCCAAATGATCTTGATTAAAATCTAAATTCAATAATGAATCCATCATCAATCAATTCGAAAGTTCGATTATATTACTTGAATAGGCACATCTGTTTATCTTAGTGGATACTAGTATATGTTTATACTGGGTGTGACATGAAGAGGGAATAACCTTGTAGGTACCTGTGGGTAGGAGTCGGTATGAGCAATCAGATAATAACAATTCTTGCAAATTTCGAATTTTTGAACATTTTCGAAATTTTGAGAAAAATTACACCCTTGATCATTGTTTTCAATGTCATGATCTCTGAGTTAGGAATTAGCGATGTGTGTTTTATAAATAACAATCCGGCATACATTCGAAATATTGTTGATACGGCTTTAGATTTTATATTTGAAATCAAATATATATTTTTAAAAATATCGCAAGCACCTAAACAGGTTGTTACATCTCGAAGCAAATTTATCCAGGAGTTTTATTCAAAAAACAGACACCGAAAAACTTGCAGATCACAGATCATGTCATCGAAAACACTGATCAAGGTTGTGATTTTCCTCAAAATTTCGAAAATGTCCAAGAACTCGGAAACCATGAGACTTTCGTTAAGCATGAATTGTCTGAGCAAATAAATCTTCAATAGAATATGAAGTACAAGTTTTATTACTGGTTAGATTTTGAGAATTTTTAGGTTTTTTGAAGATCCTTTATTAACTTCATAATTCCTTAATTCTACCGAACGAAAGCTCTTGGTTGATGCGAAAAACTCTCCTAGAATCGAAAAATCAATTTAGGATCAATAATAGCTAGTTGCCTCCGTAATTCCTTTTTCATTGTTAAAGTATTTATATTTTAAGCTAGTTTTACACGGTGAAGAAATTCATGAATTTCTTCGCCGTGTAAAACTAGCTTAAGGGCCGATTTATTCAACCTCTCCGTAAAGTATTCGTTAACTACGTGCTCGTTAAATTTATTGATCCCTTAAAGTAATATAATCTATTCATGTTTCGCATATGTTTCTCATATTTGCAGATCACTTCGTATAAAATAAAGAGGCGAATAAACATTTACAGATTACTTTCCTTTCGGTAAGACTACTTGAGAGTTAGTACAGATAGGTGAATATATCAGCCCTAAGTTACACAAAACTAGCCAATTGAAGGTCGGCAAGCAGAAAATACTTAATAAGCGCTGATAAACAATGAGACATTGCCAAAATTCGACAGGAACTCACGCATTAAATTGGTGTTAAACAAGGCGTGACATAATTCATTCTTATTATTCATGTTCAACTTGTCATTTGCGAATTGCTGTATCTTGAATCAAGGGCGTAGCCAGGGGGGGGGGGGGGGGGTTTGGGGGTTCAAACCCCCCCCTGAAATGTTATTTTTCTCTTAAACACAATTTTTTTTGCTGCAGAAAGTGACCCTTTCATCCCCAAAACCCCCCCCAAAATTAATTCCTATTTCAAAACCCCCCCCGAAATTAATTCCTGGCTACGCCCTTGTCTTGAATGAATCCTATTTCACCACATAAATTCGTAATTTTAGTGATTTTTAGTTACTGCCATCAATACAATACAAAAACGTTACGAACAAACTGTATCGCTCCAGTATTTCATGTATTTCATGTATTTCAGAGGGTTTGCTCAGTTTAAATAATAATTCGGCTCAATTCCAGTCAAGAACAAAATAACTATATCTAAGTAATTTTCGAAATATTAATCTCATGATTGAATGACATGAAAAACGGAGTTTTGTGAATTTTTGCGCGTATGTTCTGGGGAACATACGCGTTATAGTTTTGCCCAAATGTCTGTAACTTTCGAATTTTTTGAAAAAAATGGTCTCAAACGATTAAGTTCGACTCCCCAATGAAGAATTCGAGGTCAAATTTGATTCTGTCCGGCCGGCCGTCCGGCCGTCCGGCCGGCCGTTGCCACGATAACTTGAGAACGAAAAGAGCTAGCAACTTGAAATTTTCAGGGTAGGTGGCGCATCCCAATACGACGGACAAGTTCGTTAATGGGCATAATCGGCCCAGTGGTTTCCGAGTAATAATTTTGTTTTCAACCAATATGAATCCGATCAAATTGAAACTTGGTGGGTAGTTGTAGAATATGACCCTTAGCACGTTCGTGAAATTTTGTGCGAATCGTATGGCTAGAAAATTTTAAAAAAATTATTAAAAAATATTTTTGTTGTCACGATAACTTGCGAACGGAATGAGATAGCGGCTTGAAATTTTCAGGTTAGGATGTGCACCAGAACGCAACATTTCAGTTCAATTATGAGCATAATCGGCCAAACGGTTTTGGAGTTATAGCAATCTGAAATTTTCTGAAATTTGGTGGTTTTTTGTTCCTCATTAACTCGAAAAATACTGAACCGATGGAATTCAAACATTGTTATTAGTTGTAGAATGCCAACGCGAAAATGTTTGCAAAATTTGGTGAGGATAGCATTTGTAGAAAATTTTTAATAAATCATTAAAAATAAAAAAAAAAAATTCTATATATCAGTAACTATTCGTTTGAAATTCATGAAATTTTGCAAGAGCCTTCATAACCTAACTCTACTGCCAAGTTTCAAGTTTTAATATGATCGGTTAAATATTGTTGGAGATTCGAGCATTCTTGTGCGAGTTGAGTAGTACCGATTTGGTGTAGCGTAAGGCTCCGAAGAAACGATCCCTCGACCCGGACTTTTGCCGTCGAGTCGAAGAAGACGAATCGATTTGTGTTTTTCCCAAATTTCGTTCTTCTAGGTTGAGCCTAAATATACTAATTCAATACAAGTTTCGGAGGTTTTGAGTCCGACGATTTTCCATTCAAAAAGTCAATCCGAGAAACGTCAGAATTAATTCGAGAGACGGGGTCGGAAATTTTCGAAAGCGAAACTGACGATTTAGGCCTTTTTTGGACGTGAAACTTGAAGAAAATGATAGATAGCTTTTGCGCGTATGTTCTATTTTCCATTCTTCTGTATTGGACACCCTTAATCGAATTTACCATGGTAAATTATGTTGTCCATTCTCCTGTATTGGACACTTATTTTATATTCAAAACTGTAATTAGATCTTTGAAATACCATTGAATGAAGAAATTCTTGTAAGTTAACAAAATATCTTTATTTGAACAATTAAAATGCATCATTTTATTAAAATGATAGTTAGACTATCCAATTGCTTCTTTTCTTTATAATATTTTAGCTGTAAGTCAGTATAGCTTAGAACTTTTAAAGTAACGTCCTACAATATTAATTTAAATGATATTATAAATAAAAAAATTGGTTCAAGCACTGACGTGAAGTCAGGAGCTTTTGCGCGTATGTTCTATTGTCCATTCTCCTGTATTGGACACTCTTAATCGAAAAAAAAATTGGTTCAAGCACTGACGTGAATCAGGAGCTTTTGCTCTTCTTAATCGAATTTACCATGATGAATTCTATTGTCCGTTCTCCTGATTGGACCCTTTTAATCGAAAAAAAAAATTGGTTCAAGCACTGACGTGAAGTCAGGAGCTTTTGCGCGTATGTTCTATTGTCCATACTCCTGTAATGAACACTCTTCTTAATCGAATTTACCATGATGAATTCTATTGTCTATTCTCCTGTATTGGACACTCTTCTCAATCGAATTCACCATGATGATTTTTATTGTCTATTCTCCTGTATTGGAGACTCTTCTTAATCGAATTTACCAAGATGAATTCTATTGTCCATTCTGGACAATAGAATTCATCTTGGTAAATTCGATTAAGAAGAGTCTCCAATACAGGAGAATGGACAATAGAATTCATCATGGTGAATTCGATTGAGAAGAGTGTCCAATACAGGAGAATAGACAATAGAATTCATCATGGTAAATTCGATTAAGAAGAGTGTTCATTACAGGAGTATGGACAATAGAACATACGCGCAAAAGCTCCTGACTTCACGTCAGTGCTTGAACCAATTTTTATGATATCCTCTTATAGATCTCTTTATTCAATAACCAATAGATATCTAATAATTGTCTTCAAAATTGTTTAGGTAATCTAGGAGGTATAGTTTCATTGAGTTTCCTCTGAAAAATTATAATTCTATCGTGTATCCCAAATAAGTATAACTGTACTTGCATAATCTAATACTATTTTTTGTTCATTCTCCAGTTGCGAAACAATTCAATAGGCATGATTATTAGAGTTGTGCATCAAAGAGTTTGGCATGCTGAAGTATCAACGGAAAAAATCCCTCCATATATTTTCACGCATTTTCCGGATCATTGGGTATAGCAGGATAAGCATAATGAAATAATTCTCGTCAATTATGAAACGGAAACTAAATATTGTGTGTTGCAATGTTATGACGTATTTTTCGTACAATTTTGCAACGATTAAATCAATTGGAATAAGTAAAATATAAACAATTCCATTTCTGAGATTCAGTCACTGGAAAAATATATACATGTTAATATTTTTACTTGCTCGTACCATAGTACTATCATTAGGGTCAATGTGTATAAAGGCTGGTTTATGCTGGCTGGTAACTCGAATTAGGGCTCGAAGCATTTTTCTTCAGTGCTCGGCACAGCTCTGCTTCAGAGTACACACTTATTGGTTAGAGTTCAATATCTGTGAGATATTTTATACAAAAGTCCTCTTTCATTCCATTTCATTTAACTTGAACATTGAAGAACATGTTTACATGGCATCGCACATCCAAATAGCATATAAACCAAAGTTATTCAACTTTTTCTGGACATCCAGGAATGCGCATTGGTGTATATAAGAGTACGCACAGTTATGCTATCTAATTACGCACAGTTATGCTATCTAATTACGATGTTTCCCTAATTTAAAGGTGGAAAACAATTAAAAATGAACGAAGAAAGCAATTTCTTTCATTTACTCAAAAATATATCTGGAAATAAAACTAACTTTTCCACATGTAGCATTCAAAACAGTTTACATGACACAACATGAGCAAAGGAAATTACTGAGAAAATATGAACACAAAATCGATTACACTTTCACATAATATATGATATTATAGCGTAGGTTTTCGAACAACAAAATATTACTCTTCTCACTCAGGACATATAACTTCCCCTATTACATAAATTGTACAACTTTTGAATAATAATCATTGCACCTTGGGCAAATGACATCCGCATCTTGTTTCCCTACTCTGCTTTTATTTATTTCATATTCCAGGTGGACCACATTATGTACGAGTATGTAACTTCCTTTTTGCTTCCTTTGTTCGTTTCTTTACTTCCTTGGCTTTTTTTCTGGTGCGATAGCGCAAGAGCGTACTCTTATACGACCTATTTTGTGTACTCTTAGACACATACCTGAAAATCGATTTTATTGACTTTAATTCTGACGAAGACTAAATTTGGAACCATGTTAAGGTGGCTACATATAAAATGAATCATGCTGAAATCAAAATTGAACTTTCATAAAGCCACAGCATCACTATTACCTGCACAAACACAAAAACTTCGAGCACTGAAAATGACAGTGTGCAGCAGCGATAAGATTTTACCTATCTTTCACTCAAACAACGCTAACAATTGCAGGGTGAAGTTGAAGTTACCAGCCAGCATAAACCAACCTTTATACACATGAGTACTCTTATACACATTTACCCTAAGGCTAGTCCAGACGCTACGTTTTGCACAACTTTTTGTCTGCGGAGTCTTGAGACGGAATGAAAACGTGGCAATTTTTAGAGCGTCTACAGGGTGCAGATATATCTGTATATTTCGCGCAGTTTTAGTGAGATCATCATGGAGGAGGTACTACTGTGGTAAATTTTGTCATGTTGTTGCCGTCTGCATGCAGCGACAAACCGCACTATAGACAAGGGATCCGCACCGTTCACGGATAGCTATGCTCTCTAGCTCAGTTATTGCTGCAACTGTACCGTCCCCGCGCCGTTTTCAAAATTGGTCAATTTTTCTATCTACACGCAACGTTTAAGTTACAACGTGTTGAACTGTGCAGACCAAAGGTTGTGCAAAATGTATCGTCTGGACCGGCCTTTATGTCCAAATGTCTGCATTTTTGCGATTATGCTTACGAATTCAATCATGCGAAAATTATTTAAATTAAATTATTAGTTTCATAGAGTCATATTCATTATTTCCAAACATACAAAATCTTCTTCCCAAGTCATACGTACCTATATTTAACATTTCACATAAGTTTCAATAATGGTTTCCTTTGGCAGACCATTTCATTTTGCTTCTTCTGCTGTTGGATTCTTCTGAATGTTTATAATTTATTAAATTATATTTAATTATAAAATATAAGTTGATAACTTTTATTTTTTGCATTTTCCCCGACAGTTCTTGTGAAAAATCAGATAATCTGGGGAGCACCTTGAAGGAATTCGAAGAAGTACCAAGAGAATCTATGCATTCAAAGATTTGAATGGACCAACACGTTTGAACTGTATCCAGTTCAAAATGATGCCCAATGATGCAAAAAAGACCAATCATTTTGTTTATGTGTTCTATACATTTCCACATATCTACCTAATTATATAAGCATGTTATCTGATTTTGTGAATAAATTTGTTTTTTTAATTATGATCCTTTTTTTCATCTGAAACAATGCATGATTTTGAAGGGCATGGTAGGTGTGCTTCGTTTGTTTGCTCATAATAATACATATTATATCTGATTGATGTCAATATTTCAATAGGAGTATGCTCAACTGTGTGAATGCTCTAGAACCTCATTTGCCAGTCAACGAACAAGCTGGACTAGTTGTAGCAGAAGAGAAAATTGAACGAGATTCTTGTGAATGTAAGTAATACAGGATCAGTTACCAAGTAAACAAGACTTTTACAAAATTCTAGGGGCCCACCTATTGATAGCTGTCTGAGTTGGATGATGTATTCCTCAATAATGTTGTCGAACGTAATCACAATCGTACTGGAAGACTGGAATTTGTTTGTAGCATTGGTGCACAAATGAATTTAACAACGAGTCAACATTGTAATCTGTTTTAAACTACCTAATTCAACTATTCCCGTATAACAATTCGTTATCGTCCGAATATTTCGTTATCCGATCGTAACGACTGAATAACTTTCTTAAAGTTAAAGCAAAACTCTATCGAATCTATATCCAAACTTTAAAGATAATCTGTACACATTATAGCGATCCCTAATATATACATTCGACAAAGACTAGGTAAAGATCTTACAAACAATATCTGTATCAATAATCGATATCTAGTCGCTTCGCATTCAGTAAGAAAATCGCTAACGGTTATCTTTAATCCCTCTGTAAAGAATATATAACGATATTCGGAGATATTCCTATATCAAAAAACTTTGTAGGTTCTATACTATCCCGTGATTAAATTCTTTATCGAAAATTCACGATGAATCGATAGACAATAGATACAGTTTTCAGAGAAAAATAATATACTTCTACCAGATATACTCTGCTTCTACTCTACTGTACTCTCTGCTTTCCTTTCAATAATGAAATGTAAATATCACATGCCAAACGCATACAACGCGTTGTCGCGTTGAAATTCAATGATATTACAATATTTAATACTTTTTAATTTAATACACACTACACAAGATTAGGAACAGATCATTATTGAAATCGGGATTGTCCTACTGTTCATAGGTTTCCTATATATGTAGTGTAATTTTGGCATTCATTACAGTAAGTTCATTTTTAATTCCACAACAAGGACATATTTTGTTGTCTTTCCGTCCATTGGGTCGAAAATGGTCAGGCAAGTTTATTCGAATAAAGCTCATGATAATATAAATATATAGATCACTAGCAATAGGTATTGTATCATCAGTAATCAGCTAATCACTTACAGGTCATGTGTGAACTCTTATGTATCACAGCTTAGTATACTGTCATCACTGGAGGGAATCTTATTGTTTATGTTTATGCCTTCAATAACTGTGGTAACAAATCAATAGTTATTTTTGTATCTAGTGCGCGAAATGCTACATTGGTGATCGAGAACTAATTTTTTTAACGAGGCGCAGCCGAGTTAAAAAAATAGTCGAGAAAATGAAAAAAAGGGTCACTTCGCATATTGTTTTCAATGCGCGTACCTTGTCATTTTTTGACGTTTGAAGAAAAAATAAATTTTGATACGTAGGTAGTATTGATTATAGCGTTTGAGTAAAATAATATATGTGAAATAAAGTGATGAAGTTCATACACTGATATTCCTTCCACAGCACTCCTTCATCGTATCATTATTACGGTAATTTTCATAAGTATGTACCATTATTTCTACGAATTTTATTATGCGGAGCTTCCATTTTCTTTTTTGGCGCTCTAGTTCCTCGGAACTGAGTGCTTATCAATTTGCCCAAATGTCTGTAATTTTCGAATATTTCGATGAAAATGGTCTTAAACGATTTGGTTCGACTCACTGATCAAGAATACGTGGTCGAAATTCATTCTGTCCGGCCGGTCCGGCCGGCCGTAGGCACGATAACTCTCGAACGGAATGAGCTAGAGAGTTGAAATTTTCAGAGTAGGTTTGGGGGATAAATATCTCGGCTAAGTTCGTTATTGGGCAAAATCGGACAAACGGTTTCGGAGTAACAAAAAAAAAATTTTTTTTTTACGAAACAAATTCCAAATTAAATTTTTTTTAATAAGAAGTTTTATCATGAGAATCCAATCATATCATTTTTAACTCTAACAAGCTAATACTTTCGGAGATATGATTTTTCAAAATTTCAATAATAAATCGTATTTCAACGTTGTCACAGAATAATATTATTCTATGTATGAATATGAATTGTCATAATGTCAAATGATGTTCCTGAGACTAATCAATCGAAGAATTGTGAGCGAAGTGAGAAAAATCTCAGATATGATTTTTCAAAATTTCAATAATAAATCGTATTTCAACGTTGTCACCATAGATTAAAGACCTTTAATCTATGGTTGTCACAGAATGATATTATTCTATGTATGAATATGAATTGTCATAATGTCAAATGATGTTCCTGAAGTAATCAATCGAAGAATTGTGAGCGAAGTGAGTTAAATCTCAGTTGTTTGCTCCGATATTAGTTTTTCTCAGAAAATTCTTACATTTCGGAACTGAACATGAAGTAAGAGATCTGAGAGTAGTGAGACTGCTTTTCATCCATAGACATAGATATAACTCTCGAACGGAATGAGGTAGGTACTTGAAATTTTCAGAGTAGTTTAGGGAGATGAATATCTCGGTTATGTTCGTTATTGGGCAAAATTGGCCAGATTTAATTTGATTTCTTCCATGGTGCTTTTCTCATTCTCATGATTGCTCATTTAATCTTGATAAATAAACTATTATCTGAATTGAATTTCCTTTAGGATGCAGTTCTATTATATGAATACATTGATATAATTCCCAACTCTGAGAAACCAATACTTTCGGAGATATAATTTTTTCTAAGATTTAATCGTGAATATTCAGTTTCCGATCGACAGTTATATCCTTAGACTATAGACTTCTTTAGTCTAAGGTTATATCGCATTATTTTATTATGTGTATCCATTGCACCAATCAGTCGTTAAAATGCACGCACTTTTGATATCCTACAACAAAGTTAGTGGATGGATGAGTTGGTAAGGTGGTGGTCAGATCGAAAATTGGAGCTAAGGTATGCAGGTTCTAATCCAAATGAGGAACGAAAATTTAATTTAATACGTTAATTCAATATATGGTAATTGGGGTACAATGAAAGGATGATTGAGATATCCGAACGATGAAACGCAGAAATATAAGAAAAAAACAGTTTAAATTATGTTTTCCCACCGTAATTCTTATTAATTCTTGCTCCCAAAATAGGTATCTGTTCGATAAAGAATTTCTGTATTAAAACTTTACCGTTTGGATGATAGTTTTTCGTTATTTGATATGTATCAAAGCAGTAGAGGTTTTTGATAACGTTTTGTTGCTGGTTCAGATAACGATTTTTCGTTAGCGTACCGGACATTCAGATATTCTACCTCTAACGAATCGATAACGAATTGTTATACGGATTTGACGAAACTCTTCAATTGATGAAACAATATAGTCCTGAATCTGTAGCGGAGCACTTTATATGGATGATATTTGTGATATCCGAAAACGTCATCTAAAACTATCTGTGTGAATTCACCAGATCCCCCAAAATCTTCATTCAAATTAATGTAAATTCGATTAAATAATTCTAATTTCTCGCATTTCAACCAAATATAGGTACCCATTAGGGGTCTCCTTGGGGAAGACCTAGGGGGGTCAGTATCATAATATACAATTTAATATACATCGTCAAAATTCTTGGACCCCCCTCGTAAAATCTAAGAAAAATGTTGATCATGGCTGGTTTTTTGTACATTGTACCTTTAATCTTTATTTATTTCACTGGTGTTACGCATCCAAAAATGTTTACAAAAACAATTTTCTCTAATTTTAGATACCGATGTTTTAAAAGTGGTTCATATCGATTTAGTTTAACTGATTGTTGAGATTTTCTTTGTAATTATGCGTGGCAATAGATTGTCAATGTTCGATAGAGCAAGAATAGTGGCTTTGCATGATGGGAGGCTGCCGAATCATCAAATCGCCTATAGACTTGAGAATCCCCGCGCTTCACAGTTATCCGAATAGTGCATTTGTACCGGGAAAATAACAGCATTGAGTGAAGACGAGGAACTGGGCGAAGATGATCTTTCGTGTCGTCCTGGCCTTCTCCAAACTGTGTCGCCGACTATCACTAACTAAACCTATTCCATTTCGACCGAAAAAATGGCATTTCGCCACTGACCTAAGAGAGCCAGTCTCTGTCCCAGGTAACACAGACCTCGCATAGAGGTCTCTGAGAGGTTACAATGTGGATGAAAATGCGAGCTCCCAATGTGAGATCCTCAAGATATCACACAGATAACCAGAATATGATATTCCTATTGCGATCACCTAAAGATATCCCACAGATAACCAGACTAAGACATCCTGTTGCGAGCTCCTTAAGTCATCGCAAGTATAACAAGAATAAGATATTCCTATTGAGGATATCCTCAAGATATCACATATGTAACCAGAAAAGACATTCCCATTGCGAGCTCCTAAATATATCACACAGATAACCAGAATAAGATATTCCTATTGCGAGCTCCTTAAGTCATCGCAAGTATAACAAGAATAAGATATTCCTATTGCGGAGGTCCTCAAGATATCACATATGTACCCAGAATAATACATTACTATTGCGAGCTCCTAAAGAAATCACACAGATAATCAGAATAAGATATTCCTGTTGCGAGCTCCTAAAGATATCCCTCAGATAACCAGACTATGACATTCCTGTTGCGAGTTCTTTAACTCATCGCAAATATAACAAGAATAATATATTCCTATTGTGGAGATCCTCAAGATTTCACAACCAGAATAAGACATTCCTATTGCGAGCTCCTAAAGATATCCCACAGATAACTAAAATAAGACATTACCATTGCGAGCTCTTAAGTTATCGCAAGTATAACGAGAATAAGAAATACCGGTGTGAAGTTATCCACATCCACACATACACTCAACGACCAAAAAATGTTCAAATTGAAATATTAATAACTCGATAAGTACTTGACGAATAATGATGAAATTTGAAAGTGTTGCTCATGGATGCCTAAAGAATCGAAATAAAATGTCAAATAATTTGTGTAACCCCCAGGGGGCGGTGGCTGGGGGCGGTAAAACGAAAAATGCTATAGCTCGGAAAATATTGAGTGTTCCACGATGAACTTTGGATATGTGGTCAAGAATGGCGTAAATAAAAAGATGTAGTAGGTCCCATAGTTTGTGCGGCCCCAGGGGGGCGGCGATCGGGGGCGCTATATCAAAAAATGACATAACTCGGAAAATATTGAGTGTTCCACGATGAGCTTTGGATATGTTGTCTGGAATGGCGTAAATACAAAGATGTAGTAGGTTCCATAGTTTGTGCGGCCCCAGGGGGGCGGCGATCGGAAGCGGTATATCAAAAAATGCCATAACTCGGAAAATATTGAGTGTTCCACGATGAGCTTTGGATATGTTGTCTGGAATGGCGTAAATACAAAGATGTAGTAGGTCCCATAGTTTGTGCGGCCCCAGGGGGGCGGCGATCGGGGGCGGTATATCGAAAAATGCCATAACTCGGAAAATATAGAGTGTTCCAAGATGAGCTTCGGATATGTGGTCGAGAATGGCGTAAATAAAAAGATGTAGTAGGTCCCATAGTTTGTGCGGCCCCAGGGGGGCGGCCATCGGGGGCGGTATATCGAAAAATGCGATAACTCGGAAAATATAGAGTGTTCCACGATGAGCTTTGGATATGTTGACTGGAATGGCGTAAATACAAAGATGTAGTAGGTCCCATAGTTTGTGCGGCCCCAGGGGGGCGGCAATCGGGGGCGGTATGTCAAAAAATGCCATAACTCGGAAAATATTGAGTGTTCCACGATGAGCTATGGATATGTTGTCTGGAATGGCGTAAATACAAAGATGTAGTAGGTCCCATAGTTTGTGCGGCCCCAGGGGGGCGGCAATCGGGGGCGGTTTATCGAAAAATGCGATAACTCGGAAAATATAGAGTGTTCCACGAAGAGCTTTGGATATGTTGACTGAAATGGCGTAAATACAAAGATGTTGTAGGTCCCATAGTTTGTGCGGCCCTAGGGGGGCGGCAATCGGGGGCGGTATGTCAAAAAATGCCATAACTCGGAAAATATTGAGTGTTCCACGATGAGCTATGGATATGTTGTCTGGAATGGCGTAAATACAAAGATGTAGTAGGTCCCATAGTTTGTGCGGCCCCAGGGGGGCGGCAATCGGGGGCGGTATATCGAAAAATGCCATAACTCGGAAAATATTGAGTGTTCCACGATGAGCTTTGGATATGTTGTCTGGAACGGCGTAAATACAAAGATGTAGTAGGTCCCATAGTTTGTGCGGCCCCAGGGGGGCGGAGATCGGGGCGGTATATCAAAAAATGCCATAACTCGGAAAATATTGAGTGTTCCACGATGAGCTTTGGATATGTTGTCTGGAATATTTTCCGAGGTATCGCATTTTTCGATATACCGCCCCCGATTGCCGCCCCCCTGGGGCCGCACAAACTATGGGACCTACTACATCTTTTTATTTACGCCATTCTCGACCACAAGTCCAAAGCTCATCGTGGAACACTCAATATTTTCCGAGTTATCGCATTTTTCGATATACCGGCCCCGATTGCCGCCCCCTTGGGGCCGCACAAACTATGGGACCTACTACATCTTTTTATTTACGCCATTCTCGACCACATATCCGAAGCTCATCCTGGAACACTCTATATTTTCCGAGTTATCGCATTTTTCGATATACCGCCCCCGATTGCCGCACAAACTATGGGACCTACTACATCATTTTATTTACGCCATTCTCGACCACCTATCTGAAGCTCATCCTGGAACACTCTATATTTTCCGAGTTATAGCATTTTTCGATATACTGCGCCCGATTGCCGCCCCCCTGGGGCCGCACAAACTATGGGACCTACTACATCTTTTTATTTACGCCATTCTAGACCACATATCTGAAGCTCATTCTGGAACACTCTATATTTTCCGAGTTATCGCATTTTTCGATATACCGCCCCCGATTGCCGCCCCCCTGGGGCCGCACAAACTATGGGACCTACTACATCTTTTTATTTACGCCATTCTCGACCACATATCTGAAGCTCATCCTGGAACAGTCTATATTTTCCGAGTTATCGCATTTTTCGATATACCGCCCCCGATTGCCGCCCCCCTGGGGCCGCACAAACTATGGGACCTACTACATCTTTGTACTTACGCCATTCCAGTCAACATATCCAAAGCTCATCGTGGAACACTCTATATTTTCCGAGTTATCGCATTTTTAGATATACCGCCCCCGATTGCCGCCCCCCTGGGGCCGCACAAACTATGGGACCTACCACGTCTATTTATTTACGCCATTCTCGACCACATATCAGAAGCTCATCCTGGAACACTCTCTATTTTCAGAGTTATCCCATTTTTCGATATACCGCCCCCGATTGCCGCCCCCCTGGGACCGCACAAACTATGGGACCTACTACATTTCTTTATTTACGCCATTCTAGACGACATATCCAAAGCTCATCGTGGAACACTCTATATTTTCCGAGTTATCGCATTTTTCGATATACCGCCCCCGATTGCCGCCCCCCTGGGGCCGCACAAACTATGGGACCTACTACATCTTTGTATTTACGCCATTCCAGACAACATATCCATAGCTCATCGTGGAACACTCAATATTTTCCGAGTTATGGCATTTTTTGAAATACCGCCCCCGATTGCCACCCCCCTGGGGCCGCACAAACTATGGGACCTACTCCATCTTTTTATTTACGCCATTCTCGACCACATATCCGAAGCTCAACCTGGAACACTCTATATTTTCCGAGTTATCGCATTTTTCGATATACCGCCCCTGATTGCCGCCCCCCTGGGCCCGCACAAACTATGGGACCTACTACATCTTTGTATTTACGCCATTCCAGACAACATATCCAAAGCTCATCGTGGAACACACAATATTTTCCGAGTTATGTTATTTTTTGATATACCGCCCCAGATTGCTGCCCCCCTGGGGCCGCACAAACTATGAGACCTACTACATCTTTGTATTTACGTCATTCCAGACAACATATCCAAAGCTCATCGTGGAACACTCCTTATTTTCCCAGTTATATCATTTTTCGTTATACCGCCCCCGATCGCCGCCCCCCTGGGGCCGCACTAACTATGGGACCTACTACATCTTTTTATTTACGCCATTCTAGACGACATATCCAAAGCTCATCGTGGAACACTCTATATTTTCCGAGTTATCGCATTTTTCGATGTACCGCCCCCGATTGCCGCCCCCCTGGGGCCGCACAAACTATGGGACCTACTTCATCTTTTCATTTACGCCATTCTAGACAACATATCCAAAGCTCATCGTGGAACACTCAATATTTTCCGAGTTATGGCATTTTTCGATATACCGCCCCTGATCGCCGCCCCCCTGGGGCCGCACAAACTATGGGACCTACTTCATCTTTTCATTTACGCCATTCTAGACAACATATCCAAAGCTCATCGTGGAACACTCAATATTTTCCGAGTTATGGCAGTTTTCGATATACCGCCCCCGATCGCCGCCCCCCTGGGGCCGCACAAACTATGGGACCTACTACATCTCTGTATTTACGCCATTCCAGACAACATATCCAAAGCTCATCGTGGAACACTCAATATTTTCCGAGTTATGGCATTTTTCGATATACCGCCCCCGATCGCCGCCCCCCTGAGGCCGCACAAACTATGGGTCCTACTACATCTTTGTATTTACGCCATTCCAGACAACATATCCAAAGCTCATCGTGGAACACTCAATATTTTCCGAGTTATGGCATTTTTCGATATACCACCCCCGATCGCCGCCCCCCTGGGGCCGCACAAACTATGGGACCTACTTCATCTTTTCATTTACGCCATTCTAGACGACATATCCAAAGCTCATCGTGGAACACTCAATATTTTCCGAGTTATGGCATTTTTCGATATACCGCCCCCGATCGCCGCCCCCCTGGGGCCGCACAAACTATGAGAACTACTACATCTTTGTATCTATGCCATTCCAGACAACATATCCAAAGCTCATCGTGGAACACTCAATATTTTCCGAGTTCTGGCATTTTTCGATATACCGCCCCCGATCGCCGCCCCCCTGGGGCCGCACAAACTATGGGACCTACAACATCTTTGTATTTACGCCATTCCAGACAACGTATCCAAAGCTCATCGTGGAACACTCAATATTTTCCGAGTTATGGCAGTTTTCGATATACCGCCCCCGATCGACGCCCCCCTGGGGCCGCACAAACTATGGGACCTACTACATCTCTGTATTTACGCCATTCCAGACAACATATCCAAAGCTCATCGTGGAACACTCAATATTTTCCGAGTTATGGCATTTTTCGATATACCGCCCTAGATCGCCGCCCCCCTGGGGCCGCACAAACTATGGGACCTACTACATCCTTGTATTTACGCCATTCCAGACAACATATCCAAAGCTCATCGTGGAACACTCAATATTTTCAGAGTTATTGCATTTTTTGATATACCGCCCCCGATCGCCGCCCCCCTGGGGTCGCACAAACTATGGGACCTACTACATCTTTGTATTTACGCCATTCTAGACAACATATCCAAAGCTCATCGTGGAACACTCAATATTTTCCGAGTTATGTCATTTTTCGATATACCGCCCCCGATCGCCGCCCCCCTGGGGCCGAACAAACTGTGAGAACTACTACATCTTTGTATTTACGCCATTCCAGACAACATATCCAAAGCTCATCGTGGAACACTCAATATTTTCCGAGTTATGGCATTTTTCGATATACCGCCCCCGATCGCCGCCCCCCTGGGGCCGCACAAACTATGGGACCTACTACATCTTTGTATTTACGCCATTCCAGACAACATATCCAAAGCTCATCGTGGAACACTCAATATTTTCCGAGTTATGGCATTTTTCGATATACTGCCCCCGATCGCCGCCCCCCTTGGGGCCGCACAAACTATGGGACCTACTACATCTTTGTATTTACGCCATTACAGACAACATATCCAAAGCTCATCGTGGAACACTCTATATTTTCCGAGTTATCGCATTTTTCGATGTACCGCCCCCGATTGCCGCCCCCCTGGGGCCGCACAAACTATGGGACCTACTTCATCTTTTCATTTACGCCATTCTAGACAACATATCCAAAGCTCATCGTGGAACACTCAATATTTTCCGAGTTATGGCATTTTTCGATATACCGCCCCTGATCGCCGCCCCCCTGGGGCCGCACAAACTATGGGACCTACTTCATCTTTTCATTTACGCCATTCTAGACAACATATCCAAAGCTCATCGTGGAACACTCAATATTTTCCGACTTATGGCAGTTTTCGATATACCGCCCCCGATCGCCGCCCCCCTGGGGCCGCACAAACTATGGGACCTACTACATCTCTGTATTTACGCCATTCCAGACAACATATCCAAAGCTCATCGTGGAACACTCAATATTTTCCGAGTTATGGCATTTTTCGATATACCGCCCCCGATCGCCGCCCCCCTGAGGCCGCACAAACTATGGGTCCTACTACATCTTTGTATTTACGCCATTCCAGACAACATATCCAAAGCTCATCGTGGAACACTCAATATTTTCCGAGTTATGGCATTTTTCGATATACCGCCCCCGATCGCCGCCCCCCTGGGGCCGCACAAACTATGGGACCTACTTCATCTTTTCATTTACGCCATTCTAGACGACATATCCAAAGCTCATCGTGGAACACTCAATATTTTCCGAGTTATGGCATTTTTCGATATACCGCCCCCGATCGCCGCCCCCCTGGGGCCGCACAAACTATGAGAACTACTACATCTTTGTATCTATGCCATTCCAGACAACATATCCAAAGCTCATCGTGGAACACTCAATATTTTCCGAGTTCTGGCATTTTTCGATATACCGCCCCCGATCGCCGCCCCCCTGGGGCCGCACAAACTATGGGACCTACAACATCTTTGTATTTACGCCATTCCAGACAACGTATCCAAAGCTCATCGTGGAACACTCAATATTTTCCGAGTTATGGCAGTTTTCGATATACCGCCCCCGATCGACGCCCCCCTGGGGCCGCACAAACTATGGGACCTACTACATCTCTGTATTTACGCCATTCCAGACAACATATCCAAAGCTCATCGTGGAACACTCAATATTTTCCGAGTTATGGCATTTTTCGATATACCGCCCTAGATCGCCGCCCCCCTGGGGCCGCACAAACTATGGGACCTACTACATCCTTGTATTTACGCCATTCCAGACAACATATCCAAAGCTCATCGTGGAACACTCAATATTTTCAGAGTTATTGCATTTTTTGATATACCGCCCCCGATCGCCGCCCCCCTGGGGTCGCACAAACTATGGGACCTACTACATCTTTGTATTTACGCCATTCTAGACAACATATCCAAAGCTCATCGTGGAACACTCAATATTTTCCGAGTTATGTCATTTTTCGATATACCGCCCCCGATCGCCGCCCCCCTGGGGCCGAACAAACTGTGAGAACTACTACATCTTTGTATTTACGCCATTCCAGACAACATATCCAAAGCTCATCGTGGAACACTCAATATTTTCCGAGTTATGGCATTTTTCGATATACCGCCCCCATCGCCGCCCCCCTGGGGCCGCACAAACTATGGGACCTACTACATCTTTGTATTTACGCCATTCCAGACAACATATCCAAAGCTCATCGTGGAACACTCAATATTTTCCGAGTTATGGCATTTTTCGATATACTGCCCCCGATCGCCGCCCCCCTTGGGGCCGCACAAACTATGGGACCTACTACATCTTTGTATTTACGCCATTACAGACAACATATCCAAAGCTCATCGTGGAACACTCAATATTTTCCGAGTTATGGCATTTTTCGATATACTGCCCCCGATCGCCGCCCCCCTGGGGCCGCACAAACTATGGGACCTACTACATCTTTGTATTTACGCCATTCCAGACAACATATCCAAAGCTCATCGTGGAACACTCAATATTTTCCGAGTTATGGCATTTTTCGATATACTGCCCCCGTTCGCCGCCCCCCTGGGGCCGCACAAACTATGGGACCTACTACATCTTTGTATTTACGCCATTCCAGACAACATATCCAAAGCTCATCGTGGAACACTCAATATTTTCCGAGTTATGGCATTTTTCGATATACTGCCCCCGATCGCCGCCCCCCTTGGGGCCGCACAAACTATGGGACCTACTACATCTTTGTATTTACGCCATTCCAGACAACATATCCAAAGCTCATCGTGGAACACTCAATATTTTCCGAGTTATGGCATTTTTCGATATACTGCCCCCGATCGCCGCCCCCCTGGGGCCGCACAAACTATGGGACCTACTACATCTTTGTATTTACGCCATTCCAGACAACATATCCAAAGCTCATCGTGGAACACTCAATATTTTCCGAGTTATGGCATTTTTTGATATACCGCCCCCGATCGCCGCCCTCCTGGGGCCGCACAAACTATGGGACCTACTACATCTTTGTATTTACGCCATTCCAGACAACATATCCAAAGCTCATCGTGGAACACTCAATATTTTCCGAGTTATGGCATTTTTTGATATACCGCCCCCGATCGCCGCCCCCCTGGGGCCGCACAAACTATGGAACCTACTACATCTTTTTATTTACGCCATTCTTGACCACATATCCAAAGTTCATCGTGGAACACTCAATATTTTCCGAGTTATAGGATTTTTCGTTTTACCGCCCCCAGCCACCGCCCCCTGGGGGCTACACAAATTATTTGACATTTTATTTCGATTCTTTAGGCATCCATGAGCAACACTTTCAAATTTCATCATTATTCACCAAGTACTTATCGAGTTATTAATATTTCAATTTGAACATTTTTTGGTCGTTGAGTGTATGTGTGGATGTGGATAACTTCACACCGGTATAAGAAATTCATATTGCGGAGGTCCTCAAGATATCACATATAATAGCGATTCGCGTTCATGAGATGCACATGTAAATGTAATAGTGATTGCTCCCGTTTAATTTGATTTTCATGGTGTGAATTCTAGTATTTTTGGTTTGTTTCGAGACAGGAGTGGTGGCAAGTACCTATACAATATATCTGATATTAAACTCAGAATATAATTCACTTTTGTTTTGTAGAATTCATAATATTTATTTCGTTTCGTTAATATCTAGACTCCGGTGACACGTGTGGTGCATGACTACCAGTTATTTATCATATCTGTGTCAGCTGGTGTGCGTTTCTCGTTCTTTGTATACGGGGTACGTTCATTTTTGGTATCGTATTATTACTAGTCAAATCTAGTTGCGAAGTTTTCTTTCTATTTTTGTTTTTTGTTTAAAACTGGTGTAACCTATCCATTCCTGCTTTGTGTTTTCCGTGGCCCTCTTGTGTGTCTGTTAGTCACAGGCTATCGGCCCAGCCGGTGTGAAGGGTGTCCCTGGTTTTCCTTTTTTCACCAGTATATTTTAGAAGTTAACTTGATGCCCATTATGGCATGTATAAAGTGTAATGTCACTATTAAAGTGGGGGTGGATAAGGTTGTCAAGTGCGTTGGTTGTAGTAGACCTGTACATCTTGCTTGTTCTGAGCTTATGCAGCAGAATTGAAATGCTTTGACTTACGGTCGAATACGAAAAGACGTGTAAAATACCTCTGTGATGAGTGTGAGCAGGAGCTTCATCAGATCCCCAAGATCTTTCAGTTAATTAATGAGCTGAGGGATGAGATACGCGAGCTGAAACAGGCTGGTGCGGTGGATGTTTCCGTGACACAGTTGCCTGCGCCGGTACCATCGAATGAGCAGGTGATTGCGGAAGTTTTGGAAAGAACAAAACGTGCTAATAATGTAGTAATTCATGGCAGCTCTGAGGGGGGCTCCAGCAGGCTGGAACAGGTAAGGGAGGACGTGGCACTTGTGCAGTTGCTGTTGAAGGAGTGTAATATTCCTGATCAAGTTGTTACTCCCATTAGACTCGGAAAATTCGATCCCACCAAACAGGTACGGTCTCGTCCCATGAAGGTGCGTTTGTCTTCCCCGGAGTTGGTTCCTATGGTGTTGCGCAGGTTTCAGAAAGTCAAGGATAAATGTGCGGGAGTATTCATAACTCCGGACAGGACGCCACAGCAAATGGAGATGTTTAAGGCCGTTAAGGCTGAGATGGAACTGCGCGTGGCCGAGGGTGAGACTGGTCTCAAAATAAATCATGTAGGGGGTGTTCCTACGATAGTGAGCTCTGGCTCGAAAAACTAGTGTCTTCCAACAGGATTATTTCTTCTGTTTCGGCCGGTGAGCGTCCAGGTGTTTCTATTTATTACCAGAATTCTAAATTGTCTCAATTTTTCAAATCAGCCTGTGAATATACATATGACATTATTTGTATCGGTGAGACGTGGCTTAGTGACTCGGTGACTGATTGCGAGATAGTTCCGCCGGGATATAGTGTGGTGCGTTGTGACAGACAGTTTCTCAGGGTCAACAGATCTCGTGGAGGAGGAGTGCTGGTTGCACTTTCAGATAATATTTCCTACAAAACGTTGAATACTGAATTCTTGACTGATCGTGTTCCGCTGATTGATGTGGTTTTGTGTCAGTGTACTTGTCCTTACGATTTCATCATATGTGTGGTTTATGTTCCTCCTGATATTGCTGTCTTTCAGCTCGAGACCTTCACATCTGCCTTGAGATGAGCTTTCTTGGAAAAACGGTCGTATTAATCGGCGATCTTAATATTCCCAATTTTAGTGTTGGGCCTTCTTGTCCTAAGTCGGTGCTGTTCAGAAATTTTTGTGATCTCCTCAAGTTGCAGCAGTTCAACTTCATCTACAACAGAGACCAAAACTTGCTTGACTTGGTCCTTGCAGGAGATACTGTCGAGGTGTCTGTTGCTCATTCTGAGTCGCCCTTTGTCCCGGAGGATCTGTATCATCCCGCGCTGAGCATGATTGTGAGCCGAAGCTCCTTTGAACGCCAAATAAATTTTCCAACACGCAACAATACGTTTTATAACTTCAGGAAAGCTGATTTTCCGGCATTGCGTTCGTCGCTCGGTTCCTTTGATTGGAATATTCTCCAAACATTCAATAATGTTGATGACGCCCTGCGCTATTTTTATGACAAATTGTTCGAAATCATAAAAGATCATGTACCTACAGGAACTTATACCTCTGGGAAACGCTGCTTTCCAGTATGGTTTTACTCCTGACTTGAAGCGCAACATCCGATTAAAGAATTATTATCGTTCAAAATGGCGGTCCACAGGAGGAACTAAATATCTCCGAGAATTCAGGCGTTTGCGGTCGTTGGTCAAATCTGGAATTTCTTCGGCGTACGATGATTACTTGGCTGAGGTGCAAGGCGATTTGGAGTCAAATCCTTCCTCTTTCTGGGGATACATCAACCATAGGAAGAGTGGCACAAGAATTCCTGGTGTATTTCATGGCGACGGAGATCACATGACGATCCAAAAGATATAGTCGATTTGTTCGCAAAGCATTTTTAAAATGTTCGTATGCCAGACGCAGTCAGGGATTATAGCGAGACTCATTTTTCCCAATTCCCTCCAGTTGTCTTACCCTCTATAACTGAAGATGAAATTAGATCTATTATGTATAAATTTCCTGATAAGACAACTGCTGGTGACGATCAGCTACCCTCATTTTTCATCAGAAACTGTGCCTCTGTGCTTGCTGAGCCTCTAGATCGCATCATCTCTGTCAGCTTGCGTACTTCCATTTTTCCCACCATTTGGAAGAGAGCCCGAGTAGTTCCGATTTTCAAAAAAGGCGATAAATCACAAGTAGGGAACTATAGACCAATTTCTGTACTGTGTAACTTTGCAAAAGTATATGAAGAAGCTTTATACGCTAATATCAGTCATAATGTTAGACCAGATAACAGTATATCAGCAATGCAGCACGGTTTCATGCGGGGCAGGTCTACGGTCACGAATTTGGCAACATTGTCGCAGTTTGTCGCGGAGACTCTGGATGATGGAGGTCAGGTCGACGTTATTTATACAGACTTTTCACGAGCCTTCGACTCGGTTGATCACCGTATGTTGCTGAATAAACTTTCTTTTTTTGGCTTCAGTCCAGCATATGTCGACCTGATGAGATCTTACTTGGAGGGAAGAATGAGTCATGTGTTTTATAATGGCTTCAAGTCTTTCGAATTTTGTCTGTCATCTGGTGTGCCGCAAGGATCTAATCTTGGACCATTGTTATTCATAATTTTTATCAACGATCTTCTGGCTCTTCTCAGTTGCTCAGCCTTGGCCTATGCAGATGACTTCAAACTTTACCTGAGGATACGCGGAATTGTTGATTTGGAGCTGCTCCAGTCCAGCTTGGAGTTAATTAATGTTTGGTGCTCGCGCAATGGACTGATTTTAAATATACAAAAGTGTTTTAAGGTGACTTTCACGAGAAGCTTACGTCCTCTCACCTTCAATTATTCTATTGGTAATTGTGTTGTCGCTAGTGGAGATCGGTTTCGCGATTTGGGAGTGTTATATGATTCGACCTTCAGCTTTGTTCCTCACATCGAGAAGCTTTGTTCTTCGGCTAGTCGATCTTTAGGCTTTGTGTTCCGGTGTTCCAGGGAGTTCCCTGATGTTTCAGTCCTCAGAATTCTCTATTTTTCTCTTGTCGTCAGCAAATTAGAGTACGCCAACTTGGTTTGGTTTCCGATATACAGTTCCCACCTAACATCACTTGAACGCATTCATAGAAAATTCTTGAAGTGTGCTGAATATAGAAAGACCGGCAGGTATCCTGAACGTGGTGCGGTTTTGTCGGAGATCATGCGGGAAATGTGAATTTCAACGTTGCAGGAGAGACAGAAGCGACAGTGCGCTAAATTTGCGCAAAAGCTTGTCACTGGAAGAATTGATTCACCTCATCTACTGTCCAGGGTTGACATTCGTGTACCAAGAATTGAAACGAGGACCACATCAACTTTTCGACTCCCTAAACCTCGGACTAACATACTTGAGCAAGCTCCGGTCTATCGATTGTGCAGGGCTGCTGATGAACTTAAGTTTAATTTGTTTTTCTAGTTCGGGGCGGTTATTGTTTATTGTTGTATCATTGAATGTGTAATTTTGTTTGAATAATTGTTCATATTATTCATTGTCAATATGTTACCCTGTTATTGGGAAATTTCCTGTTGGGTAAAATAAACTATTATTATTATTATATATAACCAGAATAAGGTATTCCTATTACGAGCTCCTAAAGATATCACACAAATAACCAGAATAGGACATTCCCATTGCGAGCTCCTCAAGTCATCGCAAGTGCAACGAGAATAAGAAATTCCTATTTCGGGGTTCCTCAAGATATTGCATATGTAACCAGAATAGCACATTCCTATTGCGAGCTCCTAAAAATATCACGCAGATAACTAGAAAAATACATTCCTATTGCGAGCTCCTCAAGATATCACAAGTGTAATTAAAACGTTTCTCCCACAGTATCCCTTAATTATTACTTATGTCACAAGTGTAACGAGAATAACGCATTCCATTGCGAGGTCCTCCAACATCGCAAATTCAACAAGAATAGGAAATCGGGTGCCGTGTTGCAGAGATCTACTCCATCCCTACTCTGCACTTCTCGTTTCCACTGGTAGATGGCGCAATCGTCTACTCTGTACCCGGAAGAACAACCCCATCAATAATAACTCAAGTGGAATATCGATCTACGCATCGAAGTAATGTATTCGGCATCACACATATGCTGCACATTTGGAGGATATATAGATTGTAGATTCATATTGCAGCCATCTTCTCTCAGTACTGCCCCGGTTGAGCAGCCTGAGAACTTCCCCATGCGATATCTCTGAGATGTTACTGGGCTCATCCCCTGTGGCCTGTGGCGGACATTTGGAGTTGATAAGGTGGTCTGGGCGAGCTCCCTGCGATATCGCAATAAACCTCTCAGAATATTCCCAAGGGTGAGCAGTTTGAGAACTTCCCCATGCGATATCTCTGAGATGTTGTTGGGCTCATCCCCTGTGGTGGACATTTGGAGGTGATATCGTGGTCTGGGCGACCTCCCTGCGATATCGTAATAAACCTCTCGAAATATTCCCCAGAGTGAGCAGTTTGAGAACTTCCCCGTGTGATATATCTGAGATGTTACTGGGCTTATCCCCTGTGGCGGACATTTGGAGGCGATAGGGAGTTCTGGGTGACATCCCTGCGATATCACAATAGACTTCTCAAAATATTCCCCATCGTGAACAGTTTGATCCAAATCGCAGCCATCTTCTCTCAGTACTACCCCGGTTGAGCAGCCTGAGAACTTCCCGATGGGATATCTCTGAGTTGTTACTGGGCTCATCCCCTGTGGCGGACATTTGGAGGTGATAGGGAGGTCTGGGCGACCTCCCTGCGATATCGGATTAAACCTCTCAAAATATTCAAATCGTTGAAATCGAACCATAACAGTCTCAGCCGTCCGAATTCATCTAAGAGGAAGGTTTGGTGGCTTAATTTCGAGTACCACAATATATCGGAGACTTGCTAGAGCCAATTTGCGACCCAGGAGACCGAGTACCCAGGTTACTTCCCAGACATGTGTCTGGGTCCGATATCGCAGGGAGCTGCTCGTCTACATAGGACGACACGAAAGATAAAGATATTTTGCTAGAGAAGTCGTTCCCTACCACGGAGGATCAATTTTATTTGGGTGGGGGGGTCATAATGCATGGTCGTCGAATGGCCTATTCCCATTCTGGACACTTTGACAGGGGATAGATATATTCGTGACATTATTGAACCCATTATTTACTCTCTCCGAGAAGAGTACAAAATGCGCTAGAGATTGCGAATATTCAAAGATTACCGTGGGCAGCTAATTCAACAGACATGAATCCCATTGAGCACATGTGGGATTTTGTTCAACGAGCGACCTCAAACAGAAGTAATGCCCCTACCACCCACCAGGAACTCACACTCGCGGCTCAGAAAGAATGGAACAACATCCCTAAGGATACCATTATAACGGCCTTATTGTTTCCATGCACAGGCGCGTTAACACCTTACTACAGAACAGGGGAAGACACACCGAATATTAACGCATTTTTGATTTCGCATAAACTGATTGTCTTCGATATTTTAGTTTCTGGTAATCATTATATTCCGCAATATTTTTGTTGGTATTTTTTTTTCTGGATCAGTTTAAATTAAATTCCGCCATTGCATTGCACTGTCCCATTTCGTCAAACATAAGTGGGTCCAAGAATTTTGGCGATGTGTGTATTTGGCCCTTACTTCGGATGGTCTCCAGAACTCCTTCTACGCGATGAAAATTATTTATTTTAATTGTGAAATCACATACCTAATGGGTTGTGATACAAAAATTTAGACAGATTACTAAATCCGTTCCGTGTGAAAGGGTTTTGTCTAAAACTGGACAAATGTTATCGGACCAAAGATCACGATCCACTGCTGAAAACGTTATGATGTTAACAGATTTTGGTATTCAAATATTGCATTTCTTCCGAGGTTACCTAACAGAGTTTAGGCGGAAAATTTTACGAAAATATCATTAGTTCGATGGTTTTTGTTTTGCTTGGAAAATTATTCTCATTTTCCTACTTTTCAATTTTTATGTGAAGAACTAAATATAAATAACTAATATTTCTCATTTAAATTTTGATATGTGATTGTGACTAAATTTTATTACATTTGCATCGATGAAATATACTCGATTTGAATTAGGTATGGATTATTCTATCTAACTAATCAGTGGTGGATTTCACTATAAAAGTAACTACACTCTTGTCCATTACAGTTTTTTGTCGTCTGACATATGTTTCGGAAACAAAGTTTCCATCTTCAAAGACGAAGCGTTACAGTAACGCTTCGTCTTTGAAGATGGAAACTTTGTTTCCGAAACATATTTCAGACGACAAAAAATTGTAATGGACAAGAGTGTAGTTACTTTTATAGTGTTCATAAAAAGTCCACAGTGAACTCAAAATAGAATATAGTGGTGGATTCGCCAGCAGGCTGAGTAGGCTGGAGCCTAGGGCGGCAAATTTCAAGGGGAGGCATATTGTCAAATTTAGTTCATACATTTTTGATTTCGACTTACATATTGAAAATATTGAAAAAATATTATACACACACAAAATACGAATTTCGAAAATTAGAGAGAAATTTAAATATTTGTCTTGTGTTGAATAGCCTGAATTTGCCTACGGGCGGCAAATCTGTAAATCCGCCACTGTAACTATAATGAATATTCATTGGATTATAGTATTTCATATCGAAACTGTAATCCAACATTCACTGTCCGCAACACACTATACAGCGCTTACGCTATGCCGAAATACTGATCGGCAAACGCAAGCAAAAGCAATAGGAATTCATAAAATAAAGAAACTCTTCCGCCTAATGTGATTTTCAATCACAGTTCGTCACAACGTACGGAGCTGCTTCTCAGCCATGACTGAAAATAGCATCGATTCCGGAGCAGTTGGAACAGTTTAACCTTGTAACAAGCCAGTCACAATGACAAAACCACAGCTCCTCAAATCACATAATATCTCTACTGCAAAGGTATACAACCTGAAATGCTCGCTAGCTCAAAGGTAGAGCATCGGACTTGGACCGAAAGGTCACAAGTTCAAGGGGGTAAGGAAAGAAATTTTCCTAGTCAGACGCGAACTGCCACCATTTCCCGTTGAGTCAAAAATTAACAGTAGTGATATAAGGACACAGCAACAAGGCCACACAAAACACAACTAATTCTCCTTACTCCCACAAGCTCTTATATATAGGAGCTTCTGAGGGGTCTCCTTGAAAGATCTAGGAAGGGTCAGCACCCAGGCATGCTTTCTGTATTGCAATACAGAAACGTGCCAAAGATATCCCGCTCTTTCCAGGATACTGTGACGCCTTTTGCGATATAGCTCGGATGTCGCCAAGAGCTCTATATCTCCTCCAAATGTCCGCCTCAAGGGATGAGTCCAGTAACATCTTTGAGATATTAAATGAAGAAGTTTTCAAACTGCTCATAAGGGCAGTATGGAGTGAAGATCGCTGCGATATGGATCTATACATAATTACATCTTCCAATTGTTCTGTTGACGTGTGCGTAAACTTAAGTTCGATCCGTAGATCGGGATAGAACTCGGGTTATTAACGATCCGATGCGGTTGTTCTTCAGGGTACTGCGTAGACGAGGGGAATTTCCAATTCTCGATATCTTGACGATGTCACAAAAGGAGGTCGCATTACATCCTCATTGTTAACTCTCAACGATCTCTCTGCGAGGTGTGTGTTACCTGGGATAACTATATCACAAAAATTTTCCATTTCCCTCTTGAATTATCACGAAGTAGGTATAGTCTAGACGTATAGTATAGAAAGTATCCGGAAAAAACAAAGCCCAATTGTCATTATTTAATACACATTTTTAATTCTTGAATTAGAAAATTTTATAGCAAATTTTTCATATTATTTACTTATAACAACTCCACTTAAGTGTAAACACTTGACCAAACGTCGATGTTCACCCGAAACTAGATCACCTCCATAATTTTCGGTGATGGTAGTCCAGGACTGTAAAACTGACTGAATTAAATAATCTTTATTTCGTGGCGCTGCTCGTGCAACTTCAATCTTCATTCATGTGTTTTCAATGAGACTAACATCTGGTGATGCTGCTGGCCCTGGAATGGTTGTCACCTGGTGTTCTTGCATCCAAGCTTGAGTCTAGGCCGAAGAATGGCATCTTGCATTATCCTGCTGAAAACGCCACCCCTCTGGATATGAAGCATGCGCCGTTTCAAGGAGAAAATCGTTTGGAATGCCACAGTACTTTCCACTATTAATGGTACCATCAACTTTACAGAGAGGCGTCGTAGCACCACGCTGAGATTTTGCTCCCCGAGCTATTATTTTGGTGGTAAATTTGAATGGTAACAGGTTGTTTGATAGGATTTTTGAGTGATTTTCACCAAGTTGGAAACATCTTTCATCAGATATAAAGACAATATCAAAATTATCTTCTTGAAAACGTTGACAAAATTCTATCCTTCGTTCCTTTTGTAATGGTGTTATTATAGGGATTTTTTTTGGTTTCCTTGATATGTAGCCTTGTCTTTTCAGTGACATACGGACGGTTTCTGGAAATACTTTTATATTTCGTTGATTTCCAAATCTGTTAGCCAATTTACGAAACCCTAAGCGTGAATTGTGTCGTCCTAAAGGTGCGTATTCACTTGCAACAGAACACTCCGAACGAACCAAACAAACCGTGCGTGCTCCGCGCTGCAACAAACATTGTGCGGGCTGTTTGGAGAGTTTGCGGTATTCGATGCGTTCCCACCCGTATCAGTGTTTGCGTGTTCGTCGACATGGATGGATATTAGCCACTGGTGCTTTTTTAATTATAGATGCGCTAAAAAGCCTTAAAGAGTTTTTTTTTTTATTTTAAAATTTTTTTTTCCAATTTTTTTTTATTTTTTTTTTAATCTATTGTAGGTCTTGGTTTATCTTTGTCTAGAAGAAAAGCTATGCGTGTAAATGCAAACCATTTTGATAAGTATATTTCTTATCTTCCTATTAAAAAAACACAAAATTGTTTATAGAAAATATCAAACCAGGATATTTAGTATAAAATAATCTCATTTACAGAGTTGTAATTGTATTGTAATTACAATAATAATTGCATTATTAGAAATATCTTACCTCTTCCTGTTCCTACAGATTTTTCCCCTTGGTTTTTTCCCTTCTAAAACTAGATAGAACACTTTCCATCTTTTTTTTACGTCATTTACTTCAAATCCCATATTTTTACCAATTACTGCCCACGCATCATGCTTTTTAATTTTGTTGAAATAATACCCGTTTGTGGGATGCCATAAGATAGGATGCAGTTCAAATTGATCGATCAATTCTAGGCATTTTTCCCTGCTTCAGTCCATTTTCTTCGAACGAACGCCAAACAGAACAAACGCCCGTATCTACTGAACACCGTCGAATAATTCCCTTTGATCAAATCGCATTTACTGACAAACCTCGGAAAATGTTTTGAGCGTTCGGTTCTGTTCTGCGCGACGTATTGACTGGACAAATTTGTTACACCGCGCGCGGTTCATTTAGTTCGTTCGGAGCATTATGTTGCAAGTGAACACGCAGCATTTGATCAAATTGCATTTAGCGACAAACCTCGGAAAATGTTTTGCGCGTTCGGTTCTTGTCTGCGCGACGTATTGACTGGACAAATTTGTTACAGCGAGCGCGGTTCGTTTGGTTCGTTCGGAGCATTCTGTTGCAAGTGAACACGCAGCATTTGATCAAATCGCATTTAGCGACAAACCTCGGAAAATGTTTTGCGCGTTCGGTTCTGTTCTGTGCGACGTATTGACTGGACAAATTTGTTACAGCGCACGCGGTTCGTTTGGTTCGTTCGGAGCATTCTGTTGCAAGTGAACACGCAGCATTTGATCAAATCGCATTTAGCGACAAACCTCGGAAAATGTTTTGCGCGTTCGGTTCTGTTCTGCGCGACGTATTGAGAAGACAAATTTGTTACAGCGCGCGCGGTTCGTTCGGAGCATTCTGTTGCAAGTGAATACGCAGCATAAGGCCAATAAAGCGTTTGAATTCTTTCCTTTAATCTTAAGCGGTCTTCCTGAAACTGGTCTATGTATCTATGACATTTTTTATCCTCTTTATTGTCTCATATACTGCACTTTTTCCGAGTTCAGTCAGTCGCATTACTTAACGTTTCGAAAACCTTTTCTATACAAATATTCTACCTGTTTTCTTTTTTCTGGTGGTGACATTATTTCATAAATTGTATAACTGTTGACAATCCATTTGACAAAAAGTGTTGCCATGCAACTTTGGCCATAGCCGACTATCTGCACAACCTATTTCATACATTGCTCTTGTCTTAGAATGTTACAAATACCATTACCATTACCATTACAAGAAAGAAATGTATTAAAATTATGAAAAATAATAAATTCCGGATACTTTCTAGACGGATTTTATTATCACATTTGATACTATTAGAAATATATCGAAATACATTTACTGTAATAATTCGCCAAAAATGACACAATTTCGTAGAATCGGAACCTGAGCTCTGATATATGGGACGGTAGTTCCTCCAAGTAATTCATAAACAAATATTGGCGCATTCGAAGGAAAGTATTCGCTGAAAGTGATTTCATTAATAAATGTACGAAATGAAACTTCTCGTTAATCTGCGGATGTACTGAGGACAATACCAAGCTCGGCTGCTATCTATGAAAGCACCCCACGCCTTATAAACTAATCACACCAGCTCAGAACGGCGAGTTAAACAAATTATATGACCGTTTATATTTTATTCAACCTGATATCAGCGTATAATAAAAGCTCAGAAGTTCATTAATTCCGATTAAATGTGTTTTAATTTTCCAGCAGGTTCCGAAACTTCCAGCCGAACCGGAACAGGAGACGGCATCTGCAGACCACCACCGCCACTGCCACCACCACGGTTTCCCAACAGCGCTGTTTGACAATGGGAAAGCCACCTTAGTATTGCCGATTTCACACTCTTGCCGATCCCGAACCCATTACGAGCGCTTGAGGAGTATCTTCTGGATTTGATCTCCGTGCGGAGCCGCGCATGCGCCGTGTTCCTGCGCAATTCTCTGAACAAATCCAATGACATGTACAACCAAAGTGCGCGTGTGCGGCCATGATCTCGCCGGAAGTGCTCGAACTTCAAAGTAGATGAGATTGTAGAAATTTGATCATTTAATTGCCGAACACAAACTATTACTGCTCAAATTGATACGCATCATATTAATGATAAATCCTCCAAAAAAAACCTCCGACACCGTGTAAAGACATCAAAGAGGAACAATCAATCATTATATTTAGTATTTTCAACATTCGATGATTTTCTTTACGTTTTGATTGCATTTGTGAGCGAAAAGGCATTTACTCAGTTAATTCTTATGGATACTTTTAGTTTAATTTTCAATTTAGTTAAGTTTTCGAATCACAGAAACTTTAATTAAATCCATAACTTCACGCGAAAAGATTCCTCTTCATAAGGAGATCTCAAACTTCACCGAAAGATGGCGTCTTGTTATTCAATATCCTCTTGCTGAAATATCTCCATCTCCGTACACTCATAACTTATCAGTGTAGTACTGCAGAATCCCTGGATCATGTTTAAAATCAGATGCGTTTGATACAGTTAATTTCACCAGGCACATACATTTCCATTGGAATTACTGCAAGTAACGGCTCCGGATCATCTGAAATAAGCAGGCTAAATTTTAAATGAGCAATGAAGTCAAGTCTTTTTTGTCAGTAAATCAGATTTTACATAGTTGGTTTGCTTTTAGAAGAGTTAGAATTATTGGCTTACCAAAAAGATGAATTTTGCAAAATATACAGAATACAGGTCTGGCCAGGGCCAAGCTTCGGATCCGATTTCAATGCATATTGGCAAGAAATGCAATTTAAAAAGAGAACAGCAATGCTTTATCCTGTCGCTCGAAATGATGGAGTTCAACACACAGCGGAACGAAATCTCATTGACTTTGCAGGCTATATATTCGAATAATTCTAAAGCAATGGTTTCAATAAATCTGAGTTTTAAACAGTTTGACGTGTTTAGCTCTACCAGTAAAATCGAAAAAAGTTCCATGCATTTTAAGGTGTTTTGGAGTGGAGGGTAAAACCGAAAGGAGAATGCCTCCTCTGCATTGGCAATATCTTTTTATGATAGATGGACATGACTTAACATCGAATCCTATAATTTTTTTAATGATCCCTAATGACAGAATTAAGAGGGCTTACTGAGATTCATGGGTGGGATGTGCATCTCCCTCTGTGTGTGGTCGGATTAAAAGAAATACTTCCTATCAGGAATTATAATTTTAATTGAATTTATTCGGCGTTCTACTAAATTACATAGTCGATATAATCGTCGACCTCTTTACCGTTTAAATATGCCATGTGAAGCGATTATGTTATTCAATAATGAATATTAATAAACCATAAACGAATTTCAAACGTGAGCTGAAAATATCTTGCATGTTCATTGCAATTTCGATTAAATCTTTGTTTCTCATATTTCCATTTGCCCATATTTCGAGAATCGCGATGAAGTTGGAGGATACACTTTAAGTTAGAATAGTCCAAAAACAATAAATTTATCGAATTCGAAATAGTTTTGTGCAGAGTAACGATAAATGCCTCTACGCAACACTTAAAATTTGTTTAAAACCTAATTATTCACTGCCATCCCTATTATAATGTGCGGATAGCCCAAAAAACGTAAATATTCTAATTGACTCTAATTTGAAAAAAAAAACGGGACATCTATTCCATAAACAATTAGAAAATCAAAGTTTCGCAATCGTAAGTGAATTATATAAATAGCAGTTGTTAATTTCGGTTAAAAAATTTTATTTGTGTTAATGAGTGTGATTTAAAAAAAAAGCAGGTGCTCAATTTTGAATAGTGCAATCATTGTTACGATTTTGTAGATACTTTTGCCTTTTTTTGTGGAATGCTGGTAATCAGAGGTGGATACTTCCCAAACAGAACATTTTTTTTGAGAAGATCGTAAGTTTATATTTCACTTGCCTGGAGATATACTTCTTGTCTCCAAATCTCAATTTTTTTTTCATTGTTTTTATTTTCGTTTTGTTTATTTCTTCTAGATCCAAATTTCCTGTACAATGGGCAATCCAGTATTATGGAATATGCACTTTTTCGCATCATGTTTTCAGCAGTCCATGGCATTTATACACCTTAAATTTTAAGAAACTGATTTATTATCCAATATTGAACATGATTGTCCGATACTTGTAAATTCAAGCGATCCACAGCTGTGAAGTAAGTGTCTTCTTGCAAAGATGTGAGTGGTTGAAATTTGTGATGACGCATAATATACGAATACATTTGTGATGACGTAAATATAAACCAATATTCTAGTTTGAGTTCACTGAGGACTGATTATAAATACTAAAACAGTAACTACACTCTTGTCCACTAAGATTTGTAGTGAACGAGAGTGTAGTTACTGGTGCAGTAGCCATGCCGCTGTAAAATCTGGGATGGTTAGAAAAATAATATAACATGGTGTAATTGTCGAGTGGCGCATATTCAGCCTCATAATAATGTTTAAATCATTCGAAAACACTCACGCAGCTGCGTTACACAGTGAGTCGATAAATTGATGGCAAAAAAAGTTCCTGAGTTACATATTAATTCCGATTACAGTATTTTGAAATAAAATCTAGTTGAAAATTAATGGAAAAGCCCATAGATCAAAAATACAGAAAGGGAATATGAACATTAACTGCCACGAGTTGCCACTACCTACACATTTAAACTATCAAAGTAAACTTCACAATATTATCTAATCAAGATCTTAAACCGGAAATGATTGGCGGATCTGCCAATCCACTTAATCCCAGCTATGTTCACCATTTGATATGTTGTGACAATGTGAATTTCATATCTTTTTGGGAAATATCCACAGTTTTAATTCATTTTAAATTCATAATTCGAAATATTGATATGTACAGCATGTAACATTCTCTAGTGGATAGATTTCAAACAGTATCTAACCATAATTTTAAATAAAACTGCGCATATAGTTATAGGCGAAACTAGAGGTTTTGGGGATTTTATAGTGTCTCCAAACGGGGAACATTTGAACTAATTCGGTTTGAAAAAGGAGAGGAGCTGAATCTGTTTCAAAACGACTATTAAAAATGACAATTAGTTAGTAAGGTACAGAGGTTTTTCTCTGAATTTGATATTCAATCTTTGGATATACCTGATTCCAGAAACTTTAAGAACGAATCTAGTACATATTTTTTTCGGAAATGGATGTAGCTCTCAAGTATCATTGAATAATAATTAAATGAAATTAATCAGATGCTATGAATACACATGTCAACACATTCTTTTATGAAAGGTTTCTAATGGCTCTAAGAACTTCGCTTATATTTGTTTTTACTTTTTGAATGCAACTTAATTTCCAAAGTTCTTGACTAAAGTTCGAAAATATTTATTCAAGTCTTGTTTGATAGTTATTCACCGCCAATGACTTAATTCAGAGGGAAGTAGTAACCATTTAAGGAAACAAGAATCCTTATAAAACTTTATCTCATTTTTTAAATCTCAAAATTTTTTTATGAAGGCTTGTTAATAATATTGGAAATGCATCCATCAGTCTGTTAGATTTATTGAAGCTGCAAATCAAATATGTAAACTATGTCAGGTTTAATTTGATTCCTGTTCTGAAATATATCAAGATTGTGTCAAATAAAATTGGTTACAACATAACTCTGAGGAAAGCCAAAAAAAAATCACAACGCAATTTGAGATAGAGGAAGCAAATGATCATTCTAAATGTAAATACTGTTGAAATTAATTTTAATCGTATATTGTGTGAATGTGAGTTTCAAGAGGAAAACTTTTACGTTGAACAGTTTGTATGAATTGATTGTGTGTTTGAATGAGAGCCTTTATTGGAATTATCTTGGATAAAATCGTAGATATTTTGAATATATCATGTCGAATTGGTACATTAATTGTTTTTAATCTGTTGAAATATCCTTGATCACTTGAGATTGATTCACGAAAAAATCAACAGAAAAATAGGAGAAAACAGTGGATCGATTCTTAGTGGCCATGAAGTTACATCAAATTGATTTTCGTTAGAATACATTTATTTATATGATTGTTTCCAACATTTTAATTATAATAAATTCTCAAACTGTTCACTATCGCGAAGATGTAAGCCTAAATTAAAAGGTTATTTTTAAGTATAAACCAAGTGAATCACGTGTAAAATATCCTGGACGCAATAAATTCTATCTCTATAAGAGTTATTAATATTTTTTCAGTCAACCTAATTAAAGAGAATGTGGATGGAGTTAACAGAAGCCTACATGCAGTTTAAGATGATAACAATGTCAGAAACAATGTTCAAAGTCGTTTATATGTACAAAATGATTTTGATGATAATGATCGTTCTGGAGTGGGTACCAGACATTCTTTCTGATTATCACTTGTTTCATTTGATGGCAATTGACTTGGATGAGTAGCACTTCCATCGTATGTGCCCAAAAACTGGGTCGACTTTTGTCACGTCGTACTTCTAGCGTGTAATTCAAATGCTGCCAAAAAGATGCAAGAAAGTAGTGACTTGCGATTCACAATACTATCAATACATTTTTTGTAACAGAAGCACTTAGTTTCACAAAAAACAGCAGAACTTATTCATATATAATATTTATAGTTAATTTAAATAAATCAAAATTACCAACAACAGACTTTTTCAATGAAAAATTCAGAAACAGATGTATCAATCTGAGAATGAATTCTATTTACATGTTCTGTAAGTATATTATCATGTCTGAAATATTCATTATACTTCATAAAAAATAATGAATTATATAATTTAGTTTCACATAATCACCAATCATTATTAAGATCTGAAAATAATTTGTCTTTTATCTTCCTTCTGGGATTTTCTTTGATATCTGTCTGCACTGCTCCAACCTGGCCAAGCATATATTCCAGTTCTGAAAGAAATAAAAAAGTTCTAACAAATTATGATTTAGTTACTCTGAACAAATTGTATAATACAGGGACTTTTTAAATAACATGCTTATATTTAAGGAGCGAGGATATTCCTAGGTTCATTTTGAGGATAAATTCTTCGCATGAACATTATGTCCTAAAGATCTTAACGTATGAACTACAGGGTGCTAACGTTTAAAAAAAAAGATTTATTTATGATAACTTTGGTATACAACGCAAGCTGTTGCAATGATGGCATGGGGGGATAGACAAGTCTCCCTGAAAGCAGCTAACTAGGGGCAACAAAGTGACCGTTTTATGGCTATCATGGCACTGTGTTGTTCTGGGAAATGGATTAGCAGACGAACTTTCTAAGCTGGCTGCTAGGCAACCAGCTATTGGACCAGAAGTTTTCTGTGGTCTGAGCGAAAACCACTATGTGGAGGATATTCAACAATGGGAGCTAAGCAAATGGAAAGCATTCTGGGAACACACACCCAGACAAACTACACGCAAAAAGATTTATCGGTCTCTCGCCATCCTGTACAAGGAAACTCATGCAATTATCAAGCGATGAACTCCTAGATATTGCGGGACTGCTGAAGGGGGCACTGCTGCTACAAATGTCGTCTGTACCGTATGGGCAAATCGGCGAATGGAATATGGAATATGCAGACTCTGTAGATTGGCCAATGAAACTGCTGAACACGTTCTATGCCCCACTGCTTTTTCAGTAAAAATTATTTTTGAAATTGCTCTTTCTGAGCAAATCCGGTATATTGACTTTTTTTGTTTGACGTACGGTTTTTGCATAAGAAACATGCATTTATTTGCATCTCCCTAGACCACTTACCAGAAAAAATTTTACCTATGTAACTTTAATCAAAAGAATAATTAATATATGATTACTTCTGTTTTATTCATCCCAATGATCTAAATAAACAATCTGATAATTCAAGTCATTTTAGTCCCTAAAAATCAAATAACAGTTGAAAAAATAAATGAGAGAATAATTAAAAGATATGAAATAAAAGTTATGCCTTCCTAGCCTGGTATCTATGGGTGATGATTGCCCTTCATTAGGGTCCTGTAGCGGTTTTCGAACATCTGAAGTTCTGAAAAATCATCGCTTGGATTGCCAAATGAGGTTTCAAGAACCCTCTCGGCAAAAAAGCAGCAACAAGGTTTCCATTGGATTTAGGACCTTACGGTTTCTAGTATAACTCTCTACCTACAACTAAGCTACCGATCCAACCAATTGATGTACCCCAACTATGAAATAACCTAGTTGACCTTAATACCCCATTCAAGAAGTATGGCATTACGTTTCTCAGGATATCATACATCATATATTTTCAAACATACCTCGAAGAGTGAACAAATGTATGTTCTTTATCACGGTCACAGCCTTTTCTCTGTTCTTCCGGATCTTGACGTTCCATGAGTTGGAGTTCATTCTCATGCGTTGAATTATAACCTGCTAATTTACTCACTCCACCACATTTATTTTGTGGTAAATTGACTTAATTTTTAATCAAATCTTTTGCTGATATAATATCAAAATCTTATTTGATAGAGCCAGCCACAGTCCTTAATATTGTGGGGACCCGCAGTAATGTATGCTATATTGTTATATTATCGAGGTTCTTTACAGTGTTTTATTTCATAATTTTTTGATCATATATGTAAGTAGGTGTGTCATTTTTCCTCTTAACTTTCGCCCCCTGTAATTTTTACATTTTACTTCCCTTCAGATCTGCTTGTAGCCCTTCCATTTTGCTGAAGATGAAGGATTAATCCTTCAACAAAATATGTCCAGTTTGTGATGTGGGTCTGTGGCCTATATCGATATTAAAGACTTTTGGTGTGTATGATTTCTCACCTACCTAAATGTATACAAAACTGAGGTGGATCCTCTCAGTATTGAATAAAGATTATTTTTTAGAACAAGAATAAATGAGCAATCTGCCTGACAGTTCGATGATACCTTCAATAGGTGTTTTCAGCAGTGAAAATTACTGAGTGTAATTTGCAATAACCAAATCTACGAGGTTCCATCATTGCATATTGCCCACTTAATCTGGTTATTTGAACAGGTACCGGCCATCGTATGAATTCTTATACTTCAACTCTTACTGGGTGTTTGATTCTTTTGAATGTCAGTTTCGTATATAAGAAATGTTCTCTCACCATCTTTGCTCAAGTCAGCATGTCTGAAATCTTCAGAACCAGCAAATTGCTTTTTCAAGTCTCCTTCATAGTATACAAATATTGTTGGTAGGTTTCTATCTGGATAATTTGGTATACAAGTTGTGGAAATCGATTTGAGGAATTTTACCATTGGAAACTTATGTGCCAAGTTTCTTAGATGTTCATTGATAAGAGTGCATAGTGGGATTCTGAAAAAAGAGATTCAATTGTAGATTTCGTTCTTGTTATTAAAAATATTGTTGATATATCGAAAGTTTACTGAAATAAATCAGGGGCAGTATCCTAAACAAGATTGTGAGTATTTTGAGTAATTATGAATGTGATTGTATATAATCATGTGCGTTGTATCAATAGAAGCGAAAAAAAATTCAATATCTCCGAAACTTATCGCCAGAATTCACTTGAATTTTGTATGTAGGTACCTAAAGGTGCAAAAAGGGAAGGAAAAATTAACTAAATAACTTTCTAATCATAACAGAATATAAGGATCTTCTGGAACTACATACTTTCCCCACACACTCGTAGAAAAAAATCGCACAAATTTCTAGCTAGACAGAATGGCTGTTGGACAGACATCAATTTTGTTTGAATGTAAATTTTTTATCAGTAGGTCGAAAGTCATTGCATGAGATCATGTTCTGCTAAAAATTCGGATAGTATCCTCAGACAGCTCAAAAAATACAAATATAACTGACATGGGAGAATCACAATCAAATGATAAAATGTTTACCAACAAGTCATGAGTTCTCTGTCCAAGATGTTCGAATTTAGAATATATTCTCATATATCTCGAGATCTAAGACTCCAAATTGATGACTAATATTACAACCTTTTTCACTATATTGCAGCTATGTATAGGTATTATCATCTTTTAACTCTACAAAGATTTTGAATCCAATGGAACATGATATTTAATGGGTGTGTTTTCATTTTTATCTGGTTTTGTGGATTCAATCAGTGATGAGAATACAATTGAGGAGCAACTTTTCAAAACGCATTAAGTTCAAAAACCATTTTATTGGGAATCAACGAAAAACTATTTTTTCTTCCACCCTGGCTTATAATTTGAGTACGTCGAGTTTGTTTGATAGAAATTTACATCTAAAGGTAATGACTAATCTCATTTAAATCAATATTGATCAGATATACACAGAAAATGTAAAAAACGTTTGGACTTAATGCGTTTTGATTCATCTCATTGTATATAATGCGTTTTGATGTGGTTGAAATTGAAAATAATGGTGTTTGTTGCGGTTTTTTATACATTTAGAGAAAACAACCTGCACAGTAAGTGTTGGCCTGTAACCTAATTAACATGAGCAAATCGATAAAACATGTTTTTGGTTATATTTTATCTGTTTTAAAAATGCAAACGTAAACATAATTCATTGCGATGCGGCTTACATACTTCGGATTTGAATTACAGAGGGACATAATGCCATTTGGAAGATTTTGTTTACATAGGGCTATAGAGCAATAGAAATCATTTCCGAATCCGCTTCAAACTCAATTTCGCCCAAATTGGACATAATGCGTTTTGAAAAGTTACTACTCAATTGACGTCATCAAAATTGATCGGAAATTCACTAATCAATCCGATGAATATAAGAACAGAAAGTTGAGAAATGTTGATAATTATTATAGGTTAGGTTGTTATGTTTTGATCAATAATCAAGTATTTTGCTCCATTGATATTTTTGAAATCGGAAAAGATCATTTATATTTCATAAACATGACTTTTAATACAATTTTAATTATATTTAAAGGGTTTTATAATAGGAAATAGATTCAATAATACCTATAGCATCTAAAGAATCATTATTCGAGTATTGGTAAGAAAGAAACATAGGAAACTACCCCCGATATCTTGCAAATCAGATTTCAAACCGCACTTTAGGCGATAAATGGGGTGTTATTTGGTATATAAAAGTTGAACTTGTTTCAAACTCATCTCCTATTATTTCCTCGAAAAGGGCAATCTTCTCCAACTAAAAGAAATAATTAGAAATACCGGCCGAAATCCTTCCATCTAATCGGTCTCATCGAACCCCCAAGAACAATTGAACCGATTAGTAATCCTAAATCTATCGACTAAATTCTGTTGAAAATGAAAATTCCTTGTTGAAATTCATTGTTATTCAGTTGATGAAAATAGAAACACCCCAATTCATTTACGATTAATCGATTAGACATTTGGAATAAAATAATAACACACCCAATGTTTGAAATAATAAGTAGTATATATATATGCGTAGTAATATGAGAATACCCATCATCTAGAAAGCAACAAACTTGTAAATAAGAAAATTGCACTTGCTAATATTCTGCAAATGAAAATTCTAGATTAAAATTAGTACCAAATCATGTCCTGTGTCACATTTTAGAGTTTAGAGCAGTACTGTGGAAATAATTACCCTTGCTTGTATAAATGCAAAACGACCCATATTTCGTTTCCTGCTTTATTCACTTCCTTGACATAATCTTGTGCAGAAATTTCACCAACTGAACCAAATTTAGCTTTTTCTAGCATACTTTTCATTTCTGATATCCTCTTGTTACGATATTCCAAGAGAATAGCCTCATCTTCTGAATCTTCTAATTCGTCCAACTCATCCAAATTCAATTTGTCCAAGTCAACACCATCTGCAAAGAAAATAAACTAAATGAATTCAGAATATCATCTTAATAAACAAAATGGAAATAATTGGTACCTTTAGTTTTTTCTGTTATTGTTTCTTCTAATAATGAGACTATTTGGTCTTCAGTTATTTCCGCATCTTTTTTAGGTGGTATTATCCCTTTGGCTCTTAGTACATCATTCCATTCAGTATCTTCGTTTGGGTCCTGATGGAATTATCGTAATTAAATTATGTGTTAGCAGTTCATGAATGAAACAAACCTGCATTATGAAATTTTATTGTGTTAGAGTTTCAGGTTAAATCGAATGTGGGTGAATCATCAATGAAACTCCAGTCAAGTGTACTCCTTCTGTGAAGTTTACGGATATTTATAAAATGTAAATCCCATACATTTCCCATATAAGGAAAGGATAAAATTTGAAATTGAGGTTGACATTTAGCACAAATCATTTATCTTCTTCTTAAACCTCGCAGTCTCCAATTCAAAGTTTAGAAGGAAATTATACAGGTGTCCCAAGCTCGAGTGCCTATTAGACGTTTCTGTGAACTCTATATATTTGAAATCTGAAAATTCGGATTATGATACTGCTTGAAATTCTCTACAGAGATAAAATATTTTCGAAGCCCAAGCAATTCCGTTCATACAGGGAGTGAACATAAATTTGATGAAAACAAAATTTTTTCAAGTTTTGCATTCCTGGTATGATCTAGTATTCAATGCTGAATACACTTCTGTTAAAACCATTGTATTCATTCGAATAGTTTTCAAAATATCAAAAAAAAACCGGAAAAAAGTCAAATATTTTTGTTTGTTTTGTTTAGTCAGTATTATGTTCATTATTCTTATTTCAAACATCCTGAGCGTGAACCGGTTTTACAACAACAAAGAGGAAGAATGAGGAAAGGTCATGCATCTTTTGAATTTCAGAAATATCATCACAGGGTGTATCAAATTCTTTGCCGGAAATTGTGATAAAAAATTGGCCATAACTTCTGGTTTTTTAAATTAGAACCCTATTTTTTTTATGATTGCGTTGGATTCTGCGGTGAAAAATAATGATAGTTTTCTAACATGATTATGCTCCTAAATTCAATAAAAAAAACTCAGAAATTTTTGAATTTCGGAGCATAATCATGTTAGAAAACTATCATTATATTTCACCGCAGAATTCAACGCAATCATCAAAAAATAGGGTTCTTATTTGAAAAACAGAAGTTATAGCCAATTTTTGATCACAATTTTCCACACAAAATTTGAAACACCCTGTGAAGACATTTCTGAAATTCAAAAGATGCATGACCTTCCAACATTCTTCCTCTTTGATGTTGTAAAAACGGTTCAAGCTCAGGATGTTTAAAATAAGAATAATAAACATAATACTGACTAAACATATTTGACTTTTTTTCCTGTATTTTTTTTTCGTTATTTTGAAAACTATTCGAATTAATACAATGCTTTTAACAGAAATGTATTCAGCATTGAATATACTTGATCATACCAGGAATGCAAACTTGAAAACATTTTGTATTCATCAAATTTATTTTCACTCCCTGTATAACCGGAATTCCTTGGGCTTCGAAAATATTTTAGCTCTGCAGAGAATTTCGAGCAATATCATAATCCTAATTTTCAGATTTCAAATATGTCCAGTTTTCCAGAAACGTCTAATAGGCACTCGAACTTGGGACCCCCTGGATATCCGAACATAATTTAGTGATACATTTCAGGGACGGCTTCAATTAAAATCTATTGTCCCAATGAATCCATATGGTTATCCAAGTTTTTCAGCCGGTTATAGTCACTCCTAGGTTTGTTTTACATACATAATACGCAAGGCCGTCTTAAACTATGCTGGGGCCCTTTTGGAAAGTAAAGAAAGTGAATTATACATTTTTCTACCTTGATGACTCTTGAACGGAATGAGCTAGACAGTTGAAATTTTCAGAGTAGGTTTGAGTTATCTCGGTTAAGTTTGTTATCGGTGGTTTCGGAGTAACGAAAAAAAATAATTTTTCTTATAATACAAATTTCAAATTCAATTTTTTTTTAGATGCAGTTTCATCATAAGAATCCACTGATATCATTCTCAACTCTAACAAACTAATACTTTCGGAGATATGTTTTACAATATTTATGATGCAGTCAAAGTTTGAATAATTAGTCGCTAGTACTTTGACAAGAGCGCCAAAGCCCCTGTCCAAAGAGCTTTCCCACTTTTTGCGCTTATGTTCTGGGAAACATCAACCGTTGTCACGATAACTTGAGAACAGCAAGAGATAGTGACTTGAAATTTTCATGGTAGGTGGCGCATCCCAATATGACGGACAAGTTTATTAATGGTTATAATCGGCCCAATGGTTTCCGAGTAATAATTATGTTTCCAACCAATACAAATCTGATCAAATTGAAACTTGGTAAGTGGCTGTAGAATACAAACCTTAGGACTTTTGTGAAATTTTGTGAGAATCGTATCTCTAGAAAATTTTAAAAATATTATTTATGTCATGATAACCTGAGAACGGAAAGAGATAGCGACTTGAAATTTCCAGGTTGTGCATCTAAATGCAAGATTTGAGTTTGCTTATATAGGAATAATCGGCCAAAATTTCGTGAAAATCGCATCACTAGAAATATTTTAAAAAATCATTGAAAATCATTCAAATAAATTTAATATATCCGGAACTATTCGTTCTGCATAGCTGAAATTTTGCGAGAGCCTTCAAAGCCTAACTTTTCTGCCAAGTTCAAAGTTTGAACACGATCGGATCTATATATTGTTGGAGATCCGACTAGCCTTGTGTGAGTTCAGTAGCTGAATGGGTAACCGTTGCCTCGATAACTTTCGAACGAAAAGAGATAGGAACTCGCATTTTTCAGGATAGGTTGCGCATCCGATTGAGAGGGCTATTATCGTTTTTGAGCATAATCGGTCCAACAGTTTTGAAGTTATACCCGCCTGGAATATTATTTCCTCGATAACTCAAAAAATATAGACTCGATCAAATTGAAGCTTGGTAACTAGTTGTAGAATATCGACATAAAGACGTGTGTAAAATTTCGAACCGCACCCTAGACAATTTTGAAAAAATTACGAAAAAAAAATAGGGACACTTTAAACTTCAAAAAGAAAATAGGCAAAGTTTGAGTTGCTTTTGTCTTAATTTGGTTAAATAAAAATAATTTTGATTTCAATTTTAAGACCAAAGTAAATTTTATTTTCGACTCGGTGCTTACTGTTACTGTGCCCGATAAAATGTTTTTAGAATAAATATGAGAGAAATTATCTGTCTTTCGGGGCCCCCCTATGGATGGGGGCCCTGGGCACGGACCCCGTGTGCCCCCATGGTAAAGACGGTATTGATAATACGATCCCATTCGGCTTGGTTAATTTTTGACCCAACAGTGAATGGTGGTTACTACCGTCTAACTAGATCTCCGGTTCGCTCTATGCACTGATTTTGAAGCACTTATCATTCAATTCAAATTGATCAACGCGTACAAGCATGCCAAAGAGTACCTACTGAATTCACATCAGTGCTTCTTGGCACGCTGTTCAGGTGAACAGAGTGCCCATCAGTTCGTCTAAAAGTTTGTATTTTTCGAATATTTGGCCGAAAATGGTTCGACTCACTGATGAGAAAAAAATATTTAAAAAATTGGTTCAAGCCCTGTGGGCAGGAGCTTTTTGGCGCTCTTGTTCAAACAGACAAATTATGTCTCCGAAAGTATTGGTTTCTCACAGTTGGGAATTATATCAATGGATTCCTATGATAGAACTGCACCATGAAATAAATTTAAAAAAAAAGTGTCGTTTGAGAAAAATGCTTCAAAAATTATCTTAAAAAAAAGAGCAATCTACATTGCGTCGATGCTTTAATGCTTCAAAAATTGTCATTAAATTTATTTATCAAGATCAAATGAGCAATGATTCAACCTCGTGGAATGGGTTATTGTTGCAACTTATACTCGGTGCATAGTTTTCACAACTCGAAATACCTAAGGAAAGTATCGTCGAAATGTCTAGAGCAAGTTTGGAGACAATCATAGCAGATTGTACATTTATTCCTAATATTTGAGTAGGTAGTGGATTACGAACAAATTATTTTAATAGTTCAAAATATATTAATAAAATACTATCCCCTTTCCATAATTTAAAATTTAATAGTTCATACCAATAACACATTCTTTTCTGTATTATGAACCTTAACTCAAGAAAAAATGTTTGATACACAAATGTAGATCCATATTTCAGTATTTTTTTGCTAGCAACATTATGAAAATATTTTATATAGGAACATGTCTCACTACTTAAGGAAGTAAAAGGTAATATTAACATCAGTGGTCAAGGAACAGTAATTTTTTTTGATGATTCCATTATGTTCTTCTTTCCTATTACCTCCATAAACTACATCAAAACAGTCTTGTATATATTATCAAATTCAGGAATCGAATACTTGCTTTCCAAGAGAAAATATTTTCAAACTACGCATTGACAAACTCTAATAGTTAGAAAATATGACATTTATGAATAGTGAACACAGACAGATTCTGTGTTCACATTCTGTGAATACATATAGAACTTACGATGTATTAATGAAACTTTGAAACATCATATCTCCGGAAGTATTAGCTTGTTAGAGTTGAAAATGATAACAAAGGATTCTTATGATGAAACTGAAAAAAACTTAAAAAAATTTGAATTCAAAAGATGTAATGTAAAAAAAATAGTTTTTTTTTTGTTACTCCAAAACTATTAGACCGATTTTGCCCAATAACGAGCTATTCATCCTAGATATTTATCCGTCAAACCTACTCTGAAAATTTCAACTGTCTAGCTCATTCCGTTCGAGAGTTATCGTGTTAACGGCCAACCGGATGGCTGGACGGACAGAATCGATTTCGATCACGGATGCTGGTTCAGAGAGTCAAACCAAATCGTTCAAGACCATTTTCAGCCAAAAATTCGAAAATTACAGACATTTGGGCAAATTGATAAGCACTCTGTTCCGAGGAACAAGAGCGCCAACAATTCTAAAACTAGAACACTTTGAAGAAATTATCAAAATAAAATCTTAATCTCAGAAGCTATCCGTCAGATATCGTTGAAATTCTGCGAGGGCCTTCCAAACCTTATTTTACAGTAAAGTTCTAGATTTGAACTCGATCGGATCGATGATCTATATATTGGTGAAGATATTGCCCAAACATCGAAGTATTCCAACGATCGAGATGTACTAGTTCACTGGTGTTACACTCGACCATGAAAGTTGTCAACAGTTTTTGATTTTTTTCGCCAGGGTATAGACATTTCAACTCGAAAACAATGCTATTTCCTCGAAACTGACTTGTCCGTGCACATAATTGCCTTGAAATTTCTTTTAAAACCACACAATATCGGCTCAGCAACAAATCCATGACCGCTATAGACGTAAACCACTTGGTTCAGGAGATATCGCAGTTTCAAACCAAGCAGGCAAAATTTCGATTCTTTAAATATATTTTTGGCGCTCTTGTTCCTCGGAACAGAGTGCTTATCAATTTGCCACAATGTCTGTAATTTTCGAATTTTTGGCTGAAAATGGTCTTAAACGATTTGGTTCGACTTACTGATCAAGAATCCGTGGTTGAAATCGATTCTGTCCGGCCGTCCGTTAACACGATAACTCTCGAACGAAAGGAGTTAGGGGATTTAAATTCACAGGGTAGGTTTGGAGCGGACAAGTTCGTTAACGGGTTAAATTCATCAAGCGGTTTCGGAGTTATGGCCGTTTTTGGCGCTCTTGTTCCTCGTAACAGAGTGCTTATCAATTTGCCCAAATGTCTGTAATTTTCGAATTTTAGGCTGAAAATGGTCTCAAACGATTTGGTTCGACTCACTGATCAAGAATCCGAGGTCGAAATCGATTCTGTCCGGCCGTCCGTAACATGATAACTCTCGAACGAAAGGAGTTAGAGGATTGAAATTTGCAGGATAGGTTTAGAGCGTAAATATCTCAGACGAGTTTGTTAACCGGCAAAATCCATCGAGCGGTTTCGGAGTTATGGGCGTTTTTAGTAAAAATATTTTTTATGAATATTTCCGAAACCGATCACTCGATCTATCTGAAATTTAGCATCAAATTTTAGAATCATGACATTTAGACGCATGTGAAGTTTTGTATTGATCGGGTTACCGTAAAAAGGCAAAAAAAAATTGAAAATTTTTAAATTTTATTTATACAATAACTCTCGAACGGAATAGGCCAGATAGTTTCGGAGTACCGACAAAATTTTTTTTTTAACTCACAAATTTCAAAATAAATTTCTTTTAAGATGCAGGTTCACCATAAAAATCCATTGATATAATTTTCAACTCAAGCTAATACTTTCGGAGATAGGATTTTTCCAAATTTCAATAATGAATCGTACTTCTAGAATCTTCAGAATACTTCAGAATGCTATAATTATTCTATCTATGATTTATTATATAATCTGAGTTCATACTAGTATATGTCATCATGTTCTATAAGAGAGAGTCAAATTCATTTAAGCTATTTTAATTTGATTTCTTCCATGGTGCAGTTCTCATTCTCAGATTGCTCATTTAATCTTGATAAATGAACTATTATTTTAATTGAATTTCCTTTATGATGCAGTTCTATCATAAGAATACATTGATATAATTCTCAACTCTGAGAAACCAATACTTTCGGAGATATAATTTGTCTGTTTGAACAAGAGCGCCAGAAAGCTCCTGTCCACAAGGCTTGAACCAATTTTTAGTAAAAACATTTTGTATGAATATTTCCGAAACCGCTCACATCACTTGTGCTGTCTGAAATCAAATTGTAGAATAGTGACCTTTATATGCATGCGAAGTTTTGTATTGATCGGGTTGCCGTAAAGTGTAAAAAAAAATTAAAAAAATTGAAAATTTTGTTTCTACAATAACTTTCGAACAGAATGATATAGGCAGGTGAAATTTTCATAGTAGGTTTGGGGGATAAATATCGTTACTGGGCAAAATGTTTTCGGACTAACGAAAAAAAAAAAATTTTTTTCTCACAAATTTCAAATTCAAGTTTCTTCAAGATGCAGTTTCACCATAGAAATTCATTGATATCATTTCAAACTGTAACAAGCCAATACTTCCGGAGTTATGATTTTTCGAAATTTCAATAATGAATCGTACTTCTATGTTCCCATAGAATGCTGTACCTACTTAATTATTAAATCTATGAATTATTATATGATCTGTGTTCTTACATGTCATCTTGTTTTCCTATGAGAGATAAATGCCAAAATTATTTCTCGTTCGTTATTTTTGATATATAAAATACACCTCGTGTTCCAGAAAACAAAGTATGATTGAATGCAAAATGACCAATGAGATAACCTCACCTATCGTAGAATTATGAGCATGATATGATATTATACTTTTAAGGTGATAATATAATGCACGTGGATATTCCAAATGATGATGGAAATATATTCTTTGGCAAGATATATAATCAAATTGGGTTCAGAATATCTCCAGTAAAAACAAAACTGCAATATTGTCTAAGTTTTAATTGATACTAGCTGCCCGCCCCGGCTTCGCACGGTTGAAATGCTGATACTAAATATACTACAAAATTTCTTTATATACAACGTTCACAGCATTTTTGTCGTTAGAGAATACAAACATGTTTTCTTTAGAGGCTACTCTTGAAAGAGCGACATATAATTGGCCATGTGAAAAACACTCAACGCTCAAATATAAGCCTGTATCGTTGAAAGTTGGACCCTGCGATTTATTAATGGTCATTGCAAAATATATCTTTACCGGAAATTATAGGCGTTTAAATTGGATCAGTAAATCCGATGTTATCAGAGGAATTTGGGGAATCAATACATCTATCCCGGCTGACGCGAGCCTCACGCTCTAAAGATGTTCTCTGGCTCTCTGTATTCGATTTCTATCCCCATCCTGGCTGTGCCGGCCCCCCGGTAGGTACCACCGCAACCGCTATGTCCCTCCATTTTGAATCTGCAATATCTTCGAAAATATTCATTTGAATTACATGCTGTAAAAAGCTATATTGATCAATATTAAATGCACAATGCATTTAAGGTACTTAATTGGATAAGGATCAATGCTGTATTTAAAATAGCTTCGTAATCAAGCCATTCTTTCTCGTAGAATGTAAAGGATAAAAAATGGTTATTGTGGGTTATCCTTAAGAGGAAGATATATACCATCGTGGACTTTTTTGGCGCTCTAGTTCCTCGGAACTGAGTGCTTATCAATTTGCCCAAATGTCTGTAATTTTCGAATTTTTCGATGAAAATGGTCTTAAACGATTTGGATCGGCTCACTGATCAAGAATCCGTGGTCGAAATTCATTCTGTCCGGCCGGTCCGGCCGTCCGGCCGGCCAGCCGTAGGCACGATAACTCTCGAACAGAATAAGCTAGAGAGTTGAAATTTTCAGAATAGGTTTGGCAGATAAATATCTCAGCTAAGTTCGTTATTGGGCGAAATCGGACAGATGGTTTCGGAGTAACAAAAAAAAATTTTTTTTACAGAACAAATTTCAAATTAAATTTTTTTCAATAAGCGGTTTTATCATAAGAATCCAATGATATCATTTTTAACTCTAAGAAGCTAATACTTTCGGAGATATGATTTTTCAAAATTTCAATAAAAAATCGTATTTTTACGTTTTCACAGAATTATATAATTATTCTATGTATGAATTGTCATAATGTCAACTTATTTTCCGGAGATATGACATTGTCTCTTGCTAATAGTTGGTTCGAGAAACGTCGAAATCGACTTAGAGAGACAAGGGTAAAAAACCGTCAAATAAACCCCCATGTGGCGGTTTTATGTCGAAAAGTGAAAATTAAGAATATATATCCCAGGTAAGTACCGACGTTTTTTTCTAATACCGGAGATCGACTAGATCGTACGAGGAGCCCGATAGCCGGTGTGTCTACGCTGTCGGGTTTTCGGTTTCGGAACGAGAGAAGGCGGGACTTTTTGGCGCTCTAGTTCCTCGGAACTGAGTGCTTATCAATATGCCCAAATGTCTGTAATTTTTATTTAAGATGCAGTTTCATCATTAAAATCCATCGATATCATTTTCAACTCCAACAAGCTAATACTTTCGGAAATATGATTTTTCTAAATTTCAATAATCAATCCTACGTACTTCTATGTTTTCACAGAATGCTATAATTATTCTATCTAAGCTTTATTATATGATCTGTGTTCATACTCGTACATTTCATCCTGTTCTATAAGAAGGAGTCAAATTCATTTCAGCTATTTTAATTTGATTTCTTCCATGGTGCAGTTCTCATTCTCAGATTGCTCATTTAATCTTGATAAATAAACTATTAGTTGAATTTAATTTCCTTTATGATGCAGTTATTTCATAAGAATACATTGATTAATTCCCAACTCTGAGAAACCAATACTTTCGGAGATATAATTTGTCTGTTTGAACTAGAGCGCCAGAAAGCTCCTGTCCACAGCGCTTGAACCAATTTTTTTGAATTCAATTTCTTTCATGAAGCAGTTCTATCATAGGAATCCATTGATATAATTCCCAACTCTGAGAAACCAATACTTTCGGAGATATAATTTGTCTGTTTGAATAAGAGCGCCGAAAAGCTCCTGTCCACAGGGCTTGAACCAATTTTTGTAGACCTTTTTAAGGTGTACCATACTGTACTCTATTATTTTGATCTATCTCGTAGGGTCCAGCCAGCGTTCGCAATGTAAACGCAAAAAAAGTGTTTATTTACGACATCACATTAGAAACCTCTAAAATTATCAGTGTTTCTCTAATATATCATGCATGTATTATACATATAAACCTTCCTATTGAATCACTCTATCTATTAAAAAACCGCATCAAAATCCTTCACGTAGTATTAAAGATCTAAGCATACATAGGAACAGACAGACAGCGGGAAGCGACTTTGTTTTATACTATGTAAGGATAATATAATTTTCAGAGTAGATTTGAGGAATGAATATCTCGGATATGTTCGTTATTGGGGAGAATCGGTCTGTTTGAATTTAATTTCTTTAATGATGTAGTTCTATCCTAAGAATCCATTTATATCATTCCCAGAGACCAATAATTTCGGAGATATGATTTGTCAAAGTTTGAACAAGAGCGCCAAAGCTCCTGTCCACAGGGCTTGTTCTTCTAGATTTCGGTCCTTTAGTGTGAATCAAAGAGTTGTATGTGTGTGTATTAGTATTCGCACAAGTTTTGATAGCCGTCTAGAAGAGATGGATAGGCAGAAATACGAACATATATGAATTGTAAGACGGTTGTTGCTAGTCAACAAGATTACTCGTCTTTTTTTCCACTGGATGTAGATCTTTTAGTTCAAATCAAAGTGTTGTTTGTTTATATGGGTACACGCCAAGTTTAGATAGTCATCGAGCGGAGACGGACAAGCACAAATACGAACATACATTTTAGTGCAAATAGGGATTGCAATCAGGCGTTATATTCAATCCGGCCGGATTTTACCGGATTTTCAATAATCCGGCCGGATCCTGACCGGAGCAGTCATCTGTCAAATATAGCCTGCAAATATAGCCTGCAGCAGAAAAAGTCAAGTTTTGATAGTAGTCGAGCAGAGATGGACAGGCACATATACGAACATTCACGAATTGTAAGGTCGTTGCCTTTTACTGCAAATCAAAGTGTTGTTTCACTAATAGGTATTTAGGATTAAAATTATGTCTCAAGAAATAATCACCGAAAGCTACAAAATTACAGAAAATTGATCCAATTTGAATTTTATAAACAGCTATGGAATAAAATGTCCATACAGGAAAACAAATGGGGGAAAATCACACGAACAGAAAGGTATTCTTATTCTTTAGTTAAATATTATTTTATTCTTCGTCCATTGTAGGGCCCTCAACGGATTCGTCTTCCTCTTGGCCGTCATTAGGTTTGACAAATTTGTGTAAAATGTCTTCTAATCTTCTCTTACCATAACTCGGAAAAGTTAAGGTTAGGTTAGGTTCCAATATTTAACGGCCTTAATGGGAATTCTGTCACTGTAACATATTCGTATTTTTCTTTTATTGGCTCAGGGTTTCTTTCCCGTGGAGAAATTGTAGACATAAGTACCGTTCAAAAGCTACCAGATGGCATCATAACCCCAAAACCGTCAACACGTGCTCCTTATGGGTTTTCCCCTGAAAATCGAATAAAATCTGAAACATACAATACGTCAACAAAATAGTAATGTATTGTGAAAATTAAGCCAAGTGTTTTGTTAACTTTAATAATTTTTCAAAATGTTTCACAAAGCGATTAGCGACAACTCAATATCTTTAAGATAACTCAGTTCTAAACGAAGAAAACAAATCTTCAGATACTATTAATTGATAATTCTGAGGAATTATCCAGCCCATTGCATACTAGATCGACCAAAGTACCGAAGTTTTTATGAGTATTGTATTCTATTTAAAGTAAGGCTGATAATATTGATATGTGTCTACTACGCCTACTCAATCAATTTCAAATAATAAACCTGAGGTACAGAACGATTTATGGGAATCCTATGATATTCTCCTATTCCATTTCGCTTTCTACAGCTCTATATCTCCGTCAAACCATACATTCCTTCTAGAAATTTCACAATCATTAACATCCTACGATTCGTGTTAACGAACATGTGATGTATTGTTCTTCTTTGAGGTGGAATCTGAAAGACGTTGTTAATATATGATGAACACAAGATTGGTCCAAGACCCTATTTTTAGGGTACACTAAATGTCTAATCATACCTACTTCTATATTTTTATTCTATGATGCCAAATTTGTCGCTTGAGCTCAGAATATTTTTTAGTCTCACTCGATGTTTCATAAGATCTTCGTAATATATTTTGTTATAGTTTGTTGGTCTTGAAAGAAATTCAAAATTAGTTTTCTTTTAGTTACCATCTTAAATATTTGAAGAGACTTTGATGTTGTCAAATACGGAAAATAGCTATTCGAACATATGTCTTTCATGAGCTCTTTTTTATGTGTTGTAATGGAATTAGCATCATCATATTGTATTTTTTGTACAATGGTTTTTTTTCTGGATAGTCTGAAAAATATCTATAAAATAAAAAAAATTAATTGTGTTAAAATTACTTCTGCGTTAGAAACACTAAATATTGGGCAGCAGCGATATATAGAACAATGTTGCCTAATAAACAACGATAAAGATGAAACAACTTTTTTGTGGAGACTCTTTCATTAGACTCTTAACGAAATTCGTCAGAACTATTTGTTGTTCAATATTATCCTGAAATTTATCACACTGATTGACTATTTGTTTTCGAAATAACATAGTAACAGAGTTTCCCTTAATATGTTAAGGGAAACTTACTCTTTCTTAAACGAATTTAACCAACTATACCGGGTGTCCCATTATACATGTTCCAGTGGATTATCTCAGCCATTTCAAAAGATAAAAACTTGGAAATTTTATGATTTTCAATTCGTTCAAGGAACTTTCAACTGAAAATCGAAAGTCACTTTCGGTTTGACCGGAAGTGCTTATCGATTTGCCCAAATGCCTGTAATTTTCGAATTTTTGGCTGAAAATGGTTTTAAACGATTTGGTTCGACTCACTGATCAAGAATCCATGGTCAAAATCGATTCTGTCCGGCCGTCCGTCCAGCCGTCCGGCCGTTAACACGATAACTCTCGAACGAAATGAGCTAGACAGTTGAAATTTTCAGAGTAGGTTTGAGGCATAATATCTCGGTTGAGTTCGTTATTGTGCAAAATCGGCCTGATAGTTTCGGAGTAACGAGAAAATTTTGTTTTACATAACAACTTTTGAATTCAGTTTTTTTTAAGGTGCAGTTTCATCATAATAATCCATTATTATCATTCTCAACTCTAACAAGCAAATACTTTCGGAGATATGATTTTTCAAAATTTTAATAACACATCGTGGTTCTATGTATTCACAGAATGTAACACAGAATCTGTCTGTCTTCACTGTTCATAAATGTCATCTTATCTAGCTATTAGAGATATGTCCATACGTAGTTTGAAAATATTTTCTGTTAGAAAACAAATATCCGATTCTTGAATTTGTGAATATATACAAGACTCTTTGAAACCGAAAATAATATTGACTGATTACATATTGAATAATTTGTGTATAAAAATTGGGGATGATGTTTCCGAAGATTTAGAATTGGATAATTTTAATGATAAAGTTTATGAAGGCAATAGGAAAGAAGAACATAATGGAATCATCAAAAGAAATTACTGTTCGTTGACCACTGAGGTTAATATTACCTTTAATTCCTTAAGTAGTGAGACATGTTCCTATATACAGTATTTTCATAATGTTGCTAGCAAAAAAATGCTGAAATATGGATCTACATTTGTGTATCAAACATTTTTTCTTGAGTTAAGGTCCATAATACAGAAATGAATGTGTAAGTGGTATGAACTATTAAATTTTAAATTATGAAAAGAGGATAGTATTTTATTAATATATTAGTATAGTAATTTATTAATATATTTTGAACTATCAAAATAATTTGTTCGTCGGCCTCTACCTACTCGAATATCAGGAATAAATGGACAATCTGCTTTGATTGTCTCCAGCCTTGCTCTAGACATTTCGATGATACTTTCCTATTCATATATTTCGAGTTGTGAAAACTATGCACCGAGTGTAATTTGCAACAACCCATTCCACGAGGTTTTATCATTGCAGATTGCTCATTTAATCTTGATAAATAAATTTAATGACAATTTTTGAAGCATTGCAGACTGCTCTTTTTTTAGATGATAATTTTTGAAGCATTTTTTTTGAACGACACTTTTTTCAAATTTAATTTCTTTCATGATGCAGTTCTATGATAAGAATCTATTGATATAATACCCAACTCTGAGGAACCAATACTTTCGGAGATATAATTTGTCCGTTTGAACAAGAGCGCCAAAAAGCTCTTGTCCTCAGGGCTTGAACAAATTGTTCTTTTAAATTTTGCTCGTTTATTCATAAAATCAGTAGATATGCAATTTTATTGCATGTTCTAAAGAATTGACTCCTCACATTGACTACAAACAAAAAATGTATTTCTTTTCAGTTGGTAAGGGCTTCAAGTGGCACGTTTTTTTTCAAGTCGCTCATCATTTGTGTCATTTTATACAGGATATTCTCATATTCGCAATGCCATACGATTTGTTTAGGTCTCTTGGTAGGTTCTCGCTATATTTCCGCTGCATTATTGGTTCAATTAGTTATTTTGCCAGTAATTTCTGCTACGATCCATTGGTTTCGTATTTTTTATAACTTTGATACAGAATGTATGCGCTGAGTGAACACATATTAACCATTTGTAAAAATAAATTCACGCAAATCTCGCATTTCTAATCAAAGCTATCCAAACCTCCCTTGGTTGGAAAAGGCTAACTTCCGATTGCCAACGCTAGATGGCTATTTTCGTTTGTTTGGCACAAGGTTCATCTGTCAAGCTTCAAAAAATGTCTACTAATTATGTTATCTATGCTACTAATGCTAACAACCAGTTGAATCAAAATAACGCTATTGTAATCGGCAATCATTCCAGGTTTTCTCGTGTCGAAATCATCATATGGAGAATGGTACATGGACGAGACTAGCAACACTGCTTTGTTCTTCGCCATATGAGAAAGCAGAGTAAGGTAAGGGGGCATCCATAAATTACGTGAGATGTTTAAGGGGGGAGGGGGTCGAGTCAAATCTTATCTAATCTTACGTTGGAGAGAGGGGGGGGGTCTCGGCAAATATCACGCAATTTTTTTTCTGATTGAAAAAAAAAAATTATACTATTTTGGTCCATTTAATCCAGATTATACATGCTTAAGATTTAATCTTAAGCGTATATCGCAATACGATTAAGATCAGTCATTAATTCGTTGGAGAGAAAATAATTTCATTCATACTTTGACGTTATGCATCTACTGACTGTCAAACCACCATATTTGTTTTATACCAAATAGCTCAATTTAATCTGAATTTACGGTACAGTGTAGTCCGTTCTTTGTTTTAGCGCCACTGTCAGCCGAACGCGCGCGACTCGATGAACTAGAGCGTACGAGCTAAGTGGCAGCGACACACGGAGAGGTTCCAATCCAACCTCCTTTGTTTATTCTTGTAAATGCTTTATTCGACTCAGTGCATGCTCTACTATTATAAATGAGTTATCAAGATTTTTATAACGCATACGTCAAAAGATACGTCTATAAGACGAATAATTTTTTTTTTTACAATAATAATCCAACGCGTTTACGTAAGAAACCACATTTTGAAAAAGCTCACGTGAGATTGGGGGATGGAGGAGGGGGTTGAATAAAATCTCACGACATCTCACCAGGGGAGGAGGGGCGTACAGAAAATTAAAAAAAACACCTCACATAATTTATGGACGCCCCCTAATATTAAGTACCAATCTTCAAAATTTAGATCATTTGGATGCATTTGCTATGGTCACGCTCTTTGCAACATTTTAATCACATGAAAATTGAAAGAATGCACGTTGATAGCGGAAAATTTAATTAATTGATACGAAAATTTTCCTAACACTTGTACTAGATATACTTATACCGGTATGGGATACCGCTATTACATACTTTTTTCGGCAACCGTCCGGGAAGTGCCCACTTCCCGGACGCTTTTTCTTTGAGAAAGAAGCATTTCCCGGCCTAGTCCTGGAAGTACGTACTTCCCGGACTAGGCCGGAAGAATCACGTCGTTTTGGTCATTGTAAATATGAAAATCTTGGTAGGTATATTTTTGATAAATGAAGTTACCATAGCACTGAGAAAACGACTGACAGTTCATATAAAATTAGTTAACATGTGATATTTTCTGTTCAGTTTAATTTGAATAAGAATCAAAATATATAAAATGAAATGTGTCGTCTCATTGATTTGTTATTCTACACGGTTGCCGAAAAAATATTGTACGCAACACGCCCGAAAAAGGTTTTTTTGGACTCATAGACTTCTAGGACTCGCTTACGCTCGTCCTAGAATTTTGTCTATTCGTCCAAAAAAACCCTATTTTACGGACTTGTTACGTAAATTACTATTGTTGATATATCACTCGTACTAATTCATGGAGAGACAGAAAAATACTGAAATGCGCATTGAAACCACTCTGAAAGGTACTGAGACTGTAACGGTCAACAGGCATTCATAACTGAAAACATCGGGTAAATTTCAAAATACAGGATATGTGATACCGGTAAGTAGCGGTTATAGTTGTAAAGTTAAAACGATATCGGCTCAGCATCAAACTCATGACCGATAGTCCGAAACTACTCCCAACATAACCCATAAAACCAAAAAAACAGTCACTTCTCCTCTGCGCATGCGCAACCCACTAGTAGCTGGGAGTCCTCTCAAAATCACTCACCTCACACAAAACTCCGATTCTGCAACACCACTGGTTCAGGAGATATCGCATCTTAAATCCAGGCATGCATGGACGCTCACCAGATTAAATTTGTAACGTTGATATATTTTGATCTGATTTATTTTGTTATATCTGGATTTGTTCAAATTGTACATTCCTGTTTTTTTAAAACATTGATAATCGGCTTATTTTTGCGCACTTTTTCCGCTAGGCACAGCATGCTATCATTTTGCCCGAATGTCTGTCTTTCTGCATTTTTTGGCCAAAAATGGTCTCAAACAGTTCAATTTGACTCACTGAATGAATAATCCGACGTCGAATCTAATTATGTCCGTCTGGCCGTAAGCACGGTAACTCTCGAACGAAATGAATTACTTATATACTTGAAATTTGCAAGTAATGGGCGAAATCAGCCGAGTGGTTCCGGAGTCATGGTCATTTTGGGTTGAAACTTTTTTTCCGAATATTTCCAGAACTACTTAATCGATCTACCTGAAATTTAGCACAACATTGTGGAATCATGATCTTCATTTGTGTGCTAAATTTTGTATTGATCGGATGCCTGCGAAAAGGAAAATAAAATTGGTTCAAGCACTTTGGCGTGAAGTTCATGAGCTTGTATGCGTATGTTGTAATGTCTATTCACCTCTATTGAATACTCTAAATCGAATTTATCATCGATATAGACCGTTTTCTCAGCTTTTATCAGATATGAATACATTTCGTATATCTACCATTTTAATGGCAGAGTAATGAGAGAATCATCTAAGATCCCAGAATTTTGAATTCTGACATATGTGTCGATCATTGTAAAAGTGGTGTAACTCCATACCTTTTAAATACATATTTTTCTGCTTGATGATATCAAATTTAGTCATATCTCTTATTGATATAGTGAAGCGACTGCAATAGTTACTAACTAGCTATTGTTGCATACTAACTATTGCAGTCGCTTCACTATTTTAATGAGAGATGACTAAATGTAATATTATTTTGCAGAAAAATATGTATTTAAAAGGTATGAAGGTACACCACTTTTACAATGATCGACACATGTAGATATTCTATCAAAATTGACATTCATTAAATATCCAATAATATGCGATAAAATTTACGTCTCAAGTAATTTCAGGATACGATATTCACGAAATTCCGCGACGGCGCGACGGTATTCTACAAGTAATTACCGATTTTCAATTGGATCGGATTGATATATTTTGATTTATACAGGAAATAACAATGAAATTTCAGATGTGTATAATTCCAAAACCATTTGGCCGATTAAGCCTATTAACGAACTCAAATGTTGCTTTCAGATAAGCAACCAACGCTGAAAAGTTGTTATCTCTTTCCGTTCTCAAGTTATCGTAAGATACATAATATTTTTAAAATTTTCTAGTCGTACCATCTTCACATACGTCTATATGTTGGTATCTCAAAATTAGTTATCGAGTTTCAGTTTGATTGGATCTCTATTTTTTGGGTTATCAAGAAAATAATATTTCAGATAGGTATAACAACGAACTTAACTGTGTCATTCGGATGCGAAACCTATTCTGAATATTACATCTCTTTCCGTTTGAAAGTTATCGTGGTAACGGTCACCCATCCAGCTACTGTGCTCACCCAAGGCTTCTCGGATCTCCAATAATATATAACCAATCGTGTAGAAAAACGATCGTGTCGAAAAACTGCTGGCCAGTAGATTGATGTCATTCATGAAAAAAAAAACAATGTATTTGCAAATCAACATTACGGATACATACCCAATAAATCCATAGAAACCGCAATACTTGAACTAACAGAAGCTGCATTGGAGGCTTTGGAGGAGGGTAGTCTTCCCTTTGCATTATTCCTAGATCTCTCTAAAGCTTTTGATTGCGTTGATCATGAAAGACTATTAATGAAACTGAAAAATCACGGCATAAGGGATAACCAACTTAAATTGATGAGTGGCTATTTACAAAAAAATTGGTTGAAGCCCTGTGGACAGGAGCTTTCTGGCGCTCTTGTTCAAACAGACAAATTATATCACCGAAAGTATTGGTTTCTCAGAGTTGGGAATTATATCAATGTATTCTTTTGATAGAACTGCATCATAAAGGAAATTCAATTCAAATAATAGTTTATTTATCAAGATTAATTGAGCAATCTGAGAATGAGAACTGCACCATGGAAGAAATCAAATTAAAATAGCTGAAATGAATTTGACTCTCTCTTATAGAACAGGATGACATGTCCGAGTATGAACACAGATCATATAATAAAGCTTAGATAGAATAATTATAGTATTCTGTGAAAACATAGAAGTACGATTCATTAAAGAAATTTCGAAAAATCATATGTCCGACAGTATTAGCTTGTTGGAGTTGAAAATGCTATCAATGGAATTTTATGGTGAAACTGCATCTTAAATAAAAATTGGATTTGAAATTTGTTACTCAAAAAAAAATTTGTTTTTAGTTACTCCGAAACCATCTGGCCTATTTTGCCTAATAACTTAACCGAGATATTCATCTCCCTAACCTACTCTGAAAATTTCAACTGCCTAGCTCTTTCCGTTCGAGAGTTATTGTAGAAATTTTTTTTTTTTAATTTTAAATTTTTTTTTACACTTTGCGGTGATTTGCTCAATACAAATCTTCACATGCGTATAAAGCTCATGATTCTACAATTTGATGCTAAATTTCATATAGATCGAGTGCTCGGTTTCGGAAATATTCATACAAAATATTTTTACTAAAATCGGCCATCACTCCGAAACCACTCGATGGATTTCGCCCATTAACGAACTCGTCCGAGATATTGATGCTCCAAACCCACATTGCAAATTTCAATCCTCTAACTCCTTTCCTTCGAGAGTTATCGTACCTACGGCCGGCCGGCCGACCGGCTGGACCGGCCGGACTGGCCGGACAGAATCGATTTCGACCACGATTTCGACTCTTGATCAGTGAGTCGAACCAATTCGTTTGAGACCATTTTCAGCCAATAATTCGAAAATTACAGACATTTGGGCAAATTAATAAGCACTCTGTTCCGAGGAACTAGAGCGCCAAAAAGGACACAAAAAGTTTTCATTCAGAAAAAAGGTGAAACGTGGGAATCAAAAGAAGAGGGAGTCATCCAGGGGAGTATCTTGGGTACTCTGCATTTTCTGTTATACATGAGCGATCTGCCAGATACTGTAAAGTAGGCTGTAAACCTCATAGACTACCTAATGACTTACCACTAGTGATGCAGCGATTCCTTTTGAAGTAATACAGAAAGGGTGTAATGAAAATAAACTCTATCTCAACACAAGTGAGACCGAATGTACCATATTTCATACAGACAGATCAAAACAAAAGATACCTGACAATTTAATACTGAACCAAACTACAATAAAACCTTAAGATAATGTGAAATACCTAGGAATATATCTGGATACTAATTTGAAGTGAATAGCACAAATATAGATCACTTGGCTGGGAAATTAACATCGATTATATATATGTTAATGGCAATGAAAAGAAAAGTCATGTGGGCCAGGAGATACTCATACTTCTCTGTATTCCAGTCTGCACTCTACTAATGGTATAATGATCTGGGGAAATAGCTCCGATAACACAAGACTATTCACACTTAAAAAATGGGCAATAAGAATAATATTTAGAAGGAAATATAGGGACTCATGCAGAGGAATATTCAGAGAAAATGGAATATTAACAAAAACTTGGCTCTATATACACAAGTGCTTGCGGTTTATTTATGATCATGATGAAGTCTTCGACGCTTACAAGAACACCAACAATACAAGAAGAAATTTTCAAATTTATACATCCCAAGGTTGGCATTAACGCAAAACAATGCTAAGTTCAACTCTATGAAGCTATTCAATTTTTCACCGAGCAAACTGCAAATTATGAAGGATTCAAAGTCATTCAGGCTCGAACTGAAAAATGTATGGCTATGAGCCATATAAAATGGAAGAGTTCTTCAATGCAGTGAAGAGGGGAACATAATCTCCCACCAATTTCCATTTTGGACAAATATTTCACACTTAATGTACTTTAACACTAACTGTAGAAATATGAAATAAATCTATTACTATTTGGTACTTGGCTGTAAAGTTCGGTTTTGAAGGCTCTCGCAAAATGTCGGACTAATAGTTTCTGATATATAGAATTTTTTTAAATGATTTTCAATGATTTTTTAAAAATTTTGTAGTGATATCATCCTCATGAAATTCCGCGAAAATTTGCGCGTCTGCACTCTATAACGAATTACCATGTTTGAATTAATCGGTTTCGTATTCTTTGAGTTATTCAGCAAATAACAAGAAAATTTCAGATATGTACAACTTCAAAATCGTCTGGCCGATTATGCCCATTAACAAACTCAAATGTCGCATTCGGATGAGCAACCTACCCTAAAAATTGCAAGTTGATATCTCTTTTCGCTCTCAAGTTATTGTGAGATAAAGAATATTTTTTTAAAATTTTCTGGAGAAAATTTCATTAACGTCTTTGTCTACAACTAGCTACCAAGTTTCAATTTGATCGGATATGTATTGGTTGAAGAGAAATTAGTACCCGGAAACCGTTGGACCGATTATGCCCATTAACGAACTTATCCGTCGTATTTGGACGAGCCATACCATACCCTGAGTCACTATCTCTTTCCGTTGGAAAGTTATTGTGGCAACGGCCGGCCGGCTGGACAGAATCAAATTTATCCTCGAATTCTTCATCAGTAAGTCGAACCCAGTTTTGAGACCATTTTCGGCAAAAATTCCAAATTTACAGGCATTTGGGCAAAATGATAGCACACCCAGAACATGCTCTTTAAAAATGTTATATTTCAGAAACTATACCTCAGAATCAGCTGAAATTCCGCACATACCTTTGACACATCATTTTACAGTACTGGTACCGATTTTCAGCTCAATCGACTTCGTATGAGGCGTTAATGGGCAATGGAAAATACGCAAAAAAGCTCCTGAGGTCAGTGCCTTTTAATAATTTTTTGGATTTAATTTTTAAATAATATGAATTTTCTTCGAACTTACAAATTCGTAATTGGTTTCGATATCCTGTCCCCAGAATCCCCCTGCGAGTCCCTATGCGACTAGGAATAAGTTCCTCTAACAAATTCTTCTTAGAATCTGTCAGATCCAAATTAATCGAGAATATATTTCAATTCAGTATCAATCTGATTCTTTTCTGATTCTAGATAGTGACTAACCGAGATTATAGAGGCTGGAGCAATCGCTGACCCTTTCACTCTTTCGTTGGCACCCCCATATCTCCTCCTGATTTGAGCATCGAGCTCCCCCATTACGTTTGGCAAGTTATGTGTGGGACGGATACTCCTGTGGGGGAGAGTGGACCGGAAACCGATGTTTACGACAATTAGCACCTGTAAACATCGCCGGTCGGCCATCTATTGGACACTACCATCCGATTGTAAGTCGAAAGGGGTGGAAGCGAGGCAGTGGCGGAACTACGTTGAACACATCGAAAATATTTTGACTTTGTATTCTGTGCTTTGGAGGGTAGATGCAACTTCATGCATGCAAGTTTCAATCATAATAATAATATTATATGTTGTCTATGGTTCCATTGCTTATCGGGACGTAGACGTAGACATACATGTTGAACTTCTTGGCGCTCTTGTTCCTCGGAACAGGGTGCTTATCAATTTGACCGAATGTCTGTAATTTTCAAACTTTTGGATGAAAATGGTCTTAAACGATTTGCTTCGACTCACCGAGCTGGCTGTAGGCACGATAACTCTCGAACGAAAGGAGTTAGTGGATTGAAATTTGCAGGGTTGGTTTAGAGCGTAATAGCTCGGACGAGTTCGCCAACGGGCAAAATCCACAAAGCGGTTTCGGAGTTATGGACGTTTTTAGTCAAAACATTTTTTATTAATATTTCCGGAACTGATAACTCGATCTATCCGAAATTTTGCATGATAAATATCTCGGTTAAGTTCGTTATTAGGCAAAATCAGCCTGATGTCATCTTGTTTTCCTATAAGAGAGAGTCAAATTAATTTCAGCTATCGTAGACTTATGAGAAATATAACATGACATTATACTTTTGGTGATATTTTAATGACCGTGGATAATCCATATGATGATGGAAATATGTTCTTTAGTAAGTTTATCAGAATGGGTTTAGATAAGCTCCAATAAAAAGAAAACTCGAATATTGGCTAAGTTTCAATTGATAATTTTCATAGTGGATTTGAGGAATGAATATCTCGGGTGAGTTCGTGGTTTTTGGCGCTCTTGTTTGAATTTAACTTCTTTCATGATGCAGTTCTATCATAAGAATCCTTTTACATCATTCCCAACCTTGAGAAACCAATACTTCCGAAGATATGATTTGTCAAAGATTGAACAAGAACGCCAAAGCTCCTGCCTCAGGGCTTTCCCCCTTTCAAAGATCTGCAACGAAACCACTTAACAATACAGGCGACTGCAGTCTTTTGAGCCTTTGAAGCCTTTGTAGGTATAATCTATGCATGTAGATAGATATACCGTGAGCGTCAAAAATATGGAATAATGCATTAATTTTATCCACTTTTATGGATAACGGAAAATGATTTGAGAGGTTAAAGTATTTTCTGATATATAAAATTTTTCAATGATTTTTTAAAAATGTTCTACCCATACGATCCTCACAAAATTTTGCAGGAATTTTTGTGTTGCCATTCTACAAGTAATATCCATGTTTGAATTGGATCGGTTTTGTATTTTTCGAGTTATTGAGGAAAAAACAACCAAATTTCCGATGAGTATAACTCCAAAACCATTTTGTCGATTATACCTATAAACAAACTCAAATGACGCATTCAGATTCGCAACCTTACCTGAAAATTTCAAGTCACAATCTATTTCCGTTCTTAGGTTATCGTGATGTAAATAATATTTTTTAATAAGTTTTTAAAAAATTTCTAGCAGTACGATGTTCACAAAATTTCACAAACGTCTATATGTTCATATTCTACTACTACTCACCACTTTCCACTACTACTTTCAATTCGATCGGATTAATTTTGATTGTAGACAAAATTATTACTCGGGAACCATTGGATCGATTATGCCCATTAACGAACCTGGCCGTCGTATTGGGATGCGCCACTTACCCTGAAAATTTCAAGTCGCTATCTCATTCCGTTCTCAAGTTATCGCGGCAACGGCCGGCCGGACAGAATCAAATTTGACCTCGAATTCCTGATCAGGGAGTCGAACCTAATCGTTTGAGACCATTTTCGGCGAAAAATTCGAAAATTACAGACATTTAGGCAAAGTGATAACGCGATGTTCCCCAGAACATACGCGCAAAAATGGTTTGGCGGTTATCGGCATCAGACTGAATAGAAATTCTGATCATTATTAGGGGTTGTGGAAATAGAACTCGTACCCGTCAAGAAGTTTGTGATTATTTCAATGAAAAATCCTAATGCTGAACTTGTAACTCAGGGTGCTGCATCATTTGCAATTTCAAAAGAAGTAATACCAGTTCGAAATTTCCTTTTTGCGCGCGTGTTCCGCAAGGAACAGCGTGCTTCCATTTCGTCACAATGTCTGTATTTTTCGAATTTTTGTTCGAAAATGGTCTCAAACGATTGGGTTCGACTCCCTGATGAAGAATTCGAGGTCAAATTCAATTCTGTCCGTCCGGTCCGGCCGGCCGGTCCGGCCGTTAGCACGATAACTCTCGAACGGAACGACTTAGAGCGTTGAAATTTGCAGGGTAGTTTCGTAGCGTAAATATCTCGGACAAGTTCGTTAACGGGCGAAATCGACCGAGCGGTTCCGGAGTTAAGGCCGTTTTTAGTAAAAACGTTTTTTATGAATATTTCCGGAACCGATCACTCGATCTTTTTGAAATTTGGCATCAGATTGTAGAATCATGACCTTTATATGCCTGCGAAGTTTTGTGTTGAGCGGACGGCCCTAAAGTGGCAAAAAAAAATTTTGAAAATTTGAAAAATTTTGTTTTCACGATAACTCGAAAAATACTGATCTGATTAAATTGAAACTCAGTAGTTCGATGCAAAACACCAAAGCAAACACTTTTGCAAAATTTCGTGAAGATCACGTGACATGAAAAAAATAAAACATTTACTACTATTTTGCGGAATACTTTGCTTTTAATGCCGAAACATATGTTTTTGAGGTTCATGCTGCCCTTTTCGGGCATTTTCCGTATTGCGCATGCGCAGATGAGAAGTCCTTTAACTGCTGTAGTTTTCGTCAGAGAGGATTGGGGTTTTGGGGTGGCGGATGCTATTCCTCCATAGAATTCAGATCCCTGATGAGGGTCTGCGCATGCGTAGATTAAAGATGCGATATCTTCCGAACCACTAGTGTTGGAGAGTCGGAGTTTTTTGTAAGGTGTGTTATTTTGAGAGGACTTTTAGCCGCCAGTAGATTGCGCATGCGCAGAAGAGAAGTGACTGTTTTTGGGTTGGATGGGTTATGTTGGGAGTGCTGAGTCGATATTATGAGGTTTTAAAAGAATATTCATAGCAATTCAGTGCAAGGACAAGTCAGTTTGGGGGATGTAGCGTTGTTTCCGAGTTAAAGTGTCCGTACCGTGGCCCTGGGGCTAATTTTGAAATTGATGTTACCCCTTACAGGCATTTTTCGTTATGCGCATGAGCAGACCATCAGTGATTTAACTGGTGGTGTTTTCGTCAGAGAGGATTAGGGTTTTGGGGTGGCGGATGCTATTCCTCTATAGAATCCCCTGTTGAGGGTCTGCGCATGCGTGGATTAAAGATGTGATATCTCCTGAACCACTAGTGTTGGAGAATCGGAGTTTTTTGTAAGGTGTGTTATTTTGAGAGGACTTTTAGCCGCGAGTAGATTGCGCATGCGCAGAAGAGAAGTGACTGTTTTTGGGTTGGATGGGTCGAAAATTGAGGTTTTAAAAGAATATTCATAGCAATTCAGTGCAAGGACAAGTCAGTTTGGGTGATGTAGCGTTGTTTCCGAGTTAAAGTGTCCGTACCGTGGCCCTGGGGCTAATTTTGAAATTGATGTTACCCCTTACAGGCATTTTTCGTTATGCGCATGAGCAGACCATCAGTGATTTAACTGGTGGTGTTTTCGTCAGAGAGGATAAGGGTTTAGGGGTGGCGGATGCTATTCCTCTATAGAATCCCCTGTTGAGGGATTAAAGATGTGATGTCTCCTGAACCACTAGTGTTGGAGAATCGGAGTTTTTTGTAAGGTGTGTTATTTTGAGAGGACTTTTAGCCGCGAGTAGATTGCGTATGCGCAGAAGAGAAGTGACCGTTTTTGGGTTGGATGGGTTATGTTGGGAGTGCTGAGTCGATAATAAGGTTTTAAAAGAATATTCATAGCAATTCAGTGCAAGGACAAGTCAGTTTGGGGGATGTAGCGTTGTTTCAGAGTTAAAGTGTCCGTACCGTGGCCCTGGGGCTAATTTCGAAATTGATTTAACCCCTTACGGGCATTTTTCGTTATACGCATGAGCAGACCATCAGTGATTTAACTGCTGGTGCTTTCGTCAGAGAGGATTGGGGTTTTGGGGTGGCGGATGCTGTTCCGCTATAGAATCCCCTGGTGAGGGTCTGCGCATGCGTGGATTCAAGAAGCGATATCTCCTGAACCACTAGTGTTGGAGAATCGGAGTTTTCTGTGAGGTGTGTAATTTTGGGAGGACTTGCAGCCACGAGTATACTGCGCTTGCTCAGACGAGAAGTGAATGGTTTTGGGTTGTTTGGGTTATGTTGGGAGTAATGAGCCGATATTGTGAGGTTTTAAAAGAATATTCATGTCAATTCAGTCACGGACACAAGTCAGTTTGGGGGAAATAGCGTTGCTTCCGATTTGAAATGTCTGTATGGTGGCCCTGAGGCGAATTTATAAATAACTATATTCGGTAGATCTATATTAAAATACGTTCGGATTTGGAGAAGATGCAATTGCGTCCCTAACGGAGGACCCACAACCGCATTTTTTCCGATCTACGGTAAAGCTAACAGCCAAACTGTATTGATAGCTATATTTATTAAAGGAACTTGAAAAAAAAAAAGCACTGACGTGAAGTCAGTACTCTTTGGCGCGCGTGTTCACGATGGCTAATTTGAATTGAATGATGAGTACTTCAAGCTCAGTGGATAGAGCGAGCCGAAGATCTACCCAAAGGATAGTGGACACCATTCACTGTCGTTTCAAAAATTAACAGTGCTGTATCTAAGCAGCCATCAGGATAGAGTAACAAAGTTGGAAAAGAACACAAGTGACTCTCCTTAGTCGCACAAGCTCCTAGAAGATTTGGGAGGGTCAGTATAATCCTAATCATGTTTATAGCACGCGCGCAAAAGCAGATTGACTTAACAATGAAAGAAAAAGTGTAAAAAGTCAATCTGCTTTGGCGCGCGTGCTATAAACATGATTAGGATTATACTGACCCTCCCAAATCTTCTAGGAGCTTGTGCGACTAAGGAGAGTCACTTGTGTTCTTTTCCAACTTTGTTACTCTATCCTGATGGCAGCTTAGATACAGCACTGTTAATTTTTGAACCGACAGTGAATGGTGTCCACTATCCTTTGGGTAGATCTTCGGCTCGCTCTATCCACTGAGCTTGAAGTACTCATCATTCAATTCAAATTAGCCACCGTGAACACGCGCGCCAAAGAGTACTGACTTCACGTCAGTGCTTTTTTTTTTTTTACAATAACGGACGGTAGTTGCCTCGATCCTCAGGAAATCCTTGCAAACATTTGTGCGTCAGCAATAGTCAATTAATCACCTTAATTCAATTTGACCGGAACTGTATTTTTTGAGTTATTGAGTCAATAACAACAAAATTTCAGATGGGTATTACTCCAAAACAGTTTGGCAAATTATGACCATCAACGAACCTAACCGTCTCATTCGGATGCGCAACCTATCCAGAAAATTACAAGTCTCTATCTCCTTCCGTTCGAAAGTTATCGTGGTAACGGTCACCAAGATACTGAACTCGCCCAACGCGGCATCAGTTTCCAATATTTCGAACTTGGATGATGTAGAATTAGGTTTTGAAGGCGATATCGGACAGAGGATTTCTGAGATACATGATATTTTTTAAAACTAATAAACAAACAATTAATAAAAACAACATTTCAGATAGGTAAAGGTATAACTCCAAAACCGTTCTGCTGATTATGCCTACCGTTTCGCAGCACGGTTTCCAATATTTTTTAAATTTCTTAAATAGATCCGATCGTGTTCAAATTTGGAACGTTGCTATAGAATTAGGGTTTGAAGGCGATATCGGACGGATAGTTTCTGAGATACAGAATATATTTTAGCAAATTTTTCGAAATTGTACGATCATCACTTAATTTCGTCTATGTGTTAGCATTCTACAACTAGTTACCAAGTTTCAATTCGATCGGATCTGTATTGTTTGTCATCTCACTTTTCATCTCAGTATTTTATTTTTGTCCAACTCTAATTCTATATGTTTTTAGATTCCCAGAACTTTCTTTCTTGTTACCTTGTAATCTCCTTCACATTCTCTTCTTCCGATTCTTTCTTTATTCCGATCATGCTTTCACACCTTTTTTCCACTTTTATTTATTATACAATATTACCAATATTATGAATCCTTAACGAATAAAAATTAATTTCTTATTAATTTTAAACAGAATATGCAATTCTATGAATTAACCTGGACTTTAAAATGTATTGATACTCTGAAATTGAATTAAGTGAACATTTTCTATTGAAATTTTCAACTAGATAGAATTCATGATTGTATTCATATTTACTAGATCAAAATATATGTTAGTTAGGAAAATATTTTGATTTATATCGAAAATTAATGGGAAAACTATGATCGGTTGAAGTTTTGATCACCAGTGAAGATTTAAACATATAAGATGGCAGGACACTGAAAGACAACTTTGTAGAAAGGTCTTGAGGAAAGAAAGAAGAAAGATTTTAGAATAGATCGTTACAAATAAATGGATTTGAATCTTTAGAAGAAAGGAGTTGAAAATTCATTAGGATATTATGAATTTTTTTTATAATTCTTATTGACTGATTAGGAAGAATAATATATCAAAATGAAGAGAAAGAAATATCCGAATTTTTCAGAAGCATGGAGAGTCTGAAAAGCATCAAATAGGCGAAATATCATTTTGCCAAAGGGTCTGTAATTTTCGAGTATTTTGCCGAAAATGGTCTCAAACGATTAGTTTCGACTCACTGATGAAGAATTAGTTGTCAAATTTGATTCTGTTCGGCCAGCCGGCCGTTGCCACGATAACTTTCGAACGGAAAAAAGATAGAGACTTTGAATTTACAAGATATCTAAATCTGAAGGTATCTAAATGCGACTGACAAGTTCGTTAATGGGATAATCGGCTCGACGGTTCCCGAGTACCTACATACTAATTTTGGTTTCGAAAAATACAAAATCGATTGGGTTGGAACTTGGTAGCTAGTTGTAGAATAAGGACAAAAAGACGTATGTTGAATTTTGTGGGAATCATATTACTAGAAAATATAAAAAAAATTATATAAAAAATATTATTTATCTGAAGATAACTTGAGAACGAAGAGAGATAGAGACTTTCAATTTGTAGGGTAGCTTGCGCATCCGAATGCGACATTTGAGTTTATTAGGCATAATCGGCCAAACAGTTTTATAGTTATACCCATGTGAAATTTTGTTGCTTTTTCCTCAATAACTCAAAGAATGCGATTATCCGGTCCAATTCAAACATAGTAATTAGTTGTAGAATACCTACGCGCAAATTTGTGGGGATAGTATCTATGGAAAATATTAAATGGCATTGAAAAAAAATCTGTATCTCAAAAAGTATCCGTCCGATATCTCTGAAATTTTGCGAGAGCCTTCAAAAACCTAACTTCATACCTAAGTGCCAAATTTGAACACGATTGAATCTTTATTGTTGGAGATCCGAGCAGCCTTGTGTGAGTTCAGTAGCTGGATGGGTAACCTTTGCCACGATACCTATCGAACGGAAAGGAATAGTGACCTGCAATTTTCAGGTTAGGTTGCGCATCCAAATTGGACAGTTCGTTTGTTGGACCTAATCGGCCAAAAGGTTTCGGGTTTGTACCCATCTTGAAGTTTGTTGTTGTTATTTCATCAATAACTCAAAATATACCAATCCGATCCAATTAAAACTTGGTAATTACTTGTAGAATTCCGACGCGCTAATATTCGCGAAATATCGTATGAAGAGAAAAAAAATTTTTTTTTCCTCAAAAATTTTATATTTCAAAAAATATTCCTCAGAATCTGATGAAATTTCGCACATCCTTCGCGCTACTATTTTACAATTGAGTGCCGCATTCAGCTCGATCGACCTTGTATGAGGCGTGAATAGACAATGCATGCAAAAGCTCATGACTTCACGTCAATACTTTTCAAGAATTTTCTTTATATGAATAACCCAAGAAGCGAATGTACCTGATATCCAATAAAATGTCAGAACATTTCGTTGACTATCCAAAGCTGCTTCTAAAGGCATTATTGATGTTTCCAAGTAAGTACATATATCCCAAACCAATGATTTGTTCGGCGCGCAATACTTCCACTTTTTTATGGTAACGCCACTGAGTTGAGGGTAGTCCAAGCTTCCCCTGCTTTACGACGTTTCGCAATAATAACTATTCGTTGGTTAATAGGATCAATTATCTCAAAAGCACTTGAAGCACTTTAGACTGGGGTAGGTTTACATATGATAGGGTGAATACCATTAAGTTAGTTTTAGGTGGTTGATAAAATAACGCTCAATTATTGTAACGATCATTCATTTAATAGGTTCATTTATAATGCCTATTGAGTTGCCTGTTCTAACAATTGAATGTTACGTTTCGAATGACACTATTCGACTTAAATGCTCCTTGTTTTGTATATTATTCTTCATAATATAATAAGCATTTTTTTCAAGATTTTTTTGACGAGCATGAATACCACGAGGAGAAGCCAACTCTATACTAGCTGAAGCGTTGACGGTCCCTTCAGTTAGCAGTTATAGCCCAGGAAAGTTAGTTCTAAAAAGGGGTCCAGCCCCTAAATTGCTCCAGAGCTGGAAATCATTTTAACCCATTTTGGGGGTCCTGAGTAACGGGTATCTAAGATTCACTGCAGCAGTTTACTTAGGCAACAGAGGGCAGGCTCTAAACCATCACTTTCAACCTAGCGTATTTGCCCCCCCCATTGAACTGGCCGCTCACCAACATTCCTTCAGGGCGTTTTTGTAGGTGCAGATGCGGAGGAACCGAGTGATGAATGCAGAGTAATGGGGATGGAAACCCGCCCCAGAAGGTTTGAGTTTGATGCTTGTACAAAGCACTCGGCCTCCAGCACCCGAGGCATTATTAAACTCAATTTCCTGCGCTTGCAAAACAGGTTGCAAAAATGCATGCTCCTGTCGAAAAGTCGGGCTTAAGTGCTCAGCCATTTGCGCCCACTGCAAGGGGCATGCATCCGTCAATTCAGTCGGCACTACGGACTCTTTCGGCTTGAAATTAATATCTCAGCACTGGAGTGAGCAAATTGAAATTCAAATTAAAAAAAAAATGGGTTCAAGCCCTGTGGACAGGAGCTTTCTGGCGCTCTTGTTCAAACAGACAAATTATATCTCCGAAAGTATTGATTTCTCAGAGTTGGGAATTATATCAATGTATTCTCATGATAGAACTGCATCATAAAGGAAATTCAATTCAAATAATAGTTTATTTATCAAGATTAAATGAGCAATCTGAGAATGAGAACTGCACCATGGAAGAAATCAAATTAAAATAGCTGAAATGAATTTGACTCTCTCTTATAGAACAGGATGACATGTACGAGTATGAACACAGATCATATAATAAAGCTTAGATAGAATAATTATAGCATTTTGTGAAAACATAGAAGTACGATTCATTATTGAAATTTAGAAAAATCATATCTCCGAAAGGATTAGCTTGTTGGAATTGAAAATGATATGGATTTATTTTAATGGTGAAACTGCATCTTAAATAAAAATTGAATTTGAAATTCGTTGCTTAAAAAAAATTTTTTTTTTCGTTACTCCGAAACCATCTGGCCCATTTTGCCCAATAACGAACTTAACCAAGATATTCATCTCCCTAACCTACTCTGAAAATTTCAACTGCCTAGCTCATTCCGTTCGGGAGTTATTGTAGAAATTTTTTTTTTTAATTTTGAATTTTTTTTTTTTTAATTTTGAAAATTTTTTTTTACACTTTGCGGTAACCTTGTCAATACAATACTTCACATGCGTTATAATGGTCATGATTCTACAATTTGTTGCTAAATTTCAGATAGATCGAGTGATCGGTTTCGGAAATATTCATAAAAAATGTGGTTTACTAAAATCGCTTGATGGATTTCGCCCATTAACGAACTCGTTCGAGATATTTACACTTCAAACCCAACTTGCAAAATTCATGCCTCTAACTCCTCTCGTTCGAGCGTTATCGTGCCGGCCGGACAGAATCGATTTCGACCTCGGATTCTTGATCAGTGAGTCGAACCAAATCGTTTGAGACCATTTTCAGCTAAAAATTCGAAAATTACAGACATTTGGGCAAATTGATAAGCACTCAGTTCCGAGGAACTAGAGCGCCAAAAAGCATCTGATTCACAATTGCTTTAGCCCTATGACATTTTAAAATTTTTCGACTTAAAAGCGTTAGAAGTTGAGGGTTGTCATCTCTGACGGGCGATTGCGGCTGAAGTGCTAAACCGATTTCGATGTTTTGTACGCCATTAGACGCTAAATATAATGTTCTTCAAAAAAAGATAATATTTTTTCTGTAGGATGCTTACTTTTCGGGTTTTGAGCATAATAAGTTTTTAGGCTCTCAAATCTGAAGCACAACCTAGAAACCGTCGCAAAATCATATACGATTTCCAGCTCTGGAGCAATTTTTAGGGGCTAGAGCCCTAATTTGCCTGGGCTATTGGGCAATGCCCTAGTGGACTTTGGTGGTACTAAGTGGGTAGTAGACTAAGTGGGTAGTAGACAAGAACAAATTTTACGTAATGAAAAATATCGAAGCATGAGTGTATGTACTATGTACCTAAAAAAAAGTCGGGAGCTTTTGCGCGAATGTAGGGAAAGGTTAACTATAATGGGATACTGCGGTAAAACGGGATACCCATAGTATTCTGTGGTATAAACAGCGCTATATGTTGTGAAATTGACCTAATACTTCCTGTCAGTGTATGAGTAACCTACAATAATAGTTTGAGCGGAATCGTAACCGGTGCAACGCTACTATGTGAGTTTTTAAGTTTTTAACAAATTATCGCAAATCCCAAAACGGGATGTATCCCATTTTAGAAACATAATGTACGTTTTCTACTATTGTTTACTCACGCAAACCTCACGAAATCGATCCCCACATTTCGGAGAAATTTGCGCGTTGGCGTTGGCGGCTGGAAAGAATCAAATTTGACCTCGAATTTTTCATCAGGTAGTCGAACCCAATCCTTTGAGACCATTTTCAGCAAAACATTTTAAAATAAGAGACATTTGGGTAAAATGATAACGCGATGTTCCTCAGAACATACGCGCAAAAAGTAAGGTCACCTACATTTCGTACAGAATACAAACTCAACATGTGCTCAACATCTGACATAATAAAAGGGTGAGCGTCTATCATATTATTAATGTTCGATTTTTATCGACTAAATTAGATGAAAAATCCTCTTTTTCCTAAAAAAGGACCAATACGAAATATTACATTAATTTGTAGATTGGTTATCTGAAGAAAATCTCATGTCTGTAAAAATATAAGTCATGAGATTTTGCGCGCTTGTTCTATTGTGCATTCTCCTGTATTGGATACTCTTGATCGAATTTACCATGGTGAATTCGAGAGTGCCCAATGATTAGTACGACCATCCTTACTTTATGCCTGGGATACAGGATCTCCAGTTCGAACATTTAATCCTTGTACTATTTCCTCTTCTGTTCTTCGTTCATGACCACATTATTTTCTGCGGTGGAGGAAAATTCGACGACAAACTATTCCTTGAGTTCTTTGTCCAGCAGGAGTATATCTGGCTTTATGGTGAGGATTTGCCGAGTTGTTGGACTCGCATATTTCTAGTAGATGCGAGCTCTGTCATTTTCTACAACTGCTTCAATCTCCAGAGGTAAATCTGATAGCACTGGTTCGTTGTATACACCATAAATTTCTCTCAGATGGAAGTTAATACTTCGGAGTGCCGCATTGTGTCTCTCCACATATCCTGATGGAGCAAGCAGGCAGAATGTCCATAACAGTTTCCTACTGGCTGTGGCATGCTCTGAACGTTGTTGGGGTGTCCATTTTCATGATGTTCTTGATCATCATGTATTTATCACCCCATCTTGACAAGCCATAACAAATCCCTCCGTTCTTGATTTAAGCCCAGCTGACTTCGAAAAGGCGAAGGATAATTCTTTCTAATAAAGACCTATTATTATTATTTGATGTGTAGTATCTCCATATTTCGGTTGTCCATATTTTATTAACCACCTTGTAAAAATATAAAATTGAACATCCTGATCCCACCCATAAGTCTGGAGAGAAATATGGCCAATAGCTTGACGAAGTCTACTTTAAATTGGAATAGTTTCCCAGTTGTATCTCACTTCGTCTTGTTTCGGACATACAGCTTGATAATTAACCCGAGTTTCTTCGTGAAGCAATTCGAAGTATCCACTGCAGTCTTGTACATCAGTGTCCGGCCGTTCAAGGGCTGTTACCTCCTTCTTTATGGCCTCGGAATTCTTAAATTAGTTCAACTTTGCACAAGTGCTCTAAACAGTAATAAGAAAGTGCCGGAAAATATCACCAAAGCAGTTCGTGAATCGCTCCCAGCGGCCTCATCCTTCAAGCTACTAGTCTTGAAATATCGCCGCTTTAACTTTGTTAGGTACCGATTCAAGCCGTCCCCGATTTCATAGTTTCGGGCCCCCGCACCTCGGAAGAGGCGATTATTGGGGCCGTTTCAGACGTTCCTCGATGGGGAATGAGCGCTGTACGCGTTGTGAACTCCGAAGGGAAAAACTGTCCTTATTTTGGAATGGTAAACAGGGTGTTCATACTGAGGGTTTACAGATTTGCAAAATTGGAAGGAGCACTGACGTGAAAACATACAGCTTTCGGGCGCTTGCTCATGATTAGCCTCTTAACACTATGCTATTGAACCCGTTTGAAATTAATCAATGAATAATTGAACAAAATTCCATCATACAGTGTGGAAAAGCCAAATGGAATGAATTCATTATCTTGGTTACTGTACATATTTATGGAAAATCCTGGAATACGTCAAATTCAAATTTTAAATTGTCATTATTCTTCGTAAAAATATGAAACCTACCTTCAACCTTTTCAGAAATGTTATCACTTTCATGTAGGGGTCGAAAAGACAAAAATTCTTGTCTTGATAACAACTTCTTGTCTTGTCTTGAGATAACGTCAAGAAATTTAAAAAAATCTTGTCTCGACTTTTTCTTGGCGTGTTATATCTTGTCTTGTCTCAAGAAATTTCAAGATCTTGAAATTTTTTGATTAACCGGTGATTCCCCGGCGAACTTTACTAATCTTTATTTGTTTTCTGACGAACTCAAATGACGTCGCGCAGTTGCTGGCAACACTGTCTAGTTAAGTGAGGTTATTATTACAAAGAGGTAGTCATAGAGAAATAGAAGAAATATTCTATGGTGTCTGGTGGTAGTCTTATTTCACCATGAGTGACAGTGGCTCTTCAGTTAACAGAGTTCGTCTGCTGAGCCATTTGGCGCCGATTCTGGCTCAAAATATTTACCAACAAGCAAATGACAGAAAGGTAATCGTTACGGTTTTAATAAATATATAAAATGATGAGTGAGACTAACGCGAGTACGACTAGTGCCTATCAGAATGACAAAACGGAATCTGAAACCGTAGCCGTCTGCGGTAGCGGAAGGAAAAATCTGAAGCGTTCGCCAATTTAGGATAGTGGTACTAGTGGCAATACTGATCGAAAGAAATTCTCTGATGTTTTCGAAATTCCGGTGGACATCAGTTCCAACGGCAAGAACAAAAAATTGGTTCAAGCCCTGTGGACAGGAGCTTTTTGGCGCTCTTGTTCAAACAGACAAATTATATCTCCTAAAGTATTGGTTTCTCAGAGTTGGGAATTATATCAATGGATTCCTATGATAGAACTGCACCACGAAAGAAATTAGATTTAAAAAAAGTGTCGTTTGAGAAAAATGCTTCAAAAATTATCTTTAAAAAAAAAGAGCAATCTACAATGCTCCAATGCTTTAAAAATTGTCATTAAATTTATTTATCAAGATTAAAGGAGCAATCTGTAATGATTCAACCTCGTGGAATAGGTGTTGCAACTCACACTCGGTGTATAGTTTTCACAACTCGAAATAACTAGGGAAAGTATCATCGAAATGTCTAGAGCAAGGCTGGAGACAATCATAGCAGATTGTCCATTTATTCCTGATATTTGAGTAGGTAGTGGATTACGAACAAATTATTTTAATAGTACAAAATATATTAATAAAATACTATCCTCTTTTCATAATTTGAAATTTAATAGTTCATACCACTAACACATTATTTTCTGTATTATGAACCTTAACTCAAGAAAAAATGATTGATACACAAATGTAGATCCATATTCCAGTATTTTTTTTGCAAGCAACATTATGAAAATACTTTATATAGGAACATGTCTCACTACCACTACTTAAGGAAGTAAAAGGGAATATTAACCTCAGTGGTCAACGAACAGTAATTTCTTTTGATGATTCCATTATGTTCTTCTTTCCTATTGCCTCCATAAACTACATCAAAACAGTCTTGTATATATTTACAGATTCAATGATCGAATACTTGCTTTCCAATAGAAAATATACGAATTTAAAATCTCTAATAGCTAGAAAAGATGACATTTATGAATAGTCACACAGACAGTTTCTGTGTTCACATTCTGTGAATACATAGAACTTAAGATGTAATATTGAAACTTTGAAACATCGTATCTCCGAAAGTATTAGCTTGTTAGAGTTGAAAATGACAACAATGGATTCTTATGATAAAATTGCATCTTAATAAAAATTGAATTCAAAAGTTGTTCAGTAAAAAAAATTTTTTTTTTCGTTACTCCGAAACTATTGGACCGATTTTGACCAATAACGAACTTAACCGAGATATTTATCCCTCAAACGTACTCTGAAAATTTCAACTGTCTAGCTCATTCCATTCGAGAGTTATCGTGTTAATGGCAGGACGGACGGCTGGCCGGACAGAATCGATTCCGACCACGAATTCATGATCAGTGAGTCGAACCAAATCGTTTAAGACCATTTTCAGCCAAAAATTCGAAAATTACAGACCATTGGGCAAACTGATAAGCACTGTTCCGAGGAACAAGAGCGCCAAAAAGATGAATTAGCCAAATGTTTACCATGTTTTCACAATAATAACAAGTGTTTACCTAACAATTAAAAATTCCGGGTTCAAAGTAAAAAAAAAATTATTTGAGATTTATTATAATAGTTTGTATAATACTCACTTTTGTGCACGTCTCACGTTACAGAGCCCTCAGTAATAATTACCAGAGAAATACAAAAATACTCTGCCAAATTATAGGCACAAAGTTCCCACGAAATTTTTTGTAGTACCTCCACATCACAATAGCGAAAAGTGCATGTATTATCAGGAAAATTTGCTTTTTACCTAAAATGGCTTAAAATGATCTAAATTGTACAAAAACATCATTTAAGCAAACAAAATTTTGTGTCCAAGTGTCTGGGTTTATGAGTGTGTGGATGTATATTTACTCGAAATGCTCGTATTGTTATTGAGCACCGATAAATTGATAAATTGGGGGGGGAATAATAAATAGGAAAGAACGCTTTATTAATTGAAAACTTGATAAAACCTTTATTTTCTCAAATTTATTTATTTTTATAAAGGAAAAATATAATTAATATTAATATTGATATTTTTCAAAATCTAGTTTTCAATTTGAGTTAAACAGAATTATGATTTATTATTTTTTATTTACATTGTTCTGAATCGTTCTAGCAAAAAGTTTGTGTTATAAATTAAAATATGTTATGTTATGTTATCTTTTTCACAAATAAATAAGTTTTAGCGTTTTAATTGCTAGTCAAGATATTTCAAGATTTCTTGTTTTCTTGATAAGAAATCTTGGTTTTGACATACAATTTCTTGACCTGTCTTGAAATCAAATATTACATCTTGTCTTGAAATCAAGACAAGATCTTGAAGTTTTCAAGAACTTGGCGACCCCTACTTTCATGTTTATTGCAAAACTCAAAATAGAAAAAAATTAAATAATGTGATTACTGAAATTTAGATAATATTCCCTCGAATATTCCCAAATCTTATTACAATAATACTAAACTTATTTGCCTTCAAGATATGATATGATATGAAAGAAAATGAAAACATGTGGGTAAGCCCTGTGTACAGGAGCTTTGGCACTCGTTTCAAACTACTAGCGAGTAATTATTCAAAGTAATCATGCAAATATTATCTTTATGAAATGATAGATTTGCGGAACGTTACTGACGTTATAGGTGTTCTATGACTACTAAGCAGTGCGTCTCCTATTGTTAACGAATATACCGCCGTATTCACAAAGCATTGTTAAGTGTTTCAATCTCCGTTAAGTCCTAAAGGAGGACCTCAGTTAAGAATAAATCTGAATCGCAACCTCAATTAAATTATTTAACGGTGGTGAAACAGGCCTGTTTCACGTTAACTGATGTTGCGATTCTTATTTATGCTTAACTGAGCACCTCAGTTAGGACTTAACGGAGATTGAAAGCTTTGTGAATACGGTGGATAACGTAATATGTCCAGTAATAACTAATAGTTATATCACAGATTAGTTATATTCCATATTATGGAACATTAAGGTCCGTATTCATAGTCGATCCTTGAGGGTGAGTGTGAGTGTGAATCGACCCTCAAATAGCACATAAAGCAAACACAGTGAGTTGAGTACGAATTGAACCGGCCTCAACTCAAGGGAAGGTATAAACGGCCTTAACATGAGCCAAGTTTTCTATCTCTTTTTTTATATTTTCTTCCTCTGTAATTTTGGATTTTCGAGAACACAGAATTATTTTGTTGATAGTTATTCTGAATGTGACAATTCTCGAATTTCAGAATAACTATCACCAAAATAATTCTTAAGATTTTCGTTAAGCGTCTGACGAAGGAGTCTGATATAGACAACGAAACGTTACGATATAGTTGTTTCTTTGTTGATGTTGTTTCGTTGTAATTTGTTAGGCAACATTGTTCGATTGATTGCTTCTGACAAATATCTTGTGTTTCCTACGCAGAAGCAAATCACAAAATTAATTTTTTAATTCATAAAGTTTGGGAGAAAAGCCCAGAAAGAAACCATTTAATGATGAACATACCTTCCACAGTATCCTTTAATGATTACTTGGAGGTCTGAATAGTTTTGTTTAGCTTTGTGCGACTTACTGTAAGTCTATGACTCAACTGATATGTTGGATTTACTAACATCAGCAAATTATAATGAGAGCATTATATGAAATCATAAAATTACGATTAATTATTGAAATTTTGAAAAATCATATCTCCGAAAGTATTAGTTTGTTAGAGTTGAGAATGATATCAATGGATTTTTATGATCAAACTACATCTTAAAAAAAAAACAATTTTTTTCCTTATCTACTCCGAAACCATCAGGCCAATTTTGCCCAATAAGGAATTTAGCGAAATATTTATCTTCCAAACCTAATCTGAAAATTTCAACTATCTAGCTCATTTCGTTCAAGAGTTATCGTGTTGACGGCAGGATGGACATATTCGATTTTGACTACGGATTCTCGATAAGTAAGTCTAACTAAAACGTCTGAGGCCGTTTTCGGCCAACAATTTGAAAATTACAGACATTTGGGCAAATTGATAAGCACTCTGTTCCGAGGAACAAGAGCGCCAAAAAAACATCACATTGTGTTTTCCAGATGGCACGATGAAAACTACTGTGGCAATGTTAGTTTCTTTTGAAAGCCTTCGCAAATAGTTTTGTCCTCATACTTTGTAGTTTATAAATTTTCCAATTTGTGTTTGAATTTTATAAATGATTGGTTACGGAGATATAACCCGAACACAAAAAGAAGTAAGTCGCTTGTTTCATGAGGAATTTTCAAATTTGCCGCCTATAACCCAAGGGACAATATAAAATAGAGAAACAGTGTCGCGAGTTTGGGCATGTGAGACAGATTGAAGGAGCAGCTGCTAATAGACGGAAGTGAAATTAGCTGTGATGCTTGACTTTGAAGAAAATCCACATAAATCAAGTAGAGTTGCCTCCACAAAATTCACTGTCAGCCTTAAATCGATTCTAAACATATTAAAACAAAATAAAATTCATCCCTATAAAATGATACCTACCCCTGAGCTCTTGGAGGACAATTTTGATAGGAGGAGTTATTTTTGTGTACAAATGAAGGAAATGTTGAATAACAATATTATCCAATTAGTAGACGTTTTGTTTTCTGATGCACTTTCTCTCTCAACGACCATGGTGATCGTCAAAATTGCCGCTACTGGTCTATCGAAAATCCTCACAAGATGAGAGAGGAACACACTCAATTCTTTCAAAAGGTTAATGTTTGGGCAGAAAATGTTCGAAACCATATCATAGGCCCCTTTTTCATTGAGGGCAACTTGAATGGCGATAAATATTTAGCACTACTTCAAAATGATGCCGTTCCAACTTTGGCAAATTTATATCCTGATCAAGGAAATCCTCAAGTTCCACAGAATACGATATGGTTCCAACAGGATGGCGCACTACCACATTACCAACGCAATGTTTGGAAATACCCCGACGCAATATTTCAAAATCGATGGATAGGAAGGCGAGGAACGATCCAATGACCAGCTTGATCTCCTGATCTCAACCCATTAGATTTTTTTTTATGGGGATATGTGCATTGTGTACAAAACTAATCCCCTCGATTTGAATGACCTAAAAGATCGAATAACGCTTGAGATTAGGTCGATCACTCCTGAGATGTTGAATAATGTTGGAAGAAATTTTTATTTGGGGTTAGGATGTTGCCAAGGCGTTCGCGGTGAACACTTTGAACATCTAATTCATTAATAATCATTTTTTATTACATTTTAGTTTTCGATATTGTACCAAATTTTGCTAATTATTTGATTTTATTTTTTTTCTAATTTGACATTTGGAATAAACATGAAAGTGATAAAATTTCTGATTAGAGAATGATGAGAACTTCCAAACGATATATCACAATGCTAGTTCCTATTTGTAACATTTTGGGTTATACCTGTCTTTCGGAGGGAGTTGTATTAGGTTCGTATTTTACCAAGAAGAATGATAATTTAAAATTGATGTGTTTCGGGATTTTCCATAATGTACATTAACCAAGATAATGCATTTATTCCATTTGCCTTTTCCACACTGTATAACCCACTTTTTCACTGTGAGTTTATCAGATGGGTCTTCGTACTGAGATCTTGAACATTTCTTAAAATTTCTCTGTTTATTCTTCTAATCATACGATCCTCACAAAATTTTGCATGAACCCTAAAATCGTTACTTCACAACTAAGTACCAAATTTCAACTATTACAATTTCGAAAAAAGTGAGACCAATTTCGGAAATAGTAAAACAAATTTCGTAGAAAGTGAAACTAATTTCGGAAAATGTAAAATCGATTTCAGAATAACTAAAACAAATTTGGGAAAATGTAAAACTATTTTCGGAAGTAGTAAATCCAATTTTGGACAAAATGTACAGATTTACTTCAGTGACAATATCAGAGAATGTTCGTAATGAATATCTTCCTTCTTATGATTTCAACTCGTACGTTAAGTGACTTAAGAATAACTAAACTCCAGGAAAAATATTTATCGGGCATTTGGGTCGTTTGGTTCTATTTACATTCTTGCGTGCTTGTTCTAGGGAACAGCGTGCATTTGCCCAAATTTATGTAATTTTAGAATTTTTTCCGAAAATGGCCTCAAACGATTAGGTTCGACTCACTGTTGAAGAATTAGAGGAAAAATTCGATTCTGTCCCATCGTCTGTTGCCACGGTAACGGAAAGAGATAGGAACTTGCAGTTTTCAGGGTAGGTTTCGGATCTGAATTCGACGGTTGAGTTCGTTAATGGGCTTAATCGGTAAGACGGTATCAGAGTTATATTCATTTGAAATATTGTTTTCTCAATAATTCAAATAATACACTTCCGATCGAATTGAAACTTGGTAATTGGTTATAGAATACCGACGCACACATGCAGAATTTCCTGATGATCGTATAACTAGAAAAAAACATTTTTTTTCCTCGAAAATTGTATAACTCTAATTAAACTATCTGTTAGATTCCGCTGAAGTTCCGCAGTAACCTTCAAGCCTCCATTTTACATTCGAGTACCGGATCAGACAAAAAATAGGGGTTTGCGGAATCTAAGGAGAATATGGAGAGCGTTTCCCAGCCAAATTGAGATTTTTATCCTGGGGCAATCTTTAGCGCAGAGAATATACGTGATATTCTTAATGGTCAGCGCAGACAGAGAAGAATTGATTAAAGCACTGACGTGAAATCAGGAGCTTTTACGCGCATGTTCTATTGCCTTCTCACCTCTATTGGACACTCTTAATCGAATTTAGCATCGATTTATCCCGTTTTCTCAGCATTTATAATATATGAATACATTTCATACCATTTTAATGACAGAATTCAGTAACGAGAGAAGGATACGATATACACGAAATTCCGCGAAAATTAGTGGGTCGGCATTCTACAAGTAATCACCGAGTTTTAGTTGGATCATATTTGTATAGTTTGAGATACATATAGAGGATATAACAACAAAATTTCAGATGAGTATAACTCCAAAACCATGGGACCAATTATGCCTATTTACGACCTCAAATGTCTCTTTCGGATGCGCAACCTACCTTGAAGTCGCTATATCTTTCCGTTCTCAAGTTATCGTGAGATACATAATATTTTTTCGTAATTTTTTTAAAATTATCTACTGGTAGGGTTTTACACATGTCGATATTCTGTAGCTAGTTACCTAGTTTCAATTCGATCGGGTCTGTATCTTTTGAGTAATCGGGAAAAAATATTCCAAATGGGTATAACTCCGAAACCGTTGAGCCGATTATGCCCAACAACGAACTTAACTCTCCCATTTGGATGTTCAACCTAAACTGAAAATTACAATTCCTTATCTTCTTCCTTCCAAAAGTTATCGAGGCAACGGTCACCCATCCAGCTACTAAACTCACACATGGCTGCTTGGATCTCCAACAATATAGATCCAATCAAGTTTAAACTTGGAACTTGGCAGTAGAGTCAGGTTTTGAAGGCTTTTGTAAAATTTCAGCGATGTCGGACGAATTTCTGGTGTATAGAATATCATTCAATGATTTTCAATAAATTCATTTTTATTTTACAGTGATACGATCCTCACGAAATTTTGCAAGAATTTATCCGTCGAAATTCTACAACCAATTACCATGTTTGAATGGAATCGAATTCGTATTTTTCGAGTTATTGAGGAAATAACAACCAAATTTCAAATGGATTTAACTCCTAAAGCGTAATGCTGATTATACGTATTAACGAACTCAAATGTCGCATGTAGATCTACATGCGACATTTGAGTTCGTTAATACGTATAATCAGCATTACGCTTTAGGAGTTAAATCCATTTGAAATTTGGTTGTTATTTCCTCAATAACTCGAAAAATACGAATTCGATTCCATTCAAACATGGTAATTGGTTGTAGAATTTCGACGGATAAATTCTTGCAAAATTTCGTGAGGATCGTATCACTGTAAAATAAAAATGAATTTATTGAAAATCATTGAAAAATATAGCGACTTTAGGGTAGGTTGTGTATCTATACACAACCTACCCTAAGGTCGCTATATTTTTAATGATTTGTTTTTAATTTTGTGGTGCTACGATTATCGCAAAATTTCACAAATGTCTTAAAGTCTGTATTCTACAACTACTCCCCAAGTTTCAATTCGATCGGATTTGTATTGGAAGAAAACAAAATTATTATTTGGAAACCATTGGCCGTTTATGTCCATTAACGAACTTGTCCGTCGTATTGGGATGTGCCACCTACCATGAGAATTTCAAGTCGCTATGACTTTCAAATTATCGTGGCAAGGGATGGCCGGACAGAATCAAATTTGACCTCGAATTCTTCATCTGGGAGTCAAACCTAATCGGCATTTTCGGCAAACAGTTCGAAATTTACAGAAATTTGGGCAAAATAACGCAATGTTCCCCAGAAAATACGTGCAAAAATTATAAAAAATCATTAAAACAATTAAAAAAAATTCTATATATCAGAAACTATTCGTCCGACATCGCTGACATTTTGCGAGAGCCTTTTCTACTTCCAACTTCCAAGTTAGAACACGATCGGATCTATATTGTTGGAGATCGGAGTAGCCTTGGGTTCAGTAGCTGGATGGCTGAAGTTGCCTCGATAACTCTCGAACTAAAAGTGATAAGGTTAGGTTAACATCCGAATGGGAAAATTGGAATATTATTTTCTCGATAACTCAAATAATACAGACCCGATTGAATTGAAGCTTGTTAACTAGTTGTAGAATATCGACATAAAGACGTGTGTGAAATTTTGTGAGGACATTTAAGTTCTTTGATTGGCATAATCGGCTAGAAAGAGTTATAATCATCTGAAATGTTGTTGTTATTTCCTCTATAACTCAAAACATACAAATCTGATCCAATCAAAAATCTTATTTTCGCGAAATTTCGTGATTATCGCATCCTGGAGTTACTTTAGGCGTAAGTTTCATCGTATTTAAATTCCAATAGAATACATATGTCAGAATTAAAAATTCTGTGATCAAAGACGATTCTCTACTGAAGTCTGTCATAAAAATGGTATGAAATGTATTCATATATTATAAAAGCAGAGAAAACGGTAAATATCGATGCTAAATTCGAAGCAGAGTGTCCAATAGAGGTGGGTAGACAATAGAACATGCGCGCAAAAGCTCCTGTCACGTCAGTGCTTGAACTAATATTTTTTATAGGAGATTGAACGGGGCTTTTATACTAAGTCCTTAGTTGTCATAATTCTGTCTAAATATGTGACGTTTCCATTTCGATTTTATTCTGCGGCATTTTCCTCTACCACGATGTATCTCCAACGTATTAATTAAATTTGAGCTACTAATAATATTTTTTTCTTCCATTATCTACCTGATGATTATCGCATATCGATGACAGCAGCCTCGAAATATCTCTATGGATTCTAATATTTAGTATATTTATAGAATTGTTGAACCGAAACCAGAACAAGTTATGAAGCGTACAAAATAATCATCGAATATTATCTGTCGGTTTGGAATTTCGAGTATAGTGATCTCAATATAATTCGAAAGAATCCTTCAGTTATATCTTATCGTCTCAAATTTTATTCGGTTATACTGCTACCGTTCCCAAGATTGAAAAGATCCCACAATAAAAAAATCGAACCCATGAATCTGCGCTTCTTACAATCTTGATGGGTCTCTTTATTGGCAAAAATTAACCGTAACATTGTATCAAGTGGTAAAATAATCTGGGTTTTTTGCGACTGAAACAGGGATCCCGAGAATCTGAGGCCGATATGGCAGCAATATTTCTCCAATAACTATTTAACGCTGAAACGCTTTCCCAAGGTACTTATTAATGTACGCATTCTAAGTATGGACATAAAATGGCCGAAGAGATATTCTACACGTTTTATGCAGCTACCTGTGCTTACCTTTTAATGGATAAAGCTTAAATTATTTCCTAATTACGAGTCGTAAGATGGATTCATTCGATTAAAATAATGTAGGATAAAATATGACCTCGGCAAAGGGCATTGGGTAATTACAAAAAAATTAATTGCTGAATCGTTTTAATGTATGTACTCCTGTTCATTCTGCGGGAATTTTACAGATGTCTGGAATAGTTGGACTAGCGTGCCCGTCTATTGGGTGAATATCCTTCGGCTCGTGGGAAGTTTTTGGAGAACTTCGTTCCTGACGGGGTCCCCCTTTAGTATTTCAACCGATGGTGAAACTAATAGGCGTAGTCAAGACTGTAGTAGTGAACAGAATTGTCAGGAAAGCTTGTTCACGTTGACCAATAGTCATCTGTCATAGTTCATCTGTCAATTGACACATTTATTCTGTCAATTGAGACATTTAATCTGTCAATTAGTGTATTTTTGCGCGCATGTTCTAGGAAACATCGCGTTATTATTTTGTCCAAATGTCGCCATTTGAGAACGGAAAGAGATAGCGCCTTGAAATATTCAGGGTAGGTGGCGCGTCCTAATACAAAGGAGAGGTTCGTTAATGGGCATCATCGGCATAATGGTTTTCGAGTAATAATTTTGTTTTCTCGAATTCTAAAAAAATATGTCAATGTAAAAGACTGGACTGTATCTGAGCCATTGTTCTGATGATCAGGTATTAAAAACATCGAAATATGGGGGCCCTAGAGCAGAAGGCATAATTGGTTACTCGCTCCTGTTGTGGTGCTACCTATTTTCAGTTTTATTTCCATCTTCTCCTTGGTTTCTTGGTTGCCCTGTCCTGAAGAAAAATGCTGTCAAACACAATGTATTCAATAAGCAATTTTTTTTTCGATGACGAAAACGTTTCGGAAAATTTATCACTCTATTTTTTAATAAAATAATACGATATCCTGATCTTAACCCCTAATGGACTATTTTTATGGGGTAATTTGGAAAGTTTAGTCTATCAGGAAACTATAAATACCAGAGCTTAATTAATTCAGAGAATTTATGGAGGATGGATGATGCTAATATTCGGAATAACCCTAAAATCTTACGAAAATCAGTTTTAAATCTAGGGATGAGGGCTGAAATTGTATATCCGTGGGTGGACGTCTTTTTGAGCAGTTTCGATGAAATTTAATCAGTAGGTAATAATGATTTGTCTTCATCAGAAATTTAATTCATATACAAATTTTTTGATTAAAATTATACGTATTAATCTATTAAAAAATCGAGTAATGAATTTTAGGAAAAGTTTTTGTCATCTCGAAAAAACATTTGCACATTGAATACATTGTTTTCGATGCCATCTTTCTCCTCTTCACGCATAGGTATCTTTATGAAAAAAATGTGAATCATATACACAGTGATGTTTTTGATATCTGAACATCAAAACAAAGGTCCTGTCTCAGAATCATAGTTTTCATTGAAATTAGTCGATTATTTCCAGAATTAATGGGATTATTTTGGTTTTGCGCGCATGTTCCGGGGAACATCGCGTTATCATTTTGCCCAAATGTATGTAATTTTCTAATGTTTAGCCGAAAATGTTTTCAATCGATTGGGTTCGACTCCCTGATGAAAAATTCGAGGTTAGATTTGATTCTGCCAGGCCGGCTGTCCCCACGATAACTTGAGAACGGAAAGAAATAGCGACTTGAAATTTTCAGGGTTGGTGGCGCATCCCAGAACGATGGACAATTTCGTTAATGGGCATAGTCGGCCCAACGGTTTCCGGGTAATAATTTTGTTTTCAACAATTACTAATCTGATCGAATTGAAACTTGGTGAGTAGTGGTAGAATACAAACCTAAGGACGTTTGTGAATCGTATCGCTAGAAAATGGAGAAAAAATTTTGAAAAAATATTATTTATATCACGATAACGGAAAGATATAGAGACTCGAAATTAGTAGGTTGAGTTGTGCATCTGAATGCGACATTTGATTTTGTTTATAGGTATAATCAGCCAAACGGTTTTGGAGTTATAAGCATCTGAAATTTGGTTATTATTTCCTCAAAAATTCGAGAAATACGAAATCGATCCAAAACAAACATGGTTATAAGTTGTAGAATGGCAACGTGAAAATTTTTAAGAAAAAAAATCTAAAAAAACTAATTGAAAATCATTGATTATTGACTATTCGTCCTACATCGCTGAAATTTTGCGAGAGCTTAGCTAACTCTCCTGCCAAGTTCCAAGTTTGAACACGATTGGATCTATATTGTTGGAGATCTGAGCAACCTTGTATGAGTTCTGTAGCTGGATGGGTGACCGTTGCCTCGATAGCTTTTGAATGAAAGGAGATAGGGACTTGGAATTTTCAGAGTAGGTTGCGCATCCAAATGGGAGAGTTAAGTTCGTTGTTGTGTATAATCGGCGCAACGGTTTCGGAGTTCTATACCCATCTGGAATATTATTTTTTCGATAACTCACAAAATATAGACCCAATTCAATTGAAGCTTGGTAACTATTTGTAGAATATCGACATAAAGACGTGTGGGAATTTTGGTGAGGACCGTACTACTAGAAAATAAAAAAAAAATCGGAAAATATTATGTGTCTCACGATAACTTTAAAACGGAAAGAGATAGCAACTTACAATTTTCAGGATAGGTTGCGCATCCGAATACGACATTCAAGTTCGTAAAAAGGTAAAATCGGCCAAATCATTTTGGAGTTATACTCATCTGAAATTTTGTTGTTATTTCCTCTATAACTCAAATTATACAAATCTGATCCAATTAAAACTCTGTGTTTACTTGTAGAAAGCCGACAGCCCAATATTCGCGGAATTTCGTGAATATCGTATCCTGGAGTTACTTGAGGCGTAAGTTTCTTCGTATGTCAATTCCAATAGAATTATAAATTCTGTGTCTGTCATTAAAATTATATGAAATGCATTCATATATTATAAAAGCTCGAGTAAACGGAATATATCGATGCTAAATCGTATTATAGTGGCCAATAGAGGTCAGTAGACAATAGAACATTCGCGCAAAAGCTTCTGACTCACGTCAGTGCTTGAAACAATTTTTAATGAACAAATCTGAAGATTCTTTTTCAGATGGCTCTACTCTTTAGAAAAAATTTGTGCCATTCGAATCAATCATTGATTTCCATAGTATTTTGTCTTCTCTTCACTAAACTGACAACCATTTTTTTTCATGTTCGGAGTGATGTGATGGTACCCGGACGTAAAAGATTAATTCCAACAATGAAAGCCATCCATCATTTATGAGTACAAAGTAGACAGAAGTGACATGCACCTTGCGTTAAACCAACCAAGCTCCCTGCTGTGGATACTCAAAATTATCTATCCCTGCGTATAATCTTTTGCCCTTTATGGTGATTCACAACGGTGCTCCGTTCTGAAGTCTCATGCAGTCTACTTCAGGGTATCGATATCGTCCAGGTTAATACGCAGTATACCAGAAAATTGAAAGAAACCTACGAAACTTGGGGACAAACGATGAACATTGAAACTAAACTAAATATTTGTACCTGGGAGGTGAAAGTGGTGACCTGCAACTGGAAGGTGTAGAAAAAAAGAGGCATGTGAGGAATATAAACACTTGGGTGTGACATTTGATAGAACAGCTTCAGACGACGAAGAAATAAGATCAAGAGTGATGCAAGCATGAAAAGCAATTAGCTATCTAAATGGAATCCCCTGGAGTAAAAGTATAACAAAGCGTAGAAAGTACAATATATGTATATATATAATATATACATATAATACATATATATACATAACCTCCTAATTAAAAGCAATCTGTTGTACGGTTCGAAAACTTGGAGGATGACTGAGAGACATAAAAGACTAGTAGAAGCAATGGAAATGGATGCTTTAAGAAGATCAGTTAGAGTATCATGGATGTAAAGAATTAGAAACGATAGAATAAAAGAACAAATAGGGCTTTAGGACACACTTATAACTGAGATCGAGAGGAAGCAGCTTGTTTGGTACGGCCATGTTCAGCGTATGGATGAAAGCAGAATACCAAAGCATGCTATGAATTGGAAACCTCATCATCGGAAAAAAAGGAGACGCCCAAAAAAAAAACTAAGAACGAAGTAATCCGAAAGTGATAGGCGGGAGGTGATAGGCGAAGAGAATATACGCATGGATTTATAATTTTGAGTACCCACAGCAGGAAGCTTGCTTGGTTGAACGCCAGGTGTCACTTCTGTCTACTTTATACTCAAGTGATTGCTGGCTTTTGATAAAACTGGTTTCTTCCTAGTGTTTTTTCATCATCGTTGAAATATGCTTTTCTGATGATTCCTAATAAGGATGAAAACAGTATACATACTGGTTTCTATCTACAGCTATTCAACTTTGATGAAATCACACTGTGTGGATTGCTCTATACTTTAGTACTTTCATCGTTGAAATATACTTGTGGTTAGCTTTCCTAAAGCATTATTCTTTTTCTGTGAAAAAATAATATTCTTGTACGGTCCTGTTTCTTTTTTCTTTTGGCATTCGGATTTTTTTATTTTTTTCAAAGATGATGAGCATGCGAAATATGGTCAAAATCGATTCAACAGTTTTGATCTTATAGGGTTTTAGAATTCTATGTTTTTCAGGAAACACCCTGTATTTCAGAAACTAAAAGGCATAAGAGATTTTTGAGTGCCCATTTCTGACTGGTCATAGGGTCCTCTATTACCCCCTACACGGTGGGCCTCTGGTCAGAAATCACCCTTTATATTTCAATATAACTATATCTAACCCATCGGGTGGGCCTCTACCTTTAGGTAGATAGGTCAGAGTTTCTCGTCCTTGTACCACATATATTTTATCTTCGGCATATATTTTCAGTCTATTTCCGTTTTCGTTTCCTGCTCTGCTGTTCAACTCTGGTTATTTGTAGTTCAGGTCTCCTATCAACATTTTTGGATATCGTCCGTCTAACAAGAGATTTGTACTTCTTCTAGAAGCTCATTTTGAGGTAGTTTATATACCAGGACTTCATTGGGGCAGTTCATCGTAGAACCCGGGTGGTCATTCAAGTATTATGGAAGCACCAAAAGGGAGGGAGGATCTTTGATTTGCTTATTTTTGATCACATGGGAGATAGGGTGGACCAAATGGTGTACTGGAACATATACCTATAAATTGCGAAGAAACTGGGAATCGCAGGGGAAAGCTCAGAGACAGAACTATAATGATTATTCGTATTCAAAACCTCCTATTGCAAAAGCTTCTACCTGACACGATTTCACTTATACAGTGATCTTGATTGCATGCTAGTATTTAAGGGGGTGATTCTATGACTAATTTTAAGAAAAAAACTTTCTATGAACGTATGTCCTAAAAGTCTTAACTTTTGAGATACAGGGTGATAAAGTTTTGGTACTGCGATATGAAGCAAATTCAATTTAATTATTTTAATCAAGAACAGAGCATCTGACAAGAAAACATATTTTTTGGATTCTCATTCATTTTGGAACAAATTTGATCAATTAATTTCGTTTCAGTGGATGCCCACACATTTCCACACCGTATCAGATTTTTGAGGAATTGATCCTGAAGTAAAACAATTTTTATTTTTCAAGCGGAAACCGTGCATCGGCCAAAGAAAACTCATGATATCAAATTTGCTCAAAAATGAATTAGGATCTCAAAAGTAATTTTTATTTCAAAATAGAGCAGTGGCGTAGTATTTTTTGTCCAAAAATATTCAAGGCAAACCCATAATGGTACCACTGGTAGAGAAAACGGAAATTTTTGTACATCACAAAATACACGTTAATATATTGAAGACATGTTCCAAAATTTATAAAGATCTCTACAATATTGTCTCAGTTATTATTAAAAAACTGATTTTTTTCCAAATTTTATCACCCCGTATCTCAAAAGTTAAGACTTATAGCACATACGTTCATAGGAAGCTTTTGGCTTAAAATGAGTCCAAAAATCACCCCCTTAAATATTAGCATGTCTTTAAGGAACACCCCGTATAGACGGAAGACCGAAGAGAAACACAGCAGTGGCGACGGTAAGATAAAATGGAATACGCAGCTGCAAATGAAAGCTAGAGGACAGGAAGGGTTTTAAATTCTAGGCATAAAGTGGATTTTTTATGTTTTCCTCGCAATACATTCAACAGGATACAAAGGAAAAACACGTTTGTCATAATGAAATTTCTCCTTAATAAGGAAAGTCCGAGGAAGCGATGTCCATAAGACGGCTAGTTGAATTTTTACCCTATAATTTTATGATCTTTAGCGGTATAAAGTAGAGCACGTTACATTGATTACATGAATACATGATGTGAACCGTCTTAGTACTTCACTAGTTCACTTAAGGCCAATGAAAAATCCACAAGACCATCTTCCCCCTATGTTGTTCAAAGCAATATTTGCACTGAATGGCTTTAAAATTGCCACTTTAAATAATTCTTCACAGCCAATAAACTGAAAATAATCGGACAGCCAGATAAGATAGCGGCACTGAAAGGAGTAGCAGCGTTCTGATTTACATACGTGACTCTCATGGATCTCGATTTGAGCTCAATTACACAATAAGGCCGATACGAAATAGTCGCAGGGGGCAGATCGGCTACGTTTGCAACACATCTTCCGATTTTATCTTTTGTGTCATTAGGCAGGAAAGTTACGATTGCCTATTTCTTGAATAGAACGTTATTTTGTATTAGTTATAGCTGTTTTGTTGTCGCAAATCGTTTTATCGGCGTTTAGGCATCGCTGGGGACTAGCCAATCATTTCGTACTGCCGACAATAGTTAAAAATTTTGGTTCCAACATTTTCGTGACTGAAGGTGCAAGTACGCAGAATTCAAATATCGCAGAAAATGCAATACTAATCTTCTTCCTGCCCTCAAACTGAATAGGATTAATTGGGTTGGCGGCTTGAGAACTGGGCAAATTAAACTAATCCTTTTCGAACAGTCTCGATGCGGACTGTGATCTTTTCCAAGGCTGTAGAAATTTTGATATAGTTTCAAAAGTTACATTACTCATGTATGAGAAATCTAAAAGTTTATTTACTTATCTAACTCATTCTTTTGCACATTTCAAGTTTCACAGTTTCAGGTGAAAATTCATTTTAAGTGTTTGTAGTGCAAAATCAGTTCATTCAAAAACATGAAAAAATAAAGTTCAGTAAAGTGTATGGCCTCCTCGAACATAAACCAAAGCCTGACAACGCCATTGCATACTTTCGATCAGATTGTTGAAGTCGCCTTGATCAATTACTCTCCAGGGGGTCTATTCTCGACCATTCGCAATTTGCACGATCGTGCGCATCTCTATAGAAATAGTTAGCATATGCGACCGATCGTGCAAATTGCGAATGGTCGAGAATAGACCCCCAGAGTTGCGGTAAAAGCCGTCTGAGTGTATGTGGAGGTGGTTACTGAGAATCCAAAGTTCTTTGTAGCTGATCCCAAGCGTGTTCAATGGGATTGAGGTCTGGCGACCGGAGGGGCTGGGCCAAATGGGGAATACCATGGATTTCCAGAGTTTCATCGACAATTCTTGCAGGATGGGATAGCGCATTATCGTCCAAAAATAAGAAATTTGGCCCAATAGCAGCATATAGCAAAGGAATAATAATGTCAATGACTATCTATATAAATCTGCGCATTCATGGTAGCATCTATGTAGTACCAACAATTTTGTACGTCCCTTGAAACTAATGCCTTCCCAAACAGTAACTGTACTACCTCCGAACGGATGAACTTCCTGAACCGATCTGCGATTTGTGGGCACCAGAGGATGGGTCCATACCCAAACACGCCGACTATCCGAAAACCGTCAATATCTCAACTCTGTGATCCATACGGACCTCCATTTATCGATCCAATTTACGTGCTCATTGGCCCATATCAATCGAAGTCGCAAATTATTTTGAGTTAGTGGAATCATTCTCAAAAGTCGTCGATGATGTAGATCAACGTCTCGAAATCATCGACGAACTATTTCAATCAAAACCAAAACACCAGTAGCGTTCAAAAGGTGTTGTATGATTCGAACAAGTACTCAATGGATCTCTACGAGTGGGCACAGTCAGAAACCTTGTGCAGGAGTAGGTAGTACATCTTGGGCTTCCACTTCTCGGTCACGTTTCCAGTTTCTCGATATCGATGGACGAGCCGGGAAACTACGCTTGAAACTACTTGAAAGAAATTCCCAACATCTCTCTGATTATGTCCGCCTCGATCCTACCAATAGCCCTATTGGCTCCATCCGCACTAAGTTTACGTATAGGCATTATTGAAGAACAAATTTTCAGATTTTGAATCAAAGTTGCTTGCAAGAACGTAAAACAATAACTGATAAAAAATTCTCAGAAACGCAAACGACAAGAACTTGCCTGAATCTGAAGAAGTTATCAAACGAGGGGCAAAAAAACCATTCAGATATAAGAAATATTTCATTTCTCATAAGTAAACATTTGGTGGACAAGAATCAGTAGCTTTTGAAACGTTCACAAAATTTCTGAACTTCTTAACTTTTCTGGAGCAGTATATTTGATCATTATATTACATTTAAACTATACAAGCGATATATTTGTGTATGTTGGAATTTCTGAACGCCTGTATATTTTTTTTTTTTAATAGTACTTTATTCAAATACAATGCGTTCCTGATAACAATACATATATACAGTTTAGAAATTATAGATCCGTAGGTTGCATTACAATGAATACTGGATAATCCAAAGCAGCAAATGTGCTGGTCTCGGAAACTGTATCCAACTTACATAATACACTTACATGTTTACATACATAAATACAAAATAAAAAACAAATAAAATTCTCCATTCTCTCAATTTTTTTCCTTTTTTTCCCTTTTTTTTTTCCTCTTTACAGATATTTATGTGATTACATATAATTAGGCAGTTAAACTCATTTATAAGACATAAACAAAAATCACTCCACAAACTATACCGAACTATACAGGGTGTTGCTTAAAGACATTCTAATATTTAGGGGTGTGATTCTTTGACCCCGTATCTCAAATGTTAAGACTTTTAGGGCATACATTAATAGGAAGTTTTTTTTTAAAGAGTCAAAAAATCACCCCCTTAAATATTAGCATGTCTTCAAGAAACAGCCTGTGTATTACAGTATCTCAAAACACTAAAAATGAAACACTGGAAATAAATCTAAGAAGGAGTAATAGAAACCAAGATGTACCTCGAATTTCATACGAGGAAACTAATTAGTGTAAATTCTCATCTGATTAATAAAGAATACATATTATTGATTGCAAATGGGTGAACCAATAAAAACGAGAAAACTAGAATATTCAGTTCATTTTAATCAAACGTTTGCCCCTGTAGTCAGAATTAGTTCGATTAGTGTCTGATCCATAATGGCTTTTGAAAATCAGTTTAATTTACTCATTCACCATATAGATGTTGAAACAAAATTTTTGAATACAACATTAAAGGAAAATTTTACATGAAAATTCCAGCAGGTATTAAATACAATGCAAATCAAGTTTGTAAATTAAATAAAGCTGTTTATGTACTAGAACAGGTAGCAAGATTTGAAAAAGCTTTGCAAGAAAAAGGATTTCAAAACTCATCGATTGATCTTTGTATATATTTTTTAGGCAGAGGTGATATATCAATGAATATCTATGTGGTAATTGCTACAGCTAACATTCAAACAATGAATAATTTTAAGAATTATTGTTACTGTTTCTTGGAATAAAAATAGAAAGAAATGATAAAATAATTAAATTAGATTGAAGTTCTTATATAACAAGTTGGAAAAGCTCCGTGGCCTGGGGCTTTGACACGCTGTTCAAATTTATAGACAGAGCGGTCACCCATCCAGGTACTGAACTCGCCCAAAGCTGCTTATCTCCAGGAAAAAATAATGTTCCCAATATTTTCAAGAATATAAATATGATTCTTAAAATGCACGCCTAAAAAAGACTGGTGCACTTTTTGACCGACCATGGTTTCAAACGATTAGTTTGCGGTGGCGTAAGGACACAAATCAGTTTATTTTAAATTGTTTTTTATAATAGTAATTTCTATGAAACAAAAAAGTCCAATCGTATGGTTGTGCCAGGAGAAACTATGAGGTTACAATTTAGAAAAGAAATTCTATAAAGTAGTAATTTTAATATCTAATAATATACGAAATACTCACGTTTCACGTTATTTTAATAAAACAATTGGTTCAAGCACTGATGTGAAGTCAGGAGTTTTTGCGCGCATGTTCTATTGTAGATTCACCTCTATTGGACACTCTTAATCGAATGTACCATCGATATAGACCATTTTCTCAGCTTTTATACGATATGAATATATTTTCAACCATTTTAAGGACCTGAGTAATGAGACTATCGTCCAAGCTCAAAGAATTTTTAATTCTGACATATGTATTCTATCGGAATTTAAATTTTAAATTCATTAAATATCTAATAATCTACGAAAAATAAAGTACTGCAAACATTATCTTGCCGTATTTATTCAACTGAGTATTATATTTAAATTCCTTTTAAAATATCTCACCCAAGTCTGCTCGGATCTCGAACAATAGGGATCTGATCGTGTTCAAACTAGTAACTCGGTTGTAGACTATGGTTAATAAATAACTATAAACTATACTCAATAATTTTACATCAGTTTTCGAATATACTGTATCAGGAGGATCAGTATAATAATAATAATAATAATAATAATAATAATAATAATAATAATAATAATAATAATAATAATAATAATAATGTATTGCAATCTGCAAACGTTTCTTTAACGCATGATTTGAGAAATATATATTTTCTCCATCTGGGATATTTACATATTTACTATAGTTATTTCTTGAGCCTGCGTTAGTGAAATGATTCAGATTGCAATACAACAGTTCTCGAATTTACTGTATAATATTGTATTGCTTAATTATGTTTGAAATAACTATTGTAAATATTTGAAGATCCTATACGGGGAAATTAGATATTTCAAATGTTGCATTAGTGATATAATTCAGATTGCAATACCTACATGATACAAGTAATTAAAGACAGAGAGAATAGTTATTTCAAACGCTGCATATTTACAATGGTTATTTCAAACAATCACTGAAATGATTCGGATTGGAATACATGATACAGTGAATTCGAGAACTAATGTATTCCAATCTGAATCATTTGGATAATACAGCGTTTGAAAAAACTATTGCAAATATGTAAAGATCCTAGACGGCGAAAATAGTTATTTCATACGCTACAGTAGTGTAATGATTCAGAATGAACACATGATACACTAAATTTGGGAACTGATATATTTCAATCCGATTCATTTCACTAATGCCGCATTTAAAATAACTATTCTTGGCGCTCTAGTTCCTCGGAACTGAGTGCTTATCAATTTGCCCAAATGTCTGAAATTTTCGAATTTTTGCCTGAAAATGGTCTCAAACGATTTGGTTCGACTAACTATCAAGAATCCGAGGTCGAAATCGATTCTGTCCGGCCGGTCGTACGTACGTATCGTACGTACTTTCACAGAATGTTATAATTATTCTATGTAAGCTTTATTATATGATCTATGTCCATACTCGTACATTTCATCCTGTTCTATAAGAGAGAGTCAAATCTTTTTCAGCTATTTTAATTTGATTTCTTCCATGGTGCAGTTCTCATTCTCAGATTGCTCATGTAATCTTGATAAATAAACTATTATTTGAATTGAATTTCCTTTATGATGCAGTTCTATCATAAGAATACATTGATATAATTCCCAACTCTGAGAAACCAATACTTTCGGAGATATAATTTGTCTGTTTGAACTAGAGCGCCAGAAAGCTCCTGTCCACAGTGCTTGAACCCATTTTTTATGTCTCGAATTAACTATATGATGCATCACATTCTGAAACATTTTACCAATGCAGCGTTTGAAATAGCTATTTTCTCCGTGTAGGATCTTTACATATTTACAATAGTTATTTCAAACGCTGTATTAGTGAAATGATTCAGAATGCAATACATGATACAGTTAGGCCGGCCTTATACGGCTGGAATTTCTCTTTGAATTCATATTCTTAATTCATAATCTGAATTCTGGAAGCTTGCAAGATCTAGAAATTAATACTCTGAAAAAATCCGAATGTGTGAGGAGAATAGTAAATTGGTATGCAATTCCTTGTTTTCTTAATTAATAATATGAATTAAGAGTATGAATTCAGGCTGTACAAGGTCAGTCTTAATTCGAGAACAGATATATTGTTGCAAACAGAATCTTGTTGAAGAATTATACAGTTTTAGCAAAAACGACCTACGGATGTCATATACTTCCTGATAAATTCGGTTGAAAATGTAAACCTAATTTTGAAATCGTATAACTTCAGTGTTTTTGGTCGCTTGACAGGAAGTCTGTATTTTTGGAATGAAAGCTGACTGTAAATTTTTGACCTGACAGTGAATGATGTCCACAACCCTCTGAGTAGATCTCCCGCTCACTCTATCCACTGAGCTTGAAATACTTATCATTCAATTGAAATCGGCCAAGGTGAACATTTGTGCCAAAGAGTACTTACTTCACGTCAGGGCTTTTTTATATTTTTTCAAGTTTCATTGATAATTCTGGCTATTAATACAGTCTGGCTATCAGTTTACCGTAGGTCGAAAAAAAATGCAATTTTGGCACCCCCTTTGGGAACGAAATTGCTTTACGCCTATAATTCAAATCCGAATCTAATTTAAAAAAGATCTTCCGAATGTAGTTATTTATAAATTGGTCTCAGAGACACGGTACAGACATTTAAATTCGACAACAACGTTTTTTACTCGAATCTGTCTTGTCCGTGCACAGAATTGCCATGGAATTTCTCTTAAAACCTCACAATAGACAACTAGACATAAACCCATCCTAGCATAAGCTATTCAACCCGAAAAGAGTCACTTCTCCTCTGCGCATGCGTAATCTACTCGTGGCTGAATTCCTCTCAAAATCACACACCATCAACAAAACTCTGATTCTTCAACACCAGTGGATCAGGAGATATCGCAGCTTCAATCCACGGACCCTCCCGGTGGGATTCTATGGAGGAGTAGCATCCTGCGCCTCGACACCCCAATCCGCTCAGGCGAAAACTCTACCACTTAAATCACTTCTCCTCTGCTCATGCGCATAAAGAATAGTGCCCGATAGGGGTACCATGAATTTAAAAATTGGCCGCAGGTTTATGTTACGGACACTCCAACTCGGAAACAACGCTATTTCCTCCAAACTGACTTGTCCGTGTACATAATTGCCTTGAATTTTCTTCTAAAACGTCACAATATCGGCTCAGCACCAGACCCATGACCTATAGTCCTAAACCACTCCCAACATAACCCGTACAACCCAAAAACAGTCACTTCTCCTCTGCGCTTGTGCAATCCACCCATGGCTGGAAGTCCTCTGAAAATCACAAACCTCACACAAAATTCCGATTCTCCAACACCAGTGGTTCAGGAGATATCGAGGAATAGCATCCTCCACCTCAAACCCCTAATCCTCTTGGACGAAAACTCCAGCATTAAAATAACCTCTCATCTGCACATGCACTTCAAAAGAATAGGTTTCGCAATATTCCGCAAAATAGTGGTGTTCTTCAGAAAAAAATACATCATTTAGGTCAGGAGAACAGCGGGGAGTATCAACATGTGGAATATTAGACTAACTAATGTTAACAGACAATATTTTTGTTGTTCAGGTGCTTGATTTTCTTGCCTGTACTTTAGGAAGAATTTCCAGTGCTTTTAACAGAGCTATCATTTTGCTCAGATGTCTGTAATTTTAGTATTTTGGGCTGAAAATGGTGACAAATGGGCACATATGACTTAATGATAGAAGTAGTCAAAATCCATTCTGTCCGTCCGTATAAATAAAAAGCAGGAACATGGAGACGTCTAATGGTTTGGAAGATATAAAAAATTTATTTTCTCAATATTTCCAAAACTACAGATTCGATGGAGTTGAAATTAGTATGTTTAGGTGTAGAAAAACGAGGCTTACGTAAAATTTTATCAGAATCATATTACCAGAAGGGGAAAAAATCGCACTCACGTCAGTAGCTTCAGGGCTGATTTGTAACATCGTATACTTACTACTGAAATTGGTCCTTGTATAAAGGAAACAAATTTTCAACTGTGAATATTTCGGAAATTGTGTAAAATACGCATTAAGATCAATATACTTTAGATTGAATTCAGTGAAAAATCAAATATCTCACAGAAACTTTTCCACAGAATTCGCTGAAACTTTGTATATGTACCTGCATAAAGGACTACAATAGAGTTCCGAAAAAAAGCTATATAGATTGTTGTAGATGTTCATTATGTCAGAAAACGAGGTTTTTCTGGAAACTAAACAGTACTCGATGATGGTTCCTAAGGAAATGTTGCTATGATTTTGATTATAATATTAAAAACTATCCATAGACGAAGATACTTCGATATATTCACCATGGTGTGGAATCTCCTTTGTTAAAGTCGGGACATTATAAAAGGTGCTTTTAATATTTGGTAAAAGTGGCGAAGATGCATAGTCTTCCTAGAGATGACAGAGTGAGTCCGGTTTTCAAGTTATTTGAAATTAAATGATATTTATTGATCCATTTTGACACAAATACAGTGTATTGAACAAATCATAAAATAATTCCACAATGAACAGACATGGGGAGAAAAAATAAAAATAACAAGCACTGACGTGAAGTCAGAAGCTTTTGCGCGTATGTTCTAGTGTCCATTCTTCTGTATTGGACACCCTTAATCGAATTTACCATGGTAAATTATGTTGTCCATTCTCCTGTATTGAACACTAATAATTCGAGTTTCTCAAGAGAACAAGATTACTCGCGAAAATATAACTCACCTCTGCCACTTTTCTGCATAGTTATTGTTACTATATGCTGCCTACCTCTCACTGAAAGCTGTATAATACCTACCTCTCATCTAGTCATGTATACATAATATATGTTTGTAAATTTTTGTTTATGTATGAATATCTCAATGTTTACTGTTTATTCATTTTGTACGTAGTACTTGTATGTTTGTTCTCTTTTGAGTGCGATTGAAGCTCCAAACGGCTAATGACCTTAGCAGTCGATGCCGAAAAAAAAAAAAAAAAAAAAAAAAAAAAAAAAAAATTCGAATTTACCATGGTAAATTAAAGTGTCCAATACAGGAGAATGGACAACATAATTTACCATGGTAAATTCGATTAAGGGTGTCCAATACAGAAGAATGGACAATAGAACATACGTGCAAAAGCTTCTGACTTCACGTCAGTTCTTGAACCAATTTTTTTTCCGGGATTTTTTTGAAATTTTCTAGGGGTACGGGTTCTTATAATTTTTTTTCCAAATTTTCTAGGGGTACGGTTCTTACAATATTTTAAACACGTCTTTATGATGATTTTCTACTACTAGTTACCAAGCTTCAATTCGATCGAATATTTATTTTTTGAGTTATCAAGGAAATAATATTCCAGGTGAGTATAACTTGGAAACAATTCAACCGATTATGCCCAAAAACTAACTCAACTCTCCCTTTCGGATACGCAACCTACCCTGAAAATTGCAAGTCCCTATCTCCTTTCGTTCGAAAGTTATCGAGACAACGGTCACCCATCTACTGAACTCACACAAGAATGCTCGAATCTCCAACAATATTCAACCGATCGTGTTAAAACTTGAAACTTTGCAGTAGAGTTAGGTTATGAAGGCTCTTGCAAAATTTCAGCAATTTCAAACGAATAGTTACTGATATATAGATTTTTTTTTCAATTTTCAATGATTTTTTTAAAATTTTCTACAAATACAATCCTCACGAAATTTTGCAAGAATTTTCGCGTTGGCATTCTACAAATAATAACCATGTTTGAATTCAATCGGTTCAGTATTTTTCGAGTTAATGAGGAACAAAAAACAACCAAATTTCAGATGGCTATAACTCTAAAACCGTTCGGCTGATTATGCTCATAAACAAACTGAAATGTCGAGTTCTGATGCACATCCTAACCTGGAAACTTCAAGCCGCTATCTTTTTCCTTTCTCAAGTTATCGTGACAAGAAAAATATTTTATAATAATTTTTCAATAATTTTCTAGCCATACGATTCGCACGAAATTTCACAAACGTGCTTAGGTTCATATTCTACAACTACTCACCAATTTTCAATTCGATTGGATTTAAATTGGTTTAAAACAAAATTATCACTGGGCCGATTATGCCCATTAACGAACTTGTCCGTCGTATTGGGATGCGCCAGCCACCCTGAAAATTTCAAGTCGCTAGCTTTTTTCGTTCTCAAGTTATCGTGGCAACGGCTGGACGGACGGCCGGACGGTCGGCCGGACAGAATCAAATATGACCTCGAATTCTTCATTGGGGAGTCGAACTAAATCGCTTGAGACCATTTTTGTCAAAAAATTCGAAAGTTACAGGCATTTGGGCAAAACGGGGTGAAGCTAGGGTTGCCAGATGTATTTGAGGAAAAAACCGGACAAATTTAAATTTTTCATTAGTTCATATTACATAGTATAGAAAATGACGAAAAATCTTTTAGTCTACATCCTTATATACTTAGCATTTTATGAGACTGCTTTCAACAATGGTTTATTGCTTGAGATGGCATCCTTGAATTCAGTACAACTAGCAACTATATTGAAATAAACAATTCACTTTTTACAGTATTCACGGCAGAACAATTCCTTTCGTCAGTCCATAAATTTCCCATAACGCTAAAGATTCGTTCCACACAAGTGTTGGATACAGGAATACTGTAGACAAACTGCACAATTTTCAATAAATTCCGAGCTTCTGCTTTTTTGGAAAAAATGTAATGAATGAAATATATGGTCATTGCAGTGAGCAACAATTATGTCGTAGTTTTCCTCGGATTTCAATTTTTGAAAAACGGATATATTGACTCCGAAATTTACAGATGCGTTGTCCGCTCCATATGCAGTCTCTCTGCTTTATGATAGACGTGATTTTTCAATGACTACACATAAATGTTTCTTAATAGATAATGAATCTTCGAAAGAATCTTCGTAAAAATTCAAGAATTTATGACAAATCATCCTTCAAATCTTCCTGCACCAGTTCCATTTAATATGACAATAAAACTTGGTTGACCAAAGCCGTATTTTTAGTGCGTCCTCCTATCATATGCTCCACGATATTTGAATTGTTAATTATTTGTTTCAATACTTTTAATGAACAATCTTTAGCAACATAAGAAATATGATACTTGATACTGGTAAACCTCAGTCAATACGGCAATAGCTACCTTTTCACTTTGCGCACTTCTTTTTGGCGTAAAGAAGGACTTCAATTGCTGAGAGATGACTAAAGCACTTTCACTTTATATGTGCTTCTTTGAAGCAGAGTTATGGGCTATTGCTTTTGAGCCGTCGAAAGCAATAGTGAACTTACTTTTACAAACTTTGCAATAAGCTTTCGTGTTGTTTTCTTCACATTTATTCAAGCAAGAAAAATGAGATTCCCCGTCAGCATTTCCTAGGAGGAGTTTCTTTGCTAGTAGATGCTACCTCATCTTCCTTTTTGACACACAAACAGGACAGCAACAAAATAATCAAAAATCGATCAATGTTATTAGCTAGATTGCGACGTGACTCCTCTCGGAACTAATTAGCGACTGAACAGAGCATGCGTCATGCGAGAACCGCCGAGCCGCGAGAGTCGCGAGACTACCCGAAGTACAGAAGGGATGTGCAGTTGTAGAATTAGGGATGGCGACGTGCGCGATATCTATCTACGTAACTACAAACAAAATTGTTGTTTGTCTCGTAAGATATTGCGCAAAATTTAAAAACCGGACAATCTTCTGTCCGGTTTCCCCAGATTTTTTCGACCGGACAAACATGGAAAAAACCGGACTGTCCGGTCGAAAACCGGACATCTGGCAACCCTAGGTGAAGCGCTAGCAGAATTTTTATTCTCCACGAATTTGAACCTGCTTAACCAGGGTACGGAACCGACCTTCGTCACAACGACAAGAAGGGAGGTGATAGATATCACATTGGGCAGCAGATCAATCACCAATTCCATAAAGGATTGGCGAGTAGCGAAGGAGGTGGTCTCTGTATCGGACCACCGACACATCTGCTTCTCTATATTCCGAAGCAAGAAAAAGGATGATCCTGAGATCTACAGAAATCCGAAAAAAACGGATTGGACCAGATACCTGGCATACCTTTCCGACAATCTGGAACAGGGAAACCTAAAACCCAAGAACATGAGAGAATTGGACACGGCAGCAGCCATGCTTCAGGAGTCCATAATCTCAGCTTATCACAGCAGTTGTATACCCCAAGTCCGAAGACTTAAAAGTAAGACGAAATGGTGGACGACTGAACTGAACGACACCAGACGCGAAACAAGGCGTCTTTTCAATAAGGCCATGAGATCAGGCCTAGCGAAGAACTGGGATGATTATAAATTGTCCCTGAAAAAATACAAAGGACTGATTAGGCGGTCCAAGCGCGAATCCTGGAGAAGCTTCTGCAGTGGTATAGAGGAAGCACCAGAGGCCAATAGGCTTAGGAAGGTCCTCTCTGTGGGAGGCCCTCCAAGGATTGACTACCTGACTCTTCCTAGTGGGGAGAAGACCTCCTCAGAGGAAGATAGTCTAAGACTACTCCTGAAGGCACATTTTCCGGGATTTAGAGAGAATGACAACACACAGGGTGAAGACCATAGACGAGCTTCAAGTGAGGATTGGAAGTTGGCTTCACTTGTGGTAACACACTCTCGAATTCGCTGGCTGTCAGAGAATTCGAGCCTTATAAAGCTGCGGGGGAGGATAGCATATTTCCGGCACTTTTGATTAAGGGCTTGGAGCTGCTGACACCCCCACTGCTTCATATACTCCGAGCGAGTCTAGCCCTAGGACACATACCAAAGTCCTGGAGAAAGGTGAGGGTTGTGTTCATACCCAAGCCTGGAAAGTCGTCATATACTCAGACGACAAACTTCCGACCAATAAGCCTCTCCTCCTTTTTGCGCGTATGTTCTGGGGAACATCGCGTTATAGTTTTGCCCAAATGTCTGTAACTTTCGAATTTTTTGACGAAAATGGTCTCAAACGATTTAGTTCGACTCCCCAATGAAGAATTCGAGGTCAAATTTGATTCTGTCCGGCCGGCCGTCCGGCCGTCCGGCCGGCCGTTGCCACGATAACTTGAGAAAGAAAAAAGCTAGCGACTTGAAATTTTCAGGGTGGGTGGCGCATCCCAATACGACGGACAAGTTCGTTAAAGGGCATAATCGGTCCAGTGGTTTCCGAGTAATAATTTTGTTTTCAACCAATATAAATCCGATCGAATTGAAACTGGGTGAGTAGTTGTAGAATATGAACCTAAGCACGTTCGTGAAATTTTATGCGAATCGTATGGCTAGAAAATTTTAAAAAAATTATTAAAAAATATTTTTGTTGTCACGATATTTTGAGAACGGTAAGAGATAGCGGCTTGAAGTTTTCAGGTTAGGATGTGCACCAGAACGCGACATTTCAGTGTGTTTATGAGCATTTTCGGCCAAACGGTTTTAGAGTTATAGCCATCTGAAATTTTCTGAAATTTGGTGGTTTTTTGTTCCTCATTAACTCGAAAAATACTGAACCGATTGAATTCAAGCATGGTTATTAGTTGTAGAATGCCAACGCGGACATGTTTGCAAAATTTAGTGAGGATAGCATTTGTAGAAAATTTTTAATAAATCATTGAAAAAAAAAAAAAATCTATATATCAGTAACTATTCGTTTGAAATTGCTGAAATTTTGCAAGAGCCTTCATAATCTAACTCTACTGCCAAGTTTCTAGTTTTAATACGATCGGTTAAATATTGTTGGAGATTCGAGCATTCTTGTGTGAGTTCAGTAGATGGGTGACCGTTTCCTCGATAACTTTCGAAATAAAGCAGATATGGACTTGCAGTTTTCAGGGTAGGTTGCGTATCCGAAAGGGACAGTTGAGTTCGTTTTTGGGCATAATCGGTCTAACGGTTTCCGAGTTATACCCACCTGGAATATTATTTCCTTGATAACTCAAAAAATAAATATTCGATCGAATTGAAGCTTGGTAACTAGTAGTAGAAAATCAACATAAAGACGTGTTTAAGATTTTGTAGGAACCATACCCCTAGAAAATTTGAATGTTGATAAGCACTTTGTTCCGAGGAAAAAATGGCAAGTTGCCGGCAACATTTTTTCAATGATTTCTACTATTCTTGACCACCAAACAAGATCGGAATTATTCTGTTAAGTGCTTAAAGAGGAATCTCCCTTCTCTCGGCAAAGTAATTACGCGTATAATTCAGATAAACTTTATCTTATCAACCATAATGAAACAAGATTTCGTTCACAACATTCATTTATTCCCAAAACACGTAGAATCACTTTTCGAAACTATGAAATAATTACATTAAGTTGTGATATTCCGGAGTGAAAACATCAATATGAGTACAGGAATAATGAAAAACATTCAGAAATTAGTTACAAGTGCTTCCAACAATATTTTTCGAGTCAAAAAGGGAAGATTACACTCTTATCCTAATTTCACAAAGGTAAAACATGCAGATTCCCGGTTGAAATTCCGAATTTAACCTGATATGATTTCAGAACTCGTATGAGGTTAGCAGGGGGCATTTCAAAGGTTTAGAAGAACATCACTTGACTTATTTTAGAGATGTTCTAGGAGAGAATGGTTTCCTCCAGGATCTGTGCGATTTGGAAAAATATAATGTGGACTTCTTGAAGCATTTGAGAGGTACAAATTCTACATCGAAACAAAACTCAAGAGTTTCAGAGAAAATTGAATTTTAGGATCTAGTACTCTTGTCTTAAGACCAACAACAACTGAACAAGTGTCGAAATTATTATCTTTCTGCAACCATCATAGTTTAGCTATATGTATTCAAGGAGGAAATACTGGAATTTGCGGGGGTGCTACTCCCGTCTTCGATGAAGTGATTATTTCCATGGAGTTAATGAACAAAATCATAACTTTGGATGAACTTTCAGGTAAATTTGAATGACTCATTATGCTATATGTATATTTTGTTTCATACGCTGGATCAAATTCTGCAACTTATACACTTACATATAGGGAAGTAGTAGGAGATTTTGGCTTTGTTACATTTAATTGATTGAAATAGTATATTTTGAAAAAAGTTGCAGAATGGGCTCCTATTCAAACACGAATGCGAAATTCGGAAACGAGTGACGAAGGAGCGAGTTCTCGAACGCATGAGTGTTGGAATTGCCTCGTGCAACGAGTATTAGAGGATATTTACTCTATTTCGGTCAAGTTTTGTATAATACTGTTGGAATTTAATGAAAAATTCGGATTATGCATCCTAGTGACTTTTGTATTGTATCTTGGCAGTTGGGGTGACTGTTACGAAAGTTGACAGATTACGTAATTTGAATTTGAATTGTAAGTAGGGCATGGAGATCAGATTAAAAACAGTTTCCTGATTGATGATTCAAAATTAGCAGGAAGGAAATCTCTAGTACCCCATTTTTTAATGAGAATAAAACTATTCCTCTTAACAATTATTTCGCTATATCCAGATTATATTTTATTGACAATTGACGTGTGTTCAAATTTGGTAAGATCGAATGTCAGTGCAGACTATACCACAAAACGAAAAATATAACTAGAAACAATGCGGGAACGAGTTCATTACAGCACTGTTTTTAGTGCTGTAATGAACTCATTATGATACTGAAATAGAGGAAGTAAATTATACAATCTTTAACTAGTGATAGTGCCAGTGATAAATATTCAATCATTCAAGAATATTGTGTGCCAAATTATAAAGGTATCAGTTTCGTGATGTAAATTTGAATTTGTCAAATTTTCATTTTTCCTCATCAAGATTTGCTTGGTAGAAATTTAAAATTATATTTTTCTCTCCCAGTTAACCTGAATGATTAGAAAAACTTAACATCGTGGCAGAACACATTCTCCAGTCAACTGACATCAAAAACATTGTTGGAGCTAGAGTTATTATATTCTTATTCTTCTCGATTTAGCAGCTCTTTGAACTTCAATTTTCGACATAACTTAGATTAAACTTAGAAAAAGAAATTCAGACAAAATGATTTAGTTTTTACAAAGACGGACAATATTCATGTTTAATTGTGTTGAAAATGGCTCAATATATTAATGAAGTTTTGGAGTTTTCGAAAGTTTGATAAGACTTAGATAAAACTATCTTGAATACCTTTGACTTTTACTTGATGCAAATCCATATTTATTCTTAAAAAATAATGATCTACCTACACATTACAATTTTTTTGGTTCTTCTTCTTTCTTCTTATGACCTATTCACAAAATTTTACACCTCTATTAGTATCCATTCCTATCAAAGTATGGGTTCTTGCCTGTCTCCATTTTATAAGTGAGATTTTAATGGACAATTTAGAATAAAAATAAGATATGTGGATGACATATACAGTGTGGTATAGCCAAATGGAATAAATTCATGATTTTACTGTACATATTTTTGCCAGCGAATCATATTGGTATACACTTTTATGTGTTTATATCATGTGCAGCCATACGATAAATAAATAAATAACATATTTATGGAAAATCCCGAAACATGTCAAATTCAAATTCTAAATTGTCATTCTTCTTCGTAAAAATGCGAACTTCACCTTCCACCCCCTTCGAAAGAAATGTACAAGGTATGGGCTTGTGATACATCGTTTATAAGGTTGCGCCTTTATCTATTCAGAAATGTCATCACTTTCATGTTTATTGCAAAACCCAAAATAGAAAAAAATTAAATCATGTGATTATCGAAGTTCATTACAATATTACTTCGAATATCCCCAAATCTTATTATAATAATACTAAACTTATTTGCATTCAAGATGTGATATGATGTGATGAAAGAAAATGAAAAAATATTGGTTCAAGCCCTGTGGACAGGAGCTTTGGCGCTCTTGTTCAAACTTTGACAAATAATTTCTCCGAAATAATTGATATCTGGGAATGATATGAATGGATTCTTACGATAATAATAATAATAATAATAATAATTTATTCCTTTCATCAAACAATGATACAATTAAAATGCAATGCATACTCTGTAAAATTAAGTACAACAAATTGGAATAAATAAGGATCCCACAGAAGCTTTAGAAACTATCACTTGTACGTGGTCCGTCCGAATGTTTACTCCTTTGCATTAATCTGACTTACATCTATAAACAATTTTTTGATAAATTACATTTGTGTAGATTACATTACATGTACAAATATTACAACTATTAAAACATATATATGTTTTTTTTTAATTTATTTATTCCTTTATTTATTTATTCTTTATTTTTTTTTTATTTTTTTTTCTACCACTACTTCACTGCAATTCCTATGCCCATTTCCCACAATCTCATACACGTTTCTGTCCCACTGTTATTGGATTTGATTCACGAGGTCATGAAAAAATTTTCTCCCCCATCCCGTGATCCAAGATTTGATCCTCTTCTTGAACAATGTTAAACTATTTATTTTCCTTATTTCTAGAGGTAATACACCATATATTCTTGGCGATAGATACTCACATTGTCGTTGACCTATGGTTTTATAATAGAACTGCATCATGAAAGAAATTAAATTCATACAGACCGATTCTCCCCAATAACGAACTTATCCGAGATATTCATTACCTAAATCTACTCTGAAAATTATATAATATCAATTAAAACTTGGACAACATTGCAGTTTTGTTTTTACTGGAGACATTCCGAACCCAATTTGATTATTATGTATCATACCAAATAATATATTTCCATCATCATATGGATTATCACCTCAAAAGTACGATAGCTGAGGTTATTTCATTGGTCATTTTGCATTCAATCATACTATGTTTTATAGAATAAGAAGGGTATTTTATATCAATAATAACAAACCAGAAATAATTTAGACATTTATCTCTCATAGGAAAATAAGATGACATGTAAGAACACAGATCATATAATAATTCATAGATAGAAAAATTGAGTACAGCATTCTGTGAAAACATAGAAGTACGATTCATTATTGAAATTTCGAAAAATCATATCTCCGAAAGTATTAGCTTGTTAGAGTTGAAAATAATATCAATGGGTTTTTATGGTGAAACTGCATTTTAAAAAATATTGAATTTGAAATTTGTAATGTAAAAAAAAAAATTTGTTTTCCGTTATTTCACACCATCTGGCCGGTTTTGCCCAGTAACGAACTCAACCAAGATATTGATCCCCCAAACCTTCTCTGCAAATTTCAACTGCCTATCTCATTTTGTTCGAGAGTTACAGTAGAAACAAAATTTTAAAATTTTTAAAATTTTCATTGACACTTTACGGCAATCCGATCAATACAAAACTCCGCAAGCATATAAAAGTCATTATTCTACAATTTGATGCTGAATCTCAGATAGATCGAGTGATCCGTTCCGGAAATATTCATAAAAACGGCCATAACTCCGAAACCACTTGATGGATTTTGCCGTTAACGAACTTATCCGAGATATTTACGCTCCAAACGTACCCTGCAAATTTCAATCCTCTAACTCCTTTCGTTTTTACAGACATTTGGGCAAATTGATAAGCACTCTGTTCCGAGGAACTAGAGCGCAAACAAAACATAATATTGTGTTTTCCAGATGGTACCATGAAATCTACGTAAAACACTTTTTGTGGCAATGTTAGTTTCTTTAGAACGCCTTCGCAAATTGTTTTGTGCTAATAAGTTTATAAATTGTCTAATTTGTGTTTTGAAGAATTTCATTAACTTCAATTTTGAAAAATGGTTCGATTAACGGAAATTCACAAAATAACAATTTTACAAATGACTGGTTACAGATATTACACCTGAGCGCAAAAAGAAGTTAGTCGCTTGTTTCATAGAAATTTCCGAATTTACCGTCTACAACCCAAGGGACAATAAGTAAAATAGAGACGCAGTTCAGCGAGTTTGGGCATGTAAGGTAGATTAAAAAAAATGGGTTCAAGCCCTGTGGACAGGAGCTTTCTGGCGCTCTAGTTCAAACAGACAAATTATATCTCCGAAAGTATTGGTTTCTCAGAGTTGGGAATTATATCAATGTATTCATATAATAGAAATGCATCCTAAATGAAATTCAATTCAAATAATAGTTTATTTATCAAGATTAAATGAGCAATCATGAGAATGAGAAAAGCACCATGGAAGAAATCAAATTAAATCTGGCTTATTTTGCCCAATAACGAACTTAACCGAGATATTCATCTCCCTAAACTACTCTGAAAATTTCAACTACCTACCTCATTCCGTTCGAGAGTTATATCTATGTCTATGGATGAAAAGCAGTCTCACTACTCTCAGATCTCTTACTTCATGTTCAGTTCCGAAATGTAAGAATTTTCTGAGAAAAACTAATTTCGGAGCAAACAACTGAGATTTTTCTCACTTCGCTCACAATTCTTCGATAATGTAGGAACATCATTTGACATTATGACAATTCATATTCATACATAGAATAATATCATTCTGTGACAACGTTGAAATACGATTTATTATTGAAATTTTGAAAAATCATATCTCCGAAAGTATTAGCTTATTAGAGTTAAAAATAATATGAGTGGATTCTTATGATAAAACTTCTTATCAAAAAAAAATTAATTTGGAATTTCTTTCGTAAAAAAAAAATTTTTTTTTTGTTACTCCGAAACCATCTGTCCGATTTTGCCCAATAACGAACTTAGCCGAGATATTTATCCCCCAAACCTACTCTGAAAATTTCAACTCTCTAGCTCATTCCGTTCGAGAGTTATCGTGCCTACGGCCGGACCGGCCGGCCGGACGGCCGGACAGAATGAATTTCTACCACGGATTCTTGATCAGTGAGCCGAACCAAATCGTTTAAAACCATTTTCATCGAAATATTCGAAAATTACAGACATTTGGGCAAATTGATAAGCACTCAGTTCCGAGGAACTAGAGCGCCAAAAAGCAGCTGCTAATACACTGTGAGGGGATGTGAAATTAGATGTGATGCTTGACTTTGAAGAAAATCCACATAAATCGAGAAGAGATGCCTCCACAACATCCCATGTCAGCATTACATCGATTCTAAACATATTAAAAGAAAATGAAATGCATCCCTATAAAATGATACCTACCCAGGAGCTCTTGGTGGACGATTTTGATAGGTGAACTTATTTTTGTGAACGAATGTTGGACATGTTGGATAACATTATTATCCAATTAGTAGTTTTGGTTTCTGCTGAGTGCACAGTTTCTCTCAACGGCCATGCTAATCGTCAAACTGGCGCTACTGGTCAACCGAAAATCCTCACTGGATGAGAGAGGATCAAACGCAATTCCCTCAAAAGGTTGATATTTGGGCAGGAAATATTCGGAACCATATCATAGGCCTCTTTCTCATTGAGGGCAATTTGAATGGCGATAAACATTTAGCATTACTTCAACATTATGTCGTTCCAACTTTGGCAAATTTATATCCTGATCAAGGAAATCCTCAAGTGCTACGGAATACGATATGGTTCCAACAGGATGGAGCACCACCACATTACCAACGCAATGTCCGGCAGTACCTCGACGCAATATGTATTTCCAAATCGGTGGATATGAAGGCGAGGAACGATCGAATGGCCAGCGCGATTCCCTGATCTTAACCCATTAGATTTCTTTTTATGGGGATATGTGGAGAGCATTGTGTACAAAACTAAACCCCTTGATTTGAATGACCTAAAAGATCGAATAACGCTTGCGATTAGATCGATCACTCCTGAGATGTTGAATATTGTTGGTAGTAATTTTTAATTGAGGTTAGGATGTTGCCAAGGCATTCGCGGTGAACGCTTTGAACATCTACTTCATCACCATTCATAATTTTTTTGCTACATTTTGTATTACGTTTTAGTTTTTCATATTGTACCAAATTTCGCTAATCACTTGATTTTATTTTTTTCTAATTCGATTTTTGCAATAAACATGAAAGTTATAACATTTCTGAATAGATAATGACGAAACCTTTCAAACGATTTATCACAAGACCATACTTCCCATTTGAAAAATTGGTGGTTGTACCTTTCTTTCGCAGGGGGTTGAAGGTAGGTAGTTTGCATTTTTACGAAGAAGAATGACAATTTAAAATTGACGTGTTTCCATAAACATGCACAGTAACCAACATAATGAATTTATTCCATTTGGCTTTTCCACAATGTATATTGGGAGGTTAGCTGCGAGATCGCTGTGAGCTCGCCAATATATCTATATCTTCTCCAAATGTCCGCCACAGGAAATGGGCCCAGTAACATCTCAAAGGGATCACAATGGGATGTTCTCAAATTGCCGTCCTTTGGAATATTTTGAAAAGTTTGCAGCGATATCGCACGATATTGCTGTCGATATCGATATTTTCTAAAAAAGTCGGGCACAGTAGATGAGAATATCTCGCTTTTGTTATTTTCTTCTGCGCCCATATTGGGGAACATTGCGTTATCATTTTGCAAAAATGTCTGAGACTAAGTATTTAATTTTTAGCCGAAAATGGACTCGAACGATTAGGTTCGACTCACTGATGAAGAATTCGAGGTCACATTCGATCATGTCCAGTCGTCCATGTTTCCACAATATCTTTCTAACGAAAACAGATAGTGACTTGAAATTTGCAGTATAGGTTGCGCATCCGAATACGATGGTTATGGGCCTAATCGGACAAACGGCTACGGAGTTGAAATTTTGTTTTAAAGCAATACAGATCCGATCGAATTGAAACTTGGCAATTAGTCGTAGAATGCCAACACAAAGACTCAAAAAATTTCGTGAGGATCATATTACCAGAAAATTTCAAAAAAATATTAAAATGTACTATGTATCTCAGAAACTTTCCGTCCAATATTGAGGCGAGAACATTAAAAACATAATTTAACAGCCCATTTCTAAATTTGAACACGATCGGACCTATAATGGTGGAGATATTGAAACAATACTAGAAACAGAGTAGCTCTGGCCGAGTTCAGTATTTGGATGGGTGACCGTTACCACGATAACTTTTGAACGGAAAGAGATAGCCACTTACGATTTTCAGGTTAGGTTGCGCATCCGAATGCGACAGATAAGTTCGTTGATAGGCACAATTGACCAAACGTTTTTCAGGTTATACCCATCTGAAATTTTGCATTTATTTGCTCAATAACTTAAAAAATATATATCCGATCCAATTTAAACCTGATAATTAGTTGTGGAATACAGATACGGAAATGTCTGCGGAATTTCGTGAGGATTCTATCACTAGAAAAAAAATATATTTCAGAAACTATCCTCTAAAATTCCGCACGAGCCACCATTTGACAATCGAGTACCGAATTTCAGCTCGATCGACTTTGCATAAGGCATTAATAATAATAATGATTTATTATACCCAACAGGAGAATTCCCAATTACAGGGTAACATTAAAATAATACACCGATAACTTAAAATAAAAGAAAACATTTCCATATTAACATTGCAACTCAGAAAAAGCCCGGAACTCAAAACACTATGAAAACACATTGTAACTTAGTTTATTAGCACTATCACATGCTCGATATACAGGTGGCCGTTGGAGTATGTTGGTACGAGGAGTAGGCAGGACGAACGCCAGCGGATGCCTGGTCACCATTCTTGGTACAAGAAGATCAATTCGTCAGAGCAGGAAAGAGCAGTCAATCTTTCCGCTGAGGAGCTTATGGATGAACTTTGCGCTCTGTAGACTCTGGCGCGCATAGAGGGTAGTAATTATCATCTCTTCCATGATACCGGAAAGGTCAGCACCACGCTCGGGATACCTTCCTGTCCTCCTGAACAAGATGTACTTCAAAAACTTCCTCTGAATTCGCTCGAGTGGTGCAAGATGGGAACCTTATATTGGAAACCAAATCAAATTGGCATATTCCAATTTACTTATCACAAGCGAAAAGTAAACGCTTCTAAGAGCAGATAAATCATCGAATTCCCTGAAGCACCTGAACATGAATCCCAGTGACCTACAAGAAGAGGCACAGACCTCCTCAACATGTGGAATGAAACTTAATTCACTGTCGAACAGGACTCCTAGGTCACGAATGCGGTCCCCGGAAGCAATCAAATGCTCACCTACATGGTAATCAAAGGTGAGAGGCTGAGCTTTTCTCGTGTACGTCACCTTAAAACACTTCCTCAAATTCAGAATCAGACCATTTCTCAGGCACCAACTGTGGACAAACTCCAGACACGACTGAAGACGCAAAATATCAGCAATGCGACATATCTTCAAGAAGAGCTTCAAATCATCCGCATAGGCTAAAGCATTGCAACCAAGTGAGCACAACAAGTCGTTTATAAACATGACGAACAATAAGGGACTCTGATTAGACCCATGGGGAACGCCAGTTCTGAGCTCATACTCGAAAGATTTGAAGCCATTATAGAACACGTAATTTTTTCTTCCCTTTAAATATGAATTCATTAGTTTCAAAAAAGAATGAGTGAAGCAGAAAGATGAAAGTTTGCTCAAGAGTAATGCGTGATCAATGGTATCGAAAGCACGTGAGAAATCCGTATAGATTACATCCACCTGACCTCCATCATCGAGAGCCTCAGCAAGATTCTGTGATAATGTTGCCAAGTTAGTTACCGTTGACCTACCTCGTATGAAACCATGCTGAATTTCAGACAAATGAGGCTTAACATGATGATAAATATTTGAATATAATACTTCCTCATAGACCTTGGCAAAATTTGGTAGCACTGAAATAGGTTGGTAGTTCTCCACGAGAGATGAATCCCCTTTCTTGAATATGGAGATAACCCGAGCTCTCTTCCATCTATTGGGAAATCCATCCATTATCATCTTGATTTCAGTAGCGGTCACAGATGGAATGATAATACGAGGAAACTGAGTTGTGTCGAATTCACTATTAGTGCTCACATTTAGATCTCTCACATCCGAAAATTGTGTTCCGAATAGATCAACAATATCAGCTGGATCATCATAAAGACGTTCTTCGGTACGAAAAACCCCAGGTATTCTTGAAGCACATCTCTTCCGGTCCAAATACCTCCAGCACGATGAAGGATCAGATTTTATTTGGTCCTGCACCCAACTCAGATATTTCCCATATTCAGAAGAAATCTCCGACTTGACCAACGCTCTCAGTCGCCTGAATTCATTCAAACATTGAACACCACCTCCAGCACGCCATTTTCTTCTATAATAATTTTTAAGACGGATATTACGCTTTAGATATCCAGTGAACCATACAGGAAAGCTACGTTGCGCAGACGAATAAGTTGTTTTAGGAACCAGTTCATCGAAAATTACGAATAGTTTGTCGTAAAAGTAATCCAAAGCCTTGTTCACACATCCAAAAGTTTCCAAAATACTCCAATCTACTGAATCAATCGACGAACACAAGGAAGACAAATTAGCCCCTCGAAAATTATACCGCACACCTCTACGCTGTGGAAAACTCACTTGGCGCTTAGGAACTTCATGAGACAGCATTATTTGCAAGGCGGGATGATATGCATCCTCAGGAACAAAGGATGCATCAGCAGGCACTACCGAAACCCCAACGTCATCGCGAGTACCAAGTCCAAACACTTACTATCTTTGTTGAGGACGGTGTTGAGCTGGCGTAGTTTTAAAATATCACAAAAGTTCCTCAGTAAGACAGACTTGGGACAATATTCAGGCCCAGCAAAGTTTGGGCAGTTGAAGTCGCCCACCAAAACGACAGATTCTCCAACAAATTTCATCTCTAGAAGAGATGTAAACGTTTCAAGCTGGAAAACCGTTATGTCTGGAGGAATATAGAGTGCACATATAATCATAGGAAATGGTTCAGTACAGCGACATAAAACGACGTCTATCAACGGAACACGATCTTTCAAGAATGTTGTTTCCAGAACACTGTTACAGTGTAGGCCAAGCTGTCAGAAAGCGCAACAAGCACACCACCACCGCGGGTTCTATTGACCCTAGCGAACCATCTATCACACCGCAATACCCCATAGCCTGTTGGTAACACTTCACCATCGTAAACCGAATCACTAAGCCATGTCTCTGTTATACAAATTATATCATACGTATATTCACAAGCAGATTTAAAACACTGGGTTAACTTTGTGTTGAGCCCTCTGGCATTTTGATAATAAAGAGCGACATTTACCGATTCAATGGACAGATCCGCAGAAACGATCCCGTTGGAAGAGCCTAGTTTTCCGAGCTAACAATTGAAGGAATCCCGGAAATATACTTTATACGGAGATTGGTCTCTCCCGCTTCTGAGCGTTGAACCAGCTCAGCCTTGACAGATTTGTAATATGCTGTCTGCTCGGGAGTTCTGTCCGGAGTTATGTTGATGTTTTCGAATTTGGTCTTCAGTCTTCTGAACCTTCGCAAAATAACATGAACCAACTCAGGAGAGGACAAACATACTTTCAAAGGACGAGTTCGAGTGTCCTTGGTAGGATCAAATCTCCTGATTCTGAAAGGCTTCAAATTCTGCCCTTCAACCTCGCACTCCTTCATGACAGACTGGACCAAATCAGTATCCCTCCTCATCTGATCCTGCTTACTGGTACCGCTCTCAACACTACCGTGTATGATGAAATTATGAGAGCGTTTAGTTCTTTCAAATGCTTCATTTATAATCTGCTCACGGGACTGAGATGAGTTTGCAGGATCCAACTGAGTCACCCCAACATCAACCGAACTGGCATTATGAGTTCACGTATTTCATTTTTGAGCTCATTTATCAGTTGTAGCATCTTAGGGATTTGATGGAGTCCCTGTTCGCATTCAAGGCAGAGGTATTTCACACGTCTTTTGACACTGGAGCGCAAGTTAAAACATTTCAACTGTGCGGGAGTAAGCTCGGAGCATGATGCATGAATAGGTCTATTGCAACCATCACATCTCAACATGTCATCTGTGCCCTCTTTAACGTCTGCGTTACACTTTATGCAAGACAGAGTCGCCATTAGTAGATGTAAAAAAAAACAAACTGTTATAAACAAAAATGAAATAAAACAAAATGAAAACGTTCTGGTGAAAAAGGAATGAACTGGGTCACTTTTCACAACGGCCGGGCCGATAGCCGGTGGCTAACAAACAAACAAGAGGACCGTCGGATAACACACAGTATGAAGAATGGGAGACACCAGTACGCTCTAAAATGAAGTTGAAAAACTTAAATCTGCATTCAAACTAAAAAAGTTATACGGTATAATGAAAACAAAATAATGGATGCACCCCGTACACACGATAATCTCAGCTGACGGAGATAACTCCCACATATGACAGCGAATGCCGGAGGTAAACAAACAGAATAAACAAAGAGGATCCAATGTAGATAACTTGAAAATTGAAACAAAATACTTATTCCAATCAGATTTCAGATACAATGTGTACTTGCCAATATCCCCACAAAAATCGGTTCGTTTAAAAAGCTTATATAGCACTCGAATATCGTATTTTATTTAATCAGATCGAACGTCAGAACATCCGAGGTACACCACTGCAGCACAACACACAGTGTTAACAGACAATGGAACATGCGTGCAAAAGCTTCTGGCTTTACGGCAGTTATTTTTAAGAATTTTTGTAAATATAAGTGTTACTGTAGATTTTGAGTACATTTATTTGTTTTTTGTACACATTTATTTGTAAACTCAGATTATTTGTGAAAAGTGGATGAATTATTCGATTTTGTAGTATTTATTCATCGATAAGATCGATCACATTGTTTTCAGGAGTACTAACATGTGAAGCAGGTTGTATATTACAAAATCTAGATGATTTCCTGAGTGGAAAAGATCTGATGATGCCAATAGATCTGGGAGCTAAAGGTTCTTGTCATATTGGTGGAAATTTATCTACAAATGCTGGAGGTTTGAGGTTATATAGATATGGAAATCTTCATGGTAACGTTCTTGGAATTGAAGTGGTGAGTAAGTTGAACTAATAAAATCGAGTAACAAGCTGGGGAATTTTGTAACCAACTTAGTCTGACTAGTCATGCAAACTTTATGGTAGGGATGAGTATTAAGAAGGTTTTCTTATCCTGATGACCTCTTGGGGTGTGCCAAATTTGACTGAGAACAGACCACTAGGAGCCTAAAAAAAAATTTTATAATTTTGAACTCCAATTCCTACGTGGAATATAATAGACCACTAGGAGCCTAAAAAAAATTTTTATAATTTTGAACTCCAATTCCTACGCGGAATATAATATAACATCTGGTAAACATATTTCGACGTGTTTTTTGCGCGTATATCTGAATCAATGCGATATGTACGAGGGCAACTGATTAAACTATGGACCAGTAACTACCGTGACAATTAAACTAATACGTGAACGATATGTGGAATTTTAAGTTGCTTTTCTAAATTTAGCTGAACGGTGAACGACTGGGGGCGTAACTGGAAGGCCATATTAAAAGCTCATGTCAATTCTATGATTTTGCGAGCCTGTTTCGAGGAGACAGCGTAGTGTCCGAGGTGTAATGTTCTTAATATAATCTACTTGTGAGGGTCAGCGCATGCGTGGATTGAAATGCGATATCTCCTGAACCACTGGTGCTGGAGAATCGGAATTATGTGTGAGGTTTGTGATTTTGAGAGGACTTCCAGCCACGAGTGGATTGCACATGCGCAGAGGAGAAATTACTGTTTTGGGTTGTATGGGTTATGTTTGGAGTGTTTCGGACTATCGGTCATGGGTCTGGTGCTGAGCCGATTTATCAATTCTGTACACGGACAAGTCAGTCTGGGGAAAATAGCTTTGTTTCAGAGTTTGAGTGTCCGTACCGTGGCCCTGGGGCTAACTTTGAAATTCATATTACCCCTAACGGGTATTTACATTATGCGCATGAGCAGACGAGAAGTGATTTAACTGCTGGAGTTTTCGTCGGAGAGGATTGGGGTTCGGATGTGCAGGAAGCTATTAATCCATAGAATCTCCTTTGGAGTGTCCGCGGATGCGCTTATTGAAGCTGCGATATCTCCTGAACCAATCAGAGTTATGTGTGAGGTGTGTGATTTTGAAAGGTATTTGGATTGTATGTTAGAGAAATTTCATGGCAATTCTGTGCACCGACAAGTGAGTTTCGAGGAAATAGCTCTGCTTCCGAATTGAATTGTCTGTATTGTAGCCAATTTATAAATCACTCTATCTGGAAGATCTATAATATTAAAATTACGTTCGGATTTGGAGAATATTAGTAAGCAATTGCGCTTCCAACGGGGGTCCCGTAACTGCATTTTTTTAAATTTTGATCTACGGTTAAACTAATAGCCAGTATGTATAGATAGCCAGATTTGTTAAAGGGAATTGAAAAAATATAAAAAAGCACTGAAGTGAGGTCAGGCTAATTTGAATTGAATGATGAGTGTTTCAAGATCAGTGAACAGAACGAGCCCGAGATCTACGCAGTAGTATGGATAGTGGACACCATTCACTGTGGGGTCATAAATTAAGAGTGCTGTGGCTAAGTTGGCAAACGGATACCGTAACGAAGTTGACAAATAACACAACTGACTTCCTTTAGTGGCACAAGCTCTTAGGAGCTTCTGAGCTATTTCTTGGGGAAGACTTGGATGGGTCAGTATAATGATAATCGTGATTATAGCACGCGCACCAACTGTAGATTGATTTCATAATGAAAGGAAAAGGTTAAAGAGCCATTGACGTTGGGTCAATCAGCTTTGTCGCGTGTGCTATAAACATGATTATGATTATACTGGCCCTCCCAGGTCTTCCCCAAGAAGATACCTCCGAATCTCCTAGGAGATTGTGCGACTAAGGAAAGTCAGTTGTGTTCTTTGTCAACTTCGTTACAGTATCCTTATGCCATCTTATACACAGCACCCTTAATTGATGATCCGATAGTGAATGGTGTTCACTACCCTCTGGGTAGATCTCTGGCTCGTTCTGTCCACTGTCCACTGTACTGACTTCACGTCAGCACTTTTTTATATTATTAATAGTAGAGTCACGTGAATCACGTGCTAAATGTCACAGGAGAGATCTCTCCTGGGACATTTATCACGTGATTCACGTGACAGTGACTCTGCGCCAACTCATCTGAGAATACCGTCGGCGACACCGCAAAATCAAGTAACTGCAAAAAACAACATTTTCAGAAGGCACTAAAAACTTCATAATTTTGGATTGATGAATTAGTTTAAATTCAAAATAGTTACATACCACTTGATATTGATTATCTCAGGGTCTGTTTACTCTCTGAAAAGAATTTGCACACCTGTCCTTACAAATACAATTAAATAATTACCGCCGAAATATCATTTTTGAATTTTTATCAGTTACTTGGTTTTGCGGTGTCGCCGACGATACTCTACGGATGTCGAGTATACGGGGCCTGCTCGGATATTCAAAAATCGGATGTGAGGGGTTCTAATGTATTTCTACAGACTTACCAGATTATTTTATGAATTAAATCTTTCGAATGTGCCTATGTGTATTTATGAGATTCGGGGTACCAATTTTATCGAAGATATGGGATCACATGGACTTTTGATCAATATAACTCAATAGAACTAGAGATTTATTGCTGCAAATTGAACGAGGAACTGAAAAATAATTTTAAGTTTCAAATATGTCAGTGACATACAAATTTTTTCATTTAAAAATTGAGATCATTACCCACATGAGCACCAAGGATGAACATAAAATTCTCAATTGCATGACAAAAAATGCGCAACAACAACCTCTTAAAACCACCAAATTTCATTTGCATAACTAGACTGGTTTCAGAGCAATAAATAAAGAGTCAGTTTTTAAGAGAAACTTCAACACTCCTTATATCGGAAATAATTATAGCAAACTGTCATTATTTTTTCATGCAGAATCACCCCTTGAAGTTTGTCGCACTTACTCACTTACAGCTTGTATGTATATGCAGTATTTGATTCGAATACTGCGTTAACTTGTCCAAAAATGTTTAGCACATACTATTATTTGACCTTCAGAAGATCATTTCAGGTCAGAGCTGATGGTGAGATTTTAAATTGCATGAACAATTTGAAGAAGGATAATACTGGATTCCATCTCAAACACTTGTTCATCGGATCTGAAGGAACATTGGGAGTTATAACTAAGGTTGCAATCCAATGTGTTCCAAAACCTAGGTCTGTACAACTTTTGTTCGCAGGTAAGTCACCAATTTTTGTTCGAATATACTGGGTGATTCCAAATTAGACGTGAACCTTTGAGGAGGTGTTAGTATGACTCATTTGCTGTCGTTTGAGCTATATTTATTGATAACCGAAAATCAACAGTCTCCGAAATATTTGAGTTCTAATGATTTTTAAAAGATTTCTCACCTATACTCCATTCACTGTTATAAAGTCTCCCGGTTGGCCATGAAATTTTGACACATTTCACTGTGTATATTTAGCAAATGTTAGGTTATGCTCATTTTCCTGTCAGATAACTACGCACCGTTGTCCTCTCTACATAGAAGTCGTATTAATTACGTAGTTTTCACAATGTGAATTTTTTTGGGAAAAATAATGAATTTGAGAAGATATATTAAGTTAATTGTGAATTCAACAATTCCAAAGACCTGGCGACTGAAAAGAAAATTTTTCATCTGTTGTTACTATGAAAATATTTCACGTATATAAACTGGTTGGAAGATTCAGTTATGCTATTTTCTTGTACGGAAATCAAGAATCAAGTGTTGAAATTTTAATGAAAAATAATGGATACAGTAGTCCGTTACTTTGTGATAGTTCATTTGAAAAAAGAATAAAAGTACCTGAATAACCCGGCAGGAGTACTTCTAAACGAAGTACTCCTATTGCTGATTTCAGTTCTGTATAGCACTTCCTGATACTTGCTGATCTTTGCTTCTTCAAAGCTGAATTCGCCATTTTCAATTTCAAAGCAAAGATTTCTTTATTATTCGAAGATAATGATCTGGGATAATATCTTGTCTAAGATGGAACATGTTGATTCATTGATTGTTGAAAGTAGACATTGGTAACGTCTCAGAGAATTGTTTTAACATTGACGATATTTCAGGAGAGCCAACTTCCCTTCGTTTCAGTTACAAAAACGTGATATACCTAAATCATGGCCAACCAGGAGAGTTAAAGTAAATGTGAATGGAGTATACGTCCATTTTTCGTCAATTTTTTCTACGTCAACCAAATTTGACTATGATATTTATCAGAAAATTATAAAATATGTATGAAAAAATGGGTTCAAGCCCTGTGGACAGGAGCTTTCTGGCGCTCTAGTTCAAACAGACAAATTATATCTCCGAAAGTATTGGTTTCTCAGAGTTGGGAATTATATCAATGTATTCTTATGATAGAACTCCACCATAAAGGAAATTCAATTCAAATAATAGATTATCTATCAAGATTAAATGAGCAATCTGAGAATGAGAACTGCACCATGGAAGAAACCAAATTAAAATAATGAAAAATTATATACGATTTCACTCATTTATTCAATATTATGACGCGTTTCGTCGACACAGCGACTTCATCAGTCTGATGAAGTCGCTGTGTCGACGAAACGCGTCACAATATTGAATAAATAAGTGTAAATCGTATATAATTTTTCATTGAGTTAATATGGATTTGCATCAAGTAAAAGCCACAAGCATTAAATTTTTTACAAATTAAAATAGCTGAAATGAATTTGACTCTCTCTTATAGAACAGGATGACATGTACGAGTATGAACACAGATCATATAATAAATCTTAGATAGAATAATTGAGGAGTAACTTTTCAAAACGCATTATGTCCAATTTGTGCGAAATTGAGTTTGAAGCGGATTCAGAAATGAATTCTATTGCTCTATAGCCCTATGTAAACAAAATCTTCCAAATGGCTTATGTCCCTGTGTAAATCAAATCCAAAGTATGTAAGCCGCATTGCAATGAATTATGTTTACGTTTGCATTTTTAAAACAAATCAAATATAACCAAAAACATTTTTTATCGATTTGCTCATGTTAATTAGGTTAAAGGCCAACACTTACTGTGCAGACCGTTTTCTCTAAATGTATAAAAAACCGCAACAAACAGCATTATTTCCAATTTCAACCACATCAAAACGCATTATATACAATGGGATGAATCAAAACGCATTAAGTCCAAACGTTTTTAACATTTTCTGTGTATATCTGATCAATATTGATTTAAATGAGATTAGTTTTTACCTTTAGATGTAAATTTCTATCAAAAAAACTCGACATATTCAAATTATAAGCCAGGGTGGAGAAAAAAATCGTTTTTCGTTGATTCCCAATAAAATGGTTTTTGGACTTAATGCGTTTTGAAAAGTTGCTCCTCAATTATAGTATTATGTGAAAACATAGAAGTACGATTCATTATTGAAATTTAGAACTTCATCTTAGCAGAAATTGAATTCAAACATCATAGAAGAATTTAAATTCAACAAGGGTGCCAAAAATTATCAATCCAAAACCTATAGACGAATTCTACCCAACAACGAACTCATCCGAGATATTCATTCCTCAATTCTATGATGAACGATAATATATATCTTTCCTCAAATCCACTCCAATACACCAATATTCCAGTTTTGTTTTTAGTGGAGTTTTTCAGAACTCAATATTATTAACTTACCATTACCATTCCCATCATCATATGGATTGACCATCGGCATGTAAATATCAACCAACAAAAAGTATGTAATTATAATTCTCATATTTATACGATTGCTGGAATGAATGATAAAATGAGACAACGTCATGTCTCAGGAAAACAAGTTGACATTATAACAATTCATAGAATACCCACAGAATAATTCTATCATTCTGTGAAAACGTAGAAATACGATTTACATTGAAATTTTGAAAAATCATATCTCCGAAAGTATTAGCTTGTTAGAGTTAAAAATGATATGAATGGATTCTTATGGTAAAACTGCTGATTGAAAAAAATGTAGTTCGGAATTTGTTTTGTAAGAAAACATTTTTTTTTCTTACTCCGAAACCATCTGTCCGATTTTGCCCAATAACGAACTTAGCCGAGATATTTATCCCCCAAACCTACTCTGAAAATTCGTTTAAGACTATTTTCATCGAAAAATTCGAAAATTACAGACATTTGGGCAAATTGATAAGCACTCAGTTCCGAGGAACTAGGGCGCCAAAAATAGGTTCAAGCCCTGTGGACAGGAGCTTTCTGGCGCTCTAGTTCAAACAGACAAATTATATCTCCGAAAGTATTGGTTTCTCAGAGTTGGGAATTATATCAATGTATTCATATGATAGAACTGCATCATAAAGTAAGTTCAATTCAAATGATAGTTTATTTATCAAGATTAAATGAGCAATCATGAGAATGAGAACTGCACCATGGAAGAAATCGAATTAAATCTGGCCAATTTTGCCCTATAACGAACTTAACCGAGATATTCATCTCCCTAACCTACTCTGAAAATTTCAACTAAAAAGCTCATTCCGTTCGAGAGTTATATCTATGTATATGGATGAAAAGCAGTCTCACTGCTCTCAGATCTCTTACTTCATGCTCCGTTCCGAAATGTAAGACTTTTCTGAGAAAAACTAATTTCGGAGCAAACAACTGAGATTTTTCTCACTTCGTTCACAATTCTTCGATTGATTAGATAATGACGTGTCTCAGGAAAATAAATTGACATTATGACAATTCATACATAGAATAATTATATCATTGTGTGACATCGTTGAAATACGATTTATTATTGAAATTTTGAAAGATCATATCTCCGAAAGTATTAGCTTGTTAGAGTTAAAAATGATATCATTGGATTCTTATGGTAAAACTGCTTATTGAAAAAAATTTAATTTTGAATTTGTTTTGTAAAAAAAAATGACTCCGAAACCATCTGTCCGATTTTGCCAATAACGAACTTAGCCGAGATATTTATCTCCCAAACCTACTCTGAAAATTTCAACTGTCTAGCTCATTCCGTTCGAGAGTTATCGTGCCTACAGCCGGCTGGCCGGCTGGACCGGCCGGACAGAATGATTTTCGACCACGGATTCTTGATCAGTGAGTCGAACCAAATCGTTTAAGACCATTTTCATCGAAAAATTCGAAAATTACAGACATTTGGGCAAATTGATAAGCACTCAGTTCCGAGGAAATAGAGCGACAAAAAGCAAAACTATGCTGTATTAGATGTTAAAAAAGAATAAGTATGATTTGAAGGAGAATGAATCAAAGACAGAAAAATAACAAATTAAATATTTTTCTATTTCAACTAAGCTCGAAATTTCATTCCTTATACAAGCACGTGCCCTCTTTCTAATTTCTTCAGTTGTTACTTTCCACCTGAAATTTACTCTCAATCTTCTCGCTGCTTCGTCTATTCAAATCATACTAATTATTTTTCAATATCTAATACAGCCATATTTTGCTTCTTTCATACATTTCATATCTTTTTGGCGCTCTAGTTCCTCGGAACTGAGTGCTTATCAATTTGCCCAAATGTCTGTAATTTTCGAATTTTTCGATGAAAATGGTCTTAAACGATTTGGTTCGACTCACTGATCAAGACTCCGTGGTCGAAATTCATTCTGTCCGGCCGATCCGGCCAGCCGTAGGCACGATAACTCTCGAATGGAATGAGCTAGACAGTTGAAATTTTCAGAGTAGGTTTGGGAGATAAATATCTCGGCTAAGTTTGTTATTGGGCAAAATCGGACAGATGGTTTCGGAGTAACAAAAAAAAATTTTTTTTTTACAAAGCAAATTCCTAATTAAATTTTTTTCAATAAGCAGTTTTACCATAAGAATCTAATGATATCATTTTTAACTCTAACAAGCTAATACTTTCGGAGATATGATTTTTCAAAATTTCAAAAATGAATCGTATTTCAACGTTGTCACAGAATGATATAATTCTATGTATGAATTGTCATAATGTCAACTTATTTTCCTGAGACATGAAATTATCTAATCAATCGAAGAATTGTGAGCGAAGTGAGAAAAATCTCAGTTGTTTGCTCCGAAATTAGTTTTTCTCAGAAAAGTCTTACATTTCGGAACGGAACATGAAGTAAGAGATCTGAGAGTAGTGAGACTGCTTTTCATCCATAGACATAGATATAACTCTCGAACGGAATGAGGTAGGTAGTAGGTTAGGGAGATGAATATCTCGGTTAAGTTCGTTATTGGGCAAAATTGGCCAGATTTAATTTGATTTCTTCCATGGTGCAGTTCTCATTCTCATGATTGCTCATTTAATCTTGATAAATAAACTATTATTTGAATTGAATTTCCTTTATGATGCAGTTCTATCATATGAATACATTGATATAATTCCCAACTCTGAGAAACCAATACTTTCGGAGATATAATTTGTCTGTTTGAACTAGAGCGCCAGAAAGCTCCTGTCCACAGGGCTTGAACCCATTTTTCAGATACAAATACGTATAACAAAATTACAATCAAATTTTTTCAAAGTAGAAAAAATTGACAAGGAATGAACTGAGGGTGAAAAATCATTTGAAAAATGTATTATTTCCATCATCTCATGGATTATCCAAGGGCATTATAATTCTACTATAGCTGTGGTTATTTCATTGGTCATTTTGCAATCAATCATACTTTGTTTTCTAGAACAACTAGAAATAAATATGACTTGTCTCTTCCAGATGACATGTATGAACCCAGATCATGAAATTCATAGATATTATATACAAATACGGACGTTAATTTCCGATTGCAGCAATTTGTGAAATCATAGAACTACGATTTAATCACGATTTTGACCGTGGATTCTTGATCAGTGAGTCAAACCAAATCGTTTAAGATCATTTCCATCCAAAAATTCGAACATACGAACAGGATATCACATATGCAACCTTTCTCAGGAAAAAAAAAATTCCTGCACCTCCGCTTATAATACGTTGAATAAAAAAAATTGGTTCAAGCACAGACGTGGAGTCAGAAGCTTTTGCGCGTATGTTCTTTTGTCCATTCTCCTGTATTGGACGCTCTTAATCGAATTTACCATGGTGAATTCTATTGTCTGTTCTCCTGTATTGGACACTCTCAACCAAGTTTACCAAGGTAAATTCTATTAAGATTGTCCGATATAGGAGAACAGACAATAGAATTCACCATGGTAAATTCGCTTAAGAGTGTCCAATACAGGAGAATGGACAAAAGCTTCTGACTTCACGTCAGTGCTTGAACCAATTTTTTCTTATTTTCTAGTGATACGATTCTCACAAAATTTCACAAACTCCTTAGGTTTGCATTCTACAACTAATCACCATGTTTCAATTCGATCGTATTCGAATTGGTAGAAAGCAAAATTATTACTCGGAAACCATTGGGCCGATTATGCCCATTAACGAACTTGTCCGTCGTATTGGGATGCGCCACCTACCCTGAAAATTTCAGTCGCTATCCCTTTCCGTTCTCAAAATATCGCGGCAACGGTCGGCCGGCCGGCCGGACAGAATCAAATTTGACCCAGAATTCTTCATCAGGGGGTCCAACCCAATCGTTATAATGATTGATCTCTATAGAGACCATTTTCGGCGAAAAATTCGAAAATTACAGACATTTCGGCAAAATGTTAACGCAATGTTCCCCAGGACTCGAAAAAATGAAAACACTGTAGGAGGAAAACGAACAAATTTAAATAATACATTACCTTTCAAAAGTCCCCTCTCACAAATATACTCCGCTGTAGCTGCATGGATCTCTTGAAGAAGAATCGCCACCGCTAGTTTTCAAAGATTTTCACTCTTGTTCACAGAAATCCCTTCAATATTTGATTTGAAAAATGAGAATGTTGTAGCTCCTAAGGAGGATCGCTCTCAAAACCAGGTCTGACCAATTCGAACTATGATTATTCAGAACTTCAGATGTTCGAAGACCGCTACAGGACTTTAATGTAGGGCTATCATCTCCCATAGATAGACGAAAATTGAAGTTATAATTCAATATGTCAGCATGACATTAATGGTTTTGAAGGTTCTCGCAACATGTCTACTATTCCCATCCAGCTACTGAAATCACAGAAGGCTGTTCGGATCTCCAACAATATGGATCCGATCGTATTCAAACTTGGAACTATATTGCAGTATATTTAGTTTCTGACTGTTCTTGCAAAGTTTCAGCGATGTCGGACGAAGAGTTTCTGATATATAGAATTTTTTCCATTATTTTCAATGATTTTTTAAAAATTTTCTAGTGATGCGATCCTCATGAAATTTCGCAAGAATTTTCGCGTTGGCATTCTACAACTAATAACCATGTCTGAATTGGCTCGGTTTTGTATTTTTCGAGTTATTAAGGAAATAACAACCAAATTTCAGATGGGTACAACTCCAAAACCCATTGGCCGATTATACCTATAGACAAACTGAAAGGCTGCATTCTGATGCACAATCTAACCAGTAGATGTCCTAGGACAGTTTTGGGCCAAAATGCCCCATTTTTACATGTAAATCCCCATAAGGAAATCTAAGGTCCATTTTGCAAAAATTGTACCCTTTTGAACGCGTAAGCCAGCGTTTTCAAGGTAATTTGTTTTGGACGGCTGAAGAGCGAGTTGCGCAGCGCCACGCCCCCTCCGCTGAGGCTTTGGTAGGGAGCGATTGAACCGCTGACGTGAAATCAGGAACTTTTGCGCGCATGTTCTATTGTCCGTTCTCAGGTATCGGAATTGGATTGTTAATGGGGATGGGACTCGTATCAACCGCAGGTATATGAATTTTTAGCATAATATCTAAGCGATTGGAATTATTCTATCCGTCATATGAAGTTTGATGCATGAGGTACTAGATCCTTTTTTCGAATTATTATTGGGGAGGCATTTATCGTTTATATAAAAGGGAATACCGGGAATTATCTGAATAGAATAATTTCTTTTCAGCAGACCCATTACGAAATAACGAATTTTGTGTATCTTTTTTATTTTCAAGGGCGTCAGTTATCATAAAAATATTTTTGGACTAATATGTTGGATAGCAATTGATTGGGTTGGGAACAGGTCAGATGAAACTTGTGCAAAAAAAAAACAATTTTAAGGACATATTTTTATTGACATGAAAAATCTACATCATTTAACACTTTATTCTTATAAAAGTACATGCATTCTAAGATTACATAACTTTCAACAGATGGATTAATTCTACAAAAGGAATTTATTAAATCTTCAATCGAATTTTGATTATTCTTCTGAGATATATCTTTCATGATATCTAGGAACTTGTAATAGTAAAACGATATTTTTATTTTTCAACATCTCTAGGCGATGGGAAATTATAGCAGTATTTAATTGGATCAATTTCAGTGCTTGAGCACATATGAATTTGCAATCAATTACAACGAGAACTACTTGTGACAAGCTTATCAAGCTATCCTAAATGCATTGGAGGTTGTTTTGGCAGCGAGCTAACATAACAAAAAAATGTATTGGGTGGTTGTATGAATAAATACCATTTTCGATGTATTATGGATACTTTAACAGAGCATATGAGACATATTTTCTGTCATTTCAACGTAAGCACAATTGTTTTAGAAAAAAACTTTGGGTACTAGACATTTTGAACATAGATTTGAAGTCAAAAATATTGAATATTTGCTTGGCACTGAGACAAAATATGCTAAATGTGAAATTTTGTATTCTTACTATCTGGAAAGATTACATGAAAGATTGTACATTTGTACTGATTGTATTGTCATCAATAGTCACAATATTTGGATGAAAATGAATCCTATTTACGCAAAAAATTACAAACGTATTAGAGACTCGCTATGATAAAATAAAAATCTCCCATTCAGAAGGACTATAATTTTCGATTTTGTTTACATTGAGACGGATTGTTTTATTGTATTTTCCAAAATAAATCTTATTTCTTCAGATGCTGTATTGTAGCCAAATTATTTCGGTATATTTATTCGGCAATAACCAGAAGAAAGGTTCATTATGAGAAATGAGTTCGACCCCCCAAAGAGAATTACATGAAAGACAGGTATCTTCTTCGAATTTAACGATTCGGTAGTCGGTGGGTACAAAGGCATATTTATTTGACCTAGTGAATGATGGGGTGCTAACTTGATCGCATTCCGATAAGAGGCGGGTTTTTTTTCTAACCATTGGTGGGATCTATTGTATTCGATATTAGGTGGAAACAATTTTGTATTTATTGCATGTTGAGTGGTCATATATCTCTTTCAATATTCAGGAATCGTGTAAAAAAAGTGGGCTCGTAGTGTGTACATTTTTGATAGTAATACGAAATGTAACTCTACTTTATTTTTTCATTGCAAAATTGGTTAACAAATATATCATGAATATGTAAGTCATCAAGAGCTTGGCATCATTTTAAACATTTGATTCCCATGGTGTGATAGATGCTCAATTGTTACTTCAAACGATAAAGAGAAGGAACTTCAATCGAGCCCTTTTTCAGGTATCTTTTGCTTACGACGAATACATTCATGAATCTCAGAACGCACTCCATATCAGCTTTACAAAAATGTTCAGCATGGAGGATTAAGCTATAAAGACGCTCACAATTTTCGAGATATTAAGAAAAAATCTTATTGTGATGAGGAACTTGTTGAGATTTAAATATATGAAAAACAGGCCTGGTCAGTGGATATCAAATGAGAAGGTGTGAGTTTGAAACTTTATCATCTGGCTGATGCTTGAGATGCTGTATTGAGAACGATCATCAGCATGTTTGATATAGGGGCATGACTTGGTTATGAAGGGAGGGACGACGATGAATTGGCAATATACACAGGATTGCAATAGATATGTGGAGGAAGATACGACGTATGATATTGGAGATGCAGAAAAAGAGACTGCGATGGATACTGAATTTATTAACAAATCAGCTTTTCACAATTATTTAGCGCGTCTTCTTGACATAATGGATAGTGTTGATCATTATTCATTTCATTTAATTTCGAGTTATTCTGATGAACGATGCTTAAATAATTTGAGATAATTTGTAATGAAAAATTAGAGTTTAGTTGCCATTTTTTATTTTAAAAAAGCAGTTTTTTAGATATGATCATAATACTTTTCCTAATAAATAACTTCAGCTATTCGAATTTGCCAAATATTGTATTCTTTCAAAAGTATCTACAGTGCATTTTTTGGCATGCAGCAAGCATAGCTCGTCAACTATATTACTGATATCAAACCATTATCTTTATGAAGACTTTGTGTTGGATACCTTTCGTGTGTGCCCAGGGATCCCGTTGGTGTGCAAACTCTTTGAATAGTTTTCACTAATGTGATCAATACTCATATAGTCATGGAATTTATCATGTTTCTTGATTGTGTGTTTCCTTAAAGCATCGTTTCATGTGAATTTCTTTCCACATACGAAACAAGCAAAGCCAATTTGCTTATGTATATTCATGTGTCTGCTCAAATTATTGGGTTGGGTGTATTGTTTTTCACAAATGCTGTAGGTATGAATTCTGTTGATATATAAAAATGAGACTGATAAGTATACGCGTTAAATACTCTTTATATCAATTATATACATTTTTATAGATGTTTTATATACGTTTTGCATTCACTTTATAACTGAATATGTATCCATTCATGAAATTCTACGGTCGTAATAGATCAATCCAAGCACAATCATAACAATCTATACACATTCTTTATAGAAATTCAATAGAACACAGGAACAAAATTTGCCATATTTATTTGTGTATTTTCATAGACATTCTAGTATCTTCGTATAGATTCGTGCATCTTCGTACACATTCACAATCAATTTTGCTGAGGAGTATCAAGACATGTATTCGTTTTATAGTTTGGATATATGTATACACTCATGCATTTTTGTCGTATTCCATATGAATTCATCACGAAAAAGATGTAAGAACAAGCGAATTTGATGATGATTTAGGATTAAAATACAATCTACATACATACGTAACCAAGAAAAAGATGGAAAAACATGCGTCAAGCTAGCATCAAGCTATCATCAAACTAACATCAAGCTACCATCAAATTAGCATCAAACTATCATAGCAACTACTTCATGTATAGTTTACATCAGTTTTGGGTATTTTCGTAGGCATTCGAGCATCTTCGTATACATTCGTGCATCTTCGTACACATTCACAATCAATTTTACTTAGGAGTATCAAGACATGTATACAACCATGCATTTTTGTCATACTTCATATGAATTAATCACGAAAAAGATGGAAGAACGATGGAACGAATTTGATGATAATTTTGGGGTGAATATACAACCTACATACATACGTAACCAAGATAAAGATGGAAAAACATGCATCAAGCGTGTAACCATTTATCATTAACTTTATGAAGGATAGCTTTCTTCATGCAGCACCTCAAGCGTACTTTATATATGATTTGCAACCACTTTATGTACAGTTTATATCAGTTTTGGGTATTTTCGTAGACATCCGAGTATCTTCGTACACATTCGTACATCTTCGTATACATTCAAATCAATCAATTTTTGTATAGGAGTATCAAGACTTGTTGTTTATATCAATTTTGTGTATTTTTCATAGAAATTCGAGCATCTTCGTATACATTCGTGCATCTTCGTACACATTCACAATCAATTTTGATTAGGAGTATCAAGACATGTATACAATCATGCATTTTTGTCATACTTCATATGAATTAATCACGAAAAAGATGGAAGAACATGCGAATTTGATGATAATTTGGGGTGAATATACAACCTACATACATACGTAACCAAGATAAAGATGGAAAAACAAGCATCAAGCGTGTAACCATTTATCATTAACTTTATGAAGGATAGCTTCCTTCATGCAGCACCTCAAGCGTACTTTATATATGATTTGCAACCACTTTATGTACAGTTTATATCAGTTTTGGGTATTTTCGTAGACATCCGAGTATCTTCGTACACATTCGTACATCTTCGTATACATTCAAATCAATCAATTTTTGTATAGGAGTATCAAGACTTGTTGTTTATATCAATTTTATGTATTTTTCATAGAAATTCGAGCATCTTCGTATACATTCGTGCATCTTCGTACACATTCACAATCAATTTTGATTAGGAGTATCAAGACATGTATACAATCATGCATTTTTGTCATACTTCATATGAATTAATCACGAAAAAGATGGAAGAACATGCGAATTTGATGATAATTTGGGGTGAATATACAACCTACATACATACGTAACCAAGATAAAGATGGAAAAACATGCATCAAGCGTGTAACCATTTATCATTAACTTTATGAAGGATAGCTTTCTTCATGCAGCACCTCAAGCGTACTTTATATATGATTTGCAACCACTTTATGTACAGTTTATATCAGTTTTGGGTATTTTCGTAGACATTCGAGCATCTTCGTATACATTCATACATATTCGTATATAGTCATGAATCAATCAATTTTGCTTAGGAGTATCGAGACTTGTTATTTATATCAATTTTGTGTATTTTTCCTATACATTCGAGCATCTTCGTATACATTCGTGCATCTTCGTATACAGTCATGAATCAATCAATTTTGCTGAGGAGTATCAAGACACGTATTCGTTTTATAGTTTGGATATATGTATACACTCATGCATTTTTGTCGTATTCCATATGAATTCATCACGAAAAGGATGAAAGAACATGCGAATTTTGATGATGATTTAGGGTGAAAATACAACATACATACATACGCAACCAAGAAAAAGATGGAAAAACATGCATCAAGCTATCATCAAGCTATCATCAAACTACCATCAAGCTACAATCAAATTAGCATCAAGCTATCATCAAACTATCATAGCAACTACTTCATGTATAGTTCACATCAGTTTTGTGTATTTTTCCTAGACATTCATACATCTTCGTATACAGTCATGAATCAATCAATTTTGCCGAGAAGTATCAAGACATGTATTCGTTTTATAGTTTGGATATATGTATACACTCATGCATTTTTGTCATACTTCATATGAATTAATCACGAAAAAGATGGAAAAACATGCGAATTTGATGATGATTTAGGATAAATATACAACATACATACATACGTAACCAAGATAAAGATGGAAAAACATGCGTCAAGCTATCATCGAACTACCATCAAACTAGCATCAAATTATCATTAAACTATCATCAAACTATCATAGCAACTACTTTATGTACAGTTTATATCAGTTTTGGGTATTTTTCCTAGACATTCGAGCATCTTCGTATACATTCGTGCATCTTCGTACACATTCACAATCTGTTTAGCATAGGAGTATCAAGACATGTATTCGTATTATAGTTTGGATATATGTATACAATCATACATTTTTGTCATACTTCATATGAATTAATCACGAAAAAGATGGAATGGCGAATTTGATTATAATTTGGGATGAATATACAACCTACAAACATACGTAACATACAAACATACATACAAACATACGTAAAGATGGAAAAACATGCATCAAGCGTGCTTTATATATGATTTGCAACCACTTTATGTACAGTTTATATCAGTTTTGGATATTTTCGTAGACATTCGAGCATCTTCGTATACATTCGTACATATTCGTATATAGTCATGAATCAATCAATTTTTGTATAGGAGTATCAAGGCTTGTTGTTTATATCAATTTTGTGTATTTTTCATAGAAATTCTAGCATCTTCGTATACATTCGTGCATCTTCGTACACATTCACAATCAGTTTAGCATATGAGTATCAAGATATGTATTCGTATTATAGTTTGGATATATGTATACACTCATGCATTTTTGTCGTAGTTCATATGAATTCATCATGAAAAAGTTGGAAGAACATACCAAATTTGATGATGATTTAGGATGAATATACAACCTACATACATACGCAACCAAAGAAAAAGATAGAAAAACATGCGATTTTACAGATTATTCAAGGCCAAATATACAGATGAAGATACACCAGGTCGATAACATTACAGATGTATCAAGAATTATATCCAGACTTGCACAATTTATTTGAGTAAACACAGGGTGCAGAAATGTATTTGTGATAGAGGACTCGGGTACTTCCATTCCAAAGAAAATCTTGCTATTCGCGCGTTAGTTTTTATGAAATGTCCAAAGACCCAATATGAAATATTGAGAAGAGATTTACATAAATATGACAATACTTCCGATTATGCTTGAGGGGATAATCCTTATGAAATTACTAGGGTTAACAAAAAATGGTATTAGGGATGATGAAAGTTGAAAATAATGATATTCTGATTTTGCAGGGGTCAGATCGAAACTGAAAAACTCAACAACGAATGATGAAATTAATATACAGAAGTGTTTCAACACCAACGATAGTGGGAGACATTCATTGCCGGGCAAAAATTAGCAGTGCTGTGCCTAAGCTTCCTGAAGGATACAGCAACTATTTTGGCGCGCCAAAACAGTTGCTGTATCCTTCAGGAAGCTTAGTCACAGCACTGTTAATTTTTGCCCCGACAGTGAATGTCTCCCACTAGCGTTGGTGTTGAAACACTTCTGTATATTAATTTCATCATTCGTTGTTGAGTTTTTCAGTTTCGATCTGACCCCTGCAAAATCAGAATATCATTATTTTCAACTTTCATCATCCCTAATACCATTTTTTGTTAACCCTAGTAATTTCATAAGGATTATCCCCTCAAGCATAATCGGAAGTATTGTCATATTTATGTAAATCTCTTCTCAATATTTCATATTGGGTCTTTGGACATTTCATAAAAACTAACGCGTGAATAGCAAGATTTTCTTTGGAATGGAAGTACCCGAGTCCTCTATCACAAATACATTTCTGCACCCTGTGTTTACTCAAATAAATTGTGCAAGTCTGGATATAATTCTTGATACATCTGTAATGTTATCGACCTGGTGTATCTTCATCTGTATATTTGGCCTTGAATAATCTGTAAAATCGCATGTTTTTCTATCTTTTTCTTTGGTTGCGTATGTATGTAGGTTGTATATTCATCCTAAATCATCATCAAATTTGGTATGTTCTTCCAACTTTTTCATGATGAATTCATATGAACTACGACAAAAATGCATGAGTGTATACATATATCCAAACTATAATACGAATACATATCTTGATACTCATATGCTAAACTGATTGTGAATGTGTACGAAGATGCACGAATGTATACGAAGATGCTAGAATTTCTATGAAAAATACACAAAATTGATATAAACAACAAGCCTTGATACTCCTATACAAAAATTGATTGATTCATGACTATATACGAATATGTACGAATGTATACGAAGATGCTCGAATGTCTACGAAAATATCCAAAACTGATATAAACTGTACATAAAGTGGTTGCAAATCATATATAAAGCACGCTTGATGCATGTTTTTCCATCTTTACGTATGTTTGTATGTATGTTTGTATGTTACGTATGTTTGTAGGTTGTATATTCATCCCAAATTATAATCAAATTCGCATGTTCTTCCATCTTTTTCGTGATTAATTCATATGAAGTATGACAAAAATGTATGATTGTATACATATATCCAAACTATAATACGAATACATGTCTTGATACTCCTATGCTAAACAGATTGTGAATGTGTACGAAGATGCACGAATGTATACGAAGATGCTCGAATGTCTAGGAAAAATACCCAAAACTGATATAAACTGTACATAAAGTAGTTGCTATGATAGTTTGATGATAGTTTAATGATAATTTGATGCTAGTTTGATGGTAGTTCGATGATAGCTTGACGCATGTTTTTCCATCTTTATCTTGGTTACGTATGTATGTATGTTGTATATTTATCCTAAATCATCATCAAATTCGCATGTTTTTCCATCTTTTTCGTGATTAATTCATATGAAGTATGACAAAAATGCATGAGTGTATACATATATCCAAACTATAAAACGAATACATGTCTTGATACTTCTCGGCAAAATTGATTGATTCATGACTGTATACGAAGATGTATGAATGTCTAGGAAAAATACACAAAACTGATGTGAACTATACATGAAGTAGTTGCTATGATAGTTTGATGATAGCTTGATGCTAATTTGATTGTAGCTTGATGGTAGTTTGATGATAGCTTGATGATAGCTTGATGCATGTTTTTCCATCTTTTTCTTGGTTGCGTATGTATGTATGTTGTATTTTCACCCTAAATCATCATCAAAATTCGCATGTTCTTTCATCCTTTTCGTGATGAATTCATATGGAATACGACAAAAATGCATGAGTGTATACATATATCCAAACTATAAAACGAATACGTGTCTTGATACTCCTCAGCAAAATTGATTGATTCATGACTGTATACGAAGATGCACGAATGTATACGAAGATGCTCGAATGTATAGGAAAAATACACAAAATTGATATAAATAACAAGTCTCGATACTCCTAAGCAAAATTGATTGATTCATGACTATATACGAATATGTATGAATGTATACGAAGATGCTCGAATGTCTACGAAAATACCCAAAACTGATATAAACTGTACATAAAGTGGTTGCAAATCATATATAAAGTACGCTTGAGGTGCTGCATGAAGAAAGCTATCCTTCATAAAGTTAATGATAAATGGTTACACGCTTGATGCATGTTTTTCCATCTTTATCTTGGTTACGTATGTATGTTGGTTGTATATTCACCCCAAATTATCATCAAATTCGCATGTTCTTCCATCTTTTTCGTGATTAATTCATATGAAGTATGACAAAAATGCATGATTGTATACATGTCTTGATACTCCTAATCAAAATTGATTGTGAATGTGTACGAAGATGCACGAATGTATACGAAGATGCTCGAATTTCTATGAAAAATACATAAAATTGATATAAACAACAAGTCTTGATACTCCTATACAAAAATTGATTGATTTGAATGTATACGAAGATGTACGAATGTGTACGAAGATACTCGGATGTCTACGAAAATACCCAAAACTGATATAAACTGTACATAAAGTGGTTGCAAATCATATATAAAGTACGCTTGAGGTGCTGCATGAAGGAAGCTATCCTTCATAAAGTTAATGATAAATGGTTACACGCTTGATGCTTGTTTTTCCATCTTTATCTTGGTTACGTATGTATGTAGGTTGTATATTCACCCCAAATTATCATCAAATTCGCATGTTCTTCCATCTTTTTCGTGATTAATTCATATGAAGTATGACAAAAATGCATGATTGTATACATGACTTGATACTCCTAATCAAAATTGATTGTGAATGTGTACGAAGATGCACGAATGTATACGAAGATGCTCGAATTTCTATGAAAAATACACAAAATTGATATACACAACAAGTCTTGATACTCCTATGCAAAAATTGATTGATTTGAATGTATACGAAGATGTACGAATGTGTACGAAGATACTCGGATGTCTACGAAAATACCCAAAACTGATATAAACTGTACATAAAGTGGTTGCAAATCATATATAAAGTACGCTTGAGGTGCTGCATGAAGAAAGCTATCCTTCATAAAGTTAATGATAAATGGTTACACGCTTGATGCATGTTTTTCCATCTTTATCTTGGTTACGTATGTATGTATGTTGTATATTCACCCCAAAATTATCATCAAATTCGTTCCATCGTTCTTCCATCTTTTTCGTGATTAATTCATATGAAGTATGACAAAAATGCATGGTTGTATACATGTCTTGATACTCCTAAGTAAAATTGATTGTGAATGTGTACGAAGATGCACGAATGTATACGAAGATGCTCGAATGCCTACGAAAATACCCAAAACTGATGTAAACTATACATGAAGTAGTTGCTATGATAGTTTGATGCTAATTTGATGGTAGCTTGATGTTAGTTTGATGATAGCTTGATGATAGCTTGATGCTAGCTTGACGCATGTTTTTCCATCTTTTTCTTGGTTACGTATGTATGTAGATTGTATTTTAATCCTAAATCTCCATCAAATTCGCTTGTTCTTACATCTTTTTCGTGATGAATTCATATGGAATACGACAAAAATGCATGAGTGTATACATATATCCAAACTATAAAACGAATACATGTCTTGATACTCCTCAGCAAAATTGATTGTGAATGTGTACGAAGATGCACGAATCTATACGAAGATACTAGAATGTCTATGAAAATACACAAATAAATATGGCAAATTTTGTTCCTGTGTTCTATTGAATTTCTATAAAGAATGTGTATAGATTGTTATGATTGTGCTTGGATTGATCTATTACGACCGTAGAATTTCATGAATGGATACATATTCAGTTATAAAGTGAATGCAAAACGTATATAAAACATCTATAAAAATGTATATAGTTGATATAAAGAGTATTTAACGCGTATACTTATCAGTCTCATTTTTATATATCAACAGAATTCATACCTACAGCATTTGTGAAAAACAATACACCCAACCCAATAATTTGAGCAGACACATGAATATACATAAGCAAATTGGCTTTGCTTGTTTCGTATGTGGAAAGAAATTCACATGAAACGATGCTTTAAGGAAACACACAATCAAGAAACATGATAAATTCCATGACTATATGAGTATTGATCACATTAGTGAAAACTATTCAAAGAGTTTGCACACCAACGGGATCCCTGGGCACACACGAAAGGTATCCAACACAAAGTCTTCATAAAGATAATGGTTTGATATCAGTAATATAGTTGACGAGCTATGCTTGCTGCATGCCAAAAAATGCACTGTAGATACTTTTGAAAGAATACAATATTTGGCAAATTCGAATAGCTGAAGTTATTTATTAGGAAAAGTATTATGATCATATCTAAAAAACTGCTTTTTTAAAATAAAAAATGGCAACTAAACTCTAATTTTTCATTACAAATTATCTCAAATTATTTAAGCATCGTTCATCAGAATAACTCGAAATTAAATGAAATGAATAATGATCAACACTATCCATTATGTCAAGAAGACGCGCTAAATAATTGTGAAAAGCTGATTTGTTAATAAATTCAGTATCCATCGCAGTCTCTTTTTCTGCATCTCCAATATCATACGTCGTATCTTCCTCCACATATCTATTGCAATCCTGTGTATATTGCCAATTCATCGTCGTCCCTCCCTTCATAACCAAGTCATGCCCCTATATCAAACATGCTGATGATCGTTCTCAATACAGCATCTCAAGCATCAGCCAGATGATAAAGTTTCAAACTCACACCTTCTCATTTGATATCCACTGACCAGGCCTGTTTTTCATATATTTAAATCTCAACAAGTTCCTCATCACAATAAGATTTTTTCTTAATATCTCGAAAATTGTGAGCGTCTTTATAGCTTAATCCTCCATGCTGAACATTTTTGTAAAGCTGATATGGAGTGCGTTCTGAGATTCATGAATGTATTCGTCGTAAGCAAAAGATACCTGAAAAAGGGCTCGATTGAAGTTCCTTCTCTTTATCGTTTGAAGTAACAATTGAGCATCTATCACACCATGGGAATCAAATGTTTAAAATGATGCCAAGCTCTTGATGACTTACATATTCATGATATATTTGTTAACCAATTTTGCAATGAAAAAATAAAGTAGAGTTACATTTCGTATTACTATCAAAAATGTACACACTACGAGCCCACTTTTTTTACACGATTCCTGAATATTGAAAGAGATATATGACCACTCAACATGCAATAAATACAAAATTGTTTCCACCTAATATCGAATACAATAGATCCCACCAATGGTTAGAAAAAAAACCCGCCTCTTATCGGAATGCGATCAAGTTAGCACCCCATCATTCACTAGGTCAAATAAATATGCCTTTGTACCCACCGACTACCGAATCGTTAAATTCGAAGAAGATACCTGTCTTTCATGTAATTCTCTTTGGGGGGTCGAACTCATTTCTCATAATGAACCTTTCTTCTGGTTATTGCCGAATAAATATACCGAAATAATTTGGCTACAATACAGCATCTGAAGAAATAAGATTTATTTTGGAAAATACAATAAAACAATCCGTCTCAATGTAAACAAAATCGAAAATTATAGTCCTTCTGAATGGGAGATTTTTATTTTATCATAGCGAGTCTCTAATACGTTTGTAATTTTTTGCGTAAATAGGATTCATTTTCATCCAAATATTGTGACTATTGATGACAATACAATCAGTACAAATGTACAATCTTTCATGTAATCTTTCCAGATAGTAAGAATACAAAATTTCACATTTAGCATATTTTGTCTCAGTGCCAAGCAAATATTCAATATTTTTGACTTCAAATCTATGTTCAAAATGTCTAGTACCCAAAGTTTTTTTCTAAAACAATTGTGCTTACGTTGAAATGACAGAAAATATGTCTCATATGCTCTGTTAAAGTATCCATAATACATCGAAAATGGTATTTATTCATACAACCACCCAATACATTTTTTTGTTATGTTAGCTCGCTGCCAAAACAACCTCCAATGCATTTAGGATAGCTTGATAAGCTTGTCACAAGTAGTTCTCGTTGTAATTGATTGCAAATTCATATGTGCTCAAGCACTGAAAAGGAAAACTGGTTGGCTTTTCTCGATATCCTCAAGCATGGCACCTAGCAACTTGCAATCTGATCAATGAATTGAATTTTTCAACCGATAATTTCATGAACAAGTCATTAAAAAAGCATAATTATAAAATATATCGTGATATGATAGCTGCAATAGTGGAGTGGGGTCATAAAAACGTTGAAAGAGGTGCTTTACAAAAAATTCAGTGGAACATATCGATTGATCCTTCAAGATGTCGTTAAATGAGTATAATAATAAAAAACAATGAACTATTGGCATGAAACCCCGTGACGTTAATACAAAGAACGACATAGATAAATTAGCCTTCAGTCACATAAAAATAGCATGACCTCATAAATTTCAGAAGAATTGTACGTAAATTTAGACACGTTTTCACAAAAGGGTATCGATGGACTACTAAACTATTTAAAATCACAAAAGTCCAACTTACCTACCCAGTGAGTTACCTACTTTACCGGTAGACCAATAAGTGGTGCTTTCTATCAAGAAGAATTGCAAAAAACACGGCAGCATGATGTTTATTTGGTTGAAAAAGTATTGCGTGGAGAGCAGTTATAATTTTCCAATCATCTCGAGATGCTGAGAAATCTACATATTATTATATTCATGTGAGAAGAACCATTATTGCTCAAAACGAGCTTAGAAATCCTCATAGGAATTTACACATAAAAATCATCTGGAAATGGAATGTGGGTCTGCTTCTATTGATTGTGGTATAAGTCCCGCAAGAAATTTTGAACCTGCAGTCATGCTCATATCTAATGAATGTATAATATCTTTTGACGACTGGCAATGGGGATCGTTTATTGAATTAATTGAAAATGATGCTGATCAAAGAGATTGTGGCGTTGAAGTTGAAAAATCCAAAGGTGTGATGACCCGCGTTGCCAAATGGGAAAACTGCATGTATTTCAGCGATGCCGACTTGAATAAATTGATCCAATTAAATACTGCTATAATTTCCCATCGCCTAGAGATGTTGAAAAATAAAAATATCGTTTTACTATTACAAGTTCCTAGATATCATGAAAGATATATCTCAGAAGAATAATCAAAATTCGATTGAAGATTTAATAAATTCCTTTTGTAGAATTAATCCATCTGTTGAAAGTTATGTAATCTTAGAAATAGAATAAAGTGTTAAATGATGTAGATTTTTCATGTCAATAAAAATATGTCCTTAAAATTGTTTTTTTTTTGCACAAGTTTCATCTGACCTGTTCCCAACCCAATCAATTGCTATCCAACATATTAGTCCAAAAATATTTTTATGATAACTGACGCCCTTGAAAATAAAAAAGATACACAAAATTCGTTATTTCATAATGGGTCTGCTGAAAAGAAATTATTCTATTCAGATAATTCCCGGTATTCCCTTTCATATAAACGATAAATGCCTCCCCAATAATACTTCGAAAAAAGGATCTAGTACCTCATGCATCAAACTTCATATGACGGATAGAATAATTCCAATCGCTTAGATATTATGCTAAAAATTCAAATACCTGCGGTTGATACGAGTCCCATCCCCATTAACAATCCAATTCCGATACCTGAGAACGGACAATAGAACATGCGCGCAAAAGTTCCTGATTTCACGTCAGCGGTTCAATCGCTCCCTACCAAAGCCTCAGCGGAGGGGGCGTGGCGCTGCGCAACTCGCTCTTCAGCCGTCCAAAACAAATGACCTTGAAAACGCTAGCTTACGCGTTCAAAAGGGTACAATTTTTGCAAAATGGACCTTAGATTTCCTTATGGGGATTTACATGTAAAAATGGGGCATTTTGGCCCAAAACTGTCCTAGGACATCTACTCTAACCTGAAAATATCAAGCCGCTATCTCTTTCTGTTCTCAGGTTATCGTGACATAAATAATATATTTTAATGATTTTTTAAAAATTTTCTAGCGCTACAATTCTCACAAAATTTTACGGACGTCCTTAGGTTTATATTCTACAACTACTCACCAAGTTTCAATCCGATCGGATTTATATTTGTTTAAAACAAAATTACCACTCTGAAACCGTTGGGCCGATTATGCCCATTAACGAACTTGTCCGTCGTATAGACGTGCCACCTACCCTGAAAATTTCAAGTCGCTATCTGTTTCCGTTCTCAAGTTACCGTGGCAACTGCCGGCCGGCTGTCCGGCCGGACGGACAGAATCAAATTTGACCTCGAATTCTTGATCAGGGAACCCAATCGTTTGAGACCATTTTCGGCAAAAAATTCGAAAATTACAGTCATTTGGGCAAAATGATAACGCGATGTTCCCCAGAACATATATCACTAGAAAATTTTAAAAAATCATTGAATATCTTTGAAAAATTTTTTTTAAATCAGAAACATGATCGGATCTCTAGTGTTGTAGATCCGAGTAGATTTGGTTTATATGTTTGAGTTTCGATATTTTAAAAGGAATTTAAATACAATACTATGTTGAATAAATACAGCAAGAGGATTTATGCGGTATTTTTTTTTAATATCATTAGATATTTGATGAATTTGAATTCGGATAGAATACATATGTCAGAATTGAGAAAAATTTGATCTTAGGCGATTCTATAAATACTCAAGTCCTTAAAATGGTAGGAAATGTATTCATATCTTATAAAAGCTGAGAATATCGATGATAAATTCGATTAAGAGTGTCCAATAGAGGTTGAATGGACAATAGAACATGCGCTCAAAACCTCTTGACTTTTAACGATTACAATTGGCCTAGTTGCATCATAAGAGGGAAATTAAATTCAATCGAACATTTACTTGCATTCGAACCGTCAAAACAGTTCAAATTACACTTGACATGAGATTTAAGTTATTTTCAGTTGATATTCTGTTGATTAGTATTTCAGAGCACTCACTGAGGCTGGTTTTCCTGTCACGCTGACGGTCGGCGCTGATGGGTCAATATGTATGTAGCTATAGGTACCGTTTTCGAGTCACGCAGCGCTGACGGCCGTCAGCGCTGAGCTATATACGCGCACGTATGCGCCGGCGCTTCGGCGCCGCTGACTAGCTGGCGCCGACAAGCCTCCACATTCAGTGAGCCAGAGAAAATAGCATCCTTCTATTTCTCAATGTGATCAGCGTAATGCTAAAAGGATACGAGCTGACCGATCAGCGCCGACCGTCAGCGTGACAGGAAAACCAGCCTTACTTAAATCGACTTCTTCGTCAACATTTCTAAACTTCATCGGATCGATCAGTGGATTTTTGATGAACTTTCATGATGTCACGGTAATCGTACTCTCATCGCTGATTGAATCCACCACAAAAGATGATGAAATTAAAAACTCACCCTTATATCAGGTATTATATCATCATGTTTCTAGCCTTAAAGTCATATTTCCGTATCTAACAATCGTTGATCTTGCGAAGAAATCGATATTACTGTTGGAACTGAAGCTTGATGGAATTGTTGCATACATTGGAATGGTTTGCATACATACATCATAGAGACGATATAGCCAACGGCTTGACGTTCTACGATTAATGTCTACCAAACAAATCGCCCACAATGACCGAGGTCTAAAAATATATCCATCTTCTACTAAAATAATTCCTCCTACTCATCTCGCGATAAGTTGGTGAGCTCGCATTATGACATAATTGCGAATATCTGTGTAAGGTCACTATTGTTAAATCTTTGGGCAATCACCCCAACCCTACGGATAGGGCTTCACGCGAGAGCGAGATTTTTCTCGTCTCGTCTCGTTCTCGTCTCGTAAAAGCGAGACGAGACGAGACGTTTTCAAAAATATTATAGGCGATACCGAGACCACAAACAGCGCAACACGAGAGTCTCGTTTTTGGTCTCGTTAATTTTTTTGTATGAAGTTTTATATACGACTCGACTGTTTTCAACACCCACAGAAAACGATTGAATTTGAAGAGTTTCCACTATAATTAGCAATATATTTTGTCTATATTATGCATCGATCGTTCTAGAAATACACGATTTTTTAGAAGATTTTTAATTCGCTATGACCTTGCGATAATTGAGATTATTTTTCAAGAAAAAATAGAATTCACAACCATAATAAGCACTCTGTTCCGAGGAACAAGAGCGACAAAAACGGATGCCATTATGAGTTTAATACTTAACGGACAACTTTTATTGCCCCTAAATCCAATTGCTTTGAAAATTTCGTCTCTATCTGCACATCTGGAGAAATTTATTCTCTTGTGCTCCTTGTAGTGAAGATGTGAACAATTATTGTATACATCTGTGGATCTACGTATAATAAATCTGGTAAAGAAATGAAGCTATTCAATGTTTCGAAAAGTGTTATTTGGAATACGCCAAGAACACCCTCAATGATCTACCCACTGGGAAGGTATTCTTTGAAAACTATAACAAATTGTTCAATTCTATTAAAAATTGTATCGACATCGATAGCCTACTTAAAACATCAACAAAACTTTCGAAATATTGGAAAGCTGAGTTTGAAGAATATTTGCTGTTAGAAAGAGCAAATAGGAATCACAATATTTTACAGTGGTGGAGAGTGATGAAAAAGTTCTTCCTACCCTTTCCAAGGTGGCCGATGATTTATTGATGGCTACATCCGTACCTGTTCAAAGATTATTTTCCGCAGCAGGTATGATCATGGCAAAAACACGTACATAATTGAAAAATGATGTGATGCAAGCACGATTATTTTTGAATTCTTGGTCATCGAGTAATTCAAAAGTTGAAATTATCAGTGTTTAAAATTAAAAATAATATGTACAATTGTACATGTACAAATATTTTTGAATAAGAGTGTGATAAATATAGCTTTACAAAATGATTAATTATTGTATACCATTTCGTTCAAACATTATAATATTTATTATCGTTATTCAGAATTAAGCGAGACGAGAACGAGACTTAAATGAGACTTAATTTTTTGGGAATTGGCGAGAGCGAGACGTGATTTTTTTATACTCTCGCCTCGTGTGAAGCCCTACCTACGGAGATATCTTATAGAACTCTCTTTGTGACTTGAATTCGCATGGCGCTTGCTGGGAGCTCGTAATAGGAGTTCCCATAAATGCCAAATGTGACCTTTCAGAGAGGTCCTAGGAAGGTCTGAGTTGCCTGGGTCTGGAAATCAATATTCAAGCTATCCTCTCAATAATCAATTACACGTAAACCATTCACACTTACTGAATTTGAATATTTAATTTCGACATGTACTCCTACTGTTTGTTTACCTCCTTAGATCATGATATCAAATGAGCGCCGCTAGCTCAGTTGATGACTGGGAACCGTAAGGTCTAGAGTTCAAACTCAAGCTAGGAAGGAAACTTTCGTTTCTGATGGTAGGGGGCACCATTCTCTATTGGGTAGAAAAATGAACAGTGCCTAAGGTGGAATGTGATGAGACAGTAACAAAGCCACCACATAACTCACCTGATTCTCGTAACTCACACAGACCATTGAGAGCTTATGAGGGGTCTCGTCAGAAGACCCAGGATATTCAGTATAGTCGTATCACATCATATCGTATTATGTTATATTTATATCCAAACTTGAAGTTCCTTATTCAGGAAATGATAAACATATTGTATATTAAATCACGTCGTACTCAATGAAAAATTGTGAAAATCTCTTTTTTCTTACTGCATTTTTACTTTGTCGTTTCGTTTTATTTTCGATTATTGTTTTTAAATTTGTTTTCATGTACCTATATACTAGTTCGTTTGTATATTACTACTAGAAACTATCTATACCACGACTAAATTATTATAATAGTCACACAATACCTTCTAATCATTGTCCATTTTAATGCTTTCATTGCTATGTTTTTAGGTGCTCAAAATCCCACAAAAGTTGAAAAGGCATTCAAGAAAGCTAAACATGATTTGGGGGAGATTATTTCCGCTGTTGAACTTATGGATCATGAAACAATGGAATTGGTGGAGGAATACACCGAGCTTTCGTCTCCTATTGGACGTTACCCTATGTATTTGATTATCGAGACCTCTGGAAGTAACGCAGAACATGATGAAGAGAAGCTTAATAAATACTTTGAAAGTTGCATGGACAGCCATTTTATTTTGAATGGCGTTGTGGCTACATCTTCTGTTCAGAGAAAGGTTAAAAAATCATAAAAGTGCGTCAGCAGTTACAGCGCACCCGTTCCTTAAATGAACAATAGATTTCATTGATTTGTATCAACCTTTATTTACTGAAAAAATGTGTGAAAGCTCTGTGGGCAGGTGTTTTGGCACTCTTGTCAAATTACTAGCGAGTAATTTTTGACAGATCATATCTCCGAAAGTATTGGTTTCTCCTGGTTGGCTTCACTAAGCTTCGAACTGGAAATTGCTATCAAAGCTTTGTGAAACCCACCGTAAGAGTTGGTAGTGATATCAATAGCTTCCTAATATAGAACTGCAAAATAAAAAATTAAAATTAAAACGTAGGTTTATGACCGCCCTCGTATGTTGGAGTCACATACATCAGCAAATTATAATTAGAGCATTCTATGAAATCATAAAATACGATTAATTTTTGAAATTTTGAAAAATCATATCTCCGAAAGTATTAGTTTGTTTCAGTTGAGAATGATATCAATGAACTCTTATGATGAAACTGCATCTCAAAAAAATTGAATTTGAAATTTGTAATGTAAAAAAATTGTTATTCGTTACTCCGAAACCTCTGAGAAACCAATACCAATCAAAGTTTGAACAAGAGTGCCAAAGCTCCTGTCCACAGGACTTTCCCACTTTTTTACGATTGTGTCGAAATTTCTGGTGAAATTATAATGAAATTGTATGATTATGGTTCGAAAGCTGACACATCTAATCAATTTGTTTTAAACGTAACTCTTATGAGGCTAGATTTTCTTATCCAAATTTTAACTAAACTTCAACACCATTCAATTTCATATCAGGTACCCTTGGTAAAAATCAATATTGTGTTCTGTTTTCAGAATATTTACATTTGAAAATTATAAAATAATAACTATGCTGGTATGACTAATACTAAAGTTATTAATTAAACAGACAATCACAAGAAGAAAATAGAAAATTTTAATTTAACGTTGCCAGTCGTTTCGACCTTATCGTAAAAAATTGGTTCAAGCCCTGTGGACAGGAGTTTTGGCGCTCTTTTACTAACTTTGACAAATCATATCTCCGGAAGTATTGGTTTCTCAGAGTTGGGAATGATCTCATTAGATTCTTATAATAAAACAAAATATGTATATTAAATAAAAAAATAGCTTGAAATTATTGGTTTCTCAGAGTTGAGAATGATATCATTGGATTCTCATTTATTTTTTTTATTTTATGATGCAGTTCTATCAAGAGCGTCAAAGCTCCTGTCCACAGGACTTTCCCACTTTTTTTGTACCACATTTTCTGACACCTGTTGTCGCTTTTTCCGATTTTCGTGGCATTCTCCACCTAAAAATGAAAATTCAAAGTTACCCGATGACCACATTCAAATTGCGGGTAACATTGAACGTTTCCCAAGTAGTTCAGAAATTAAGATTTTTAACAAATATTCGATGTTTACGAATGAAGATTTTAAAAGGAAACTGGGGACGATCACATGAAAGGCAAGGAAAATCAATAACCCACCTGCTCAAAACCGCCTTTGTATATTTAATTTGGAATTATTAGAAAGCAACCAACACCCGCTGAAACGCACTCAGAGTATTTGACATATGAGTAGTTCTCTTCAATGTGACAAAGTTCATATGGGTATGTTCCATTTTAGACAGTATCTTGGACTTGCGTCCAACTCATGCGTAAAAGTTGGACGCAAGTCCAAGATGACATGTGTGAACACAGATCATACGATAATTCATAGATAAAATAATTATAGCATTCTGTGAAAACATAGAAGTAAGATTTATTATTGAAATTTTGAAAAAACATATCTCCGAAAGTATTAGCTTGTTGGAGTTGAAAATGATATCAATGGATTCTTATGATAAAACTGCATCTTAAAAAAAATATTTGAAATTTGTAATGTAAAAATTTTTTTTTTTTCGTTACTCCGAAACCATCAGACCGATTCTACCTAATAGCGAACTCAACCGAGATAATCATGACCCAAACCTACTCTGAAAATTTCAACTGCCGAGCTTTATCTGTTCGAGAGTTATTGTAGAAACAAAATTTAAAAATTTTTGGATTTTTTTTCTCTTTACGGCAACCCGATCAATACAAGACTCCGCATGTCATTATTCTACAATTTAATGCTAAATTTCAGATAGATCGAGTGATCGGTTTCGGAAATATTCATAAAAAATGTATTTACTAAAAACGGCCATAACTCTGAAACCGCTTTGTGGATTTTGCCCGTCAACGAACTCTTCCGAGATATTTACGCTCCAAACCTACCCTGCAAATTTCAATTCTCTAAATCCTTTCGTTCGAAAGTTATCGTGTTAACAGGGGGCCGGCCGGATAGAATCGATTTCGACCACGGATTCTTGATCAGCGAGTCGAACCAAATCGTTTACGGCCATTTACAGCCAAAAATTCGAAAATTACAGACATTTGGGAAAATTGATAAGCTCTCTGTTCCGAGCAACAAGAGAGCCAAAAATGTATATGAAAAACATTTTTGTATAACCCTATAACTTGAATATGGATGCCGTTACTAATCTTTTTGGCGCTCTTGTTCCTCGGAACAGAGTGCTTATCAATTTGTCAAAATGATTGTAATTTTCGAATTTTTTGATGAAAATGATTTTGAACGATTTGGTTCGACTCTGATCAAGAATCCGTGGTCAAAATCGATTCTGTCCGACAGGCCGGCTCTCCGTTAACACGATAACTCTCGAACGGAATGAGCTAGGCGGTTGAAATTTTCAGAGTAGGTTTAGTGGATAAATATCTCGGTTGAGTTCATGATTGGGCAGAATCGGTCTGATGGTTTCGGAGCAACGAAAAAAACAATTACTTTTTACATTAAATATTTCAAAATCATTTGAAGCATTAAAGCATTGAAGCATTGCAGATTGCTCTTTTTGGCGCTCTAGTTCCTCGGAACTGAGTGCTTATCAATTTGCCCAAATGTCTGTAATTTTCGAATTTTTCGATGAAAATGGCCTTAAAAGATTTGGTTCGACTCACGATAACTCTCGAACGGAATGAGCTAGATAGTTGAAATTTTCAGAGTAGGTTTGGGAGATAAATATCTCGGCTAAGTTCGTTATTGGGCAAAATCGGACAGATGGTTTCAGAGTAACCAAAAAAAAATTTTTTTTACAAAGCACATTCCAAATTAAATTTTTTTCAATAAGCAGTTTTACCATAAGAATCCAATGATATCATTTTTAACTCTAACAAGCTAATACTTTCGGAGTTATGATTTTTCAAAATTTCAATAATAAATCGTATTTCAACGTTGTCACAGAATGATATAATTCTATGTATGAATTGTCATAATGTCAATTTATGTTCCTGATACATGACATTATCTAATCAATCGAAGAATTGTGAGCGAACTGAGAGAAATCTCAGTTGTTTGCTCCGAAATTAGTTTTTCTCAGAAAAGTCTTACATTTCGGAACGGAACATGAAGTAAGTGATCTGAGAGTAGTGAGACTGCTTTTCATCCATAGACATAGATATAACTCTCGAACGGAATGAGGTAGGTAGATGAAATTTTCAGAGTAGATTAGGGAGATGAATATCTCGGTTAAGTTCGTTATAGGGCAAAATTGGCCAGATTTAATTTGATTTCTTCCATGGTGCAGTTCTCATTCTCATGATTGCTCATTTAATCTTGATAAATAAACTATTATTTGAATTAAATTTCCTTTATGATGCAGTTCTATCATATGAATACATTGATATACCTAATTCCCAACTCTGAGAAACCAATACTTTCGGAGATATAATTTGTCTGTTTGAACTAGAGCGCCAGAAAGCTCCTGTCCACAGGGCTTGAACCCATTTTTTTTAAATGATGATTTTTGAAACATTTTTTTGTAAACGACACATTTTTCAAATTTAATTTCTTTCATTATGCAGTTCTATCATAAGAATCCATAATCCATTGATATCATTCCCAACTCTGAGAAACCAATACTTTTGGAAATATAATTTGTCTGTTTGAACAAGAGTGCCAAAAAGCTCCTGTCCACAGGGCTTGAACAAATTTTTTACTAAGCAAATCCCAATTATTCTCCAAAGTTCTACCTCTTCTAGCAACGGCACCACCCTCATTTGAAACATCTCCAGAAAACAAGTTCTTCTTTGAAGAATTTTGCACTTAGTTTTATGTATAGAATATTACGAACTAAGGCCGCTCGTATACCAACACGACGAGACCGCAACGCGACCACGACGCGACCGCGACGATACTATTTACGCTGTGACTAGAGTCCCGACTCGGGATCCGTGTCCAGTCCTGAATGACGTATTTGAATTCGGGACTGATATTCGGTACCTACATACTAGTCTCGAATAACGACATCAAATGACGTCATTAGAAGTCTTGTCGGGACTGGTGGTCCGTCCCGACTTGGGACCCGCATACAGTTCCAAGATTATACGAAGAATTATACCTCCATTAGGCACAAACGTGATATTAGTTAATTCAAATGAATGTTACAATATTATATTTTGAAAAATTTGATTTCAAAGTCACTAATGTTGTTTACAGAAAATAAAGTAATTTGCATCCTAAATTTGAACATTCTAACGTGTGCATTTCCAACAGTACCACTGCCTCTTTGAATTTTTCTTAACTTTTATGCATTTCAAATGGAAATCATCAAGACAGGTTATACATTTTATTGAGAGGTTATACATTTTATTGAGACGATGCAAGAATCTAATATTGTGTCGCATAACATATCGCACATTACGCATAGTTGTTTATAAGCATCCTTTTTGGACAATATTTATCGACCAATACCAAAATTCCAAAAATGTTAGCCAAACTTAACCGGATGGAATTTGCCAAGATGAAAATGATAATGAAAATATGTACAGTTATGTGGATATTGGGTCCATAAAAATGCTGACATTATTAAAAAAAATTGGTTCAAGCACTTACGTGTTCTCTTGTCCATTCTCCTGTATTGGACACTCTTAATCGAATTTACCATGGTGAATTATATTGTCTGTTCTCCGATATTGGACACTCCGAATTTACCATGGTAAATTCGATTGAGTGAAAATGGACAAGAGAACATACGCGCAAAAGCTTCTGACTTCACGTCAGTGCTGGAACTAATTTTTTTTCGTAATTTTTTTGAAATTTTCTAGGGGTACGGTTCTTACAAAATTTTAAACACGTCTTTATGTTGATTTTCTACAATTAGTTACCCAGCTTCAATTCGATCGAATCTTTATTTTTTGAGTTATCGAGGAAATAATATTCCAGGTGGGCATAACTCGGAAACCGTTAGACCGATAATGCCCATAAACGAACTTAACTCTCCCATTGAGATGCACAACCTAACCTGAAAACTTCAAGCCGCTATCTCTTTCCGTTCTCAGGTTATCGTGACAGCAAAAAATTTTTAATAATTTTTTAAAAATTTCTAGCGACAAGATGCTCACAAAATTTGACAAACGTACTTAGGTTTATATTCTACAACTATTCACCAAGTTTCAATTCGATCGGATTTATATTGGTAGAAAACAAAATTATTACTCGGAAACCAAAAATTTCAAGTCGCTAGGTCTTTCCGTTCTCAAGTTATCGTGGCAACGGCCGGATGGCCGGACGGCCGGCTGGACAGAATCAGATTTGAACTCGAATTTTTCATTGGGGAGTCGAACCCAATCGTTCGAGGCCATTTTCGTCAAAAAATTCGAAAGTTACAGACATTTGGGCAAAATGATAACGCGATGTTCTCCCGAACATACGCGCAAAAAGGTAGACCAAAAGGTTCTGATCTTACCGCAATCGACGTGAAGAAAAAAAGAAAAACGAAGTTGTGGATTTTGCAATTTGGGTATAAAAAGAAAACAGGAGAAAATGTTGTCTTGGATTTTAAGAGAAGAAGAAACAGCATATACATAATGCTATTCAAATTGGTGAAAAAGTTGAGGTATGTTATGCGCCACAATGTTAGATTGTTGCATCGCCTCAATAAAATGTAAAGCATGTCTTCAGTATTTCTATTTAAAATGCATAAGCGTTAAGAAAATTCCAAAGAAGCAGAGGTCCTGTTTAAATTACTCACGTTAGAATATTTAAATTTAGGATGCAAATTACTTTATTTTCTGTGAACAACATTAGTTACTTTGAAATAATATTTTTCAAAAATATAATATTGTAACATTTATTTGAATCAAATGATTTCACGCTTGTGACTAATGGAGGTATGATTATGATTCTTCTTATGCTGGGACCACACTAGCGGGCGAAGATTTTTATGGCTTTATCGCGATGTTCTTGTCTACATCTGCAGTCAACGCGACGTGACGATTATTCTTGGAAATTTAAATGGAGGAAGCAGTGGCGTTCTATTATACATTATGTCGTTGAATATTTATCTACTACAAGTCGGAAGTTTCCTCCGAAATCAAACTTGCACTCAAAATCTGGAGCGCTACTGAACTGAACTCCGAACTGGCATATTGCATCATAAGAAAACCCTTTGATGCGTTCCAGTTTACCGACAGCCCGGCGAAATATATTCGTCTTCGCCAGAATACACCGTGATTCGAAGAAGTATGTACCTGGCTACACATGTCGCGAAAACGCGAATATTCGCAGAAATGCGCTAGTGTGGCCCCAGCATTATAATTTCGGGACCGTAAGCGGGCCCCGAGTCGGGAAACCACCAGTCCCGACAAGACTTCTAGTGACGTCATTCGATGTTGTTATTCGGGACTGGACATGGATCCCGAGTCGGGACTCTAGTCACAGCGTACTTTTTAAAGAGGGATTTGCGTCGCATCGCCGTATCTTTGGTGAGGGCGCTTCTATCACACACCACGTACCGCGACTTATAAGCGACACGAAGTCGCGGTCGCGTTGCGGTCTCGTAGTGCTGGTATACGAGCGGCCTTACACACATTTTTATGAAAAATCTACGGATACAATTTATGCTAAAAATATCTTTCAAATTTCAGAAACTGTGGAGTATACGGGAAATAATTCCTCAATGTTTCCACAAGGATGGTTATGTCTTCTGTTATGATTTTTCTCTACCCTTGCATAGTAGTTACGATTTTGTTACAGAAATGAGGGAGTATATGGGTGAAAAATCGCACAGAGTGTTTGGTTTCAGTCATTTAGGTAGAAAATTCAGGAATTCTTATTCCAGATATATTTAATTCTTCATTATAGGTGATGGAAATCTCCACTTACAAATATCAGTCAAGGAATTCTCTGACGAAGTCAAGAACTATATTGAGCCTCACATCTATGAGAGAATTGAGGAACTCAAAGGGAGCATTAGTGCTGAACACGGTATCGGATTTTTAAAGAGGAAATATTTACCGATGATCAAATCAGAAGTGGCTATTTCTGCGATGATGAATTTGAAACAGATGATGGACCCTAAAGGGATATTGAACCCTTATAAAGTTATATGACACTTAAAACTGATTAATGAAAAGAAGACTGTTCTCTGTATAAAAAATAATCATATTAGCTAGTATTTTGAATATACATATATGTTTTTTTATTTTTTTTTTTTTAGCTTCACACTTATGTGGGTCCTAAGGTGTTGCCCGGGCGCTAGCGCCAAGAGCAACTCCACCAGTTAATGCGGATACACAGCTTTTCGTATGTATATATATATATATATATATATATATAAATAAGGTTGATATTTACGGTCTTACTTTGACTAAGGGAGAAAAATAAGGGATGTCGAACCAATATAATTGTAGAAGTTTACTCTTTATTCATTAACCGAGCTTTAAGAACAATTTGTTTCCTTCCTCAGGGTTCCTACAAAACAACAGAGTTATCTCATATTTAATACATTTATATTGGGTTTCACGGCGCTTCGATTAGCTTCATCGTGGATTTAATTCGATGGTTGTATGAAAAATGAACTGAAAATCGACATAGCATCGCACTAATTCGGCAATTAAGAGCTGTCAAAGCTTCGTGAAACCCACCGTTATGTTGGGTTTCACGAAGCTTCGATTAGCTTAATCGTGGATTTTATTCGATGGTTGTATCAAAAATGAACTGAAAATCTACATAAAATCACACTAATTTGGCAATTAAGAGCTGTCAAAGCTTTGTGAAACCCATGAGTGTAAGAGTCTTTCAATGTGTATACATACTGAAAATTGAGGTTTTTAAATTTCTCCAAAGGTAAAGGAATGGTTATCTGAATATACAGTATTTATGTGATTGATTATATTTTGTTGACGTGTTTATGACAAATTAGGCGCAAGGTGATTTGATGAGTGATATTGTGAAATTTAATTTTTTTTAGATCAGTGACAATTCTTCTTTATTCATCAATTGGTCCGTCGTAGATGGGTCTTCTATTCAGGGATGATAAGTATATATAGATGTTCCTTAAATTCCGATTTCTTGTTTATGGGACTTTCTTAGTTGTTAATGTGGATCATTTCTAAAACGGTTCTTTTCTTGTAGTTGTTGTGGCTATCTAAAATGTTTATACCTTCTAAGTCTTCCCTATGGTCTTTTTGATTAGCATGTATTGATAATGCACATCTTGGGTTATTCAATTTTATGTCACTTTTGTGTATTGCGATTCTGTTTTTTAGCCATTGAGATGTTTGACCTACATATTTTTGATCGCAGTCTTTGCAACTTATTTGGTACACTACATTTGATCTCAGGTTTGTTGGTACAGGGTCTTTGGGTCTAGTATAAAGGGAAGCAACGGTTTTCTCATTTTTGAAAATTAGTCTTATTTCCTTTTGTTCGTTGAAATTTTTTTTTATTTTAGCAGACAAAGTCTTGATGTTAGGGATGGTGCAGTATTTGATGATTATGTTATTTTTTACGTTCTCGGTTGTTGAGTTCTGTTCATTTTGAACTGTGTTGCTGGAAAACAAAAGCTTGTTCAGCATCTTCGGTGGATATGAATTTTCTAAATGAATATTTTTTAATTTTTTTATATTTTTGTTGACAAACTCTGGGTGTCATATCCTCTTCATTCTGTTAATTTTTTCTTTTATGAAGTTCATTTTTATTTTGATGGGTTGATTAGAGAAGTAATGAATGTATTTATTAGATGAGATGGTTTTTATGTACCAGTCTAACTTAATAAGGTTTCCAAATCTGCATACCTTTGTGTCTAGAAATGGTTAAGAGTTTTTGTCATCTTCTATCTCTATGGTAAATTGTATATGTCTATTGAAGTTATTGAAAATTTTAAGGATTGTTTCATTTCCTTTTGCAGGTATTGCTGTTATAATGTCATCTACGAATTTTTTTATGTAGGGTAACTTAAACGGTAATTTTGGTATGCATGATTCTAACAGATAATCCATTACATACAGTGATAGTATTGGACTCAGTTTTGATCCCATTGTGCAACCCAATAGTTGAATGTAGTATTTCTCCTCAAAAACCCCGAGTCCAGTAGGAATTATATAGTTTGCATAAAGTCTTTTTGGTTCAGATTGCAGTGGTTTTTTATGTTCTCCCATTTCTTCTCTATTGATTCCAGGACTAAATCCTTTGTTATGTTTCCAAAGAGATGTATTACATCTAAAGAAATTACTTCATAGTTAGGTGGAAGTTCAAATTTGTTGATGACACTTGCGAATTCAAAAGTATCTTTGTCATAGTACTCACTGTTAGTATCATAAGCATTTGTTAAAATTTCAGCTATAAAAGACGCCAAATTTGTTGTTGGTCATTTTATGTCTGATACAATTGCTCTTAATGGTGTATTATTTTTGTGTGTAGGATTTCCATATAGGCGGGGGGCTATTGAGTTATATCTCTTCATTGTTTTTCCTTGAACTTCATCTATGATTCCTTTTTTCATCCAGTCAGATATAATTTTGCTACTTTTGATTGATAATGTTGGTGTCGGATCTCGTGCTACCTCTCTAAAACTTTCAGAGGTCAAAAGTGTGTACATTTTCATTAAGTAATCACTTTTTGTCATAATGACTGTCACCGAACCCTTGTCGCTGTTCAGAAAAATTAGATTTTCATTTGATTTCAAGAAGCTTCTGGTTTTTCTGTACATAGTTTCTATCACTTCCGTTTGTGTTTTGTTTTTGTTCTTGTTTAGGTGGTTCGTTACAATACTGGTCACTCTGGCACGTAATAAATCTTGTGTTTCTTTAGGTGTCTTATCTAGTATGTTTTCAATGTCAGCAACGAACCTATTTATAGAAACGTCCTTCACGTTATTAGATATGCTGAACTTTGATCCCAATGTCAGTACGGTCTCAACTTCAGTAGGAATGGACTCATTTGAGAGGTTTTTGAACCACTTTTGTTGGGTTTTGTATTTGGTTTTCTTTTGTTCCTTCATTCTATTTATTTTATCCCTATTTTTTTGTTTCATCCTGTGGAATTCTTTATTGAAAACAATATTTCGTCACCTCAAAAATTCTGTCATTGTTGATTGTGGTAATTTGGTTCCCAGTTTTTCCTGGATATCGTCCCTGATCTTTTCCAATTTTCTGACTTTAAGTTGCGTATGATCAATCTCGAGTCTAATAATCTTGTATATAAGTTTGTTGTTAAATTCTGCCACTTTTCTATTGAGCTTGTTGTTTGTGTTAAACTCGAAAAGATTGTTTATAAAGCATGTGTATGAAAAAAGTGTTAGCAGAGGTTAGTGTAACGAGTTACCATATAATTTGATATATGATACTAGAGCTTAGGGGTAAAAACCCAGCAAAAAAACCCTATCTCCCCGTAAGTGTTGTGAATTATGAAAATTGAAATTCTTAACAAAATATGCTGAAATATTAAATATTGAAGGGCATCTTTTTCGTTACTATCGCTTCTTCCTTCAACAAGCAGATAAGTTTCTCCAAGGAACCCCAAACTCAATCTGTAAGAGGAAAAGAAAAAAGGAGAAAACGAGCAAATTAAAAATGAGATATTCTATATTTTATTAAATAGAATTGAGACTCGCTACCCATTCAAAAGAAGATTCAGAAACATTATAAATAGCCCTAAAACCATCTTTGAAGCTATATATGCGACAATTATTAACTAAATGATCTATGGTTTCCTCTGCTTCCCCGCATTCACAACTAGGGCTCTAAACTGAGTTCCATCTGAAAAGCATGCTTTTGCAACGACCATGACCGATTCTTAGACGATTCAGAATATACCATATTTTCCTTGGAAGGTCAAACCCCGGAACTCTATTTGAAGGTTCAGAAATTAAATCTTTGTTGAATAAATGGCAAGAAATCCAATCGATGGTCTTAAGTAGATATCCAAGTACGAGTATACCTACACACCAATCGCTGCTATATGGATTCGAGTGAGTAATTCAACCATATGCGTAATAGGTATATTATGTATATGAATACAACGTATCTATTATCAAATGTCTATCTATGATATCTGCTGAATGGATGGCATATTTCCAGCACTCCTGCAGAAAGGTATGGAAGAGATTCTTCCCCATCTGCTGAAAGTCATAAGAAGCAGTTTAGCTTTGGGTCAAGTATCTAGTAAATGGAGAAGGACAAAAGTAACCTTCATACCAAAACTAGAGAAGAAGGACGGGACTGATCCTCGATCTTTCAGACCCATTTGTCTGACATCGTTTCTACTTAAAACGATGCAGAAGGTAGTGGACAACTACATAAGATCGGAGAATCAGCATGCTTACAGGGCAGGCCGATCTACAGAGACTGCTCTGTATCAGCTGACTGAAGTCATCCAGAGAACTTTGGACAATAAAGAAATCGCAATGTGTGCATTCCTGTATATATATGGGGCATTTGACAACACAACACATGTGCCTGTTGAAGAAGAAAGGCGAAGATGAATAAATCCATTATAAAATGGACGAATGAGCTGTTGTCGACGAGGATAGCCGAGGCACGAAAGACGAGAAGTGAATAAATCCTTTATAAAATGGATATATAGCCGAGACACAGGTGGGCAATAAGACCTTTTCTGCCAAAGTCACTCGTGGAACACCTCAAGGGAGAGTAAAGTCTCCCCTTCTTTGGAGCCTAGCAGTGGATGAGCTCCTCCACACACTAACAGAGCTTGGCTTCGGGTGTATCAGCTAAGCTAATGACATAGTCCTAATGGTCGGAGGTAAATTCGAGGGCACTTTATGTAACTTATTAAAGGAGGGCCTTAGAATTATCGAGCAGTGGTGCTTGTCAGTGAGGCTGACAATAAGCCCGAACAAGACCACAGTGGAACTGTTTACTCGGAGAAGGAAACTCCTTAGGCATTTTGAAATCACTGCTAGCAAAAGCAATAAAGGCATTAAGGCCGTGCAGGCAGTTAGCCGGTAAGACTTGGGGCTGCAACCTTAAGATACTGCGATGGATGTACTACATGATTCTGAGACCCATGATCACGTATGGAGCAGTAGTTTGGTACACAAAAACAAGCCAGAATAGCACGAGAAAAAACATTGGCATAGTACAAATGCTGGCCTCTGTGTGTATCACTAGAGCTATGGTCCTATTGTCCTATTGTCCTATTGTCCTATTGTCCTATTGTCCTATTGTCCTTCTCAGACAAGATATTAGCACAGATCATTATGTTCGAATAATAAAGAACTCTTCGCTTTGAAATTGAAAATGCCGAAAGCAGTTTTGAAGAAGCAGAGACAAAGTATGAGGAAGTGCTATACAGAACTGAAATCTGCAATAGGAAAACTTCATTCCGTCTTAGGACATGTTGAACTCTCCAGTAGAACTACTTAGTTTCCTATCCTATCCCTATATTTTATTAAGGTTTAACAGTGACTCGAGTTTCGTAGTACTACTACATTTTGAAACTGGTTTATCTCAAGTTGTGCAGCAAGGTATTTAAATGTCTTCTGTACGCTTATATCTTGACAATTTCGAAAAGTGGGGAATTCCATAGGTACGTCCGTTCGTTTAGAAGGTTTCCTGCCGGGTTATTCAGGTACTTTTATTCTTTATTCAAATGAGCTATCACGCAGTAACGGACTACTGTATCCATTATTTTTCATTTAAATTTCAACACTTGATTCTTGATTTCCGTACAAGAAAAAAGCATAACTGAATCTTCCAATCAGTACATATACGTGAAATATTTCCATAGTAACGACAGATGAAAAATTGTATTCAACAGTCGCCAGGTCTTTGGAATTGTTGAATTCACTAATATCTTCTCAAATTCATTATTTTTCCCAGGAAAATTCACATTGTGAAAGGTACGTAATTACTACGACTTCTATGTAGAGAGGACAACGTTGCGTAGTCATCTGACAGCAAAATGAGCATAACCTAACATTTTCAAAATATACACCGTGAAATGTGTCAAAATTAAATGGCCAACCGGGAGACTTTATGAATGTGAATGGAGTATACATCTTGAGATATCTCCGATTTTTTGTTACGTCACGCAGATGTGATCATAGAATGTTTCAAACAAACGCTCATAGATGTAAACAAAAAAATATGACATTTCAATTGGTTACATCTCATTTTGAATCTAATGTAAAAAATTGAACAAGCACTGACGTGAAGTCAGAAGCTTTTGCGCGTATGTTCTATTGTCCATTCTTCTGTATTGGACACCCTTAATCGAATTTACCATGGTAAATTATGTTGTCCATTCTCCTGTATTGGGCACTTAATTCGAATTTACCATGGTAAATGTCCAATACAGGAGAATGGACAACATATTTTACCTTGGTAAATTCGATTAAGAGGGTCCAATACAGAAGAATGGACAATAGAACATACGCGCAAAAGCTTTTGACTTCACGTCAGTTCTTGAACCAATTTTTTTTTTCGTGATTTTTATAAAATTTTCTAGGGGTACGTTTCTTAAAATTTTTTTTTCGTCATTTTTTTCCAATTTTCTAGGGTTACGGTTCTTACAAAATTTTAAACACGTCTTTATGTTGATTTTATACTACTAGTTACCAAGCACCAATTCGATCGAATATTTATTTTTTGAGTTATTAAGGAAATAATATTCCAGGTTGGTATAACTCGGAAACCGTTAGACCGATTATGCCCAAAAACGAACTCAACTCTCCCTTTCGGATACGCAACCTACCCTGAAAATTGCAAGTCCCTATCTCCTTTCGTTCGAAAGTTATCGAGGCATCGGCCACCCATCTACTGAACTCACACAAGAATGCTCGAATCTCCAACAATATTTATCCGATCGTATTAAAACTTGAAACTTGGCAGTAGAGTTAGGTTATGAAGGCTCTTGCAAAATTTCAGCTATTTCAAACGAATAGTTACTGATATATAGAATTTTTTTTTTTATTTTCAATGATTTATTAAAAATTTTCTACAAATGCTTTCCTCACCAAATTTTGCGAACATGTTTGCGTTGGCATTCTACAACTAATAACCATGTTTGAATTCAATCGGTTTAGTATTTTTCGAGTTAATGAGGAACAAAAAACCACCAAATTTCAGATAATTTCAGATGGCTATAACTCTGAAACCGTTTGGCCGATTATGCTCATAAACAAACTGAAATGTCGCGTTATGGTGCACATCCTAACCTGAAAACTTCAAGCCGCTATCTCATTCCGTTCTCAAGTTATCGTGACAACAAAAATATCTTTTAATAATTTTTTTAAAATTTTCTAGCCATACTATTCGCACAAAATTTCACAAACGTGCTTAGGTTCATATTCTACAACTACTCACCGAGTTTCAATTCGATCCGATGTATATTGGTTGAAAACAAAATTATTACTCGGAAACCACTGGGCCGATTATACCCATTAACGAACTTGTCCGTCGTATTCGGATGCGCAACCCACCCTGAAAATTTCAAGTCGCTAGCTCTTTTAGTTCTCAAGTTATCGTGGCAACGGCCGGACGGACAGAATCAAATTTGACGTCGAATTCTTCATTGGGGAGTCGAACTTAATCGTTTGAGACCATTTTCGTCAAAAAATTCGAAAGTTACAGACATTTGGGCAAAACTATAACCCGATGTTCCCCAGAACATACGCGCATAAATGTAATCTGAAAGATTACATCTGCTAATAACAAACGCTATTTAAGTTGAAAAAGATACGAAAAATGCGGCTAAACAAACGCTTGAAATGTAATAGATGCATCTGATGTGAGTAAACAAACGCAACAAATGAATACTATTTTAGGTCTATGGCCAATAAGGAAATGTCACATTTTCAAATCCATAAATGATGAAAGTAATGGTAGAATTTTGTTTTTTCTGTGTCCAATAGAATTTTACATTGGTTTCCATTGCAGTAACTAAATCAGCAGTAATATTTCTTCATGAACCAATACCAATTTTTTTACATCATGTTCTCAATCATCAACATTATAAACTAATAAGCATATAGAACTAATGTAATATAAAGGTTAATGGAGTGGACTAACATATATCATAGACCAATATTCCAGCATAAAGTCTGTGTATTATATTATTTCTCATATTATGGGAACTAAATTATGACTAATACTTATGGTGTAACGTGATGACTATTTCTCCCTCTGAAATAATCAGAAAATTCTTGCCGCAAAACTGAAGAATTGTATTGACAGAAAAGAATACGACAATCAATCTATCGTCATTTCTAAATAGCGCTATATACAGAAGAGGAAACGATGTTCACTCGAAAACGAATAAAACCGAATCAGTAAAAACACAAGAGTTTCTGAAATCTGAGCTGTTACAAATCCATGAGATCTAAATAGTCGAATTTAAGCGAATAACTAAAAGAGAGTGATTAAAACCAATCCCTTTCTATCATGACCAATAATTAGTGATGATTGAAAGGAAAGGGATTGGCCTTAACCACTGTGTTTTGGTTACTCGCTCGAATTCGACTTATTACTATCAATACCTATATCATTCAATGACTGACAATCTACATATTATTCAATGACTGCGCCTTGAAACTCTTGACGCGCAAGTAATTTCTTAAATTTTTGTTTATCTCTTAATATTGTCAAATAATCTGTATGTTGGATATTCGAAACTCCGAAATATGTTGAATATTCTTCACATCCCAAGGCCCAAGTGCATTTCAAGTCAGTTTGAAGCATTCTGCCCCCTTTCTTTTCCGCTTGGATTAGCTCCCCACCGGAAAGAGTGCAGACATGAAAAAATTTCAGTTGTTATATTTTGTTGTTCCTGACATGAATTTCAAGAAATGGTATTTCCAGCTGTTTGCCACCTCTAACTACTCGATACATCTCTAAAGGGTAGCGCAATAAAAACATGGTGAGAAAGAAAAAATTGGTTCAAGCCCTGTGGACAGGAGCTTTTTGGCGCTCTTGTTCAAACAGGCAAATTATATCTCCGAAAGTATTGGTTTCTCAGAGTTAGGAATTATATCAATGGATTCCTTTGATGGAAATGCATCTTGAGATAAATAAAATTTAAAAAAAAAAGAGCAATCTGCAATGATTCAAGCACTTGGAATGTGTCGTTGCAACTTACACTCGGTGCATAGTTTTCACAACTATAAGTATAATATATAGTATAGTATATTCGAAATGTCTAGAGCAAGGCTGGAGACAATTAAAGCAGATTGTCCATTTATTCCTGATATTTGAGTAGGTAGTGGATTACGAACTTAATTATTTCAATAGTTCAAAATATATTAATAAAATACTATCCTCTTTTCAAAATTTAAAATTTAATAGTTCATACCACTAACAAAATCTTTTCTGTATTATGAACCTTAAGTCAAGAAAAAATGTTTGATACACAAATGTAGATCCATATTTCAGTATTTTTTTGCTAGCAACATTAAACAAATACTGTATATAAGAACATGTCTTACTACTTAAAGAAGTAAAAGGTAATATTAACCTCAGTGGTCAACGAACAGTAATTTTTTTGATGATTCCATTATGTTCTTCTTTTCTATTACCTCCATAAACTACATCAAAACAGTCTTGTATATATTCACAAATTCAAGAATCGAACACTTGCTTTGCAAGAGAAAATAACAACTACGAATTGACAATCTCTAATAGCTAGAGAAGATGACATTTATGAATAGTGATCACAGACAGATTCTGTGTTCACATTCTGTGAATACATAGAACTTATTATTATTGAAACTTTGAAACATCATATCTCCGAAAGTATTAGCTTGCTAGAGTTGAAATTGATAACAATTGATTCTTATGATGAAACTGCATCTTAAAAAAATTTGAATTCAAAATCTTGTAATGAAAAAAAAAATATTTTTTTTCGTTACTCCGAAACTATTAGGACAATTTTGCCTAATAACAAAGTTAACCGGGATATTTATCCCTCAAACCTACTCGGAAAATTTCAACTGTCTAGCTCATTCCGTTCGAGAGTTATCGTGTTAACGGACGGCCGGACCGAATCGATTTCGACCACGGATTCTTGATCAGTGAGTCAAACCAAATCGTTCAAGTCCATTTTCAGCCAAAAATTCCAAAATTACACACATTTGGGCAAATTTATAAGCCTCTGTTCCGAGGAACAAGAGCGCTAAAAGGAAGATTTGTTTTTAAATTTCTCCATTTCCGTCCACAAATGTTAAAAATGGGTTCAAGCCCTGTGGACAGGAGCTTTCTGGCGCTCTAGTTCAAACAGGCAAATTATATCTCCGAAAGTATTGGTTTCTCAGAGTTGGGAATTATATCAATGTATTCTTATGATAGAACTGCATCATAAAGGAAATTCAATTCAAATAATAGTTTATTTATCAAGATTAAATGAGCAATCTGAGAATGAGAACTGCACCATGGAAGAAATCGAATTAAATCAGGCCAATTTTGCCCAATAACGAACTCAACCGAGATATTCATCTCCCTAACCTATTCTGAAAATTTCAACTACCTAGCTCATTCCGTTCGAGAGTTATTGTAGAAAAACTTTTTTTAAATTTTCAAAATTTTTTTTGACACTTTGCGGTAATCTGGTCAATACAAAACTTCACATGCGTATAAAGGTCATGATTCTACAATTTGATGTTAAATTTCAGATAGATCGAGTGATCGGTTTCGGAAATATTCATAAAAAATATTTTTACTAAAATCGGCCATAACTCCGAAACCGCTTGATGGATTTCGCCCATTAACGAGCTCGTCCGAGATATTTACGCTCCAAACCCACCTTGCAAATTTCAATTCACTAACTCCTTTCGTTCGAGAGTTATCGTGCCTACGGCTGGCCGGCCGGCCGGCCGGACAGAATCGATTTCGACCTCGGATTCTTGATCAGTGAGTCGAACCAAATCGTTTAAGACCATTTTCAATGAAAAATTCGAAAATTACAGACATTTGGGCAAATTGATAAGCACTCAGTTCCGAGAAACTAGAGCGCCAACAAGTTTCGTATGACAATTGCCCAAAACAGGTTTAAAGTACCTACAAATAGTAGATATTCCATAAAACATGTATGAAAGAAGAGTAATAATGAAAAAATTACCTTGTAATCGATCAAAAATTTCCTGATCTACGTTCACCAAATTTTCTCCTCTCTCGAACTACAGATTAATTATGCTTTCAATATTTACGTAATATTTTCAAACATTTTTGGGTGAGGTCCCCGTTGCATCGCTTAAATACGAGTATTTCAACCCCAATATTTTTGAAGTTATAATATTCCCTTCCGTTAGTCCCGACATAAAATGAGAGAACTGAGCATTCTCTTACTTCATGTTCCGTTCCGAAATGTAAGACTTTTCTGCGAAAAACTAATTTCGGAGCAAACAACTGAGATTTTTCTCACTTCGCTCACATTTCGGAATACACTTTAATCTCATAATTATTCGATTGATTAGATAATGTCATGTTTCAGGAAAATAAGTTGACAATATGACAATTCATACATAGAATAATTATATCATTCTGTGAAATACGATTTTTTATTGAAATTTTGAAATCTCCTATCTCCGAAAGTATTAGCTTGTTAGAGTTAAAAATGATATCATTGGATTCCTATGGTAAAACTGCTTATTGAAAAAAATTTAATTTGGAATTTGTTTTGTAAAAAAAAAAACTTTTTTTTGTTACTCCGAAACCATCTGTCCGATTTTGCCCAATAACGAACTTAGCCGAGATATTTATCTCCCAAACCTACTCTGAAAATTTAAACTGTCTAGCTCATTCCGTTCGAGAGTTATCGTGCCTACGGCCGGACCGGCCAGACCGGCCGGACAGAATGAATTTCGACCACGGATTCTTGTTCAGTGAGTCGAACCAAATCGTTTAAGACCATTTTCATCGAAAAATTCGAAAATTACAGACATTTGGGCAAATTGATAAGCACTCATTTCCGAGGAACTAGAGCGCCAAAAATTGGGAGATATTGGACGTTTTGCTTCAGTGTTTTGAGGTACATTAATCTTACGAAACCATTACCAAGAAGGAAATAGATTTCGATAGGTTTTGATTTCGTATAATTATCCAGTAAGAATGATTAATTATTTAAATGTCCAAATATTTGTTATGAGTATAATAATTGATTGACAAAAACAGTTGCTTTTTCAGATTACATACATTTTGAATAACTTAATCTATTTCGATATGATAAAATTTTCGAATTAAAAAAGTTGCCTCTAATGGGATTAATGGGCGCTTGTAGAGCACAGGAATTTCAGTCGTCACAAATAGTTATGGCAAAAGTGGATTTTCACTTAATGTTATGATTAGTATTTCCTTATAATTTTTTTCAATGATGTTTGTTTAATCGTCCTGAAAGCTGAAAGATATTCGTGTATTCAAAGATAAAAAATAATTTTAATGTTATATTTTATTTACGAAAATCAGAAGATGTTTAAGAAACAAAATAATCGTAGAACAAGGAAAACAATTTTTGGAATTTGGTATAACCATCTCTGACTCCGATGACAACTCTCATTCAGTGTGGAAGGCTTCTCATCATTACAGGTTCCAAAGATGCTCTATTCAAGTCTGGACCTACTGCTGGCCATCCTAAAACCACCACTTCATAAAGATATTGAGTTGTTCTTCTAGCAACGTGTGGATATGTTCTAGTTTGAGTTCACTGTGGACTGATTATGAACACTACACTAGTAACTACACCCTTGTGCACTACAAATTCTGTCCTCTGAAATATGTTTCGGAAACGATGCCTCCATCTTCTGAGATGAATGATACTGCAGAACGAAACAATTCACCTCAATAACAGGAGCAAACGGTACCACTTTTTGGCGCCAACTTTGTGCTGCCAAATATCTGTAATTTTCGAATTTTTGGCTGAAAATGGTATTAAGCGATTTGGTTCGACTCACTGATCAAGAATACGTCGTCGAAATCGATTCTGTCCGGCCGGCCGATTAGCCGTCCGTTAACGTGATAACTCTGGATCGGAATGAGCTAGACAGTTGAAATTTTCAGTGTAGGTTTGGGAAATAAATATCGCATCTAATTTCGTTATTGGGCAAAGTCGGTCGAATGGCTTCGGAGTAACGAAAAAAAAAATTTTTCACATTACAAATTTCGAATTAATTTTTTTTTAAAATGCAGTTTCACCATAATAATGCATTGATGTCATTTTAAACTCTAACAAGCTAATACTTTCAGAGATATGATATTCCAAAATTTCAATAATACATCGTACTTCTATGTTTTCACAGAATGCGAATTCTATCTGTCTATGTTCTATCTGCGATCACTGTTTATACATGTAATCTTATCTACCCATGACAGACATGTCAAATGTATTTCTGTTCTAACAAAGTAAGATTGAAAGCAAAATGACCAATTATAGGATATTATATAATTACCTCTACCCTATATGCCCTTGGATAATCCATATGATGATGGAAATATATCATTCGGGAAGTTTATCAAATTCAGAATAACTTCAGTGAAAACAAAACTGGAATATTGGCTAAGTTTCAATTGAGATAATATAATTTTCAGAGGAGATTTGAGAAACGAATATCTCGAATAAGTTCCTTATTTAATTTAACTTTAGTTTCTTTTATGATGCAGATCTATTATAAGAATCCATTGATATCATTCCCAACTCTGAGAAACCAATAATATCAGAGATGAATTGTCAAAGTTTGAACAAGAGCGCCAAAGCTCCTGTCCACAGGGCCATCCCACTTTTATATACCGATTAGCGCGGAGGCGCGTTTTTGCAATTCCTTTACCAATATAGTCATGGGAGGGGGGCGACTGAATTCGTATAGTTTTCATTTGCAGAATATTACCTACATAACCTAATCTATCATAGTGCAAACATGCAGACTGTATGCAATTATTGCCTATAAGTCCCCCATATTTTTTGAAGCTATAGCTGTTGGTTGTACATGAATTTTTTGGCATCGAATTGTGTACGAAAACGTGTGATGACCTTTTTCCAATGAAGTCAAATAAATGCATTCTTGTGACTGTGATATTGGAAGGGAATTGATCTTTCTTTATTATATCTGTGAAAGTCTTGAAAATAAGGCATGCATTCAATCAATAATAAGTAAGTTTATTCCACAATCTTGCGTTATACTTGACTGAATGATTCAGCAATTGGCAAATCAAAGGAAATGTTAATAGTTTTAGATTGATGTGACTGAACGGTAATGTAACTTTCTGCGCTACACGTTTGACTGGATTCCTCCAAATCAAAATTTCTGTTCGAGGTTATATCACCATGGAAAGTGTGTAAATATGTTTCACCATGAAAATTTTAGATAAATCTTGCCGGTCACTCTTAGTCAATATATTTTTTGAAGAAAGTCCGTACTTTTGTTCGATGGCACATTACAATATTGTCCTCCATAATCAAAATAACAATTAAGACACTGTTTCAATATTTTCTTCGAAATACACTGCTCAACAATTGATAGGGATCACTTACTTTTTCTAAATTTATTTCTGAATTATTCGCTCCAAGATTATAGATTCAGTCAGATATCAGAGTATTTTCAGTTGATAATATGGTTCACTTGAGAAAAGAATGAAAAAATGGAAAGTTGGAGAGAAAAAAAGACTTTATTAGGAACACTCAAAATTCTGTGTTTGAATAACATAAAAATTTTATGATGACACCACAAGAAGGCTAAAGTTTCGGTTAAGCTAGTACCTAGTTGGCCCCCCACGAGCTCGTCTCAAGCATTCTACCCTACGAGGCATACTTTCAATCAAACGATTTATAAAATTTTGGGGCAAATTCGTCCAAATATCCCGTAAAGCGTTAGAAAGGTCCTCCAGGTTATTGATCGGTTGTTCTAAGGTTGACAATTGTCTAGACATCTCAGACCAGACATGTTCGATGCAATTCATGTCTGGAGAGCGAGCTGGCCAGTCCATCCTATCAATAGCATGAGTTTCTAGCGCTTCATTAACCAGACGACTACGGTGTGGACGGGCATTATCGTCAATTAAAATGAAATTCTCGCCCAAGGCAGCCGCAAACGGAACAATTATGGGTTCAATAATCATATCGTGATATCTCTGGCTGGTCATTGTGGTGTTCTGCAGAACAACCAACTCTGTGCGTTGGTTCAAACAAATGCCTCCCCATACACATATAGAACCTCCGCCAAAAGCTGTTGTGGGTACCATAAACTGTTCTGCATACCTTCGACCTCTTTCCCTCCAAGCAAGAATACGTCCATCGGAGTTGACCAAACGAAATCTAGACTCATCCGTAAATAAACATCGGCTCCAATCTTCAACTGTCCAATTGCGGTGCTCCTCAGCCCATTGCCGTCGATGAACCCGGTGTTCCCTATTCAAACGGGGATGTTGTACCCTCCTACGTGCTCTCAAACCACGAACATGTAGTCGTCGTCTTACAGTCTGGTTCGAAATTAGAACTCCTGTTGCAACTCTCAGTGATCTATTGAGCCGCGACGCCGGGTAAGTGGGATTTCTCCTAGCATTGAGGACCAAAAGACGATCTTGGGCAGCTGTTGTACTGCGCTGCCGACCTCCCCCATGAACATAAGCTACTGAGTCGTTTTGGATGAACCTATTCCAAGCCCGACTCACGACACTTTGCGAAACATTCAACCGCCGGGACACTTCTCGCTGGGACAAACCTTCCTGTATCCACCGTATGATTTGGTCCAGTTGCACAGGAGCCAAACGTCTTCTCGGCATGACTGATAAGCTGATATTGTTCTCATTTCTTCAATTATTGTCACCTTATGTGTTTGAACGAGAGAAAAAAACAGATTTAATAATAAATACCACATTGCTTTTCACTCCACATGTAACAGCCTACAGATAATAATCGATTTTGTGAACAAGAGCCGATGAAGTGAGGAAAAATTTGATATAATCAACTCAAAACATCTTAATTTTTCCTTAGAGAACATATAATGTACAGATATTCACGAGATAACTTGAAAAAAATACAAATGAAGAGAAGTTCATAAGTGATCCCTAGCAATTGTTGATCAGTGTAGTAACTCTTGTGTTTAACACGGTTATTTGAATCGTTGATACTTGTTATTTATTAAATATCGCTTATATTTGGGGAAAACTTAATACAAGTTGGATTCAAATTTCGTCCTCTTGTGTTCGGAAAATTAATAACCAACAAACTTAATTTACAACTCCTATTCCAGTACGTCAATGTCTAAACTACTTGATTGGAGTATGCAAGTATTATTCTGCAAACGAGGAGTATAGGTACTCAAGTTCAGTCGACATTCTGACTGTTTCAGTATAATTGTAAAATCGCGTCAGGGACCATCTATACTTGGTTGGCCATGATTTAGATGTATCACGTTTTTGTAACTAAAACTAAAGCAGGTTGGCACTCCTGTATGAAATATCTGTCAAAACAATTCGCTGAGACGTTGACAATTTCTACTCTCAACAATCAACATAATGTTCCATCTTAGACAAGATATTATCACAGATCATTATTTTCGAATAGTAATGAACTCTTCGCTTTTAAATTGAAAATGCCGAAAGCAGGTTTGAAGAAGCAGAGATAAAGTATCTGGAAGTGCTATACAGAACTGAAGTCTGCAATAGGAAAACTTCATTCTGTCTTAGGACAAGTGGAACTCTCGAATGAAATTACTTAGTTTCCTATCTCTTTGTTTTATTAAGGTTTAACAGAAACACGGGTTTCGTAGTACTACTACACTTTGAAACTGGTGTATTTCAAGTTGTACAAGAAGGTATTTAAATGTTTTCTGTAGGTTTATTTCTTCAGAATTTCGAAAAGTGGGGAATTCGATAGGTACGTCTGTTCTTTTAGCAGTTTTCCTGCCAGGTTATTCAGGTAGTTTTATGCTTTTTTCAAATGAACTATCACATAGTAACGAACTACTGATTCCATTATTTCTCATTAAAATTTCAACACTTAATTTCCGTATAAGAAAATAGCATAACTGAATCTTCCAACCAGTTTATATACGTGAAATAATTTCCATAGTAACAATAGATGAAAAATTTTATTCAACAGTCATCAGGTCTTTGGAATTGATGAATTTCACATGATATCTTCTCAAATTCATTACTTTTCCCAAGAAAATTCACATTGTGAAAAATACGTAGTCACTACGACTTCTATGTAGAGAGGACTACGCTGCGTAGTTATCTGACAGGAAAATCAGCATAACCTAAAATTTTCAAAATATACACGATGAAATGTGTCAAAATTTAATTGCCAACCGGGAGACTTTATAAAAGTGAATGGAGTATATGAATTACGGTCAACTCTATGTGACCTTCAAAGCAGATGACTCCACATACCATAATGGAGCCACCGCCAAAATTACTTGCTGGTCTCATGTCACACTGTGCAAATCGTTCACCTTCGTGGTGATAGAATGAAATACGTATACGAACCTAATGCAGATCTATACTAATCTGTAAACAGAATATTAGTCCAGTTATTAATAGTGCAAATAACATGTTCTCTCACCTAAAACGTGCGTCATGGTATAATATAGTGCAGTATCAGGCATTTTGGATCCAATTCCAATTTACCTAACCTGTTTTTAACCGAATTAATGCTTATTTGGAGATAACGGACTATAGAGAGAACATTTTGCCAGTTGCCTTGAAGAAATACCACTGTCCGTTAGGGCTTGAAGATGTAAATAATCGTCATCTGCAGAGATCGTACACCTTGGACGACCTGATATAGGTCTTCTCTTGAACTCCATATTCTCCCTCTTGGGTTGTACGGAGGCCCTGTACCCCATTGCTCCTACGTGTAAAGTGGGAGAGGCTAAGAACCGATGACATCCTGGCCAAAATGACGAAAGTCCACATGGAGGGGTCCCTCTCGCCATAGGAATGCTGGGTGTTGGGTTTCCTAGGTATAACGTCTTTAGTTCGGTTAGGTTACAGCAGTTGAACATAATGCGTTGGGTAGTTTCATCTATGTTCCTGCACCAGTGACGCACGGAACAGCCAGTTAGCCTCATTCTCTTTAAATATTCATTAAACAGGTGGCCTGCTATGGCACCAGTCACTAGCCCTAGTTGGTTCCGCTCCAGTGATAGGAAATTCAATTGTCTGAGTTCGTCCGTCGTGCTCAATTCAGATGAAAATTTCCTTTCCTGCCATTTCTCAAAAAAAACTTTGACAGATATACGACAGATAGGCAGGGACGGTACCGGCCCAGTAAATGCTGAGCGTCCTGAACAATATACTATCACATCATTGTCACTTTTCCCAGATACTAAGTGCTATTTTTATAGCAACCTGTATGATCGTGAGGTGTATGGGAGGTACACTGAGTAGACATTCTAAGGATGCTGTGGGAGATGAATATGCCTCACCACCACAGTAGACAAATCAGATTGACCCCATGTCAGTACTTTTTTACTTCCTTCATAGTGAAGTCAATCTGCATTGGTGCGCTTGCTAATGACACGGTTATACTGACTCCTCTAGGTCCTCCCCGAGGAGATCCCCCAGAAGCTGCTGGGAGCTTGAGTGACTTAGGATATTCAGTTGTGTTCTGTGTAGAGTTTGTTACTGTGTCCTCACGTTATCTTAGGCGCAGCACTGTTTTTTTTAACCCAACAGTGAATGGTGGCCACTACCGTCTAACTTGATCTCTGGTTCGCTTTATCCACCGGAGCACTCAACATTCAATTCAAATTTGTAGACGTGACACAAGCGTGCCAAATAGTACTGGCTTCACGTCCGGGCCTTTTTTTATATTTTGTCAAGTTTCATTGACAATTATTTTCACTTTTACAGTCTGGTCTATACCTATTAGTTTTACCGTAGGTTGAAATAGAAAAAAAAAGATTGTGATCAGGGGATCCCCGTTACGAACGCAATTGCTTTCGCCAATTCTTCAAATCCGAATGTGATTTAATATAGATATTCCAAATATAGTTATTCGTAAGTTCGTCCCATACGATAAACCCATATGTCGGCTCAGACCAGACCACACTCCCATGATCACTCTATGATATTCACTTGCATCAGAGTACAAACAACAACATAAACAGCCAGCTTACATAAGCGCATGCGCAGTTCACTCGTCACCGATAGTGCATAATGAATTTCAAAATTATCCCTAGGGCCACGGTACTGACACTCCAACTTGGAAACAATGCCATTTCCCTGAAACTACCTTGCTCTCGCACAGAATTGCCATGAATTCCCTTTCAAAACAATATCGGTACAGCACCAGACCCATGACCCCTGTATGTAAACCACTCTCAATCTAACCCGTACAACCTAAAAACAGCCACCGCTCCTCTGCCCATACACTGTCCACTACGGGCCGAAAGCCCTGTCAAAATCACACACAAAAATCCGATTCTACTACAATAGTGGTTCAGGAGATATCGCAGCTTCAATCCATGAATGCTCGGACCCTCTCAAGGGAATTCTATGGAGGAATAGCAAATTCGAAAGTAAACAGATTATGAAATTGTGCATGCTCCAAAAGTTCATTCTTGGTCACCTAAATTCCAAAATTAGACTCAATCCGATATTTGGTTTCGGAATTTCAATTGAAATATTCCTCAAAATAGTCAAATATTTTTTAATTTTTTTCTTGTCATTTGATCCTCACAAAATTTTGCGTAAGTGCCACCTTTCGCAACTAACTACCCAGTTTCAATTCAATCAGATCATCATTTTCGAGTTATTGGGAAAACAAAATTTTCAAATTTAAAAAATACAGAACCTTCCATGCATATAAGGGTTGTGCGGAATTTCAGAAATTTGATACTGAATTTCAGAAAGATCGATTGAGAAGTTTCGGAAATATACTTTAACTAAAAATAGCCATAATTCCCAAACCACTCACTAGATTTTACCCATTGAAGAACTTAACTAAGATAAAGAAATATTCAGAAAAAATACTTTAACTGAAAAAGGCCATAACTCCCTAACCACTCTCTAGATTTTACCCATTGAAGAACTTAACTAAGATATTTATGCGACGAACATATCCAGGAAAATTCAACTTTCCAACTCATTTCGTCCGAGAGTTATCGTGCTCAAGGCCGGTTGGACGGACAGAATTGGATTCAACCCCAGATTATTCATCGGTGAGTCAAACCCAATCGTTTGACACCATGCTGTTCCTGGCGGAACAAGCGCGCAAAACAGTATAGCAAACCATGCATGGAATATAACATTCTTGATAGTTTTCATTTCAAATTGTTTAATGTTTCAAGTATTTGTGATACTTTTTGTGGTTACTGTATAATCTATGAAACTAGAAAACATCCAGGATCTTGGATTGGTTTATTTGGTAACAGTACCAAATACTACAATAATCAGAAATTTCAAAGTGACGAATAATTTATGTGGTATTTGTAGAAAAATATAGTGCTACGATCACTTGAAAAACAATCTCAATATCCCTAATCTTTCAACGTGGTAAATGTACTATAATCAGAAGATAGGTATCCATAAGTTCGCTTCATTTGAAAGTCAAATTCCAGTATTTTTTTCGAATTAACACCAACAGAAAGATATTATTTACACTCCTTCATTACATCCTCTGCTACAATTTTAGTTGATCCACTCTCGAACGGCATGACTGGTATATGATATATCTACCGTAGCAAAGGGATACATAGATTCACAGAAGAAAAGAAATGATACAGCGGAATATCAACTCATCAAAACTTCCGAACCAAACTCAACCTTTTCAAAATTTTTGTTCTCCGTTAAAATGCGATAATAATTTAGATTCACCAATATCTGCTATCAATAAATACTTCGAATTGCTCAAAAATAAAAAAGAATATTGTAGAAGTCATATTCTATTTTAGTATACAATTTCTTCTTTTTGGCGCTCGTGTTCATCGGAACAGAGTACTTATCAATTTACCCTAATGTCTGTAATTTTAGAATTTTTGCCTGAAAATGGTTTCAAACGTTTTGGATCGACTCACTGATCAAGAATCCGTGGTCAAAATTGATTCTGCCCGGCCAGCTGTTAACACGATAACTCTTGAACGGAATGAGCTAGATAGTTGAAATTTTCATAGTAGGTTTGGGAGATACATATGTCGGATAAGCTCGTAAGTTTCAGAGTAACAAAAAGATTTTTTTTTTGCATTACAAATTGCAAATTTTTTAAGATGAAGTTTCATCATAAGAATCCATTGATATCATTCTCAACTCTAGCAAAATAATACTTTCGGATATATGTTTTTTCAAAATTTCAATAATTATTCGTTTATGATATGATATATGATATTTTATGATATCATAGAATGCTCTAATTTAATTTGCTGATGTATGTAAATCCAACATATGAGGTGAGTCATAGACCTACGTTTTGAATTTAATTTTCATGATGCAGTTCTCTCATAACAAGCCATTGATATCATTCCCAACTCTGAGAAACCAATACTTTCGGAGATATGATTTGTCAAGGTTTGAATAATTACTCGCTAGTAGTTTAACAAGAGTGCTAAAGAGCCTGTCCACAGAGGTTTCCCACATTTTTTATTCATTAAATAATCTGCTTGTATCTTTAATATATTTTTCCAATTTGCTTCCCTGATTTCAGTAAAGAGTTTCCTTCAAATTAGTGAACAACATCCAGTATAGTCGAAATAACATTAGCTATCATTACGTGCTCATAGAATAATATACTATTTCTACTATTTCTACAACTTCGAGAAATATAAAATACTATAGATGTATGGATCGTTGTGCCATATCATAATGAACTATATCATTAGGTACTTATTTTGATCAATCTCCTCAATTCATCCTTTTAATAATTATCGAATGTTTAATTCATATAGTTTGGCACCATGGCCTTCAAAATATATTATTAATATATTCTCCATAAATTGGAGTGATGGATCCAAATAATTCCGTGAAATTAAGTCTACAATTTCTTAACGACGTAAGGTGCCTTTTCGTGGGGAATAACGATTAATGTTAAGAAAGTACGTTACGAAGGGGGAAAAACCACATGGCTTCTTTGCAGAAGGGTGGTTGGCGGGAAAGACGAATTAATTGAGTATAATGATTGTCTTGATAGACACTTAAAAATAAAATTATGGAGCCCTATTTTGAAGATGGAATGAAGTATTTGGAATGTTTCATGGGAAGAAAATATTTTATTGAGCCATCGCGGAATGCAATTATTTTTTCTTTCTAATACTGACTTAGTGTCAGAATATTTCCATATTGGCGGTAGAAAATTTGAAAAGTTGAGATTGAGGCATTGTGAGAATTCTCATCATCAGAATTCAGAGATAATGTTTTCTCTCAAACGAGAAACATCCAAAATGATAAACATTTGGAGTCATGCGATGAATATATTTTTGTAACCTCTGAAATTTCTGAATTTTCTGTTTTCAAATATGTAGAATTTCAGTGATAAAAAAATAATCTCTTTACGGAATAATTGGACATTTTCTCCTAAGATACCGGAGAAATTAGAGGGTAGTAATACTATACCTATAGAGTGATGATATTACGAATATTACATATATATTATGGATATATGGATGTTGGCATGCTGACCTATTTTCTTCACTGCAATACTCTACATGAATCAGCGATTCATATGATATAAACCGCTCATTCTGAATAATGAATGTAAGGCATTCTTGTTGAAAAACTCACTGTGGGTTAGTTGGTAAACGGGACAACTAAATTTTACTCGGGCGGAAAATGTGATAGGAACACCCGACAGCAATTGTTTATTGTTCATTATCTTCGCAAAAATCAATATATTAAATTATTCTGTATCTCAGAAACTATTCGTCCGATAAAGCTGCAATTTTACGAGAGCCTTCAGAACCAAATTTCACGAAAATCTTCGGAGTTTTTCTTTCAGATTTTCGCTTGGTCTTAGGAAGGATACTGATTCAGTCTCGGAAACGTTATAAAATAGTTATATTATCGTGGGTTTTGTTTCGTTACTGTTTGTTAGGCTTTATTGTCCTATATATTGCTTCTGACCATTGTCTTGTGTTCCTTAGGCGAAAGCAATTTGGAACTAATATTATTTTAATTTTTGTAGATATCTATTTTTCAGAGTTTGGGAGAGAAAACCCATAAAGGAACCATTTAGTGATACTATAACTGGAAAAACAAATGAGTATTTTTCTTAAAAATTCCAAATTTCAGAAGCTATGTGTCAGATTTCGCACAAACTTTCAATTAGCCATTTTACAATAGATTACCAGATTTCAGCTCGATCGGCTTCGTATTTTTGGAGTTATTTTATTTTGAAACTTGAATGCAGTTGAAGCCTAATACATTTTTTGCGTGCATGTTCTAGGAAACAGCCGGCTAAAATTTTGCCCAAATGCAAGTGACTCTCGAAATTTTTGCCGAAAATGGTCTCAATTTGGTCAAATTCCGGCCGGCCGTTGCTACGATACTTTTCGAACGGAAAGAGATACCGACTTGATATTTTCAGAGTAGATTTGGGAGATAAATATCTCCGTTTAATTCGTTATCGGGCAAATTCGGGCTGATGGTTTCGGAGTAACGTAACAAAAATTTTGATCACATAATAAATTTCGAATTAAATTTTTTTATGATGCAGTTTCATCGTGATAATCCATTGATATCATTTCAAACTCTAGCAAGCTAATACTTTCGGATATATGATTTTTCAAAATTTCAGTATTAAATCGTAATTCTATGATTCACAGAATGCTGTAATCGAAAATGAAATGTATTTTTATCTATGAATTTCATGATCTGTCTTTATACATATCATCTTGAAGAGTAAATATTTCTAGTTGTTCTAGAAATCAAATTATGATTGAATGCAAAATGACCAATTGAATAACCTCCACTATCGTAGAATTCTGAGGATTATACGATAGTATAGTTTTTGGGTGATAATATAATGCCCGTGGATAATGTATTTGATGATGGAAATATATAATTTAGTAAGGTAATTAAATTGGAATCTGAATATTTCCAGTAATAACAAAATGGAATATTGGCTAAGTTTCAATTAATATGAGTTAATTTTCAGAGTAGATTTGAAGAATGAATATCTCGGAAGAGTTCGTTATCTATTATTGGGTGGAATCGGTCTGATGGTTTCGGATTAATAATTTTTGGCACTATTGTTTTTTTAAATGAAAAATTTTTGCATTTCTTTTATGATGCAGTTTTATCATAAGAATCCATTGATATTATTCCCTATACTGAGAAACCAATATTTTCGGAGATACGATTTGCCAAAGTTTGAACAAGAGCGCCAAAGCCCCTGTCCATAGGGCTTTCCCAATTTTTCCAATAGAGATAGCTCATTACCGTATACACAAGTATCACAAGTATCATCGATAGTACATGCGAATTATCAACTGTATCTGATGATGTAGAAAACATAATATATATTGTTTTATCGATTTATATGTCGATAGGAACGTTACTAAAGATGCAATATGAAACTAATAATACAAAGTAATACAAAGCATAGAAGAACCATACAGTATCACGGGTGAATGAAATCGTATTGAAATAAGCTATTGACCAGTGAGGATTGATTCATATTTTTGTATTTGAGAAATGAAAGTTGTGTATCGTTTTTCTAAAGATTAACTCGCTATGATTATTTTATGCCCGACATTTGATCCCAATAAAGAAGTGATGTAACCATCAGAATTTCATTGAAATTGCTCATAAAATAATGAAGTTATGACGATTTTTCTGAAATGGGCAATGATTGTTTTTCCGGATATCCTCGAAAACCATTGACGTTAGCTCGAGCGGCTCTTTGTAGACATTTTAGAAACTTAGATTAAATAGGAGATATTGAAGAATGGATAATGGATAATGGATATCAAGCAGCGTTGGACGAGTTCAGTATCTGGATGGATGACAGTTATCACGATATCTTGCGAACGGAAAGATATAGCGACTTGAAATTTTCAGGGTACGTTCCGCAACGGAATGCGACATTTGAGTTCGTTAATAGACATATTCGGCCAAACGGTTTTGGTGTTATACCCATCTGAAATGTTATTTCCTCAATAATTTGAAAAATACAGATCCTATCCAATTCAAACGTGGTAGATAGTTGTAGAATGCCGACGCGATAATTCTTGCGAAACATGGTGAGGAAAGTATAACAGGAAATTATTAAAGCTTCCTGCAGCATTTCTTTTTGCGCGCATGTTCTGTGGAACATCGCGTTATCATTTTGCCCAAATGTCTGGAAATTTCGATTTTTTTGTCGAAAATAGTCTCAAACGATTGCGTTGATTTCTTGATGAAGAATTCAAGGTCAAATTTAATTCTGTCCGGCCGCTGCCAAGATAACTTGCGTCCCAATGCGACGAACAAGTTCGTTAATAGGCATAATCGTCCCAACGGTTTTCGAGTAATAATTTTGTTTTCAATCATTACAAATCCGATCGAATTGGAACTTGGTGAGTAGTTGTAGAATACAGACTCAAAGACTTATGTGCAATTTTGTGAGAATAGTGTCACTATAAAATAAAAAAAAATATATTAAAAAATATTATTCATCCCACGATAACTTGAGAACGGAAAGGGATAGCGACTTAAAATTTTCAGGCAATTCAAGCATGGTAATTAGTTGTAGAATGCCAACTCGCAATATTTTATTAAATTTCAAGAGGATCGTATCACTAGAAAATTTTGAAAAAATAATTGCAAAATTTTTGAAATAATATATCTCAGAAACTACGTATGTCTGATATCGCTGAAATTTGGCGGTAGGCTTCAAAACTCCACAGCCATGTTTCAAATTTTAACACGATCGGATCTATATTGTTGGAGATCTGAGCAGCATTGTCTGAGTTCAGTAGTTGGATGGGTGACCGTTGCCACGATAACTTTTGAACGGAAAGGTATAGAGGGTATAATCGGCCAAACGGTTTCAGTTATATCCATCAGGATAACTCAAAAATATAGATATGATCGAATTGAAACGTGGCATGTAGTTTTAGAATACCGACGCAAAGAAGTCTGTGTAATTTTATGAGGATAGTATCACTAGAAAAAACATTTTTTGTTTTGTAAAATATCATTTATCTCACGATTATTTGAGAACGTAAAGACATCGCGACTTGCCATTTTCAGTAGGTTGTGCATCCGAATGCGATATTTAAGTCGTTAATAGGCCTAATCGGCCAAATGGTTTTCGAGTTATACACATCTGAATTTTTGTTGTTATTTCCTCTATAACTATAATCTCGATATAAGTGGGTTTTTTCGAATATCATTATATATTTGAGGAATTTCAATTCAGGTAGAATATATATGTCAGAATTAAAAATTATGTGATCATAGACGTTCCTCTCGTTACTCAAGTCAATTAAAATGGTACGAAATGTATTCATATCTCATAAAAGCTGAGAAAACATATATCGATGGTAATTTCGAATAAGAGTGTCCAGAGGTATCCATTAGAGGTGAATTAAACATTATTAACAGCAGAGCTGTCCCTAGCCCTGTGCTTAGTGCTCGTCAAAGTGCTCTGAGCACTTTTGTGCTCCTAAGCACTGTACTCGCGAGCACTATATCGAAGCAGTGCTTAGTGCTTAGTGCCTCTCAAAATGTTCGAAAAGGCTTAGTGCTCAGAACTCCCGAAAAGTGCTTCCGAGCACTACAAAGTGCTCCCGAGCATAGCAGAGTGCTCCCAAGCACTAGAGTGCTCCCGAGTACCACAAAGTGCTCCCAAGCACTAGAGTGCTCCCGAGCACTACAAAGTGCTCCCAAGCACTGCAATGCTGCGGAGCACTTCTCGGGATAACCGATTCATACTTGTCACAATCTGAAAACGTAAGACGATCGCATCATTATGGTTATTCGACTCATTCCAGTGTAGAGTTAAAGAAGTTACAGTCAGTAGTGAGTGAACTACGCAGTTTCGCAAGAATCTAAGGTAAGTAAACATTTTAAGATTTTTATCCACGACTGTTGTACTATAATGTGCATATTATACGTGTGTTTACTCAAGTATAATGGCATGCATAGTTCACTATGATAACAATTCATATGAAATTAAGTCTATGTGAAATATCAATTGATTCCAACAAATATTTGAAATTATTTTAGAAAGATATAATCGTTGTGGATGGAGCATAATACTCAATTTGCTTTTTATGACTTTAATTATTCACTCGAGGGATTTACGAAACTCACCTCCGGTTTGTTTCATAAACATCACCCTCATGAATAATGGCATTCTTAATACCTTCATTGATTAATATACTATATTGCTATGTACATATATTGTACGAGTATGTATGTTAATGTAAAAGTAGAGGAATATTGATATACGTTTGATACAAACACGTTTTAATGACAAATTATTAGCCCTTGGTGAAAAAATAAAAAAATTCAAAGAATGGAAATAGCTTTCTAATGTTAAATTATTTTTTAATGGAACACTATAGTTTATTATATATCTTGATTTGATCTCAAATACCAATTTTTACTATCTTCATCGTGCAATATTTTTTTCTGTAGAATTGACTGCAGGGGAAATGTATTGATAATGTTACTTGAATTTTTAAGTTTTGCTATTGCAAAATTCGCACGATCGAATATTGAAAAATAATCATTTTTTTCAGGTGACAAAATAAGTACTCCCAAAAATTGAAGAGAAGTAGACGCATTTGTCAGTCAGTAGGTACCTAACCAACTAATTGAATTTTAGCTCGACTGTTTCATCACAATGGTTTCTGGGGAGAAATGGATCTCAAACGATTAGATTAGACTCATTTCTGCGAAACGACCACAGCTTAAACTTAAAATTTTCAGGGTAAGTTTGCGGCCTCAATATCTCGATTGAGGTCGTTAATATGTGAGCATAATCGGACCAACGGTATTGGAAATATTCACGTTTAAAAACTAATTTTGAATATTTTGTTATATTATAGATACAATGAGTGATAATCCAATAAAATACCTTTTTAATTGTATTCAAATATATCAGGAAATAGGACAAAGGAAGGAAACAAATTAAGTCTTTTGTACCACTTTGGTGACGTTTCGGAGAAGTTGCCCTCTGCTTCTTCAGGCCTACAATTTATTAAATCATAAGATACAACGTTACCAATTCACTGAGTATAGTAGAACTCAAGGGCGTCGCCAGGGGGGGGGGGGGTTTTGAGGGTTCAAATCCCCCCCGAAATGTTATTTTTCTCTTAAAAAAAAAATTTGCTGCAGAAAGTGACCCTTACACCCCCAAAACCCCCCCTCCGAAATCAATTCCTGGCTACGCCCTTGGTAGAACTTACCAAATAAGTACAAAAACTATTATACAGTAGATACAATCTGGCAACAACCAATTTTTTCAAAAATATTCAAAATCCAAAAAAGGTCGTAAGTAGAATAGTTTTTGTACTTCTTTGGTGGTAAGTTCTACTGTAATCAGCGAATTTGTAACGTTGCCTGAAGAAGCAGAAGGCAACTTCTGCGAAACGTCGCCATCATAGTGTTAGAGAAGACTTAATATCTTTATTTTCTTTGTCCTTTTTCCTGATATGTTTGATTTGAAAACAGGTTAATATGGAGGATGCAAGAACCAATATCAACTTTCTAATGCTTAGGTAAGACTTTTGTGATGGTCGGATCACTAGAATCCTAACTTATTTTTCCAGGAAAGTTGAATATTCCGGAATTAATTCTGCAAATTCAGCTCAAATTTTGTATGTAAATAAAAAGCATCGATTAAAGTGGTTATCGAAAAATCAATTATACAGGGTGTAGTCTAGTTTGAGTCCACTGTGGACTGATTATGAGCACTATAGTAGTAACTACACAATTTTCCACTACAAATTTTGTATTCTGACATATAATGTGTCTGATGACAAAATTTGTAGCGGACAATAGTGTAGTTGCTAGTGTAGTCCTATACAGAATTAGGTGTGAAAATGTTATGCTATATTCCACGTCAGAAAATAGGATGATACTTTATTAAACCTATATATCTCGAAAGACTCCGTTTTCGATATACATGCTGTTGAAGGGAGTTCCCCTTGGTTTTTCTTGATTTTCTCCGGAACGAATGAAGGAAACTAAGTTAAAATTGGCTAACTTAATTCTGGATGGATTCACCATTTCCGAGAAAAATCTGTTTTAGAAATGCAAATAGCTATGTATCTCGAAAACGGAACATTTCCGGCTATAGGTTTAAATGAAGTGTTCATCCTATTTTATGAGTTAGAATAACTATTACATTTTTCAATTCAATTTTGGGACTGTTCCTGTTTTTGAGTAGAAAACATTTCAAAGTATTTTATTATTATGTCCAGGTGAATGTATAATCTGCCAATTCATTAGCCGAAAATGGTTTCAGATTATTAGGCCGCTTATCTATATCTCAAGAGCTTCCGAGTGATGTGAACAAGCGCGCAAAGCCTTCGCCCTATCTTTACATCAGTGATTTTTTTCTTAATTTGTTCATTAATTTTCTTTTCTTCAGCTTGTTCATAAGTGAATTCAGTGCATTCATATTCAGAAATTTTCAATTCCAACGATTTCAAATTTCATTATGGAAACCCCTCATTATTCTTTACATTTGCTCTAAAAATTTTGTTTTTCCACCAGATCATACACGCTCAATATTATTGTGCAATATGCGTTGCACAATATAATGACGGTGGCCCCTAGACGGTCAATATTATTGTACAATATGTTGGTTGTCTATCGTATGGATGGTTGTCTATTGTATGTTATTTTCGATGAATAGTGACAATAATAAACGCTCAAAATCACTAGTTCAGTGATTCCCGCGAATTTAATCTAATCTGTCATTTTCATTACTTTCATCTTAATATGCATTCAAATATTTGTTAAAATCAATCAGGCTTCCCCATAACACTACACGCACATAATTTTACTTTTCCTATTTCTCTTGTCGCAGCTGAAAGCCCGCCTCCAAGTTTGCCGGAAGATGTAGAGAGCACACTTACTGAATGAGAAATGGAGAGAAGCGCACATTTTCAAAATAATATCTACAATGGTCACTCACCCAGGTATTGAAATCTCCAAAGGTTTCCAAAAAATATGTTTCCAAAATATTTCCAAGAATACCAGCCCTATCGATTTTTGCAAAATTTCAGCAACATCTGACAGATATTTTTACTTTTTTTTTGTCTAGTGACATGATTCTCACGAAATATGAAATAAGTCTTCGTGTACGTATTCTACAACTATTTCTAAGTTTCAATTTGATCACATGAACGAACTTAACCGGCGCATTTGCACACTTAACCTACCCTGAAAATTACAAGAGTCTAGCTCTTTTCTTTCGGGACGGACGGATAGAATTGATATTTACCAAGAAGTCCTTTTCAGTGAGTCCAACCTTATCCTTTGATAACATTTTCCGCCCAAAATTCGATAATTACAGACACTCGGAATACATGATAATGTTCTCGATCCAGGGAACGATCGCGCCAAAACAATAGGTGTACCAGTATAATTAACATATCATATAACCTTATCTTGAAGGAAGTATGGTATTGCCCCCCACTCCCCGTCAAATGTTTAACAGACTCATCCTTTTGTAAAGTGCTTAGTGCTTACTGCTCGCAAAGAGGAATTACTTTCCGAAAGTGCTTAGTAATCGCGAGCATTTCATGAATAAAAGGGCTTAGTGCTCGAGATTCCGGAGCACTTTTCAGTCAGTGCTTAGTGCTTGGTGCTCGAAGTACTTTTCTTCAGTGCTCGGCACAGCTCTGATTAACAGTAAGTTTGTCGGTTAAAGGTTTAATTTTATTGTTTTCAGCTATCTTGAAAAATTTTATATTTCAGAAACTATGCTCTTTCGACTACACGTATGAAGCGTGCATAGACAATTGAACATGCGAGTAGAACCTCCTGACTTCACGTCAATGCTTTTTTAATTTTTTCACGCGGTAAAGCTTCCTTTATTCAAAATCAACCTCCTGCAGTATTTGGTGAATGTGAGTGAGGCTTGTTTCACATGCATACGGTTTCATTCGGTACTCCCTCGGCACGAATATGTATCAACAGGTTTGGATTCGTGTGTAGGGAATACAGATCAACCGGAACGTGCACACAAACACGATTTAGTTGCGGTTTTAACCCTAAAGTAATACATATTTACATATGTTTTCTGTAATGCTTTGTGGTTTTAATCTCTTATCGAGCAGATATCTTTCAATATTTCCGAAATTGTTCAAATATAGAAATGATAGAAATATAAACGTAAATACAAATGTTCTGGATATTGTTTCTTTCTCAGTATTCATGAGAAAATGATTGTTTACCAAATGTGGATCGACTGATTTCTGCTGTAAATCTAAACCAGTGCTGTGGGACAAAACTTGAATGAACCGTATATGTGTGAAAGGGCTTCATTCGTTTTCGGTTGAAACCGAAAACGAACCGAACCGAATGGAACCGTATACATGTGAAACAAGCCTGAGGTAAGAATAGACAATTTTATGTAATACTAGCGGCCCGGTACGTGCTTCACTACGTATAAAGTGAATTAATAAAAAAAAATTATTGGAACATCAAACTCATTTATTTGAACAAAAAAATATTTTATTAATTGCTACCAGCTATTTCAAAACTTAATCCAAAACATTTGGATAAACAATATTTTTTGTTTTTTCCATTTTGAGCATGAATAAACAAACGGCTGGGGGTTTTTCATTTGCGACCGCTAATTTCCTGGTTGATGTTTGAATATCCGTCCGACCGAACGAATATCCATTATAGATCTCGTTGACGAAGAAACCCAAATCCCAAGATACATTGACTGGAGTAACGCTCCTTCAAGTTTTGCATTGGGTAAAAATGAAAAAAAATTAAGAGAAAGCTATTTCGGACGCTCCGAGATTCGATCCCGCCGCCCCGCGAGGATCGTAATGCTCGGGAACTATACATTCCCAATCCAACGCCTCAGCTCACTCGGCCACGTTGCCTACGTGAATCAATTCTGATTATGTACCAAATAAAGATTTTTAATACTCGGATGATTTCCGTCTTTCGATTTTCAGAATATCGTCAATCGTGTCAAGCGATCGATCGAAATCGGTTACTCGTTCATATTTCTCGCAGTTTTTCTAGACGATTCCAAGATTTTCGAGAAATGTCCGTTCGAAATTCAAATTCGATTTGACATTTCTCGTCGCTCGTTCAGATCGAAAACGTCGACCTTGAAGAAGCCGCGTTGAAATTTGCCACAGATATACGTGAAACGTCAGAATTTTGCCGATTTTCGCGAAAAGTTACATTTTCCTATCGTTCTTCCGGGAAAACGAAAGAGAGGATCGAAAAAAGGGCTCCGTTACGGACTAATTTCGAATCTCATCTTCGCGTTCCAGCAAATACCGTCGTTCCGAACGACATCGTTCCTTCGAATTCCTTTCCACAATTTTGCTCCTTTTGCCAAAATCGGCGTTTATTCGCGATTTTTTTTTAAATACACCCCCATATTTTCGCTCCGAAAACGCGAAACTCTACAAAACTTCCGTATTTTTCCTCGATAAACTCCTTCGAAATTTCCCCCAAACCCCCCAAGTAACCTCCAAAAAAACATCACGTTCATAGTAACATTTTCAAATAGTTTCCTTTGATAAATGAAGAACCGCTCGAACGATTTTGTGCAAACTTCACATAAACCATCTACTGAATAGTCCGAACAAAGCCTGAACATTTGGTTTGGATAGGTGAGCCCGTTCTTGAGTTATAATATTATAACGAAAAGTGGCATTGATTTTTGGCGCTCTAGTTCCTCGGAACTGAGTGCTTATCAATTTGCCCAAATGTCTGTAATTTTGGAATATTTCGATGAAAATGGTCTTAAACGATTTGGTTCGACTCACTGATCAAGAATCCGTGGTCGAAATTCATTCTGTCCGGCCGGCCGGCCGGCCGTAGGCACGATAACTCTCGAACGGAATGAGCTAGGGAGTTGAAATTTTCAGAGTAGGTTTGGGGGATGAATATCTCGGCTAAGTTCGTTATTGGGCAAAATCGGACAGATGGTTTCGGAGTAACAAAAAAAAATTTTTTTTTTTTTACGAAACAAATTCCAAATTAAATTTTTATTAATAAGCAGATTTATCATAAGAATCCATTCATATCATTTTCAACTCTAACAAGCTAATACTTTCGGAGATATGATTTTTTTAAATTTCAATGTAAATCGTATTTCACAGATTGATATAATTATTATTCTATGTATGAATTCTCATAATGTCAACTTGACAGAAGGGAATATTGTAACTTCAAAAATATTGGGGTTGAAATACTCGTATTTTAGCGATGCAACGGGGACCTCACCCGAAAATGTTTGAAAATATTACGTAAATATTGAAAGCATAATTCTGTAGTTCGAGAGAGGAGAAATTTTGGTGAACGTAGATCAGGAAATTTTTGATCGATTACAAGGTAATTTTTAATTATTACTTATCTTCTTTCATATTTGTTTTATGGAATACCTACTATTTGTAGGTACTTTAAACCTGTTTTGGGCAATTGTCATACGAAACTTGTTTTTTTTGGCGCTCTAGTTCCTCGGAACAGAGTGCTTATCAATTTGCCCAAGTGTCTGTAATTTTGAAATTTTTGGCTGAAAATAGTCTCAAACGATTTGGTTCGACTCACTGATCAAGAATCCGAGTGCGAAATCGATTCTGTCCGGTCGGCCGACCGGCCGTAGGCACGATAACTCTCGAACGAAAGGAGTTAGCGGATTGAAAATTGCAAGGTGGTTTTGGAGCGTAAATATCTCGGACAAGTTCGTTCGATCTATCTGAAATTTAGCATCAAATTGTAGAATCATGACCTTTATACGCATGTGAAGTTTTGTATTGACCAGATTACCGCAAAGTGTAAAAAAAAAATTTGAAAATTTAAAAAAAGTTTTTCCACAATAACTCTCGAACGGAATGAGCTAGGTAGTTGAAATTTTCAGAGTAGGTTAGGGAGATGAATATCTCGGTTAAGTTCGTTATTGGGCAAAATTGGCCAGATTTAATTCGATTTCTTCCATGGTACAGTTCTCATTCTCATGATTGCTCATTTAATCTTGATAAATAAACTATTATTTGAATTTAATTTCCTTTATGATGCAGCTCTATCATATGTATACATTGATATAATTCCCAACTCAGAGAAACCAATACTTTCGGAGATATAATTTGTCTGTTTGAACTAGAGCGCCAGAAAGCTCCTGTCCACAGGGCTTGAACCCATTTTAAAATATTAAGAAAAAGATTACCAGGAAAGATTTGAAACATGTTTCCGTGGTACGAATTCCACCAAAATTCAACCTATGACTATGATAACAGAAGGAAATACGAGCGGAAATTCAAATCAAAACGAATGTATGAACGTGTTTGTGGCAAGATGAACTTTCAGATTTGATCACTACCCGTCGGGATAATTTCCTGAAAAGCCATAACGACACGACATGTAATTGCCCCCCTATTAGCGGGCATCCTACGGTGATTATCATATGAAATGAAAAATATTCCTTCCTGGGCGCAAGAGACAATACCGGGGCGCGGAGAGGGCCGGTTCCGGTGGAGATTGGACTCGCTCATTCACCGGAATCGGCCACTGTGACCGGGCTTCCGGTGGACAGGAAGACTGTCCGACGAGGCGCTTTCTTTCAGGTCAACGCCGGACTGGACACTGCTTTTTTCTTGGGGGTTTGATTATGCACTTTTGGAATAACCATAGTTCCCACAATTTGTATTGCGCGAATAACTGATATTTACTTCGTTACTTGGTAAGTTGTTCAAATAATCGGTTTAGGAAAAATTCAATTTTAATGATAATTAATGAATGAAGACAACTTGTCTCAAGTATTGAAAGATATGCTCATTGTGGTTTACGTACAGGGTGTCCCACCAGAAGAAATATATTTTGGATCTGTTTGAAACAAAAACATTAGGCTAGTGAATGTTCTTTTCGAAAGTATTTTCAAATTTTACGTTCTTAATATGGTCATATTCTTTTGTTTCTTACAATGATGTAAGTGTTCCCAATTTTATTTATGTCAAAATGGAATGTAGTCTTGTTCCTCGGAACAGACTGCTTATCAATTTGCTCAAATTTCGATTTAGATTTTTTTGATGAAAATGGTCTTAAACGATTTGGTTCGACTCACTGATCAAGAATCCGTGGTCAAAATCGATTCTGTCTGGCCGTCCGGCCGGCCGGTCCGTAAACACGATAACTCTCGAACGGAATGAGCTAGGCAGTTGAAATTTTCACAGTAGATGTACGAGAAAAATATTTCGGTTAAGTTCTTTACTGGGCAGAATGATGGTTTCGAAGTAACAAAAAAAAAATTTTTTTACATTACAAATTTCAAATTCAATTTTTTTTAAGATGCAGTTTCATCATGAGAATCCATCGATTTCATTCTAAACTGTAACAAGATAATACTTTCCGAGATACGATTTTTTTTAAATTTCGAACATGAATCGTACTTCTATGTTTCCACAGAATGCTGTACTTAATTATTCTATCTATGAATTATTATATGATCTGTGTTTATTTATTTTCCTACAAGGGATATGTCATCATATTTTGCTTCAAGGGATATTTCAAATTTATTCTTGATTCTTATTTCTTGATATAAAATACGACTCCTGTTCTAGAAGACAAAGTATGATTGAATGGAAAATGACCAATGAAATAGCTTCAGCTATCGTATTATTTGTATAAATAGTTCCTTATGCAAAATACTTTTTACTTATTTCCATTCATGTATATGTATACTACGGTTACCTTTTTGTGTTGCTATTATTCAATAGTAGGTTAATATATTTTCTATTACTATCTATTTTACTAAGTACATGTATTCTGATAGGGTGACAGGTCAAGTATGTATCGAACTGTGCTCATTTTCATATTATTTCAATATTAACCGCCGTATTCACAAAGCATTAAATCTCCGTTAAATCCTAACTGAGGTCCTCAGTTAAGGATAAATAAGAATCGCAACCACAGTTTAAGTGAAAATTAACGTGAAACAGGCCTGTTTCAGCACCGTTTCATACAACAGAGGTTGTGATTCTTATTTATCCTTAACTGAGGACCTCAGTTAGGACTTAACGGAGATTGAATGCTTTGTGAATACGGCGGTATGACTATCACTATTGAAAAAAATATTTTATCGGCAATTATACTGTGTGATTCGAAATTAGACGTGAACCTTAGAGAAGGTGTTAGTATGATTAATTTGCTGTTGTTTCAGTCATATTTATTGATAACCGAAATCAACAGTTTCCGTGATAGTTGGTGATTTTTAAAAGATTTCTGATCTTAGTTAATTTTTTGTCATTATTTTCTAGGTTGATCAAATTATGATATGTATGAAAAAAGCAAAACTCTACTGTATAAGGTGTTGAAAAAAAATAAGAATGATTTGAAATGACTTATATGAATAAAAGAAAAATGATTTTTTAATATCAATTGGCCTGAAATTTTCGAATTTTATAATTTATGTATGCCCAAATTATTTTGAAAAACTTGCCAAATTCCTTCTTTAACCCCTAAAAAAAATTTGTCAAAATGCATCCACTAGCTTCGTTTCAGAAGATTGTATACAAGCAACCTTTTGAATATCCGGCATAAAAAATAATGAATGTGTAATCAAGAAGCTGTGAGGGGAAATTTCAGGCGGAAAGAGGGCGCGTGTTTGTGTAAGGAATGTTGGAGGTCATTTCGAACATAATTTATGAATACTTTTTCTAATGAAATTTCTAGTTCGGTTGCAATAAAAAATATTTATATCGTTATATTTCTTTCTATCCCGTTTCAAATCATACTAATTCTTTTTCAATATCTATTACAGTATAGTTTTACTTTTTGCACATATATCATTGTCGTTTTTGATAAAAAATAATGCAAAATTATAATCAAATTTGATGGACGCAGAAAAAATTTAATAAATATTAATGTTTTAAAAAATCACAAGAATTCAAATATATCGGAAACTGTTGATTTTCGGTTATCAATAAATATGGCTCAAACGACAGCAAATGATCCATACTAACACCTCCTCTTGGCATGCCCTCAATTAAGTTTTGAATGTAAGCCTGGTCGATTTACTTCAATCAGAACGTCACTAAGCTGCTGTGAATTTGAATGAGTTGGTACACGAGGTTTTCCTTCCAGGATCATCCCAAGCATGCTCAATTGGGTTTAGGTCTGGGCATAGAGCAGTTCAATTTACTACTGGAATTTCAACCTCGACCAAATACTCTACTCTACTTACAATCATTCTCACAACATGTGGTCGGGTATTAAAATGCACCAGCATAAAATCGGCACTCGGCACCCCACACCATTACCCAACCGCCTCCACAACTTACTCTAGGAGAAAAATGTTTGTGTGTCAAATTTCAACAAATATTTTTACAGCTCTTTGAGCCTTGTATCTTGAAACTCCTAATATTCTGGCCAGTGGCCACATACATAATAGTGTGATCTTCATTTCTGAACCAAAGCTGTACCTATCTCTCACTGATTCGGTTACAAAAAGTTCCTTATTTAAAATTGGATGGTAATAAACACGTTCCAAAATTTAATTGAAAAGTGTTAGATTTTACAACTGACAGTTGTTTCCATAGACTTCTAAAAGTTAAGTTAAATTTATAAACCTTTTGATATTACGATAAGAAATTGTTAAAACGTAAGGTTTTTCTAAATCCCTTATATCTCTTACAAACAATAAGCTATTGTAATAAATAAAGAAATAAATTGTGAAAGAAAGGTGAGTCTTGATAATAAAATAATAAATTACACGGTGGGACCACTAGGACACTCCACATGAGGTTTTAAAGTTAGATTAAAAAAACACATTTTGTGCCAGCCTGTATAAAATGACGCTTAATTTCCCTAAAATTCAAAGTATGTGCTAGATTTGGTATAAATTAACCTACAATTTTGAAAAAAAAATAATCAAATTGATCTTGAAATAATAAATTTATGAATGAACAAACTTCATCAATTTTTTGATTAGATCGATTATTTTGCCGGTGAGTGTATAATAAAAAAAATGTAATCTTGCTCAAATTGTTTCTGCCTTAAAAACACAAGATATTTGTCAGAAGCAATGTATGGAATAATGTGAACTAGGGCATACGAGACGAGAGTAGGCGAGAGTATAAAAAATCTCATCTCGCTCTCGCCAATTCCCAAAAAATTAAGTCTCGTTTAAGTCTCGTTCTCGTCTCGTTATCAGTTTTCAATTTTTCTAGCGATACGATGTTCACAAAATTTCACAAAGCCTCGTCTCGTCTAATTCTGAATAACGATAATAAATATTATAATATATAAACGAAATGGTATACGATAATGAATAATTTTGTAAAGCTATATTTATTACGCTCTTATACAAAAATATTTGTACATGTACATATTATTTTTAAGTTTAAACACTGATAATTTCAACTTTTAAGTTACTCGATGACCAAGAATTCAAACATAATCACGCTTGCATCACATCATTTTTCAATGATGTACGTGTTTTTGCCATGATCATACCTGCTGTGGAAAATAATCTTTCAACAGGTACGGATGTAGCCATTAATAAATCATCGGCTATCTTGGAAAGTGTAGGAAGAACTTTTTCATCACTCTCCACCCCTGTAAAATATTTTGACTCCTATTTGCTCTTTCTAACAGCAAATATTCTTCAAACTCAGCTTTCCAATATTTCGAAAGTTTTGTTGATGTTTTAAATAGGCTATCGATGTCGATACAGTTTTTAATAGAATTGAACAATTTGGTATAGTTTTCAAAGAATACCTTTCCACTGATGGGTAGATCGTTGAGGGTGTTCTTGGCGTATTCCTCATAACACTTTTCGAAACATTGAATAGCTTCATTTCTTTACCAGTTTTATTATACGTAGTTCCACATATGTATACAATAATTGTTCACATCTTCACTACAAGGAGCACAAGAGAATAAATTACTCCAGATGTTCAGATAGAGACGAAATTTTCAAAGCATTGGGATCTAGGGGCAATAAAAGTTGTCCGTTAAGTATTGAATTCATAATGGCATCCGTTTTTATGGTTGTAATTTCTATTTTTTCTTGAAAAATAATCTCAATTATCTTTAGGTCATAACGAATTAATAATCTTCTAAAAAATCGTGTATTTCTAGAACGATCGATGCATTATATAGAGAAAATATATTGGTAATTATAGTGGAAACTCTTAATATTCAATTGTTTTCTGTGGGTGTTGAAAAAAGTCGAGTCGTATATAAAACTTCATACAAGAAATTTTACGAGACCATAAACGAGACTCTCGTGTTGCGTTGTATTTTAATGGTGAAACTGCATCTTAAAAAAAAATCGAAATTGAAATTTGTAATGTAAAAAAAAATATTTTTTCGTTACTCCGAAACCATCTGGCTGATTTAGCCCAATAACAAAATTAACTGAGATTTTTATCTCCCAAACCTACTCTGAAAATTTCAATTGTCCAGCTCATTCCGTTCGAGAATTATCATGGCTACGGCCGTCCGGATCGGCCGGACAGACAGAATCGATTTTGACCACGGATTCTAGATCAGTGGGTCGAACCAAATCGTTTAAGACCATTTTCATTAAAAAATTTTAAAATTACATACATTTGGGGGCAAATTGATAAGCACTCTGTTTCGAGGAACAAGAGGCAGGGACGGACCGAAGACAAATTTTTGGGGGAGGGGTGGGTACATCATTGAAAGATGATGTGATGCAAGCGTTATTATGTTTAAATTCTTGATCATCAAGTAATTTAAAAGATGAAATTAAGAGAGTATAAATCAAAAAAATTATGTACATGTAAAAATATTTTTACATAAGAGAGATATAAATATAGCTTTAAGCACTCTGTTCCGAGGAACAAGAGGCAGGGACGGGCTGAAGCCAAATTTTTGGGGGAGGGGTGGGTACATCATTGAAAGTTGATGTGATGCAAGCGTTATTATGTTTGAATTCTTGATCATCAAGTAATTTAAAATATGAAATTAAGAGTGCATAAAATCAAAAAAATTATGTACATGTAAAAATATTTTTACATAAGAGAGATATAAATATAGGTATAATATAATATAAATCTCGCTCTCGCGTGAAGCCCTAATGTGAACTGTAGGTAATTGCTGATACTGTAAGACACACGATGAAATATTCGTCGATTTTAAACAATACAAAATATTCCCTCGTTATCGTTACCACCTCATCGCTCAGTCTTCCCCAAAGAAGAAAGTCTCATTCAGTGCAGATACATTGCTTAGATATTACCAATCATCAGTGTAACTTAGACATTGAATGAGAAACGAAGGAGCTCAAGGAATCTTTAGTCCTTTTGTTGTGAACTACTGGAGAGAAAATCTAACCAGAGCAACCTAGAGAAATCCTTACGAACTCCAACCGTCTGTGATGCGGAAACCCCTGTGGGGGAACACTCACCGATGAGGTCGCTAGACCGGATTAAGAGGGAATATTTGTTGATCATTAAATTCGAAGAATATCTCACCGTGTATCTTTCAACGTATGGAAAAATGGCCTGATAAACAGTAATGGAACAACATTAACAATAAAATAACTTTTTTGTAACGTTTTAGGTGCGCATGTTCAAAGGAACAAAGTGCTATCATTTCGAGAAAATGCTAGCAGGTCAGTCGTCCTTCTATATCAGTTAATGGGCATAATCGGCGTATACGTTCCGGAGTTATACCCATCTGATATTTTGTAGATATATCCCAATAACTCAGAAATAAAGATCCGATCGAATTGAAATTTGGTAATTAGTTGTAGAATACCAACGCGCAAATTTTTGCATCATTTCGTAAGGATCGTAGCACAAGAAAAAAAAATTCTTCGAAAAAAATTAAAAATTTTTAAAAAAAATTTATATTTCAGAAACCATCTCTCAGATTCCGCTGAAATTCCACACAAACAAACCGAAATCTTGGAGTTTCATTATAATCATATTATACGAGTATTGTTGCCTCGATTGTTGCACTTTCGGTAAATACAAACTTTCTGGAATTCTGGCGTTAAGATGCCTAGATATTAATAATAATAATAGAAAAATTTTATTTCGGGGAATATCACGCATACAAAATCAAATTACATGAGCTACATTAACTGAAACAATAATGATTGTTTATATTTAAAAAGATATTTTCCACTTCTAGTGATTCTCATGAAATTATGTACGAACCTTGGAGTCGTTATTTTATACACTTCAATACTATATTTCAGCTACTTTGGACCTGTGGTTCTGAATATGTTATGAAATTTAAGTTGTACCATGGAAAATTTTACCCAAATTCGAGTTGCGCCTCGGAAGGTTCTTGACCATCTCTTTGAAAATTCGTACAGCGGTATATTTCTTTTATTTTTTCATCTATACACGGCGAGCGAAGGAAGTCATGTTTGGGAAGTCAAGTTTGGGGCTATGTCAGATTCACAACTTTTGATCTTGGAGATATTTCTATACATCTTTTTGATCTTTGAACTATCCTAAGGAATAGTGATTTCTTAAATTTTTCGAAATTTGACCATAACTCAAATTATAGAATTTTTAAAAAAGTGTTGCATTTATACCTAAAATGGGACTTTTTTGGGGTTTCACTTGAAAATGGGTATTTTTTCTAATACTGTTGCATAATGGAAATTTCTAGCTTTCGAGAAAATATTGAAGCACCCATTGAACGCTATTGATCGATGTGCGGGGTAGCCCTACAAGGTACTAACAATATTGTTTTTGCGAGAATGTTCTGGGGAGCATCGCTTTATCACTTTGTCCAAATGTCTGTAATTTTAGAATTTTTACCGATAATGGTCTCAAACGATTGTGTTCGACTCCCTGATGAATAATTTGAGGTCAAATTTGATTCTGTCCGGCCGGCAGAGACGGAAAGAGATAGCGACTTGAAATTTTTAGGGTAGGTGGCGCGACTCAATACGACGGACAAGTTCGTTAATGGGCATAATCGGCCCTACGGTTTCCGAGTAATAGTTTTGTCATCAACCAATATAGATCCGATCAAAATGAAACTTGGTAGCTAGTTCTAGAATACTCTCACAAAGACGTTTGTGAAATTTTGTGAGAATCGTATCACTAGAAAATTAAAAAAAAATGATCAAAAATTATTATTTATGTCAAGATATATAATATGAGAACAGAAAGAGATAGTGACTTGCAATTTTTAGAGCAAGTTGTGCATGTGAATGCGACATTTGAGTTTCGTAATAGGCAAAATCGGCCAAATGGTTTTGGAGTTATTCCTATCTAAAACTTTCTAGTTATTAACTCGATAACTCAAAAAATACTAAACCGATCCTATTCAAACAATGTAATTAGTTGAAGAATGCCAACATGCAAATTTTGTGAGAAATGAATGGCTAGAAAATTAAAAAAAAACCGGTGAAAATCATTGAAATTAATTCTATATATAGGAAACTATATTCGTCCCACATCGCTGAAATTTTCGAAAGCCTTCAAAACATAACTCTACTGCCTAGTTCCAAGTTTGAACACGGTGGGATCTATATTGTTGGAGATCTGAGCATTCTTGTGTGAGTTCAATAGCTGGATGGGTGACCGTTGCCTCGATAACTTTCGAACGAAAAGAGATAGGGACTAGCAATTTTCAGGCTAGGTTTCGAGTCCGATTGGGAGAGTTGAGTTCGTTGTTGGGCATAATCGGCCCAACGGTTTCGGAGTTATAATGATCTGGAATATTATTATCTCGGTAACTCAAAAAACACAGACCCAATCGACCGTACCAGTGGAAAATTAAAAAAAAATACAAAAAAATATAATTTATCTGATGATAACATGAGAACGGAAAAATATAGCGACTTGCAATTTTCAGGGTAGTTTGCGCGTCCAAATGCGATATTTAAGTTCGTTAATTGGTTTGGAGTTATACTCATCTGAAATTTTGTCGTTATTTCCTCTATAACTCAAAATATCCAAATCTGATTCAATTAAAAATCGGTGATTACTTATAGAATGCCGACTCACTATTTTTTGCGGAATTTCGTGAATATTGTATCCTGGAGTTACTTGTGGCGTAAATTTTTTCGTATTTCAATTCCAATGGAATACATTTGTCACAATTGAAAATTCTGTGCTTATATACGATTCTCTACTGAAGTCAGTAAAAGGATATGAAATTTATTCATATGTTATAAAAGCTTAGAAAACGGTATATATCGATGCTAAATTCGTAGTAGAGTGTCCAATCGAGGTGACTATAGGCCATAGAAAATACGCGCAAAAGCTCCTGACTTCACGTCCATGCTTGAATCAATTTTTTACTGTTGCTCTTTTGTAAAAAGTTCGTTTTTGTCATTGTAATTTAGGTATTTAACTGATTGAAAATGTTAATCCAAACATTTTCTGATGTTTTCTAAAAATTCAATATGGTCTATTACCTATTGGAAAACATCTTCTCTAATGACGACAAGTACGTCAATGCTGAATGGGAAAGATAAAAATTCTAGGTAAAAGATTAGCCAGCATCATTTCATTTTGAAAAATAAAAAATTGGTTCAAGCCCTGTGGACAGGAGCTATTGGGCGCATGTTCATCTTCCTTGTGGCCCGTACTGACCAGTAAAGAAAACCAGTAAAGAAAAAAAGCAGTATCATGTTGAATACCTTAATATTATTGAGATTATTATATAATAATCGATGGAAATACTGAGAGAGACCCAGGAAATTTGACACATTTTGTCTTATATCTCCAGAAATTGAAATCGTATAGAGCCAAAATTTTGCACAATGTTGCAAAATACTACAATTGACGTTAGAACAAGTTTTTGTTGCAATCTGATGAATAGTTCACGAAAAAAAATTTTTTTTTTCGAAAAAATTAAAAGAAATATTTTTTTTTAAATTACCAACATTTCGATCATAACAGAATTTTGCCAAAAGTTGCGCGTTTATATCCTCGAACTGACTACCAAGTTTCGATTCAACATCTTCTTTAGTTCCTGAAATATCAGGGAAATAACCTCAAAATTTTAAATGTCTATAACTCCTAAACCGTCCGGCCGATTTTGCCCGTTAACGAACTTAACCGTCGCATTTTGATCAGAAACCTACCCTGAAAGTTTGAAGTCGATAGGACCTTCGGTGCTCCTGTTATCGTGCTTACGGCCGGGAAACCGGCCGGCCGGCCGGCCGGACGGCACCCTAAAATCTGACACCGGATTCGTGATCAGGGAGTCCGAATTAGTCTATTAGCCAATTTTCAGCTCGAAATTCGAAAATTACAGACATTTGGACGAAATGATAGGACGATGTTCCCCTAGAACATACGCCCAAAAAGTTATTAGCACTTCTCACCAAACTAAAGAAAGTCTTTCGGTGTTATACCACTTAAATACACCCCTATATTAAGAGTAGTAACTTGGATTCGTCCGTTAGGCTGTTTAATTGCATAGTATAATAATTATTCACAAATTATATAATGTCAGAGTAGCAAATTTTTACTGCACTCGAGTGGATGCAATAACGTCCAATGAGTGCTCCAATATTTTCTCGGAAGCAAGAAATATCACTTTATGCAACAGTATAAGAAAAAATACCCATTCTCAAGAGAAATCCCAGAAAGTCCCTTTTTTAGGGATAAATATAACACTTTTTTAAAAATTCGATAATTTGAGTTATAGCCAACTTAGGAAAAATTTGAGAAATAATATTTTTTAGGATAGCCCAAAGATCAAAAAGATGCATAAAAAAATTTCCTATATCAAAAATTGAGAATCTGACAGCTCCAAACTAGGCTAAGAAAACATGATTTCCTTTGCTCACCCTGTATAACTGGAAAAATAAAAGAAATATACCCAGCAACTCGATATCTCTTTCCGTTTCCAAAATTTTCGGAATTTGAATTTCTGAAAAATTTTCCATGTAGCAAAGCAACTGTCCACCAGTTCATTTACAAAACCACGAGTCGGAATCTGCCCATTCACAACAGACTGGCGTTTCAGGCCTCCAACCTACCCTGCAAATTCTAGTTTCGAAATAGTATTTACGGACGGACTGAAGGATTGCGGATTCTCCATCCGTGAATCGTTAGAGAGCAGCCAAAATTCGAAAATTGCTGACCTGGAGCGAGCCGGCGAAAAGGTTCTGGCTTATTTCTGTATTTGTTCCTTAAAATATTCTCTTTTCTGAAATGTCTACACTCGTAATATTTTCACCCACCTTCGTGGCTCTTCATGAGGAAATTCTGAAGTCAAAAGATATTTCATTAGATAGGATTTATTAATTTTCTTTAGCTTACAGGAGAAAGGAATACTTACAGAATAATATTTTCATAGAATTATACTTTTCTATGACAAATTTCGCTTTCAGGTAGTGGAAACTAGAAAACTGAAAGCAGAAAAAGATGAGGTAATTTATATGGACAGATATCCTGAATATCAATTTTGAAGATCCTGGAAATGAGAAAATTCTTCTACTCCAACTTGTTTGTTTTCGCCCGAAAAGGGAAACTATATCGTGCACTATCACAGTTATTGCGAATGTAAACAGGAGTCTTACTTTTAATAACTGCTTTCAGGAGCCTGCAAATCCTTCCGGGTTGGCTGTTATCTATCGTTTCCCTCCTTTAATATACTCCTGGCCGTTGTGTCAACGATTCCTTATCAAAAATACGTTAGACTACCGAAGAACCGAACATATGGCTTGCTATTAACATCTTGGCGGGAATACCTCTGCCAAGTCAACGCACCCTCGATCAGGTGGTGAAGACGTTACGCTACTCCAACCGACCTTCCTTATGCCACGGAAATCATTAGCATTCAAATTGCTCCCAGACGCACTCCGGTTCCAATTTTCTAGGGATCATTGTAAGTCAATGGGGCAGCACATGTGCCGTCACTACAAAAAACTTGGGATTGTTTGACTGGTACTTGAGAAATGGGTAACAAGGTGTCTGATTAACGAATCGTGTTTTCCGTGTCAATAGATTGTTTATTCTTGCTGAAGGTGTTCAAACACATTTCTTGTGAGCATTTGTACTAGATATAAAGATGGAAACATTTTTTAAGTATGGCAAAAATATTTCATAGTTGGAAGAACTGCGGCAAATATTTTATTAAATCGATCTTTATTTGATAAAAATCCATTGTAATTATAGATGAGTATAATATTATAGTATTCAAATATATAATATTCTTTCTAGATCCAACAATTATTTAGCTTCCACAATTGGTTTTTCAGGTAAGTTACATTATGAAAAACTCGATCAGTCACAAAAATATTGTCCATATATAGAGGGTTTTCCACTTAGAGTTTTTATTTTGAATGGCCAGCTATTTCGGAAGCATGAGCTACCACCTGACCGATGACCACCAAAAACTATGCCAGTAATAAAAATCGAATAGGATATACGCTTCTACAAAGCATGGAAATTGTTGAAATCAACTGAAAAAAATTTCTTAAAAGCACTGACTTGAAGTCAGTAATATTATATACAGGGTGTTTCACGAATGATTGTACAGGCTTTCAGTAAAGTGCAGGACATTTTGGTGAGACTAAATCAGTGTTCGAAATATGTCCTAACTATATTCGTTTTAGAGATACAGGATGTTTTATGTATTTTATCAAAAACTTTCAATCGGCAAACTCTTGAATGCCCGCACGGATCTGGATGAAAATTTCAGGGATTATGTATAGGCCTATGCCTAATCTTCGCCCATAATGAATTGTTGATAGCACAAGTCCAGACTGAGAAAATTATTTTCTTTATTCCACATCTTGTAAAACACCCTGCACATCAAATTTTGGAAAAGGGAAATTTTTTCAGAATCTACGATAAATACTCTTTCAAACAAGCCTCTTGGCAATAATGGCACACTTTGTATCAACATTTTATGAACCATTGAATATTTGAAATTTTCAATTTATAATAAACACGGACCTGTGAATCTCTGAATAATGCGTTAATTCATATTGAATCAATTGAAATTCTCAGTAGCATCACTTAATTGTAGTGCTGCATCGTATTCCACCCAATACATGAATTTAGGAGTTCCACATTTGATTACCTATGTACCTGAAAATAGAATTGATACAAATACTCATTTTCGAATTATTCATCTTTGAAAATTCTTTTTCAAACACAGATGTTAGCATAATAGAAAATTTTATGCCAAACAATCGCAAAATCGAATTAAGTATGGATAGAAGTATGAAGGAATAGTAGTGTGTGTTTTGGTTACTTAGACTGATATTTCGCAACTGAGACTGAGAATAATATTGAACATTTAATTGGACTATTATAAAATGGACTTATGAATAAAAATATAAAATGCATCTATAAACATTAAACTAAAAACAATTGACAATAAATGAGAAAAAAAATTATAATGATAAAAAATGATGCACTACAGCTTTCTTTATTATTTCTGGACGATTTCGTATCTCTTCATATGAAGCTTAAATACGATTAATCAGTTACTCCCTATTTACGATCTCTTCGGACTAAACTTTATTTTTCAAGTGACCCCAGAGGAAATTATCCAAACAATGCGCATATTAATTTGTAACTGCTGTACACAGTTATCAGCTCCTGAGAGCGAATGACTCATAGTTTTTTTTAGTTTACCTGTTATATTAATAAAATATCCTAATAATAAAATAAATTTCCGAACTTAATATTTTTTTGTGTTTTTGTTTCTATGAAATCTTTGATTCTGCTACCACCAGTTTCAGTTATTCAAAACAAAGAGTTTTCGAAGATAGATTATTCGAGAATGAGAATTTCTATCATTTGAACCATGTTTTTGAACATAGCAGTATTTTTTTGAAAAACATTTTGGGTAATCTGAAGTCGAAACCCTGAATTTGTGTATTGGGTGAAATAAAATGCACCACATTCTTGAAGTCATGATATATATATATATGATGACTGTTGTACTTATTGATTAATTGATACTTTAGTAGAAGCTCTTCTATCTTAATTGATGAAAGATGTATTCATGAATTGCCTCGGATATCCATTATCTTCAAGAAATTTTTTGATGAAATCGATTTAATTATTTCCAATTTCAACATTACCTAGAACAAATTAGATTAGCTCTATAGGAAAGTATTTTAATAACACCTCTGTTCACACTGAGTCAATGGTTTGAATATAAATTCAAATATCTATTTGTATGTGTCTGCTTCCTGAAGACACTTGTTTCGTAATGGTTCGGAATTTAAGAATTCAAATTCAAATTACTAGAATTCAAATTCCATAAATATCCATAAGTGTTGTTACATATCATTGAAATATATTGATCATTGAATGAACGAGTGCCCTAAAGCTCCTGTCATCACGTGAATACGATTTTTTTTTCGATCGAGTCTTCAGGTCGGCATGGTTATCTTTCATTTTCTGTATACAAATATATTAGAAATTTTCATTTTGACATCGACATTAATTTTTACAATCATCTTGATGAAGTTCTACAAGATTTTTCCATATATTTATTCTATTTTTTGGCTCTTTAACCTTTTATTTTGTACTGTAGGTAGGTACCCGTGTAAAGTTGCATATCCTCTTCCGGCATAGATAGTATTTTTTTTGTAAATTTTAATTTTGTCGTATTTAGTTCCAAATTATGTAATTTATCTTGTTATTTTGATAGCTTACTATGATCTGACAATATTTTTTGCTCACCCTGTAGTTCCTTCATAATATGTTTCTTAGCTTCGCCTCAAACAGGCTTGGGAGAATTAAATCCATCACTCCTTTGGCCAAAATATCATATCCGTTTTTTTTGATTTTCTGAGAGAGTGTTGAGAATATATATAATTTAAATTTAAATTTTAGAAAGATAGGAATAGTTCTGTGTATAGTCTAGAAATGATGTAAAACTCTTTTGTCGTACTCCTGAATGCCCATTCGAATGGATCTACAGTTTTGGCACCATTGGGCCAATTTTGCTAATTCACGAACTCTACCAGCGTATTCAATCCTCAAATCTTCCCTGCAAATAGCAGTCATTTGCGATGATGCGATGAAGCAGTGAGAATTCCCGAAACTGGTTGATGTAGCGAAATAATATTCAGGAAATATCGAATATATTCGAAGTATTTCTAATGAACGTATTTTATTCATTCCGAGTTCCAGTATCCTCAGAGTATGAAATGAATCTGTTGACTCATTATTCTGTATCCTGCCGTTGACTAGGAATTTGAAACTAATTTCCCTATTTCATGATAGAAAAACATGTACAGGTTGCCTGCTGCAACCGATTGTCATATGTTCGAAAACTGTACCTATATTATACTTTATAGCATCTGCCCTGTTTAGATCTTTATAATAGGATATATATTTCTGGCACCTGCTACGATGATGTTTGAGCGCCAAAGATCAAGCGTTAGATATTATTTGTATTTACCCTCCGAAACTGCTAGGTACGTCAATTAGAGGTGAAAGAAGATTTCAAAAAGGGTACCAATTTCACTTGAACTTTCCTTACACGGGTGTTGGGGGGTGAAGGGGCACGGTAAATTAGATCAGACATATACCAGATTACATTCCTTCAATATCGACTTTCAACCTCAATGGAAGAATGAAAATTATCTTTAGAGTTTAACAGAATTATTTAACTCCAATTGAACACACGATGTTATGAATTCTGGTATCGAATTTTTGGCGGAACATCTTTCTGTATTTTTGAAATTTTCGGCCGAAAATTGTGTTCGACTCACTCATGAGTAATCCAGGGTCAAATACAATTCTGTTAGTCGGACCAGACGACCATAAGCACGATAACTCTAGAATGAAATGAGTAACAGAGATTAAATTTACAGGGTAGGTTTGCAGCATAAATATCTCGGTTAATTTAATCAATGGGCAAAATCCGCCGAGTGATGGCGTAGTCATATGGCCATTGTTTTCCGAATAATTCGAAAAATACTGATTTAATCAAATTGAAACTCAATAGTTCATTGGAAAATACTGACACGAAGAATTTGAGAATTTCGCAAGGATCGTATGAATCGAATAAATTTCCAAAATAAAAAAAAAGGGGGAAAGCCCTGTGGCAGGACCTTTGGCACTATTGTTCAATTTTTGATAAACCATATCTCCGAAAGTATTGATTTCTCAGAGTTGGGAATGGTATCAATGGATTCTTATAATAGAACTGCACCATAAAAGGAATTAAATTCAAATAATAGTTTATTTATCAAGTTTAAATGAGCAAATGAGCAAATTCGTGTAATTGAGGCTAAAACGAGGACCAGGAGCATCAAACAGAACCCTGCAAAACCTTGGATTACTGATTCCTTGTTAAGAGAAATCCGCGTCAAAAGGAGCCTCTGGCAGAGATTTCGTAGGAGTGGTGCAAGACAGGACTTCCTGCGACATAGAGAGTTTTCCGACCGACTCTCGGCCTCAATAAAACGTTCGAAAACTAGTTATGAACATAATCTCACCAGGACTGAGAGCAGGAGGCGGTTTTTCAAGTATGTGCGCACTATGTTAAACAGTAAGGTTTCAATACCTATGGTTATGGACGAATACGGTGTCAAGGCTGACGGTGAGACTGAGTTGGCTGGTATTCTTGCAGACTCTTTCTATTCCTCATTTGTTGCGGAACCAGGTGGTCCAATGCCCATTATCAACTGTCCCAGAAACATTGATTCACTGGATACTGTATATATTACTAGCTGCATAGTGGAGGAACATCTTCGTGGGTTGGATGCCGCTTCTGCTCCTGGTCCTGATGGATTTTCTCCTGCCCTGCTTAAAGCCTGTTCGTTATCTATGTGTGTTCCATTGTCTTATATAATGAATCGTGTTATAGACACCGGCTCTCTTCCTGCGGCTTGGCGACAGTCTACGGTAACACCTGTTTTCAAGAAGGGCGACAAATTGAAGGCTGAAAACTATAGACCTATAAGCCTCACTTCTGTCATCGTCAAGGCACTCGAGACACAAGTGCTCCAGTTTGCTTTGTCGAAATCCATTATCCCACCGCAGCAGCATGGATTCGTCCCTGGAAGATCTATTATTACCAATCTTCTGAGTTGCCTGGATGACTGGACTAGTTGTTTGGATAGCAATGTTCCTCTGGATGTGTTATATCTTGATTTTGCCCGTGCATTTGACCAGGTGCCCAAGCGAAGGCTTCTTCACAAGATTGAGCATTTGGGGATTCGGGGATCACTCCTGAAATTCATCGATGCATTTTTGTCGGATCGATCTTTCGCCGTCAAGGTTGGGGATGCGATGTCTCCTTTGATGCCAGTACTGAGTGGTGTGCCGCAGGGATCTGTCATTGGTCCTTTGCTGTTCATCCTTTATATATCTGATCTACCTACAATGTTAACTTCTCAATCAGCATCCTATGCCGATGACACAAAATTATATAATAGGTCAGCCTACCACCATGTTCTTCAGAACGATCTGAATTTGTTGGTTGGGTGGTGCTTTGACTGGCTGCTTCCACTGAATTCATCCAAATGTCGGGTGTTATACCTAGGCAACAATAATCCGAGACATTCTTATAACATAGATGGTGTTGCTGTAGAAAGTTGTTTGAGCCATGTAGATTTGGGTGTCGTCATCAGCAGCGATCTTTCATGGAGCTCGCATATTCTAAATGTTTGTAACAAAGCTAAACAACGCCTTTACTTGCTCCAGCGGTGTTTCAGAGGTAGCCATCCAGATACAGTCGCTGCACTATACAAGACGTACCTCCGTCCAGTTTTAGAATTTGCCGGACCCATTTGGCATCCATGGCTCAGGCAGGATGCGCAGATGCTGGAGTCACTTCAACGACGAGTTACGCGTTTAGCTTTCGGAGTCCAGAGACCCAGTTATCAGGAACGTTTGAGATGATGTCCTTCCGTTGGGTGGATTTTTTGGCACCGATCTGTCAAATTTGTTCAGCCTAAATACGAACCATCTTAGAGGTCATAGTCGTATGCTTGCTCGTGAGAGGTTCCACACGAGAAGTCGAGAACATTTTTTGCCTAATCGGGTTTTTGGCTATTGGAATAGATTGTCACCTGATGTTGTTGGAGCTCCGTCAGTGAACACCTTCAAAAACCGGCTGGACACTTGGAGAGCTAGTGCGTTGCTGTGACGTGTTTGTGTCTGTGCTTTGAGTTGAAAAGTAGTACTGTTTCATTAAGGTTTTTTTTGTAGTTTTCAGAGAGTTTATAGTTTTACTTTACTCTGTAATCTTTATAATAATAATAATAATAATCTGCAATGATTCAACCTCGAGGAATGGGTTGTTGAAACTTACCCTCGCTGCATTGTTTTCACAACTCGAAAACCCTAAGTAAAGTATAATCGAAATGTCTAGAGCAAGGCTGGAGACTATCATAGCAGATTGTCCATTTATTCCTGCTATTTGAAGAGATATAGGCTGACGAACAAATTATTTTAATAGTTCAAAATATATTAATGAAATACTATCCTCTTTTCAAAATTTAAAATTTAATAGTTCATACCACTAACACATTCATTCTGTATTATGAACCTTAACTCAAGAAAAAATGATTGATACACAAATGTCGATCCATATTTCAGAATTTTTTTGCTAGCAACATTATGAAAATACTGTATATAGGAACATGTCTCACTACTTAAGGAAGTAAAAAGTAATATTGACCTAGGTGGTCAACGAATGTTGTTCTCACTCAATCGAAATTATCCCGTGATAAATTTGATTAAGAGTGTCCAATACGGGAAAATGGACAATAGAACCAATTTTTTTTTTGTGATTTTTTGAAATTTTTCAGGCGTACGGTTCTTATTAAATTTTAAACACGTCTTTATGTTGATATTCTACAACTAGTTAGTAAGCTTCAATTCGGTCGAGTCTATATTTTTTGAGTTATCGAGGAAATAATCTTCCAGGTGGGTGTAACTCTGGAACCGTTTGACCGATTATGCCCATAAATGAACTTAACTCTCCCATTCGGATGCGACACATACCCTGAAAATTGCAAGTTCCTATCTCCTTGCTGCTCGAATCTCCACAATATATATCCGATCGTGTTGAAACTTGGAACTTGGCAGTAGAGTTAGGTTCTGAAGGCTTCCGCAATTTCAGCGATATCGGACGAATAGTTGATATATAGAATCAATTTCAATAATTTTCAATGAATTTTTGTAAATTTTCTAGTGCTACGAGCTCCACGAAATTTCGCAAGAATTTTTGCGGTGGCATTGGACAACTAATAAACATGTTTGAATTTAATCGGTCTAGTAAATTTTGAGTTATTGAAGAAATAACAACCAAATTTCAGATGGATATAACTCCAAAACCGTTTGGCCGATTATACCTATAAACAAATTCAAACGTCGCATTCAGATGCGCAACCTACCCTGAAAATTTCGAGTCGCTATATCTTACTACATAAATATTATTTTTTAATATTTTTTTTACAATTTTCAAGTGATACGATTTTCACAAAATTTTACAAACGTGCTCAGGTTTATATTCTACAACTATGCACCAAGTTTCAATCCGATCGAATCTGTATTGGTTGAAAACAAAATCATTACTCGGAAACCATTGGGCCGATTATGCCCATTAACGAACTTGTCAGTCATATGTTTTCCCGTGTTTCGTACGTAACCGGGTTAACTAGCCTGTGCATTGCACATTCTTTGGTGTGTTCTGACTTGTCTGCATAAGAAAGTCTGGTATATTGTCACCCTGACTCTCTTCACACACTTTGTCACCGACTCTCATGTATGTTCCTAGAAGCAGTTTGGACACAGTATAAGAACATTATACAGTGTATACAGTATATTGGTTACTGGATATATTCATGGAAAATTCCGAAATACATCAATTTTAAATTGTCAATCTTCTTCGTAAAACCCTACCATCAACCCCCTTTGAAAGATAGGTACAAACCTCAGTTTTTCAAATAGGTATGGGCTCGTGATACATCGTTTGAAACGCTTCGTCATTCTCCATTCAGAAATATTATCGCTTTCATGTTTATTGCAAAAATAAAATTAGAAAAAAATATAATCAAGTGATTATCGATATTTGGTACAATATCAAAAACTAAAATGTAATACAAAATGTAGAATAAAATATGAATGTAAATGAAGTAGATGTTCAAACTGTTCACCGCGAACGCCTTGGCAACATCCTCAGCTCAAATAATGATTTCTTCCAACATTATTCAACATTTCAGGAGTGATCGACATAATTACAAGCGTTATTCGATCCTTTAGGTCATTCAAATCAAGGGGTTTAGTTGTGTACACAATGCTCTCCACATATCCCCGTAAAAAGAAATCTAATGGGTTAAGATCAGGGGATCGCGCTTGACATTCGATCGTTCCTCGCCTTCCTATCCACTGATTTGGAAAAATTGCGTCGTTGTACTGCCGGGCATTGCGATGGTAATTTGGAGGTGCTCCATCCTGTTGGAACCATATGATATTTTGTGGAACTTGGAGATTTCTTTTATCCGGATATGAATTTGCCAAAGTCGGAACGACATCATTTTGAAGTAGTGCTAAAAATAATAATTGCCATTCAAATTACCCTCAATGAAAACGGGGCCTATGATATGGTTTCGAACATTTCCTGCCCAAACATTAAGCTTTTTGGGGAATTGCGTGTATTCCTCTCTCATCCAGTGAGGATTCTATGTAGATCCGTAGCGGCAATTTTGACGATAGTATGGCCGTTGAGGGAAAACATGCACTAATCAGAAAAATTGGTTCAAGCACTGACGTGAAGTCAGAAGCTTTTGCGCGTATGTTCTATTGTCCATACTTCTGTATTGGACACCCTTAATCGAATTTACCATGGTAAATTATGTTGTCCATTCTCCTGTATTGGACACTCTCAATTCGAATTTACCATGGTAAATTCGAATTAAGTGTCCAATACAGGAGAATGGACAACATAATTTACCATGGTAAATTCGATTAAGGGTGTCCAATACAGAAGTATGGACAATAGAACATACGCGCAAAAGCTTCTGACTTCACGTCAGTGCTTGAACCAATTTTTTTTTCGTGACTTTTTAAAAATTTTCTAGGGGTACGGTTCTTGAAATTTTTTTTTTCGTCATTTTTTTCAAATTTTCTAGGGATACGATTCTTACAAAATTTTAAACACATCTTTATGTTGATTTTCTACTACTAGTTACCAAGCACCAATTCGGTCGAATATTTATTTTTTGAGTTATCAAGGAAATAATATTCCAGGTGGGTATAACTCGGAAACCGTTAGACCGATTATGCCCAAAAACGAACTCAACACTCTCTTTCGGATACGCAACCTACCCTGAAAATTGCAAGTCCCTATCTCCTTTCGTTCGAAAGTTATCGAGGCAACAGTCACCCATCTACTGAACTCGCACAAGAATGCTCGAATCTCCAACAATATTTAACCGATCGTATTAAAACTTGAAACTTGGCAGTAGAGTTAGGTTATGAAGGCTCTTGCAAAATTTCAGCAATTTCAAACGAATAGTTACTGATATATAGAATTTTTTTTTTTATTTTCAATGATTTATTAAAAATTTTCTACAAATGCTATCCTCACCAAATTTTGCAAACATTTCCGCGTTGGCATTCTACAACTAATAACCATGTTTGAATTCAATCGGCTCGGTACTTTTTGAGTTAATGAGGAACAAAAACCACGAAATTTCAGAAAATTTCAGATGGCTATAACTCTGAAACCGTTTGGCCGATTATGCTCATAAACAAACTGAAATGTCGCGTTCTGGTGTTCATCCTAACCTGAAAATTTCAAGCTGCTATCTCATTCCGTTCTCAAGTTATCGTGACAACAAAAATATTTTTTAATAATTTTTTAAAAATTTTCTAGCCATACGATTCGCACAAAATTCCACAAACGTGCTTAAGATCATATTCTACAACTACCCACCAAGTTTCAATTCGATCAGATTTATATTGGTTGAAAACAAAATTATTACTCGGAAACCACTGGGCCGATTATGCCCATTAACGAACTTGTCCATCGTATTGAGATGCGCCACCTACCCTGAAAATTTCAAGTTGCTAGCTCTTCTCGTTCTCAAGTTATCGTGGCAACGGCCGGACGGCCGGACGGCCGGACGGACAGAATCAAATTTGACCTCGAATTCTTCATTGGGGAGTCGAACTTAATCGTTTGAGACCATTTTCGTCAAAAAATTCGAAAGTTACAGACATTTGGGCAAAACTATAATGCGATGTTCCCCAGAACATACGCGCAATAAAACGTCTACTAATTGGATAATATTGTTATTCAACATGTCCATCATATGCTCACAAAAATAAGTTCTTCTATCAAAATCGTCTTCCAAGAGCTCCTGGGTAAGTATAATTTCATAGGGATGCATTTTATTTTGTTTTAATATGTTTAGAATCGATGTATGGCTGACATTGAATGTTGTGGAGGCATCTCTCCTTGACTTATGTGGATAAAAAAAAATCAAGTGTATTTGGGACATAAAAAGGCAAGTTTTCAGCAAATTTCGTGAACAAAAAGTTTTTGGTAAAAGATAAAAATAAAAAACCAACAACTTGGTTATTTGAATTTTTCACATAAATTTTGAGGCTATGTGAAAAAATTATTGTAGATCATTTTACCTACAATTTTGCCATTTAATTTTTTTCCATAGGACTTGTATCCTTAAAAACTCACCCCCTTCCAGTCAGTAAATTACTTTTCCTTTCATTTTAGTTATATTCTTTTCCTTTTTCAATGGATTTCATCCTACTATTATTTTTTTTGCTTTTAAAAATGATCGACCCTGGTATATTATTCAATGATAGGTAATTTATAACGCTACATGAGACTTAATAAAATACATATAGTGAGAGGAAACTAAGTAATTTCACTCGAGAGTTCAACATATCCTGAGACAGAATGAATTTTTCTTATTGCAGATTTCAGCACTTCTGTATAGCACTTCCTGATTATTTTTTCTCTGCTTCTTCAAAACTGCTTTCGGCATTTTCAATTTCAAAGCGAAGAGTTTGTTATTATTAGAAGATAATGGTCTGTGATAATATTTTTTCTTAGATGGAAGATTATGTTGAGAGTCGAAACTCGAAATTGGCAACATCTCGGAGAATTGTTTACACATTGATGATATTTCAGGAGTGCCAACCTGCCTCAGTTTTAGTTACAAAAACGTGTTAGATCTAAATCATGGCCAACCGGAAGACAACCGAAAGTGAATGGATTATATATCATGAGTAGTTTAGTGAATTATTCTTGAGACTGTCAAAAAATATACAAAGTTTCATTCAACCAGATGGGATCTGTAGTTTTGAAAATTCAAAGAAAATCCAATTTAAAACAGAAATTACTATTTACTAGTTTGCTGTAATCACTTGATATGATTTTCGTTCCTAAATTGGAAAATCAAAGACAGCAGAAGCATAGCCAGAGCCAGAACAGTTGATAGGATAAGAATGTTATATTATGGGAATAAAAGAATGCCATCAAAATGACTTCAACCCCGCTGAATTCTCCCGAATAGAACCGAAAGAACTTCAATAGAATAGACAGACTCGAACTGTTCAAACAACGGCATAAATTGCCGTTGGGCGTTTGAAACGTTCGTTAAGGCTGCTAACTTCTTGAAAAATGGCCATTTGAGTACGGCAAGTCAGTTTCCATTAATCGGCGGCACCAAACTGGCCGGAAGTTGGCAATATCCTGAATGGTTCCGAAAATCATGTCCGTGAAATATACATTCTCACCTAATTCATCAAATTTGATAGCCAATGAACGGCTGATAGATTCCTTGACGTGGGAAAGGAGTTACTCCAACACACAGGTGTATGTATATGCATTATTTTCGATATCAACGCACCTTCTGAGCTTTCGATTCCGTTATTTTCTGTCAGGAAGTGTATGACATTGCAATTTATTATAGATAGGAACGTACATATTTCAGCTTAATATTTCCGCTCATAATCAACCTTTAGAAGGTGTAAAAATTGAATACTCCTTGAAACGTTTTGAAGACCGTTGAATTTAAAATTCAAATGAAGAGTCCCAAAAAATTTCACACAACCTTTATTGAAAGATGGTGAAAATTGAAAAAAATTCAAACGTGACGTTAGATGTTTAAGCGCGCTCGATCAATTGATGATCAATATACAGGGTGAGTCTTTAATTTGTACATTAATTTTTGCCATATATTCCTCTCATCAAATAAAACACTTCTTTCATTCAAATTTTTCCACATTTGGCCCCGGTAAAAAGTTACAAGTGTTTATATAGTTTATAATGTGCTAATACATTCCTGCAATAAATTATTTATGACATCGATGGTGAATGAGAGAAAAGTTTGGCAGAGTCGTTTACACCTTGATTCGGAACTCCAACGCTCAGGAGCGTATCCATAAAATCAGTGAAATTTCTGGAATTCTAGATTTTATAACATTCTATGAAGAATATCATGGTTTCAGGAGAAATGATGAAGAATAATTTAAATTCATAAGAATAATTGAATATTCCTGAAATTACTCAATATAAACAGTATTTGCTTTATTTATGCTAATTTCATCAGTGTTATGAATCCGCGAGTCTATAACTAGGAAACCATTGGAAGTAAGAAAAATTGGTTCAAGCACTGACGTGAAGTCAGAAGCTTTTGCGCGTATGTACTATTGTCCATTCTTCTGTATTGGTCACCCTTAATCGAATTTACAATGGTAAATTATGTTGTCCATTCTCCTGTATTGAACACTCTTAATTCGAATTTACCATGGTTAATTCGAATTAAGTGTCCAATACAGGAGAATGGACAACATAATTTACCATGGTAAATTCGATTATGGGTGACCAATGCAGAAGAATGGACAATAGAACATACGCGCAAAAGCTTCTGACTTCACGTCAGTGCTTGAACCAATTTTTTTTTTCGTGATTTTTTTGAAATTTTCTAGGGGTGCGGTTCTTAAAATTTTTTTTTTCGTCATTTTTTTCAAATTTTCTAGGCTTACAGTTCTTACAAAATTTTAAACACGTCTTTATGATGATTTTCTACTACTAGTTACCAAGCTTCAATTCGATCGAATATTTATTTTTTGAGTTATCAAGGAAATAATATTCCAGGTGGGTATAACTCGGAAATCGTTTGACCGATTATGCCCAAAAACGAACTCAACTCTCCCTTTCGGATACGCAACCTACCCTGAAAATTGCAAGTCCCTATCTCCTTTCGTTCGAAAGTTATCGAGGCAACGATCACCCATCTACTGAACTCACACAAGAATGCTCGAATCTCCAACAATATTCAACCGATCGTGTTGAAACTTGAAACTTGGCAGTAGAGTTAGGTTATGAAGGCTCTTGCAAAATTTCAGCAATTTCAAACGAATTGTTACTGATATATAGATTTTTTTTTCAATTTTCAATGATTTTAAAAAATTTTTTTACAAATACCATCCTCACGAAATTTTGCCAGAATTTTCGCGTTGGTATTCTACAACTAATAACCATGTTTTTATTCAATCGGCTTAGTATTTTTCGAGCTAATGAGGAACAAAAAACAACCAAATTTCAGATGGCTATAACTCTCAAACCGTTTGGCCGATTATGCTCATAAACAAACTGAAATGTCGCGTTTTGGTGCACATCCTAACCTGAAAACTTCAAGCCGCTATCTCTTCCCGTTCTCAAGTTATCGTGACAACAAAAAAATTTTTTAATAATTTTTTTTAAATTTTCTAGCCATATGATTCGCACAAAATTTCACGAACGTGCTTAGGTTCATATTCTACAACTACTCACCAAGTTTCAATTCGATCGAATTCATATTGGTTGAAAACAAAATTATTACTCGGAAACCACTGGGCCGATTATACCCATTAACGAACTTGTCCGTCGTATTGGGATACGCCACCCACCCTTAAATTTTCAAGTCGCTAGCTCGTTTCGTTCTCAAGTTATCGTGGCAACGGCCGGACAGAATCAAATTTGACGTCCAATTCTTCATTGGGGAGTCAAACTAAATCGTTTGAGACCATTTTCGTCAAAAAATTCGAAAGTTACAGACATTTGGGCAAAACTATAACGCGATGTTCTCCAGAACATACGCGCAAAAACATTCAACAATGCAACTTCATTTACTTTATTCGGGAAAACCATGCCAATACTCCAAAATAAAAACTGATTTTTTTTTTAATTTTAACAGTCATACCGCCGTATTCACAAAGCATTCAATCTCCGTTAATTCCTAACTGAGGTCCTCAGTTAAGGATAAATAAGAGTCGCAACCTCAGTTAACATATGTATGTAACGTTGGTGAAACAAGCCTGTTTCACTTTAATTTTCACGTTAACTGAGGTTGCGATTTTTATTTATCCTTAACTGAGGACCTCAGTTAGGACTTAACGGAGATTTAATGCTTTGTGAATACGGCGGTATATCTTTTTACCTGAGCCGAATTTGGAAAAATGTTAAATGAAACAAGTTGGAAAAGCTCTGTGGCCAGGGGCTCTGGCGCGCTGTTCAAATTTATAGCATGAGTGGTCACCCATCCAGGTAATGAACGTGCTCAAAGCCGCATAGCTCCAGGACAAAAAATTATATTCCCAATATTTTTAAGAATATAAATGCGACTGTATAAACAAGCCTCCAAAAAAAATGCCAAACCTTTTAGCCAAGAATAGTCTCAAACGATTAGTCTCGACTTGAATACATATACATTCACTTTTGGGTCAAAAATAAAAAGTGCTGTGTTTGTGCTGGCCGAATACATACATTTACGTTTGGATCGAAAATAAACAGTGCTTTGTTTGTGGCGTCGGAATGTATAATTTATAGCTGTGGTTTTATTTTCAATAATTTCAGAAATTTTTTTAATATCTGATAATATACGGAAATACTCACGACCTAATTCCGTCCATAACCCTTTTCACAAAGTTAGAATTACGATAGAATTGGAAACAAAAATTAAAAAAATTAATAATTTTGGCTACGGGAATCAATCTCGGTACCTACTTGTCAAAAAGTTTGACGCTTGAGAACATTTTCGGCCAAATATTCGAAAAATACAGACATTTGGACGAATTGATAGGCACTCTGTTCACCTCATAGACATAGAATAACATGGACTGGACCTCACGTAACTTCATTACACAGTTCATTGCGGAATACATAAGATAGAGAAATGTTATGAAGGATAGAATAAGTAAAGGTATAAAAACAATGGTGTTTTTATACCATGGGCAAATATACAAATTGTAAATTGGGATATATTGGAAAACCCCGATTATTTAAAGAGAAAAATTGATTATTTTGAATGAGTTTCGAAAAAGCTGAATGAGTTACAGTAAGGAAATTTATGAGACATATTTTCAGATTATATAAGTAACAGTATATTCAGAAACGAGTCTCCGATTTACATAAATAAAAATGTTTTGACTTTAACTATTCTGTCTACAAATCACGAAAACACATACACAATACACGAAACCAAACAATACAGTATACAGGAAGGGTCGAAGGATAAAGGAAACCAATGTTTTCCAATTTCCACAGTATAAGAATATATTCTTATACCGTGGTTTTACCTTTAACTATTCTGCCTTTTTTCAATGCTGATATCAATGGTTTCTTTCTCAAAACCAGTCCATGTTATTCTATGCCTATGGTTCACCTGAACAGCGCGCCAAAAAGGGTTCATTTTGATGAGAGTCATCTATGGTTAAAATTAATGTACATCTTGAAGACTCTGATATTCATTGAACTGTGACACCGTACACAACTGAAATGTATGATTACTAGGGAGTTTAAAATATGTATTCGTATAATTAATCCGTCAGTTTTCGATGCAAGTCCTTAGAGTTTTAATATAATTCAGCACATCTGCGAAAGTAACTCTTATTGTTTGTAAGTTCAAATTCATAGCAACGAATAACAGTCTGCTTGGATATCTTCATTGAGTAATGTAGTTCAGGATAAACCTTATTCACTGACAGTGGTGGATCCTGGGGGAAACTGCCCCCTCTGACATCACTAAAGGACATGTTATAGAATTGTGATGAGAATTTTACAGAAATATATTTGTAGGCTAAAACCACCAAGTTGGGAGTGCAGTTTGAATTGCCAAGAACTGTGAAAAACAAACTTCATAGGGAAAACCATCCAGTAAACACAGTAATAGAATATTACAAAAGATCCGTGTACATTCCAATTCTTTAATTTATATTTTTGAATATATTGAAAAGATATTGGAAGCCGAGCTCCCTTTGGCGAGTTCATTTCAATGAAAACTATGTCATGATGACATATTAAATTATAACGTAAATTTTCCCGCTCATTTTTTCATTCTTTTACACAATACAAAGTAAAACATGTATATATGGGAGATGATAGCTCTACATAAGGGCCTTGTAGCGGTCTTCGAACATCTGAAGTGCTGAATAATCATCGCTTGGACTGGTCAGACATGGTTTTGAATGAGACTCTCCTGGCCTTGCGAGCAACATTTTTCTTTTTGAATTCAAATATCGAAGGGATTTCTAAGAACAAGATGGAATATCTTTGAAAACTAGCGGAGGCGATTCTTCTCCAAGAGATCCCATGCGCCTACAGAGAAGTATATTTGTGAGAGGAGACTTTTGAGAGATTATGCATGATTTTTAATTTGTTCGTTCTTCTCCTCTTGTCTTTTCATTTTTGGCGCTCTAGTTCCTCGGAACTGAGTGCTTATCAATTTGTTCAGGTTGAGTTTCGGGTACCTTGGAGAAACCTCTCCGTATTTGGCGCTCTAGTTCCTCGGAACTGAGTGCTTATCAATTTGCCCAAATGTCTGTAATTTTCGAATATTTCGATGAAAATGGTCTTAAACGATTTGGTTCGACTCACTGATCAAGAATCCGTGGTCGAAATTCATTCTGTCCGGCCGGCCGGTCCGGCCGCCCGGCCGGCCGTAGGCACGATAAATCTCGAACGGAATGAGCTAGAGAGTTGAAATTTTCCGAGTAGGTTTGGGGGATGAATATCTCGGCTGAATTCGTTACTGGGCAAAATCGGACAGAAGGTTTCGGAGTAATAAGAAAAAATTTTTTTTTCACAAAACAAATTCCAAATTAATTTTTTTTTAATAAGCAGTTTTATCATAAGAATCCATTCATATCATTTTTAACTCTAACAAGCTAATACTTTCGGAGATATGCTTTTTCAAAATTTCAATGTAAATCGTATTTCACAGATTGATATAATTATTCTATGTATATACATAGAATGTACTATGTATGAATTGTCATAAAGTCAACTTGACAGAAGGGAATATTGTAACTTCAAGAATATTGGGGTTGAAATACTCGTATTTTAGCGGTGCAACGGGGACCTCACCCGAAAATGTTTGAAAATATTACGTAAATATTGAAAGCATAATTCTGTAGTTCGAGAGAGGAGAAAATTCTGTGAACGTAGATCAGGAAATTTTTGATCGATTACAAGGTAATTTATTATTATTTATCTTCTTTTATACATGTTTTATGGAATACTTACTATTTGTAGGTACTTTAAACCTGTTTTGGGCAATTGTCATATGAAACTTGTTTTTTTGGCGCTCTAGTTCCTCGGAACAGAGTGCTTATCAATTTTCCCAAGTGTCTGTAATTTTGGAATTTTTGGCTGAAAATGGTCTCAAATGATTTGGTTCGACTCACTGATCAAGAATCCGAGTGCGAAATCGATTCTGTCCGGCCGGCCGTAGGCACGATAACTCTCGAACGAAAGGAGTTAGCGGATTGAAAATTGCAAGGTGGTTTTGGAGCGTAAATATCTCGGACAAGTTCGTTAATGGGCGAAAACCATCAAGGGGTTTCGGAGTTATGGTCGATTTTAGTAAAAATATTTTTTATGAATATTTCCGAAACCGATCACTCGATCTATCTGAAATTTAGCACCAAATTGTAGAACCATGACCTCTATACGCATGTGAAGTTTTGTATTGACCAGATTACCGCAAAGTGTCAAAAAAAAAATTTGAAAATGTGGTGTAGTTCTCATTCTCATGATTGCTCATTTAATCTTGATAAATAAACTATTATTTGAATTGAATTTCCTTTATGATGCAGTTCTATCATATGAATACATTGATATAATTCCCAACTCTGAGAAACCAATACCAGATATAATTTGTCTGTTTGAACTAGAGCGCCAGAAAGCTCCTGTCCACAGGGCTTGAACCCATTTTTTGACGAAGGAATCAATATTGAAAAAATAAATGCCTATCAATATTTTTAAATGTCAGCAAATTTTATAAGCAATAGTTACAAACGAGGTTACAAATCATAACACTCACGGAGAGACAGGGTTTTTTTTTTGCTGAGGTTTTTCCCTAAGCTCTTGTCTCATGCGTCGAATTATATGGTACTCCGTTGCACCAACCTCTGCTGACACATACAAAGATCTCCATCAAAAGAATATATACCGGGTGGCCCACCACAGACGCGGAGCTCGTTTTGAGGGAGTAAATGATAATATTTTGAGAATTTTTTTTTGTGATGTGTGTAGGGCGTTCGAAAGTACAATTTAAAATTATTTTCATATATACAGGTTGTTCGAAAACAAAGATATAGACCAAAGTAACATTTTTTTCATTGTAACACCCTGTATTTGACCTCAAAAATGGAATGGCAAGCTCAAATTATGATGAGTTTCTTCTGATCACTTTATACCTTAGAAGTACCATGAAAATATGGAGTTTTTTTAAAGAGCAATTAATGAAGAAACCAGTTACGGCAGCGATACAGACAGTATTTTTTTGATCAAACATATGAGCTACTTCTATACAGACAAATAAAAATTAACTCTGGAATATACAGAGTGATCATAATTAATTTTCAAACATCAACTCCAAATAATGGTCAAAAACTGTCTTATTTCAAATGGCACACCCGGTATTTTTATATCTCGTTGAACGTAAAAATTAATTTCGAAACTATCTTCACCAGGTTTTCCTACACCTAAAACTGATAGTTTTCTCATCAATTTTTGACCATTATTTGTAGTTGATGTTTGAAAATTAATTATGATCACTCTGTATATTCTAGAGTTAATTTTTTTGTCTATATAGGAGAAGCTAATATGTCTACTTAAAAAAAATTGTTACTGGTTTCTTCATTAATTGCTATTTAAAAATAAGAGTCCAATACAGGAGAATGGACAACATAATTTACCATGGTAAATTCGATTAAGGGTGTCCAATACAGAAGAATGAACAATAGAACATACGCGCAAAAGCTTCTGACTTCACGTCAGTGCTTGAACCAAATTTTTTTTCGTGATTTTTTGAAATTTTCTAGGGGTACGGTTCCTAAATTTTTTTTTTTCGTCATTTTCTTCAAAATTTCTAGGGGTACGGTTCCTACAAAATTTTAAACACGTCTTTATGTTGATTTTCTTCTACTAGTTACCTAGCTTCAATTCGATCGAATATTTATTTTTCGAGTTATCAAGGAAATAATATTCCAGGTGGGTCTAACTCGGAAACCGTTAGACCGATTATGCCCAAAATCGAACTCAACTCTCCCTTTCGGATACGCAACCTACCCTGAAAATTGCAAGTCCCTATCTCCTTTCGTTCGAAAGTAATCGAGGCAACGGTCACCCATCTACTGAACTCGCACAAGAATGCTCGAATCTCCAACAATATTTAACCGATCGTATTAAAACTTGAAACTTGGCAGTAGAGTTAGGTTATGAAGGCTCTTGCAAAATTTCAGCAATTTCAAACGATCAGTTACTGATATGTAGAATTTTCTTTTTTTATTTTCAATGATTTATTAAAAATTTTCCACAAATACTATCCTCACGAAATTTTGCCAGAATTTTTGCGTTGGCATTCTACAACTAATAACCATGTTTGAATTCAATCGGTTCAGTATTTTTCGAGTTAATGAGGAACAAAAAACCACCAAATTTCAGAAAATTTCAGATGGCTATAACTCTAAAACCGTTTGGCCGATTATGCTCATAATCAAACTGAAATGTCGCGTTCTAGTGCACATCCTAACCTGAAAACTTGAAGCAGCTATCTCTTTCCGTTCTCAAGTTATCGGGACAACAAAAATATTTTTTAATAATTTTTTAATAATTTTCTAGCCATACGATTCGCACAAAATTTCACAAACGTGCTAAGGTTCATATTCTACAACTACTCACCAAGTTTCAATTCGATCGGATTTATATTGGTTGAAAACAAAATTATTACTCGGAAACCGCTGGGCCGATTATGCCCATTAACGAACTTGTCCGTCGTATTGGGATGCGCCACCTACCCTGAAAATTTCAAGTCGCTAGCTCTTTTCGTTCTCAAGTTATCGTGGCAACGGCCGGACGGCCGGACGGCCGGCCGGACAGAATCTAATTTGATCTCGAATTCTTCATTGGGGAGTCGAACTTAATCGTTTGAGACCATTTTTTTCAAAAAATTCGAAAGTTACAGACATTTGGGCAAAACTATGACGCGATGTTCCCCAGAACATACGCGCAAAAATTCTTCAATTTTTCGCCATTTTCTCGTAAATGGTACTTCTAAGGCATAAAGTTATCGTGGCAAACTCATTATCATTTGAGTTTGCCATTCCATTTTTGAGGTCAAATACAGGGTGCTACAATTGAAAAATGCAACTTTAGTCTATATCTTTGTTTTCGAACACCCTGTATATATGAAAATAATTTTAAATTGTGCTCTCGAACACCCTACACACATCATAAAAAGAAATTCCAGAATATCTTCATTTACACCCTCAAAACGAGCTCCGCGTCTGTGGTGGGCCACCCGATATAATAAATATAAATATATATTAGCTGGATGGGTGGCCGTTGCTTTGATAACTTTCGAATGGAAGGATATCAATATGCAATTCTCAGGGTAGGCTGCGCATCCGAATGCGACAGTTCGTTAATGCACATAATGAGCAAAACAATTTCGGTGTTATACCCATCTGAAATTGTTATTTCCTCAATAACATACTTTCGAACGATATCGTGTTTGAGGTCGACGCACCAGACAACCAACTGGACGGACATTATTGAATTTGAATACGGGTTATTCATCAGTAAGTCAAATGCAAATATTAAACCTGAGGAAACGTGCAGCTGAAAAAAACATTCAGAGAAGTAAAGGATTTTCATGAAACTCGGAATATTCAGTTTGGATCTTCGAGTTATACAATAATTTCAACCATATATTCCTCGCATCAAGTAAAACACCTTTTTTATTCCACATTTTTCCAAATTCGGCTCAGGTATTGTAGAATTTATATTCGGTAATATTATAATTTATATATTGTCTACGAATGAGATCGGAGTAGTCGCGGAAAGGTGACAGTTGTTGTGGTTTTTGTTTTAGACAGAACAGTCGATTAATTACAAATATATTCTTTGGTAGAAAATTAGAAATTGTATGCAACATGAATTAATGAAACGTTCTGAATCATATGTGCATCTATAAGTACATCGATTAGATACATAAAGTGGTCCTTCGAGCCGGATATGTAGTTAGAAATATCATCGAAAAAGTGCATATAAGTATTGGATCTTGGTTCCTGTTCTACACGACACGGTATTGGTGCACGGATTGGAAAAGTTCATTGGAAAGTAGTTGTGAGCAGTGTAAGCTGTCATCCATCCATAATATTGGTCAAGAAATTGAAGATTACGTATTAGCTGCATCTACCTGTCTACCTTGTCTACTAGACAAGGAGTTGGGAAACGTACACCACGAGTTGGGTACACGTACACGTACTGGATTTGTGATAAGTTTGAAGTTATCATTGCCTTTATTGTGCAAAATTTGGCAACATTTCTTGTTGAATTTCTTTGTTTAATTTCTTTGTTGAAACTCTTCAAACTTTAAACTCTGTATCTGTCATTCGAAATGTCTGAAGAAAAAGCTAATACTCTAGTTAAAAACAGTCTCCAGACGATCGACACTCTGCAGTGAGAGACAAAAATGCATGTTTAAATTGCCTTTCATTAGGCCATAATATACAATCTTGCTCCAGTCAACGCAGATGTTCCACTTGTCAAAGATTGTACCATAGTTTATAGGGCTTCACACGAGACGAGAGTAGGCGAGAGTATAGAAAATCTCGTCTCGCACTCGCCAATTCCCGAAAAATTAAGTCTCGTTCTCGTCTCGTTATCGGTTATCTCGTCTCGTCTCGCTTAATTCTGAATAACGATAATAAATACATATTATAATATATAAACGAAATGGTATAAAATAATGAATAATTTTGTAAAGCTATGTTTATTACGCTCTTATACAAAAATATTTGTAAATGTACAGATTGTTTTTGATTTTAAACACTGATAATTTCAACTTTTAAATTACTCGATGACTCGATGATTTTCCAATGGTGTAGGTGTTTTTGCCATCATCATACCTGCTGTGGAAAATAATCTTTCAACAGGTACGGATGTAGCCATTAATAAATCATCGGTCATCTTGGAAAGTGTAGGAAAAACTTTTTCATCACTCTCCACTGTCATTGTAATGTTTGTTCAGTTTAAAATATATTACTGATTTCATATACGCAAGTCATGAAGTACTACGCATGTATATTAACAAGGTGATATTAAAACCAGTCTTTGTCTACCTCTCCAGAAGTGTGATTCATTTAATCCATATTCCGAAATCCTTAATTAAAATTATAATATAACATGGCGCAGTCGTAAAGTAAATTAATAAAGTATAGTGAATATAATAGAAGTTTTGAAAAATGTCGAATCCAACGATCCCAATGGCCGTTAAAGGATACTCTTCAATTCCACCAAATGAACTAAGTTTCACGGGCAGCATGGCCGAAAAGGTTTTTCAAGCAGAAGTTCGAAATTTACATGAATGCCAGCAAGCTAGTGGAGGAATCCGATGAAAGTAAGGGTTACATTTTACTCAATAGAATTGAAGATAGAGCTCTGAAAATTTATAATAATTTTCAATGGAACCAATCTGAAAAAAAAGATAAATGTTCAGATATACTGAAGAAATTCGAGGATTATTTTATTCCAACAAAAAACGTCACGTACGAGCGTTATCTCTTCTTTACCAGAAACAAGAGAGAGAACGAAACATACGACACATATGTTACGGATCTGAGACAATTAGCATCAACATGTGAATTTATGCAGTTAACAGATAGTTTGATAAAGGACCGGCTAATATTAGGAATACAAGATATCAACATCAAGGACAGACTGTTGAGAGAACCTGACCTTCAGCTAACAAGAGCATTAGAAATATGTCGTGCAGCGGAAATTGCAGCGGAAAGAATGAAAGTAATTGATGGGAACACAAAGGATGAAATATTAGCGATCAAGAAATTTGGAGGAACAAGAAAGAAGAATAATTTAAACGAAAATCAAGCGAACCGGAGTTATACGTCACGAGAGACTTGTAAACAACAAGAAGTGATCCCTGGAAGTCATGGAGGAAGAAGATGGTCCAATACACATAAGCTAAGTAAACCTAATTATTTAAATAATTGTATGAGATGTGGTTTTAATCACAAATTAAATGAGTGCCCAGCATATGGTAAATTATGCACGAAATGTAACTGTAAAAATCACTTTGCAAAGAAATGTCAAAACATTCGCAAACAAAATATTCAACAATTAGAAATATTAAATGATAATGAAAATGAAAATTCCAGTACAGATTTTTTTATTGGGAATATTCCTATTAAGGAAAGTCTTCACAAGGAAGTAGAAGGGATTTCTAATTCAAAATTATGGGTGGAAAATTTCTATATAAATAAAAGAATTAAAATATCATTTCGACTGGATACAGGGGCAGATTGCTCAATTTTGCCATGGGTACACTTTGCAAAATTGGGAATATCCGTAAATGACCTAAAGAAAACAAATGTTAAACTAGCTGGATATTCAGGGACTCAAATTGAAAGCTTGGGAACTATAACCCTCAATGTTCAAAGAGGAGAAACAAATGCTAAGCAAATTGAATTTCACATTGTTAATACTGATAAAATTCCAATATTGGGAGCTGATGCATGTATCAAATTGAATGTTATAAAAAGATCCTTTATGAATGAAATATCAGAAGTGTCACTGAATAATAAAAAATTATCTACTTATGTCATTAACAAATTTCTTGATGTGTTTCAGGGTTTAGGTTGTTTATCTGGTAAATACCAAATAAAATTAGATGAAAAAGTGCCTCCCAGAGTTCAGCCTCCAAGAAAAGTACCTTTAGCTATACATCAGAAGCTGAAATTGAAACTACAAGAGCTGGAGCAAATATCTGTGATAGAAAAAGTAAATGAGCCTACTGATTGGGTTAGTAGTTTAGTTTTGGTAACAAAAGCAAATGGTGATCTTAGACTCTGCCTGGATCCATTTCATCTAAATCAAGCCATAAAAAGGGAACATTTTTATATACCTAGTCTAGATGAGATTGTAAGTAAAATGAATGGTGCAAAATATTTTTCAATATTAGACTGTAGTAATGGATTCTGGCAGGTAGTTTTAGATGAAAAATCAAGTAAATTATGTACCTTCAATACACCATTTGGTAGATATAAATTTTTGAGATTACCATACGGTATTTGCTGGGCCTCTGAGGTTTTCATGAAAAGAATTAGAACAATTTTTGAAAATATAGAAAATGTAGAAATTTATATGGATGATATAATTATATACGGCAAAACTTTGGAAGAGCATAATAAAATTCTTGAAAAAGTGTTAGGCTTGGCTAGAAAAGAAAATTTGAAATTGAACTTAAATAAGTGTAAATTCTGTAAGAATTCTGTAAAATTTATGGGTTTTCAAATATCTGAGAGAGGTTTAGAAATAGATGACTCAAAACTAAGTGCAATAAAAGAATTTCAGAGACCAACAAATACCAAGGATGTTGAAAGATTTTTAGGTGTCATAAATTATGTCAATAGATTTATTCCAAATTATTCAAAATTAACAGAACCCTTAAGAACAATAATTAGAAAAGATGTTCTTTTTCATTGGGAAAGAGACCAGGAGAACGCGTTCCAAATTTTGAAAGATAAGTTGACTACTGCTCCGGTATTGAAATTTTACTCTAACAATAAACCAGTTGTAATTTCATGTGATGCCAGTCAGAGTGGTTGTGGATCTGTTCTTTTGCAAGATAATAGACCTGTAGCTTACGCTTCTAAAGCTTTTACAAAAGTAGAACAAAATTATGCTCAAATAGAAAAAGAGCTATTAGCTATTTTGTATGCATGTGTCAAATTTAACTATTTTATATTTGGTAGGTCCAAGGACGATATTTTAATAGAAACAGACCACAAACCATTGATTGGAATATTCAAAAAACCGTTAATAGATACACCACCAAGATTACAGAGAATGCGTATTATGTTACAGTCTTATTCGTCCAACATAGTTTATAAAAAAGGGAAAGAGCTTAATTTTGCAGACGCATTAAGTAGGGCTTATAATAAAAATTTTGATAATACATTTGAGAAAAAAGTTGAAGAAATTGATAATCATCTGTGTAGTGTTATAGAAAGCATACCCATGACAAAAAGTAAACGTGAAATTTTTAAATCAGAATTATTGAAAGATCCACATTTGGTAAGGTTAAAAGAATTAATAATTAAGGGATTTCCCGTCACAAAAAATAAATTACCAGATGAATTTAAAAAATATTGGACATATAAAGAAGAACTAAGCATAGGGCAAGATTTAATATTAAAAAGCAGTAGAATTTTTGTTCCTCAATCACTGAGGAAAGAAATGTTAGAAAGGTTACACTATGCTCTTTTTAGGAAGAGAAAAAACTAAATTAAATGCAAGACAGTTTCTATTTTGGCCCTCAATGAACGCAGATATTGATCAGTTTGTTGAATATTGTGACATATGCCTATCAAATAGCAGAAATAATCAAAGGGAGCCAATGAAATCACATGAAGTTCCAATTGGGCCTTGGAGAAAAGTTGGTGTTGATTTATTTGAATTTAATAATAAACATTTTATTCTATTAGTTGATTACTATTCTAAGTTCATGGAGACAGTTGAAATCTCAAATCAGACAAGTATGAAAGTAATAGAACCATTAAAAAAATATTTCTCTATTTCAGTATCGTATTATGAGTCCATTCCAGCACTGAAAACAGTGCTGGAATGAACTCATTCCCGCATTGTTTCTAGTTATATTTTTCGTTTTGTGGTAGTCAGCACTGACATTCGATCCTATCAAATTTCAACACACGTCAATTGACAATACAATATAATCTGGATATAGTGAAATAATTGTTGAGCAAAAGCTTTATTTTCATTGAAAAATATGGATCTAGAGATTTCCTTCTTGTTAATTTTGAATCATTCATGCTATTAGGAAACTGTTTTAAATCTGATCTCCATGCCCTACGTACGTTTCAAATTCAAATTCCGTAATCTGTCAACTTTCGTAACAGTCACACCAACTACCAAGATATAATACAAAAGTTACTAGGATGTATAATTGTTCATTAAATTTCAACAGTATATTATAAAACTTGCCTGAAATAGAGAAAATACCGTCTAATACTCGTTGCAGAAGGCAATTCCAACACTTATGCGTTCGAAAACTCGCTCCTTCGTCGCTCGTTTTCGAATTTCGCATTCGTGTTTTAATTGGAGCCCATTCTGCAACTTGTTTTAGAATATACTATTTCAGTACATGGAATTCCCGAAATCCTTGTCAGTGACAATGGTCCATGTTTTTCCAGTTCAGAATTTCGAAATTTCAGTATAGATTGGCAATTTCACCACATAACGAGTAGTCCTCATTATCCCCAATCAAATGGACAAGTCGAAAGATTTGTTCAAACAATAAAGAATATTATTAGAAAGTCAGTGTTGTCTGGAAGTGATATAAATTTATGTCTATTAGATTTTAGGAATTCACCTATTTCACATAATCTACCCAGTCCAGCTCAGCTCATGTTTAGTAGACGGCTTAGAACAAATATACCAGTCTCTGTAAATCTTTTAAGGCCTCGTTTACCAAATCATAGTGAGATAAAAAAAGAAATACTCAAAAGGCAAAATAAACAAAATATGTATTATGATAGGGGAACTAAAAACGTCACTGAATTAATGTTAGGGGACATAGTCAAGGTAAAAAATTTTGGTAAGGGAAATAAATGGATGAATGGAAAAATAATGGAAAAAATTAAAGAAGAACATACAAAGTCAAATTGTTTCAGGGTAATACGGTAATTAGAAATAGAAAATAATTAATAAAAGTTAACAGCAAGATCGATATTAATTTTAAACAACAACAGAACGACAGATTCAAATATGACAATATACCTACTAAATGGGAGAATGATTGTCAGTATAATGACTCTAATACACTCAATCAGAATAGTGGTAATAATGGTGATGTTGATGACGATGTTGTCTTTGTGCCACAAACGACCAGAACAGGTCGTATTATAAAACCACCTAATAGATTAGGATTTCAAAATTTATGGAAATTATATTTTATTTTGAATGAATTGAAATTATGTTTGACTGTTGAAAGAAAGGATCTTAGTATTAGGTATTAAGGAATTATGTAAAATCTATAATTAGGAAAGATAATGTATTTTTAAGAATTAAAAAGGGAAGATGTCATAGTTATGTTTGTTCAGTTTAAAATATATTACTGATTTCATATACGCAAGTCATGAAGTACTACGCATGTATATTAACAAGGTGATATTAAAACCAGTCTTTGTCTACCTCTCCAGAAGTGTGATTCATTTAATCCATATTCCGAAATCCTTAATTAAAATTATAATATAACATCCACCACTGTAAAATATTTTGATTCCTATTTGCTCTTTCTAACAGCAAATATTCTTCAAACTCAGCTTTCCAATATTTGGAAAGTTTTGTTGATGTTTTAAATAGGCTATCGATGTCGATACATTTTTTAATCGAATTGAACAATTTGGTATAGTTTTCTAAGAATACCTTCCCAGTGGGTAGATAATTGAGGGTGTTCTTGGCGTAGGTATTCCTCATAGCACTCTTCGACACATTGAATAGCTTCATTTCTTTACCAGTTTTATTATGCGTAGTTCCACAGATGGATACAATAATTGTTCACTTCACTACAAGGAGCAGAAGAGAATAAATTTCTCCAGTTGTTCAGATAGAGACGAAATTTTCAAAGCATTTGGATTTAGGGACAATAAAACTTATCCGTTAAGTATTGAATTTATAATGGCATCCGTTTTTATGGTTGTGAAATCTATTTTTTCTTGAAAAATAATCTCAATTAATGCAAGGTCATAACGAATTAATAATCTTCTAAAAAATCGTGTCTTTCTAGAACGATCGATGCATAATATAGACAAAATATATTGGTAAGTATAGTGGAAACTATTCATATTCAATGGCTTTCTGTGTTGAAAAAAGTCGAGTCGTATATAAAACTTCATTCAAAAAATTTAACGAGACCAAAAACGAGACTCTAGTGTTTCGCTGTATGTGGTCTCGTATCGCCTATAATGTTTTTGAAAACGTCTCGTCTCATCTCGTCTCGCTTATACGAGACGAGACGAGAAAAATCTCACTCTCGCGTGAAGCCCTAATAGTTTACTCCATTTTGATAGAGGTTCAACTCGCAACTCTAACCCACAGGTATAAAGTTACAAGTGTTTGAACTTTGAAGATTTAACAATGTATTTCTATTTGCAACCCATAACTATTTCTTTATATCTGTTTTATAGAATGACGGAGAAGCTGTATCATCTGATGCTGGAAAATTCAATGAAATTGTTCGAGAAAACTTATTTACTCAAACAAATCTTATGGTTTGGTTCTTAATACAGAATTTGTAACAAAAATATTCCACAGTTCAAACACTAGACTTCCGATTTACATTTATCCAATATAACAATAACAATAACGATAAATTATTGATTTTGCATATATGTATACAAAGTGGAAAAGGAAACAGGTCATCAAAATACAGAAAAATTCAAATACTGATAACAGGATCCCTACATGAATTATGAAATTCTTCAATATTGTATGGCTCAAGCTGTAAAAGAAAACTGTAAGGAACCTTCCCGAAAGACCATATAACTTTTGAATATTTACTGGTATACTACTAAATTGTTTAATGCCCATATACAGCGGGCCCTTTTCAGTCAAAGATAAAGAATGAACTAGAAAAATAAATGGATGCATTCTTCTAGTATTATTTACGTTCAAATGTCTACAAAAATCATGCTTTTTCTTATGCATGAACATCAGTACATATAAACGTACCATCCCAATACTGTTAAAATGTTATTTTGCCTGAATTTACCACGACATGATTCTCTGAAACCTAGACGTAGCATTACCCTCAGGGCCAACTTTTGAGTTCTCATAATCTGATGACACCCTGAACTGCTTACCTGTCTTATCATTATTAATCACAAGCTGATTTTCAAAGCACCATTCAATTACTCTGTCCATGGTATCCTTAAATTCTCTAAAAGCACTCAAGATGTTGAATGCAGAGATGATAATGTTTGCATCGTCCGCAAACAACAAAGACCTGATGAAACTAGAAAAGAAGATGTTAGGGAGGTCATTAATGAAAGTTACAAAGAGCAGTGGTCCCAAAATACTGCCTTGTGGCACGCTAGCTCAATAAGAGGTATTCGCGTTTTCTATATGAAATAACGACTCTTTGTCTTCTATTCAGAAGATAACTCTCAACTAATTTAAGTTGCTTGTCCCTTATGCCGTCGACACTAAGCTTGTAAAGCAAAAGTTTATGATTGACACTGTCAAATGCTTTGGCCAAATCAAGCACGATAGCTATGGGAACTTCGTCTCGTTCAAGAGACTCTAATATGTTGCAAATAAGTTCCAAAATAGCAGTTTCGGTACTCTTTCCCTTCATGAATCCATGCTGGCAGCAAACAAAAATATTGAACTTCCGCAGACTACTTTAAGGTCATCTGGAAAGAGACCTGACTGAAAACAACGTTCATAATATGGCATAATGGCTCCATTATAAACCCTAAACAGTGCTTAATAACACTCATCATAATCTGATCATGTCCGCATGATCTCTTATTTTTTAACTGTTTCACAGCATGATAAATTTCAGATTTCTGAACCTCAATCATAAAGAACGATTTTTCCTGACTTTCAAGTTCTCTGTTTCAACATTTAATTTAGAGACCAGGTCAGGCGCTGCCTTAACAAAATGTTCTTTATATTTTATGTTTATTACAGCCTCCATTTCTTTATCTATGCGGCTCCCAAAGCTATTCATTGGGGGAGCTGACAATGTAGCATGTTTAAGAAAAATCCACTGATAAAGCACTCTATTATTAATGAAGAACTTTTTACTTTGTAGTGTAGCATATTTTTCTATATGTAGTTTATGCTTGTGGCCTTTCGAGGATTCTCTAGCTAGAGGGTCTACAGGAGAAATCCATCCGGACGGAGTCATACCTGCTCAGGATATTTTATGTTTCAATAAGATCTACCCTTTGACGACGCTCTCTTAATGTTGTAAGGTTGTAGGGAATTAGCCTTTTCTGATATGTCAATTGACGGGTATATGCTGGAATTCTTGTAAATGTCCTCTACAATCTCTCCAACAAACCAATGTACTTAATATAATAAGGGCTCCAGATACTCTGAGCATACTCTAAAATAGGTCATAATTACGTAATATTTCTTATGGACTTTAGTAGCCCCATGTCCACCGAGAGATTGTTGAAGGTCTTCCTAACAAGGTAAGTCATTTTACTTGCTTTTTGCGTGCATGTTCTGGAGAACAGCGTGCTATCATTTTGCCCAAATGTCTGTAACTTTCGAATCTTTTTGCCGAAAATAGTCTCAAACGATGAGGGTCGACACACTGAAGAAGAATTCGAGATCAAATTTGATTCCGTGCGGCCAGCTGTTGCCACGATAACTTGAAATGGAAACAGATAGGCACTTGAAATTTTCAGGGTAGATGACGTGACCAAATGGGACGGATAAGTTCGTTAATGTGCATAATCAGTCCAACGGTTTCCGAGTGATCACAGGTTGTCATTAACCTATACAGATCCGATCGAATTGAAACTTGGTAGCTAGTTGTACAATGCTGGCACAAAGACGTTTTGTGAAAGTTTGTGAGAATCTTATAACTAGAAAAAAAATATATTATTCATGTCACGATAACCTCAGAACGGAAAGAGATATTTTCATTTGAGTTTGTTATTAGTCAGAATCGGCCGAACGGTTTTGAAGTTATACCCATCTGAAATTTGGTTGTTATTTCCTCAATAACTCGAAAAATACGAATCCGATCCAATTCAAACATGGCAAATGGTTGTAGAATGCCAACGCAAAATTTCGTGAGAGTCATATCACTAGAAAATTTTAAAAAAATCATTGAAAAAATTCTATATATCAGAAACCATCCGTATAACATCGCTGAGAGCCTTCAAAACCTAACAATGCGGCCAAGTTCCAAGATTGAACATGATCGGATCTATATTGTTGGAGATCCGAGCAGCCTTGGGTGAGTTCAATAGCTGGATGTGAGACCGTTGCTACGATAACTTTCTGACGTAAAGATATAGGGACTTGAAATTTTCAAGGTGAGTTGCGCAGCCGAATGGGAGAGTTAGGGTCATTGTTGAGCATAATCGGCGAACGGTTTCAGAGTTATACCCATCTGGAATATTATTTTCTCGATAGCTCAAAAAATACAGACCCGGTCGGATTGAAACTTGGTTACTAGTTGTAGAATGAGACATAAGACGTGTGTGAAAATTTTTGAGAACCATAACACTAGAAAATTTCAAAAAAATTACGGAAAAATATTATGTATCTCACGATAACTTGAAACGGAAAGAGATGGCTACGGCCCAATGGTTTCCGAGTACTAATTTTGTCTTCAAGCATTATAAATCCGAATCAAATTGAAGCTTGGCGAGTAGTTGTAGAATACAGACTTAAAGACGTGTGTGCAATTTTGTGAAAAATTGAAAATTTTTCAAAAATTATTAAAAATATTATTTATATCACGATAATCTCCGAACGAAAAGAGAATTGCAATTTTCAGGATAGTTTGGGCATCCGAATGCTTCATTTGGGCTCGTTAATTGGCATAATCGGCCACACATCTGAAATTTTGTTGTTATTTCCTCTATAACTCAAGATATACAAATCTGATCCAATTAAAACTCGTTGCATGATTACTTGTAGAACCCCCCAACAAATTTTCGCGGAATTTCGTGAATATCGTATCCTGGAGTTACTTGAGGCGTAAGTTTTCTCGTATGTTATAAGATTTTCAACGAATTTAAATTCCAATAGAATACCTATGTCAGAATTATAAATTCTGTGATCATAGACGATTTTCTCAATGCTGAAGTCTGTCATTAAAATGGTATGAAATGTATTCATATATTATAAAAGCTGAGAAAACGGTATATATCGATGCTAAATTCGATGAAGAGTGTCCAATACAGGTGAGTAGACAATATAACATGCCCGAAAAAGCTCGTGACTTCACGCCAGTGCTCTAACCAATTTTTAAGTACCGACGAGATATGACTTTCCCACTTCATGTCCCTATATACCATAATGCACAGATCTCTGTGTTGGTGTATAAAACCAATGGAACGAATCATAATGAATTCAAATAGAGAAGAATTTGAACATTGAAAGAATTTCCAATGTTCAATTTTTAAATCAGGGAATAAACAGGATGTAAAGAACTAGGTACCGTGGTATATGGCTTCCCTACCTAAGCTACCGGATAGTTTGATAGCTCATTAGTTGAAATGTTATTCTAAGGAATGCTTAATAAATAAACAGTGTTATCAACAGAAAAAAGGCCTAGCAGAGACAAGATACTCTCGCTCTTAGATGAAAATCTGCATTCGTCTCTATATTTCAAGTTATCCAGATCCTAAATGCTTCACCTTGGACTCGAAACAAGTATATCCAACCTTGAACAGGTGCTTCATGGCAGAATATAATATCTTAATTGAGTTTCATTGAGAGAGACATACTCTTTTCTGATAATATCTAAAAAAAATCATATGACAACTGAATGATTAAGCTGAAAGATAGCACGTTTAATTACCACAGGTGAGTGTTGGATCCATGATCATATCCAAAAACATACCTACTGCATCAGAAATCTCAGATTATCATTATTAACTATTTTGATCCAGCATGCATCTACCTAAAATTGAGTTTACCATTTTATATGTAACAATGAATATCAACTTTTAATGATATAATATTTGGAAAGACTGAGGTTTTCCTTCTACGTCCTTTTCTCAATCTTGGGTGAGTAATGTCGAACGTAGATTAACCTCTTCAAGTTATATTATGGTTTTATTTCATTCCATTCTAAACTCCCCAACAATATCTCTTACTCTAGGTAACTAGAAGTATCTTAGATTACATACACAACGAAGAGTCCTTTGTTCACTTGACAATCAAAATAACACAATCTACGAAAATATTAATTTGTTGCAGTTGAAAATAATATCAATGGATTCCAATGATGAAAGTGCATCTTAAAAAAATTGAATTTGAAATTTGCAATGTAAAATAAAATTTTGTGTTTCGTTACTCCGGAAATCCCAAAATTCGAAAATTGCAGACATTTGGGAAAATTGATAAGCTCTGTTCCGAGGAACAAAGGCGACAAAAAAGTAAGTTAGTCATAGTCAATAGGCAGCTTTCTTCCAGGGGGGACATTCAATTGGGTTTCTAAAAGTCGTTAATGCATGTTAGAGGTTTTCAATACCTGTGAATCACTAACTGTCCCATAAGAACTGACATCAAATTTATAATCTGCATCGGTCCAATCCATTACGCAGGAGAAGAATTTTTGCAGTTAAAATATACGGATCCTGAATTCTCAGGCTGCACCGTGTGTGCTTGGCGTCGATCCTATTACGTTCGGAAAATTAGTATGACGATAAAATTCATTGCCAATTTGTATCCAATCATCTTCTTGTTAAGTTGCCATATACAGTGAATATAGTGCATTCCACAAACAACAATAAATAAGGATATAAATAAATAAAATTTGTTTAAATAAAAATTTCTATTCATTTTCATTCCTTCAATCAGGTATGTACACTCTTAGAAGATGACTTTCAATAATCATTCAACTCTTTGTTAAATTATTATTGAAATAATTAGTAAGTATTACTATTATTAATTAAATTTCCGTTTTTCGCCCGCATGTTCTGGGGAACGGCCTGCTATCATTTTGCCCAAACGTCTGTAATATTCGAATTTTTTGCTGAAAATAGTCTGAAACGATTAGGTTCGGTTCATTAATGAAGAATCCGAGGACAAATTTGATTCTGTCCAGCCGGCCGTTGCCATGATTACTTGAGAGCGTAAAGAGATAGCGACTTCCAGCGATTTTCAGGTTAGGTGACGTGACTAGGGAATCCAATTCCGCAAATGCGGGATCCCGCTGAAATTCTGCGGGATCACCATTGCGGGATTTTCCGTGCGGGATTTGCGGGACTCGATATTAAAATTCCGTATTCGACAATGAAAGCGCAAACCTCGCAGAAAAAGAACAAGTACTTTTTCGTCGGTTGTGGTCACTATGAATACGGCATGATACAGTTCTATACAAACATAAGTGCCTGTAAGAATAACTGTCAGTCGCTGTGATCACTATGAATATGGAATGATACTGTTCAATACTAACATTAGTGTATATGAGAATAACTTTCCTCGGCTCCTCCTCGGATAGCAATTTGCAGGCCCGACAATAATAGGCAGTTTTTGGTCATTGGTACATAAAAAACCTCATATGCTACTACTAAAGTATGTTTTTAATTGCATAAGACCTTTTTGCGCGTGAAGAATTCCAGGTCAATTTTGATTATGTCAAGCCGGCCTTGGCCTTGGCCACGATAACTTGAGAACGGAAAGAGCTAGCGAATTGTAATTCTCAGGGTAGGTGCCGCATCCCAATGAGACGGACAAGTTCGTTAATGGGCATGATCGGCACAATGGTTTCCCAGTAAAAATTGTTTTCAACCAATACAAATCCGATCGAATTGAAACTTGGTGAATTGTTGTAGAATATAAACCTTAGTACGTTTGTGAAATTTCGTGATAATCGTATTACTAGAAAATTTGAAACAAATTACTAAGAAGTATGTTTTATGTCACAATAAACTGAGAATGGAAAGTGATCGGCCGAACGGTTTTGGAGTTCATCTGAAATATGATTATTATTTCCTCAATAACTCCTAAAATACAAAACTGATTAAATTCAAAAACATGGTTATTAGTTGTACAGTTCCAACGCAAAAATTGTTGCAAAATTTCGCAGAAAATTTTCAAGAAATCATTGAAAAAAATTCTAAATATCAGTAACTATTCGTCCGACATCGCTGGAATTTTGCGAGAGCCTTCAGAACCTAACTCTACTCTACTGTCTAAAAATATAGACACGATCGAACTGAAGCTTGGTAACTAGAATACCTGTATTATATAGTAATTATACAATACAGGAGAATGGACAATAGAACATACGCGCAAAAGCTCCTGACTTCACGTCAGTGCTTGAACCAATTTTTATTAGCATGTTTAATAGTTTGAGGACAAAGAGTATATATATTGTTAACGATCCCGCATTTTTGCGGATCCGCGGGATTGATAATTTTCATCCCGCGCATTTGCGGGATTGAGATTTTGGTGCGGGATTGGATTTCCTAGGCGTGACCCAATGCGACGGATGAGTTCGTAAATGTGCATTATTTCATATTGTTGTAGGGGGTAACGTTGCACTGCGACCTTAAGGTCTATTGTGTCGTTAATGTGCATAACTTTTGGACGGAAAGAAAAAGCGACTTTTAGGGTGGGTTGCGCATCCAAATGGGAGAGTTAAGTTCGTTATTTCGGAGTTATGCCCAGCTCTGGAATATTATTTTCTCGATAACTCAAAAAATATAGACTCGGTGGAATTGAAGCTCGGTAACTAGTAGAATATCGACATAAAGACGTATGTTAGGATCGTATCACTGAAAAATTCTAATAAACGTGAAAAAATATTATTTATCTCACGATAACTTGAGAACGGAAAGAGATAGCGATAGGGCAGGTTGCGTATCAGAATGCGACATTTAAGTTCGTTAATAAGCATAATCGGCCAAATGTTTTTGGAGTTATACACATCTGAAATGTTGTTGTTCTTTGCTCTCCAATCCAAAACAAACAAATCTGATCGAATTAAAACTCGGTGATTACTCATTGTAGAATGCCGACGCGCTAATTTTCGCAGAAGTTCGTGAATATCGTATCCTGAAATTGAGACGTAAGTTTTTTGGTATGTTATTAGATATTTAGCGAATTTCAATTATGATAGAAGATGCCATTAAAATGGTACGAAATGTATGAGTATCTTATAAAAGCTGAGAAAACGATGGTAAATTCGATTAAGAGTATCCAATGGATGTTAATAAAGTATTATTAACAGTAATTTGGTCAGCTGAGATTCCGCACATAACTTCGAGCCATTATTTTATAATCGAGTAACGAATTTCAGCTCGATCTACTTCCTATGAGGCGTGAAAAAACAATGGAACATGCGCGCGGAAGCTCCTGACTTCACGTCAGTGCTTTCCTCAATTGAAGGACACAGGGGAAAAACGACCTCTGTGCACTCCAGGAGATTTTGTGAAAATTCGAATTTAAAGTTTCGCAACTCATAACATAGTTGTGGTGCTAAGAAAAATACCCAAAAATCACTATTGAACCAGAAACATGTTAAGTAACTCGCAGTACAAGCAGAAACAGTATTTATGAAAATTACACATTTTCATTAATGAAAGGTTTTTTTCTGGGTTTTCTCTCCCAAACTCTGAAAAATATCTATAAAATAAAAATTAATTATTTTGTGATTTGCTTCTGCGTAAGAAACACAAGATATTTGTCAGAAGCAATCAATTGAACAATGTTGCCTAACAAACAACAACGAAACAACATCAACGAAGAAACAACTATATCGTAACGTTTCGGAGTCTATATCAGACTCCTTCGTCAGACTTTTAATGAAAATCCTTAGAATTATTTTGTTGATAGTTATAATGAGTATACCTCCAACAGTATCCTTTAATGATTACTTAAAACACATTTTCATACCTAATAACATTTAAATAATAAATTATTTTTCTCAAAAACGTAAACATTCCCGCAACTTGCCCAGCAAAAATATCATAAATTGATTTGAGTTTTTTTAATTTTCAATATGAAAAAATGATATTCTGAAAATTATGAATATTCAATAAGAGGTGACATTTCTTATTGAATATTCAACTTTGGATGTCCGTTATAATCTAGATATTGAGGCTCCTTTTCAGACACTCTAAAGCATAAATTTATTACTTTTTGATGTAATTTATTATTAATTCAAAATTCTCGCCTGAAGTATAATTCAAAACTCCCGCCGTTCGATTGTTTCCCGTTCCAAAACTACCATACATGGTGACTGTATCTAGACAATAGGCGTTGCCATGTTTTCATTTCTTATTATTAGTGTTCTGTGGTCTGCGGGTTCCCTAAGAGGCAAGAATAACTTTGTCGTATTTTGCAACGCTCGATATTGGCGCTCTTGTTCCTCGGAACAGAGTGCTTATCAATTTGCCCAAATGTCTGTAATTTTCGAATTTTTGGCTGAAAATGGTCTTGAGTAATTTGGTTTGACTCACTGATCAAGAATCCATGGTCGAAATCGATACTGTCCGGCCGGCTGTCCATCCAGCCGTTAACACGATAAATCTCGAACGGAATGAGCTAGACAGTTGAAATTTTCAGAGTAGGTTTGAGGGATAAATATCTCGGTTAAGTTCATTATTGTGCAAAATCGATCTTATAGTTTCGGAGTAACGAAACAAAATATTATTTTTTTCATTACAACTTTTGAATTCAAATTTTTTTAAGATGCAGTTTCATCATAAGAATCCATTGTTATCATTTTCAACTTATGATGTTTCAAAGTTTCAATAATACATCGTAAGTTCTATGTATCCACAGAATGTGAACACAGAATCTGTCTGTGATCACTATTCATAAATGTCATCTTTTCTAGCTATTAGATTTTGTCAATTCATAGTTGCTATTTTCTCTTGGAAAGCAAGTATTCGATTATTGAATTTGTGAATATATACAAAACTGTTTTGATGTAGTTCAAGGAGGCAATAGGAAAGAAGAACATAATGGAATCATCAAAAGAAATTACTGTTCGTTGACCACTGAGGTTAATATTACCTTTTACTTCCTTAAGTAGTGAGACATGTTCCTATATACAGTATTTTCATAATGTTGCTAGCAAAAAAATACTGAAATAAGGATCTACATTTGTGTATCAATCATTTTTTCTTGAGTTAAGGTTCACAATACAGAAAAGAATGTGTTAGTGGTATGGACTATTAAATTTTAAATTATGAAAAGAGGATAGTATTTTATTAATATATTTTGAACTATTAAAATAATTTGTTCGTAATCCACTACCTACTCAAATATCAGGAATAAATGGACAATCTGCTATGATTGTCTCCAGCCTTGCTCTAGACATTTCGATGATACTTTCCTTAGGTATTTCGAGTTGTGAAAACTATGCACCGAGTCTAAGTTGCAACAACCCATTCCACGAGGTTGAATAATTGCAGATGGCTCATTTAATCTTGATAAATAAATTTAATGACAATTTTTGAAGCATTAAGGCATTGTAGATTGCCCTTTTTTGTATAAGATAATTTTTGAAGCATTTTTTTTAAAAGACCCCTTTTCTTAAATTCAATTTCTTTCATGATGCATTTCTATCATAAGAATCCATTGATATAATTCCGAATTCTGAGAATCCAATACTTTCGGAGATATAATTTGTCTGTTTGAACAAGAGCACTAAAAAGCTCCTGTCCACAGGGCTTAAACCAATTTTTTTTGTTCATTCCGAAACTGTAACGGCTTCGCAGCCTTCTAACGTTCCCAAATCAGGAGACACCCTCTTTCCTGCGCACGTGAATCAGAAAGGAACGGCAAACAATGATGTTAATTTTTTAATATCTCCGAAACCACAAAGCGTGAAGTTCAATTTATTCATTCAGCACTCGGCACAAAAACTGCGCCGGAATTAAATCTCTTCCAATTAAAATCAACATAATTTTAAATTCGTATTTTCGTCCATTCAACTGACCGGAAGTAAGTAGCCGAATTTGAATTTTAACTCGGTTCGTTTTTCCTCATCTACTCTCAGAAAAGAGACTGCTGGGTCGTACTTACATACATGCCGCGCTAACATAAATAGGGCGAAGTGACACACGAGAAAAATTCCCGGAAAATCATTTGTGCCTTTGTCCGAGTAAAGTCGCAACGGCGGAAGTTATCAATCGTATGGGTTAAAAGGGTTTCGCGGAACGCAAAAATTTACATTTTCCACGATTGAACTGAAACAAGATTCATACGAGGATTATGCGAGTGCGAGCATGTAGGCCTAACGAAGCTAAGATCATGTATGAAACTCTGTGCAGGGTTGCCAGAGAACGAGCCTGATAATGTTCTGCAGGAAGTCTCGAGAAATTCAGTATATTCTGTGGAATTATTATAGATTGGTATTTTACTAATAATTTATTACAATAAAATTTTCCACCCACTTCATGCATGGGTTAAGATATAATGCATGAACTTAACGATAACCCAGTTTTAATCATTATTATTAGATGCCCATGAAGACAGTTGAGGTTCTGCCTTATGTGTTTATTGGTGGATATTTTATTCTAGCTTTCCAAGAATTATTATCCTATTGATGAATATATGAGTGACACAATTACCGGTTGAAACAGCTTTGAAGTAATATATAATTATTTAACATGATGTTACTTTACACCTGTTTGTGTTTTTGCGTGTATGTTCTGTAGAACATCGCGTTATCATTTTGCCCAAATGTTTGTAATTTTCGATTGTTTTGCCGAAAACGGTCTCAAACGATTGTGTTCGACTCTCCGATGAAGAATTCGAGGTCAAATTTGATTCTGTCCGGCCGTTGCAACGATAACTTAAGAACGGAAAGAGCTAGCGACTTGAAATTTTCAGGTTAGGTGGCGCATCCCAATACGACGGACAAGTTGATGGGCATAATCAGTCAAACGGTTTCCTATAGTAATAATTTTGTTTTCAACCAATACAAATCCGATAGAATCGAAAATTGGTAAATAGTTGTAGAATGTAAACCTAAGCATGTTTGTGAAATTTTGTGAGAATCGCATCACTAGAAAATTTTGAAAAAAATTATAAATTTTTTTTTTAATGTCACGATATCCTGAGAACGGTAAGAAATAGGTTAGATTCTGCATCTGGATGCGACACCTGAGCTTGTTTATAGGCATAATCGGTCAAACGATTTTGGAGTTTTACCCGTCTAAAGTTCGGTTGATATTTCCTCAATAACTTGAAAAATACAAAACCGATCCAATTCAAATATGGTTATAAGTTGCCAACGCAAAATTCCGTGAGGATCGTTACACTAGAAAAAATTTTAAAAATCAATGAATATCATTGAAAAAAATTCTATATATCAGAAACTATTCATCCAACATCGCTGAAATTTCGCGAGAGCCTTCAGAACCTAACTCTACTACCAAGTTTGAACACGATCAGATCTATATTGTTGGAGATTCGGGCAGCCTTGTGTGAGTTAAGTAGCTCGATGGGTGACCGTTGCCTCGATAACTCTCGAACGAGTTAAGTTCGCTGTTGGCGATAATCGGCCCAAAGGTTTCGGAGTTATATCCATTTGGAATATTATTTCCTCGATAACTCAAAAAATATAGGCTTGATCGAATTGAAGCTTGCTAACTAGTAAAATATCGACATGAAGACGTGTGTAAAATTTTGTGATTGAACCAGTAGAAAATTTTCAAAAAATAACGAACGCGTATGTTCCATTGTTCATTATCCTGTATTGGACAATCTTGATCGAATTTTCTATGGTAAATTCGATTAAGAGTGTCCAATACAGGAGAATGAACAATAGAACATATACGCGCAAGAGCTCCTGGCTTCACGTCAGTGCTTGAACTAATTTTTCTTATGTCACACATTTTTGCTCGCATGTTCGGGGGAACATTACGTTATCAATTTGCTCAACTGTCTGTTAATTTTTTGCCGAAAATGGTCTCAAACGATTAGGTTCAACGCACTTATGAAGAATTCGAGGCCAAATTTGATTCTGTCCAGCCATCCAGCCGGCCGTTGCCACAATAACTTGAGAACGGAATGAGATAGCGACTTGAAATTTTTAGGGTAGTTGGTGCGTCCAAATACAACGTACAAGTTCGTTAATGAGCATAATCGGCTGAACGCTTTCCAAGCAATAATTTTGTTGCCACGATAACTTGAGAACGGGAAAAGAGAGCGACTTTAAATTTTCAGGGTTGGTGGCGCATCCAAATATGACGGATAAGTTCATTAATGGGCATAATCACCTCAACGGTTTCCGTGTAATCAATTTATCATCAACCAATTCAGATCCGATCAAATTGAAACTATGTAGCTAGTTGTAGAATACTAATACAAAGACGTTTGTGGAATTTTATGACAATCGTGTGGGTAGAAAAAAAAATGTTAAACATTATTTATGTCACGATAACCTGAGAACGAATAGATATAGCGACTTGCAATTTTTAGGGTAGGTTATGCATCTGAATGCGACAATTAAGTTTGTTAATAGCCATAATCGGCCAAACAGTATTGGAGTTATACCCATCTGAAATTTGGGTGTTATTCTTCAATAACTGAAAAAATATGAATCCAATCCAATTCAAACATGGTAATTAGTTGTAGAATACCAACGCGAAAATTCTTACAAAATTTCGTGCGGATCGTATTACTAGAAAATTAAAAAAAATCATTGAAAAAAGTTATATTTATCCGAAACTGTTCGTCCGACATCTCTAAAGTTTTGCGGGAGCCTTCAAAACCTAACTCTAGTGCCAAGTTCCAAGTTTGAACACGATCGGATCGTTATTGCTGTAGATCCGAGCAGCCTTGGATGAGTTCAGTAGCTGGATGGGTTATGTACTGTACTACGAAAATAGATAGGGCAGGGTAGGTTGCGCATCCGAATTGAAACTTAATATCTAGTTGTAGAATATGGATATAAAGACGTGTCTGAAATTTTGTGTGGACCGTACCACTATAAAATTTTAAAAATTACGAAAAACTGTGTATGTATCTCACGATAACTTGAGAAAGGAAAAATATAGCGATTTGAAAATTTCAGGGTATAGGTTCGTTAATTTCCACGGAATTTCGTAAATACCGTATCCTGTAGTAACTTGAGGCGCAAGTTTTTGGTATTTCAATTTCAATAGAACACATATTATGTCAGAATTAAAAATTCTGTGATCATAGATGATTCTCGTTATATTGAAGTCTGTTATTAAAATGGTATGAAATGTATTCATATCTTACAAAAGCTGAAAAAACGGTATAAATCGATGCTAAATTCGATTGTGTCCAATATAGGTGAGTATACAATAGAACATGCGCGTAAAAGCTCCAGACTTCACGTCAGTGCTTGAACCAATTTTTTCGGATAAATAATGTACTGGAATCATGTTCTCCATAGCAATCAGACCCGATTTGGTTGATCTACCTAGAAATTTATAGTTCTGACTAAGCTGTGTCCGAACATGGTTCTTAGACGATTTCAAAATGTGGTCGTGATCACGAATTTGTGAAAAATTCAAGACAACTGAAGAATTTCACTTAGTTTTCTAAACTAGTAACCAGATAAGTTGTTTTCAAGGAATGAATAAAAAAATCGAATTCTCTTGAAATATTTTCCTTTCAATACCGTCAAAGGAAATAATCGGATCATTAATTTTCAAAGCACTTACACAGTCCTATAGCTTCTAGGCAGTATTTCAGGCCAGATAAAATCAATATCGATTATTGAAATTAAATGCATTAGATTCCAAGTACACCGGTCCTCGGTAAATACCTAAGAGAGTGATATGATGAAACTGAATGTGTTAATTGTTGTATAAATTCTTCATAGCGTCGGACTTAACTGATGCATGGATTCACATGGAAGATGGCACGAGTATACGACTAAAAACGACGCGATAAAATTATGCGGAAGAAACAGTAAAAGTGTTTTGATTGGAGAACACCCAAAAAAACAGGCTCGGATTAACCCGAATGCCAACCAGGGCCATGGCTTCATTCAAGAATAAATTTCAAATTTCATGTGTACCAGGAGGTATTGATATGAATTTATATTTGTTGTTGTATAGGTAAATAATAAAAAAATAAATAAGTAATGCAATAAATTAAATCTTACCTTAAAGTTTGATTCGCCTAGCTTGAATAATCATTATCCCCTCTTTTTCGGGGATAATTCTATTCAATGAATATGATTTTCTATTTTGATTTAAATAGCATTGGAAACAGAAAACAATTTCATTTGAAAAACAATAAACCTTAAACACTTACTAGAATAATTCTATAACTAACTTAATAATACTACTGCTTCCTTCTAGCTTCCTGTTTTCGCTTTCTTTCTGAAAATGTTTCATATCGGGAATTATTCTCCTTTATATTGTTCTTGTAATTGTTATTCCAAATAAAAGGACTTTCAATCGGAATGCCCCAATTTCAAATTGACATTTCTCACGTACGGCAGCCATTTTTTATTTGTGACATTGACAGTTGTATTTGTCAATGTCCACCATTTAATAATGAAAAGGTACATGCTACAACAAGTTTTACAAAAATTCCAAATTTATTATGAAAAATCGCGATCTGTTACTCTAACTTTACGAGCTTTAACTTCAAATTTTGGTCGTTATAATCGTCCGGATAAAAGAACAATTGAACGTTTGGTAAAGAAGTTTGAAAGAAATTTCACACGCCATGATGTTACAGTGCCAGTGAGACAAAGAAATGCAAGAAGTGAAAAGAATATCGCTGCCGTACGTGAAAGTGTTCGTGAAGACCAAAATTTATTGATTTCTCGTCGTTCACAAGAACTACCTACTGGTTTTTTATGACCTGAATTGGTTCGTCTTGTTTCGCAGAACATGAGGTTTCAACAGGGTGGTGCCACTTGTCATACTTCCAATGGCACAATGACTTTATTGAGGCCAAAGTTTGGTGATTCGATTATTTAAAGAAATGGACCGATAAATTATCCGCCTTCTTCCTGTGATTTAACTCCATTAGACTTCTTTATTTAGGGTTACATTGAGTCATTGATTTCCAGCAATCGTCCAGCAAATTTAGGCGATTTACAGATCAATATTGAATGAGTAATTATTGCTAACATACGACCTGATTTGTATGAGAGAGTCATGGAGAATTGGGTTCAACGACTCCATTCCTGCCAGCGTTTCCGTGGTGAACTTTTATATGATGTTTTGTTTCATTACTAATGGTATCCATTGTACTTCATTATGAAATAAAAATTTCAATAATTCTCAAATAAATAATTTGGTTTATTTACGAAACAAAATGGGGCGCTCTTAATGAAAGACCCGTTATATGAGTTAAAAACACGGAGTTAAATTTTATGATTACTCTTAGATTCTTAAACATGTCTGCCTTCCATTCATGATCAATTTCTGTATACCTTCCATTATTTTAAAGTTTCCATAGTTTTACTTTCAGGGGCTGACATGCGCTCCTGATTTGATTCATCCCTGCTAAATGTTGAGATATCCATGACTGACAACATATCTTTAGAATTTTGATATTCTTCTGGAAATTTCACTCATATTTCAATTCAGGGATAAATATACCTTCTCCAATTCGTATAACTTTCGAAGATGCTGTTCGAAAAGAAAAATATAGCAGTAAAAAATTACTCTAAAGTTCAAACAAAAATTTCATATTACTTCAAAGTTGAAAATAAATAAATAGATAAATTTAAAAGTGATCTCTCTTTTATAAAAATTTTAATCCAATTTATGTCTTCTGTTCCCTTTTTGAATAATATATTTTATTTAATAAATTAATTTTTAGTGAACAAATTACAAGAACGAGTTCTATGTATTTCTCTTGTAGTTGAGAATTTCAATTAATTTATGTTTTCTGTTACTTTTATGGAAACTTTATTCTACTTAATGAACAACCTATAAGAATAATTCTATTTCTATTTTTCTATAATTCGGACAAATAGAAAATCCGTACAATTACCATGCCATCAACTGTCCGGATCAAAGAGGTTACACTGTATACGACTCCATACTTCAAATAGAACTTGATTGATCTTACTTAAATTGTGAAAATATACTTATCATCATTATTTTCGTCACTGAAAATTTAGCTTCTTGCATGTTCCATGTTTTTGCGCAAATGTTCTGGGGAACAGTGTGATACCATTTTGCACAAATATCTGTAATGTTTGAATGTTTTGTCGAGAATGGTCTCAAACAATTAGGTTCGACTAACTGATGAAGAAGTCAATGTCAAATATTATTCTGTCGGGCCGACCGTCCGGCCAGCCGTTGCCACGATAACTTGAGACCGGAAAGATGTATCGACTTGAAATTTTAGGGTAGGTTCAAATGCGAGGGACAAGTTCGTTAATGAGCATAATTAGAGGAACGGTTTCCGAGTAATAATTTTGCTTTCAACCAATACAGATCCGATCGAATTGAAATTTGCAGCTAGTTGTAGAATGCCACGGCGTAGGTGAAAGTTCATGAGGACCATATTACTAAAAAAATTTTAAAAACATTATTAAAAATAGCATTTATCTCGCGATAACTTGAGAACGCAAAAAGATAGTGATTTGTAATTTTTAGAGTTGGTTGCTTATCTGGATTCGACATTTGAGATTGTTAGTAGGCATAAACGGCCAAACGGTTTTATAGTTATACCCTTCTGAAAGTTTGTTGTTATTTCCACTATAACTCAATATTCAATATACCGATCCATTTGAAACATGGGAATTACCCATAGAATGGCAACGCGGTTATTTTCACGAAATTTTGTGAATATCGTGTCACGAACAATTTTTTTCTTCAGAAATTTTATATTTCAGAAACTAAGCGTTAGAATCAACTGAAATTCCGCATATTGTTTCGAGACACACTTTTATAATGGAGTACCGAATTTCAGCTCGATCGATCGACTTCGTATGAGGCGTGAATAGACAATGGAAAATGAACGCAAAGGCTTCACATCAGTGCTTTTCTCAAATTTTTTGAAAAAGCATGTAAGAAAATCCATAACAGCTTATACCTTAAAAGTTTTCTTCTTAACAATGAGAACCTGCTAAAACAGTCACATTCATTTAGACCTATTCTGTTTGCGCATAGCAATATTGCTAAGAAAAAGATAATTATTGCTTCCACAGCAAGATTCGAAATATTGCTATTCTGATCATCGATTTTGAGTAATATGATGTGCCATATAGAGAAACATATTGCTATCCATATTGCTATCTCAGCAACCTCATAATAGTACTTGCTAAGAGGATAACAAGATTTGGAATATGGCAGAGAACCCCTTTTTTCTTCCAATAATTCGAAAATATTAAAAACAGGTAGGTCTTTTAATAAATATAGGTATACTTAATCGTTTATATTTGTTAAAGGTACTTTAAAATACTTAATTTTAAGGAAATCTCTAAGACTTAGTTTTGACACTAACAATCCTTTCTATTTTTTAAACAGAAAGGTTCACAAACTATTTAGCCTCGATAATAAGATTGATGCTTTTGATCTAATTCAAGAGCTGAGGGAATTTCATTCATTTATTTATTTTTTCATGAGGAAACTAGGAGAGATACCGCTTAAGTTAGAGATATGCATTCGAAGACTGACTGTCTGGAAGAAAAAAATTAAATAAACTATTGATTTAGCCTTAATACAAAAATGAATTCTATCGATTTAATTGGAGAACTGAGGGAATTTGTTCAGGAGAAAACTAGGAGAGATACTATTCCATTTCACTCAGAAGTGTGCATTCGAAGTCTGACTGACGGCAGGAAAAAATTAAAATTTAATATTTCTTCAGGTGTTTGCAAGTCTTCAATTTTTCGGCCATGGTAGCGGTTATCTATATTCGCTGTGCTTCCTGAAAATTGAACAATAACTCCATGTTTCATAAATATCATAGTCAGTTTTTCGCCTTCCTGACATTTTATATATTTGGTTAGGAATTAAGAATACCCACCGAAAAATGGACGAAATGTTCATCAATTAAGGTTAAATTCTTCTTCTATTTAACATAAAAGTCATTAAATATAGTGTTGTCAGCTATAAAATCAATGAATTTTAACCTACTCGATAGCAATATTGCTTGGAGAAAATTGATAACCAACATTGCTATAACAGTCCGTACAGAATACTTAATACCATAACCATAGCGATATTGTTAAAAATTAGGAGCATAGCAATATGACTGGAATAGCAATGTTTATAGCAATTCTCAAACAGAATAGGTCTGAATATCTGGCGATAAGCCTGTCATCACAGCAATGAATGCAATGAAATATATTCTATTGCTTTGACTGGCATAAAAAAAGCCCCCCTTCACAGAAGCCGCCGTCATCATTATAAACATGTAGCGTACGTAGTTTGTCTAGTAGGCGCGACTGGGGGGCCCGTTCCACTAATATATAAAAGGTCTTCTTCTCAATATGACTACTAGGTAGAATTTTTCTTAACGTCATATCGGGTATTCTCTTTGGCACTCTTGTTCCTCGGAACAGAGTGTTTATTAATTTGCCAAATGTCTGTCATTTTCGAATTTTTGGCTGAAAATGGTCTCAAACGATTTGGTTCGACTCACTGATCAAGAATCCGTGGTGGAAATCGATTCTGTCTGGCCGTCCGGCCGGCCGTCCGGCCGGCCGTCTGTCCTTTAACACGATAACGATAACGAAAGGAGTTAGAGGATTGAAATTTGCAGGGTAGGTTTGGAGCGTAAATATCTCAGACGAGTTCGTTATCAGGCGAAATCCACCAATCGGTTTCGGAGTTATGGCCGTTTTTAGTAAAAACTGTTTTTATGGATATTCCCGAAACGGATCACTCGATCTATTTGATATTTAGCATCAAATTGTACAATAATGACCTTAATATGCTCGAGAAGAATTGTATCGATCAGGTTACCGTAAAGTGTCAAAAAAAATTAAAATATATTTAAATTTTGTTTCTACAATAACTTATATACAGTGCGCGTCAAAATTATGGAACAAATTATTTTTCTCAGAAGAAAAATATTTGGCAACAAATTCCTGAAACAGGTCAATTTTTGTTTCACTTTTACCAAATTTCGATGCATTTGTGAAGGATTTTTGTTGCACCCTGCGCCATCCCCACCAACCCTCTAAATTTTTTGAATAGGGAAAGTGGGTCCTGTGGTACTTTTTTGGCAAGGTCTTTGTATCTTCTTTACAGGCGTGCAGAAATTTTCAAGAAAAGATTTTTCTTTTTTGAAAAATAGTTAGTTCAAAGAGGTTTTCAGTATGTGCACTTTATCATGGCTCATTTACTTTGAGACGATGGTACCTGATGAAATTTGTCACCGAATGAAAGTCGACCATTACAGTTTTGTACATGCACAACTTTCAACCCCCACTCATTCTTTTTCTCCATTAAAGGGTTCGTAGGGGTTGAAAGTTGTGCATGAACAAAACTGTAATGGTCGACTTTCATTCGGTGACAACTTTCATCAGGTACCATCGTCTCAAAGTAAATGAGCCATGACAAAGTGCACATACTGAAAACTATCTGAACTAACTATTTTTCAGAAAAGAAATTTTTTTTCTTGAAAATTTCTTCACGCCTGTTAGGTAGATACAAAGACCTTGCCAAAAAAGTACCACATGACCCATTTTCCCTATTCAAGAAATTTAGAGGGTTGATTGGGATGACACAGAGTGCAACAAAAATCCTTCAAAAATGCATAAAAATTTGGTAAAAGTGAAAGAAAAATTGAAGGATTTTGTTGCCAAATATTTTTCTTCTGAGAAAATTAATTTGTTCTATAATTTTGACGCGCACTGTATATATAATTATCTTTGATGCAAAAAACTCTCAGATATTTGGAAAATGGGGAAAAAGACAGCTTGGTTGGTATACTTGGAAAATAAATGTGCAATTTTCTGAGGTCTACGTCGAATTTTTGGTACTCTTGTTCCTCGAAACAAATCAATTTGCGAAATCAATTTGCCCAAATGTTTGTAATTTTCGAATTTTTGGCTGAAAATGATCTACAACGTTTTGGTTCGACTCACTGATCAAGAATCCGTGGTCAAAATCGATTCTGTTCGACCAGCCGTCCGTCCGGCAGTTAACACGATAACTCTCGAAAGGAATCAGCTAGACCAGGGCTTCTCAAAACTATTTTTTCTGTGATGCCCTTGGGACTTTGCCATTTTTGTACGACGCCCCTTAACTCAGCCCCCAATTATATTATCAAGTTTAGTACTAGCCTAGTAATACGTTATCAGCTCACTAGACTCGATCGCATCGACATGCGACGCCCCAGGGCATCGCAACGCACAGTTTGGGAAGTCCTGAGCTAGACAGTTGAAATTTTCAGAGTAGATTTGGAAGATTATGTCTGGCCGTCCGAACGTCAGCACGATTACGCTCGAACGCAATAAATTATAGTTGAAATGTTCAGAGTAGGTTTGGAGTCCAAAGACACCGGCTGAGTTCATAAATAAGCAAAATCCACCTTGTTGTTTCAGAGTTATAGCCATTTTGTTTTGCCAATAACTCGAAAAATACTGATCTGTTCGAATTAAAGCGCAGTAGTTTGTTGAAAAATACCGACAAGAAGACGTATGCAAAATTTTGTGAAAATCGCATGAATGGGAAATAAAAAAAAATAGTATTTAAATAAATTCTCAGAAACTATCTCTCCGATATCGGTGAAATTCTGCTAGAGCATTCAAAACCTTATTTTACAGTAAAGTTCTAGATTTAAACTCGATCAGATCTATATTGGTGAAGATATTGCCGAAATATCTTAATAAAACAACGATGGAGATGTAATGGACAGTTTTTGAGTTTTGACGTAAGTACTTGGAGAGTATTCGATGAATTATCTTGTGCATAGATCAGCCGAAGTCAAATTTGACAAGTCAATACGTCAGTAATAACATTCGTTCGACCCAAGTGAGAATTGGTAGATCTTGTCTATGATAATTTTCTCGACTTAAACATGACCGAATAATACTCGTATGTAACATGATTATATTTTTCTGAAATTATAAATTTGAAAACACTGTATCAAAGGTCAGTTCAAGGTATGGAATTCAAAATAATTCTTTACTGCTTCTCTAGCGTAGTGGTGGAGATTCGTCCTCATACAACGTAGGTAACGGGATCGATTCCCGTAGCCGAAATTATCGATCTTTTTCGTTTTTGTTTCAATTCTTTCGAAAAAATAACTTGGAGAAAAGGGTTATGGGAGGCATTAAGTGGATATTTTCATAAATGTATGAGAGTATCTTCGTATATTATTAGATATTAAAAAATGTACTTCTATACAGGGCGTTTTTGATAAAATGTCAATTAATAGTTCGTCATGGCACAACCGTACGATTCTACTGATTTGTCACATAAATTACTCTCGGAATAAGCTACTGAAAATAAACCACTGCTATACAGGTGTTATTTATCTCATGGCACATTTTTTCGATTGAAGTGATTTGTATCGTCACATACAACTCACTATTTATTTTGGGACCAACAGTAAATTTATGTAGGTACATATATTATTTGAATGGGCCCTTATGGTACCACAAACACAGTATTTTTCATTTTTGACCCAACAGTGAATGTGTGTATTTGAACAGAGACCTTACGCCACCACAAATGCAGCACTGTTTATTTTCGGACCAATAGTGAATGTGTGTATTCGAATGGGACCTTACGCCTCCGCAAACACAGCACTGTTTATTTCCGACGCAAAATGAATGTATGTATTTGAGTCGAAACTAATCGTTTGATACCATTCTCGGCCTAAAAGTGGACCAGTTTTTTATGGACGCTTGTGTTTGCAGTCGGATTTATATTCTTGGAAATATTATTTTTTTTCTGGAGTTAAGCAGCTTTGGGTGAGAACAGTATCTGGATGGGTTACCGCTCTGGTAATAAATTTGAACAGCGCGCCAAAGATCCTGGCCACCGCGTTTGTGCAACTTGTTTATCATTATTTTTATCGACGATGTGAAAACAGAATAATATTGGATTCAGTACAATATATTCCATACCTAAATACAGGTTTTCCGAAGTTGTCTTCCTAATCATTCCTAGAAATCTCATCCGGCAATGAAAAACACGGACAAACAAAATTAAAATGAGGAGATTCGTCCATCATGTTACAATAGTAATAGCTGTCGTTTTTTAGCCTTCTGAGTCATGGCACTTCCTCAAATTATTTCGGTAGCTTATGGAAAGGAAGTAGGTATGCGTATGAATGGAAACAGTGGCGTCAGCAAGTACTTTCATCAGGTAATTCTCATGCGCAATCAATATTATAAAGTGAACGTCAAAAGTATGGAATAATGGATTTATGTTCTCTCCTTTCAGGAATAGTGAAAATAGTTTCATAGGTCAAATTAATTTGTTTTTTAACGAACATTTTCCTGTAATTCTTGAACATAAAATAATATACTATTACAAGAAAAATCCAATATATCTCGGAAACTTATTGCAACTCCAAAACTCTGATATACTCCAAAACTCTGATATACCTACCTACCTATAGATTTGTCATCGCGACAGAAAAAAAAATCTTTAAACGCATTGACGTGAGATTAGCAGCTTTTGCGGCTATGTTCCATTGTCTATTCACTCCTCATACGAAGCTTGAATTCGGTACTCGATTGTAGAATGGTGGCTCGAAGGTATGAGCGGAATTTCAGCGGGTTCTGGAGAATAGTTTCTGAAATATAAAACTTAGAAGAAAAAAAAATTTTTTTCTTGTGATACGATATTCTGGTGATTCGATATTCCACGAAAATAAGTGCGTCGGCCACCAACAAGTATCAATTGGATCAGATTGATATCTTTTGTGTTATTGAGTAAATTACAACACGGGTCTAACTCCGAATCAGTTTGGCGGATTATGCCCATCAAAGAACTCAACTGTCCCATTTGGATGTGCAACCTACCCTGAAAATTGCAAGAAGCTATTTCTTTCCGTTCGAAAGTTATCATAGCCACAGTTACCCATCCAGCTACTGAACTCAACCATGCAAGGCTGCTCGGATCTCCAACAATATAAATCCGATCGTGTTCAAATTTCGAACTTGGCTATAAAGCTGAAGGCTCTCGCATAATTTCAGCGATATCACACAGATAGTTTCTGAGATTAAAATTATTTTCAATGATTTTTTTCAAATTGTCTAATGATTTGATCCTCACGAAAGTTGCAGAAATTTGCTCGTCGGTATTCAACAATTAATTACCATGTATGGATTGGACCGGATTAGTATTTTTTGAGTTATTGAGGAAATAACTCCAAAATCGTTTGGCCGATTATTCCTATTAACGAACTTAAATGTTGCATTTAGATGCTCAAACAAGCCTGAAAATTGCAAGCCGCTATCTCTTTCCTTTCGCAAGTTATCGTGAGATACATAATATGTTTCAATAATTTTATTAAAATTTTCTATTAAAACGGTCCTCACGAAATTTTCCATACGTCTTTTATTCGGTATTCTAAAACTATAGTTATCAAGCTTCAATTCGATGGGACCTGTATTGTTTGTAAACAAAATAAGTACTCGGAAACCGTTATTTGTTGTGCCCGTTAACGAACTCAACTGTCGCATTCGTATGCGCAACGCTATCTCTCTCCGTTCGAAAGTTATCATGTCAACGGAAACGTCAAGTTATCGTGTCAACGGACAGAATCAAATGTGATCTCAAAATCTTGATCAGAGAGTCGAAGAACCTAATCGTTTGAGACCATTTTCGGGAAAAAAATCCAAAATGATAGCACGCTGTTTCCCAGAACATGCGCACAAATAGTTTTTCCGGAAACTACATTACTCAATGTAAACGATTTATTCGTTGCAATGATTTTGATTCACTCTTAATTTCTTTTCGATTCAATGGAAAATCTCAGTAGGCGAGGTACCTTTAACAGATTCACCCTGGTGATGCAATGCCCTTTCAGTGCACAATTCGGTATCCGTCGTTTAAGCACGATTCTATCAGATAAAGTTTCGAGACTCTTAGGATCGATTCACATCAACACGACACGGTTTTATGTACGGCAACGACACAAACGCACGAGCTTTCCACAGTCTCGCATCACAGTCGTGTAAACGACACCGGCATCCGATTCTTGGATGAAGGCTTGAATGATAGCATCGTGCACGACTCGAGGGTAACCGGCAGTCCCCTCGAGCCGTGCAAGGCAGCCGTGTGTCGTTCACACGACCACGACTCGGCCGGATAGCTGTGAAAGCTATTATTCAAGCCTTCACCCAAGATGCCAGTGTCGTTTACACGACTGTGAAGCGAGGCTGTGGGAAATCTTGAGCGTTTGTGTCGTTGCCGTATATAAAACCGTGTCGTGTTGATGTGAAGCGAGCCTTACGCCAATGAACTCCAGTTTGAATATAAGCTTTTGATGATCGAATGTCATACTAATAAGGTCCACACACACCATGATTGCTTCCTCCATTTAATCCAAAGCTCGTTCAGCGAGTCCATCATCTCGATTAGTACAATGATTTTGGACTTGCCCTTTCTCTTATCATGGTTACTATTATTGAGGAAACTATTCTTCCCAATGTATTCGACTTATCTATATTTTTCTGATGTCTCAAAGATTTTGAATATTTTTAACGCTCTAATGTTGAAACAAGTTTGAAGTTGTTGGCATGTATTAAAATTTCTCTTGTTATTTCTATTTGGAAATTTCGAGTCCCTCAGGGAAATATTCTCGTTCGAAACATTCAATTATTATAAATGCGAGTGGTTCAGCATATATCACAATGGACCAAAAAGTTTCCAGACTATGTAAGAAAAACACAATATTTTGACACATTCGTTTTTATTCATCGACATAATTTCCATCTTAGGCAATTTAAAAAGTCCAAGATTTTCTTACTTATGAACACCACGTTTATAGAATGCTTGATCCTTGCCCTCAAAATAGGCCTCAGTTACGGCAATGACTTCCTAGTGGCTGCAAAATCTTTTTCCCTGGAGCATCCTTTTCAGGTCTGCGAACAGCCAATAGTCACTGGAGGCTAAATTAGGTAAATAAGGAGAAAGGTGGTGAGGCAGCAATTCGAAGTGCAATTCATGCAATTCAACCATAGTAGCCATTGACTTATATTGCTAAAACAGTGGTTTTTCTTTGCCATGTGGGACCATTTTTGCTTTATTCCTTAGCTCAATCGGCCTAATAATGCTGTGTATCATTCAGAATTGATCCTTTTTCGTTTCCCAACATATTCAAAACACAAAATAGCATGCGCATCAGAATACTGATGCCATAACCTTGCCAGCCGAATGTTGTGGTCACTTTGGAATGTTTCCAACCTCCCCAGCCCACTCAGCTGACGACCGCTTTGACTCTGGAGTGTAATAGCCTAAGAGCCCACGACGGCCAGACCTTCGTTATTTTATAAAAGCTGAGAATTTTTATGTGAATGCCCCCTATACAGGTAAGAACGGCCAGCGACTATAGAGTTTGGGTTGTGGTTACTTTGGCAGTTAACAGGTAGTAGGTAAAGTTGTAAAAAATAGTACCTTACTTTCCTTAAAGTATAAAGCTCAATTTATTCATATTTTCTTCGGGATAACGTTAGAAATCTCATCATCCATTGCAGGACACTTGTGACGGTTGCTACCCCCTTCCAGACAACCCTAGACTTCAATAAATTATACATAATTATACTTTCGTTATAGTATAAAAGCTGAATTTTATATATGTTACTTGGGGACCTATACAAAAATGTTACCTCAATAGCCGGACAGTTTTAATGGTTTTCACATCTTGCCAGACATATTGAAAGTCCGCTGTTAGTGCGGGCGGGAGTGCTTAGTCGATTGCGCTGGGACCACACTAGCGCGAAATAGTACCTTACTTTCGTTGAAGTATAAAGCTCAATTTTTTCATATTTTCTTCGGGATAACCTTAGAAATCTCATCATCCATTGCCGGACACTGCTGCTACCCCCTGCCCGACAACCCTAAACTTTAATAAATTATATATAATTATACTTTCGTCATAGTATAAAAGCTGCATTTTATATATTTTACTTGGGGACCTATAAAAAAATGTTACCTCAGTAGCCGGACAGTTTTAATGGTTTTTACATCTTGTCAGACACATTGAAACTTCAAGCGGGTGTGCATGAGATAGGGCGCTTAGTCGATTGCTATATTTTACTGCTCATCATCTTTCGGTTAGTGATGTATTGAAAACATCGCGATATTTTCATCGCGATTTTTTTTCTACATTAGCAGTCTTCGTGACGTGAAGATTATTCTTGCGAAGTGAAATGGAGAAGCAGTGGAGTCATATTACCTTTATCGGTGAAAAATGATCTACTACAAGTCGTAAGATTCCTCCGAAATCAAACTTGCGCTACTGAACTGAACTCTGAAGTCGAATATTGTATCATTGTCCCAGCACAATCGACTAAGCACTCCCACTCGCACCTACAGTGGACTTTCAATATGTCTGGCAATATGTAAAAACCATCAAAACTGTCTGCCTATTGAGGTATCATTTTTTCACTGGTTCCCAAGTAACATATATAAAATTCAGCTTTTATACTATGACTAAAGTATAATTATGTATAATTTATTAAAATTTAGGGTTGTCTGGCAGGGGATATCAGCCATCACAAGTGTCTGGCAATGGGTGATGAGATTTCTAACGTTATCCCGAAGAAAATATGAAAAAATTGAGCTTTATACTTTAACGAAAGTAAGGTACTATTTTTTACACCTTTTCTACCTGTTACCTGCCCAAGTAACCACAACCAAACTCTATAGTCGCTGTCAGCTCTTATAAAATAACGAAGGTCTGGTCGTCGTGGGCTCTTGCTCTATAATGGTGCATTCCGCTTTGCCCATGATCACATACCGATCCAAAAAGATCCCAAAGCAGGCCTCAGAATCGTCGTTTTGTTGTTGTTTTTGACTAACAAACGCGGCACCCACTTTGCGTTGAGATTTTTACACAATTGACAATTATCGTGTCAAACAGTAAGCACACTACCATATTAATATGATAATTTTGAAATTTCAGGTTTCTCCCTCACTTCCGTTTTGCGGTCAGTAAGAACAACTTTCCGGATTGCCATTTCTTCGTTAACAGCCGTATTTGGGTGACCACTGCGTTGAGCATCGTTGACTTCTCTACGACCACGTTTAAATTCATTATACCGTTCGCAGACGGTTGATTTCCCTTGAGCAGTCCAAATAATACTCATCAAGCCATTCTTTCTCTTCTTTCGGATTTTTTCCGATCAAAAAACACTGCGTTATCAACACCCGAAATTCTTTCATATCTTTAAACAAAAACAACAAAGTTGCTTGACACGCAACAAGAGCTATAACTTGAGAACTTGAAACGATTGTCATGAAATTTTGACACATAACCTTGTGAAGGAAGGCGCTATCGAATGCTGTCATTGATTTTTGTTTTGATTGAATTTGTGGCACCATCTATGTGCTAGTTCGGAAACTATTTAATTGATGTACACAGTATGTCCACAACCCACTATATCTACTAGCCTGGAAGATGATAAAATGGCAACACCGCTCTGAGTCGTGCGCCAGGCTATTCAGTCAAAAGTTTGTTATTGCAAAGGGACGATTACTTCTGATTCTGGAGTTAACCATTATTGTTTTTCGCGGGCATTTCGTGGTGTTTTTGTGTATAACGGTGTCAAATGTGAATTCATGCAATGCCGTGATAAATATGGTCGGATATTTGATATTTATATGTTCTGTGTTTGAACTGCAGTGTGTAAATAGTGAAATTTCCTTTGGATTATTTCTACTTGGAGATGAGTACATTTCAGTTTAGACTATAGACAACAAGATGGACTAGAAATATGAGTGAAATAGAACTTTCTTTTCTTCCGATTTTATAAAACATTTTGATGACTTTTCTTCTAATTTTTCAACAAAAATTGATACATCTGTATGGGAGATCAATAAACTCAAAGAATCTATTTATTTTTATATATGTATTCAATTTCCAAAAGTCTGCATCTGTAGATGCTTTAGTTGAAATCAATAAGGACCTTATTCATCTTAAATTATTCATTAAGAATGTTCAGATTTCCTGCAGTGATATGAAATGGATTCTTCCTTTCGATCTTACCCCAAGCAGATGGTCTTACTAATCAGCGTTCCCGCTACAGAAATATAATTAATGGGGATTCAGATTAAGAATTTATCAATTTGTTTTATCAACGTTTTTACACAGTTCAGATCAAAAAATAATTGTATGTGAATTTACTGTTTGCAGACTTGTAGTTTGGTTTACATTAGGAAATAATTCTAAATTCACTTTGTTCTGTTTTCGCAAATTTACTTTTGAACATTTTTTTAGAAAATACGAATTACAATGTTATTGCCCACAGAATGGAAAATAAACAGAAATTGTAGATAGCAGAATTTTAGCAAGAACCAAAACAAGTCAAACTCTAAGATGATCATCACAATTTTTATTAGCCTACCTTATAGTCTTATATGATAGTTATGTTTGGGAATATATTTTTGTTTTGAGAATTTCATTCAAGTTTATAATTTTTTCGCTAATAGTTAACCCTACACCTTCTCGTGGCTCTTGCTGAACAATGAATTGAATATCAACTACCTAGGTTTCTATTTCAACTTGATCTCAATAATATTGTGCAGAATAGATTGTAGTTATTCAATTTATTGAAAAAGTAGAGTCTCATATTGTTTATTCATCCAGGGATTCCAAGCAAGAAAACCTATTCAATGAGTTCACTAGAGTTTTAAATTGGAAATATACGATATCCAGCGCTACCGCATTGAAGAGGTATGCCTCTAAGAGACAATAAATTGCCGCGATGTCAGACTGTGTTCCAGGCTATCTCTATAGTGGGCTGTGGTATTTCATTCACTTTCTGCTAGTTAGGTGATGAGTTGTGCTGAAGAAATATTGAGTTATTCTGCATAATAAGTGCTTCCATCTTCATGTATATCGTTATTTCTTGATTTTCAAGACGTCCCTCATCCAAATGACCTGAGTTTTTTCCGAGCGCTTGTCTGAAAGTGCTATAAGTTTGCCCAAATGACTGTAAAGATGGTGTGAAACGATTACATTTGACTTACTGATGAGGAGTCTGAAGTCAGTATCAACTCTGTCCGCGCCCGGCCGGCCGTAAACACGATCAATTCCTAAGGATGAACATAACAGACTTGAAATCTAACCTAACCTAACCTAACAGACTTGAAATCTACAGGTAGGTTTGAAGCCTGGATACGCCGATCGAGTACATGAGAGGGCAAAATTCGTGTATGAATAACAAACGGTTTTGGAGTTATACCCATCTGAAATTTGGTTGTCATTTCCTCAATAACACGAAAAATATAAAACCGATCCAATTCAAACATGCTTGTCAGTTGTAGAATGCCAACTCGAAAATTCCTGCAAAATTTTGTGAGGATCGTATTACTCGAAATTTTTTAAGAAACCATTGAAAAAAATCTATATATCAGAAACTATTCGCCGACATCGCTGAAATTTTGCCAGAGCCTTCAAAACCTAACTCTACTACCAAGTTCCAAGTTTGAACACGATCGGATCTATATTTTTGGAGATCCGAGCATCCTTGTGTGAGTTCAGTAGCTGGATGAGTGACCGTTGCCTCGATAACATTCGAACAAAAGGAGATAGGGACTTGCAATTTTCAGGCAGGTTGCACATCCCAATGGGAGAGATAAGTTCGTTTTTGGGCATAATCTGTCGATCGGTTTCGGAGTTATACCAACCTAGAATATCATTTCATCGATAACTCAAAAAATATTGACTCGATCGAATTGAAGCTTGGTAACTAGTAGTAGAATATCGACATAAAGTCGTGTGTAAAATTTTGTGAGAACCGTACGCCTAGAAAATTTTTCAAAATTCAAAATTTCAAGTAAACATTAAAGGATACTGTGGGAGGTTATTCATCATTGAATGGTTTCTTTCTGGCTTTTCTCTCCCAAACTCTGAAAAATATCTATAAAATAAAAAATTAATTATTTTGTGATTTGCTTCTACGTAAGAAACACAAGATATTTGTCAGAAGCAATCAATTGAACAATGTTGCCTAACAAATAACAACGAAACAACATCAACGAAGAAACAACTATATCGTAACGTTTCGGAGTCTATATCAGACTCCTTCAGACGCTTAACGAAAAAATCTTCAGAACTATTTTGTTGATTGTTATTCTGAGATTCGAGAATTGAAGATTTTTTCGTTAAGCGTCTGAAGAAGGAGTCTGGTATAGACTCCAAAACGATATAGTTGTTTCTTCGTTGATGTTGTTTCGTTGTTATTTGTTAGGCAACATTGTTCAATTGATTGCTTCTGACAAATATCTTGTGTTTCTTACGCAGAAGCAAATCACAAAATAATACATTTTTTATTTTATAGATATTTTTCAGAGTTTGGGAGAGAAAAGCCAGAAAGAATACATTCAATGATCAAAATTTCAAACTTTTTCAAATCTCCAACAATATAGATCCTATCGTATTCAAACTTGGAACTTGGCAGTAGAGTGAGGTTTTGAATGCTCTCGCCGAATTCCAGCGAAGTTGGACGAATAGTTTCTGATATATAGGTTTGTTTTCAATTTTTTTTTCAATTTTAAAAATATTTGAGTTATTCGATCCTCACGATATTCTGCAAGAATTTTCGCGTTGGCATTCAATAACTGACAACCATGTTTGAATTGGATCGGTTTTATATTTTTCGAGTTATTGAGGAAATAACAACTAAATTTCAGATTAAATGTCCCATTCAAATGCACAACTTTACCCGAAATTTTCAAGGCGCTATCTCTTTCAGTTCTCAGCTTATGGTGACATAAATAATATATTTTGATAATTTTTTTTAAATTTTCTAGTTACACGATTCTCACAAAATTTCACAAGCGTCCTCAGTTTTGCAATCTACAACTACTCCCCAAGTTTCAATTCGATCGAAATTGTATTGGTTGAAAACAAAATTATTACTGGGAAACCGTTGAGCCGCTTATGCATATTAACGAACTTCTACGTCTTATTGGGATGCGTCACCTACCCAGAAATTTTCGAGTCGTTATCTCTTTCCGTTCTAAAGTTATCGTGGCAACGGACGGCCGGCCGGCCGGACAGAATGAAATTTGACCTCAAATTCTTAATCAATGAGTCGAACCGAATCGTTTGAGACCATTTTCGGCGAGAAATTCGAAAATTGCAGACATTTCGGCAAAATGATAACGCGATGTTCCCCAGAACATACGCGCAAAAATTGGACAAAATTAACCGACAAGGTAGATGGTTCATGGCAACGACACCTTGTCCATCACATAGTTTGCATTCGTCGATAAACGTGAAATATTGCGAATATTCTGTTATAAATACATAATATACCCCTAAGTGCAACTTGTTGATGAACTTTAGCCAGGTATGATTACTTTACTCGCGAATACGGAATTGTAACCAAAATGTTAAGTAAAGCTATCATTCCTTGAGGAACATACCTTTGACAGAAGTATATTCAGAATGACAATAAATCCCTTGTAACTCCACAACAGCGCTATCTACAGGAAAGAAAATTAAAGAACTACCATGTTCCGGAAAATGGCAAAGCAGAATCGAATTAGTGCATACAGCAGTTTATAGACATCTTAGCAAAAACATAAACCAGTGCGCGAAACTGACCTAACATCAGTGATGATGACTGAACTGACAACAGTGCTTCTTTAAAGTTTTTGGCGCTCTAGTTCCTCGGAACTGAGTGCTTATCAATTTGCCCAAATGTCTGTAATTTTCGAATTTTTCGATGAAAATGGTCTTAAACGATTTGGTTCGACTCACTGATCAAGAATCCGTGGTCGAAATTCATTCTGTCCGGCCGGTCCGGCCGGCCGACCGGTCGTAGGCACGATAACTCTCGAACGGAATGAGCTAGACAGTTGAAATCTTCAGAGTCCGTTTGGGAGATAAATATGTCGGCTAAGTTCGTTATTGGGCAAAATCGGACAGATGGTTTCGGAATAACAAAAAAAAATTTTTTTTTTACATAACAAATTCCAAATTAATTTTTTTTCAATAAGCAGTTTTACCATAAAAATCCAATGATATCATTTTTAACTCTAACAAGCTAATACTTTCGGAGATATGATTTTTCAAAATTTTAATAATAAATCGTATTTCTACGTTTTCACAGAATGATATAATTATTCTATGTATGAATTGTCATAATGTCAACTTATTTTTCCTGAGACATGACATTATCTAATCAGTCGAAGAATTATGAGAATAAAGCGTATTCCGAAATGTGAGCGAAGTGAGAAAAATCTTAGTTGTTTGTTCCGAAATTAGTTTTTCTCAGAAAAGTCTCACATTTCGGAACGGAACATGAAGTAAGAGATCTGAGAGAAGTGAGACTGCTTTTCATCCATAGACATAGAATGCTCAGTTCTCTCACTTAATGACGGGACTGACGGAAGGGAATATTATAACTTCAAAAATATTGGGGTTGAAATACTCGTATTTTAGTGATGCAACGGGGACCACACCCAAAAATTTTTGAAAATATTACATAAATATTGAAAGCATAATTCTGTAGTTCGGGAGTGGAGAAAGTTTTGGTGAACGTAGATCAGGAAATTTTTGATCGATTACAAGGTAATTTTTCATTATTATTTCTCTTCTTTCATACATGTTTTATGGAATATCTACTATTTGTAGGTACTTTAAACCTGTTTTGGGCAATTGTCATACGAAACTCGTTTTTTTGGAGCTACAGTTCCTCGGAACAGAGTGCTTATCAATTTGCACAAATGTCTGTAATTTTGGAATTTTTGGCTGAAAATGGTCTCAAACGATTTGGTTCGACTCACTGACAAGAATCCGAGGTCGAGATCGATTCTGTCCGGCCGGCCGGCCGTAGGCACGATAACTCTCGAACGAAAGGAGTTAGAGGATTGAAATTTGCAAGCTGGGTTTGGAGCGTAAATATCTCGGACGAGTTCGTTAATGGGCCAAATCCAACAAGCGGTTTAGCAGTTACGGCCGATTTTAGTAAAACATTTTTTTCTAATATTTCCGACACCGATCAATCGATCTATCGTTTCATTTTTCAGGTTGAGTTTCGGGTACCTTGGAGAAACCTATCCGTTTTTTGACGAGGGAATCCACATTGAAGAAATATATCCCCAGCAATAATTTTAAATTTCAGGTAATTTTGTAAACAATAGTTACAAATCACCACACTCACGGGGAGAAAGGGTTTTTTGCTGAGGTTTTTCCCTAAGCTCTTGTATCATACGTCGAATTGTATGGTACCCCGTTACACCAACCTCTGCTAACACATATACAGATCTCAGTCAAAAGAATATATATATATATATATATATATATATATCTGAAATTTAGCATCAAATTGTAGAATCATGACCTTTATACGCATGTGAAGTTTTGTATTGACCAGGTTACCGCAAAGTGTCAAAAAAACATTTTGAAAATTTAAAAATTGGTTCAAGCACTGACGTGAAGTCAGAAGCTTTTGCGCGTATGTTCTATTGTCCATTCTTCTGTATTGGACACCCTTAATCGAATTTACCATGGTAAATTATGTTGTCCATTCTCCTGTATTGAACACTCTTAATTCAAATTTACCATGGTAAATTCGAATTAAGTGTCCAATACAGGAGAATGGACGACATAATTAACCATGGTAAATTCGATTAAGGGTGTCCAATACAGAAGAATCGACAATAGAACATACGCGCAAAAGCTTCTGACTTCACGTCAGTGCTTGAACCAATTTTTTTTTCGTGATATTTTTAAAATTTTCTGGAGGCGCGGTTCTTAAAATTTTTATTTTCGTCATTTTTTTCAAATTTTCTAGGAGTACGGTTCTTACAGAATTTTAAACACGTCTTTGTGTTGATTTTCTACTACTAGTTACCAAGCTTCAATTCAATCGAATATTTATTTTTTGAGTTATCAAGGAAACAATATTCCAGGTGGATATAACTCGGAAACCGTTGAACCGATTATGCCCAAAAACGAACTCAACTCTCCCTTTCGGATACGCAACCTACCCTGAAAATTGCAAGTCCCTATCTCCTTTGGTTCGAAAGTTATCGATGCAACGGTCACCCATCTACTGAACTCACACAAGAATGCTCGAATCTCCAACAATATTCAACCGATCGTGTTAAAACAAACTTGAAACTTGGCAGTAGAGTTAGGTAATGAACGCTCTTGCAAAATTTCAGCAATTCCAAATGTATAGTTACTGATATATAGAAGTTTTTTTTTTTATTTTCAATGATTTATTAAAAATTTTCTACAAATGGTATCCTCACCAAATTTCGCAAACATTTTCGCGTTGGCATTCTACAACTAATAACCATGTTTGAATTCAATCGGTTCAGTATTTTTCGAGTTACTGAGGAACAAAAAACCACCAAATTTCAGATGGCTATAACTCTGAAACCGTTTGGTCGATTATGCTCATAAACAAACTCAAATGTGGCATTCATATGCACAACATAACCTGAAATTTTGAAGCCGCTATCTCTTTTCGTTCTCAGGTTATCGTGACAAAAAAAATATTTTTTAATAATTTTTTTTAAATTTTCTAGCCATACGATTCGCCCAAAATTTCACAAACGTGCTTAAGTTCATATTCTACAACTACTCACCAAGTTTCAATTCGATCGGATTTATATTGGTTGAAAACAAAATTATTACTCGGAAACCACTGGGCCGATTATGCCCATTAACGAACTTGTCCGTCGTATTGCGATGCGCCACCCACCCTGAAAATTATCAAGTCGCTAGCTCTTTTCGTTCTCAAATTATCGTGGCAACGGACGGCCGGACGGCCGGACGGACAGAATCAAATTTGACCTCGAATTCTTCATCGGGGAGTCGAACTAAATCGTTTGAGACCAATTTCGTCAAAAAATTCGAAAGTTACAGACATTTGGGCTAAACTATAACGCGATGTTCCCCAGAACATACGCGCAAAAAAGTTTTTCTACAATAACTCTCGAACGGGATGAGCTAGGTAGTTGGAAGTTTCAGAGTAGGTTAGGCAGATGAATATCTAGGTTAAGTTCGTTGTTGGGCAAAATTGGCCAGATTTAATTTGATTTCTTCCATGGTGCAGTTCTCATTCTCAGATTGCTCATTTAATCTTGATAACTAACTATTATTTGAATAGAATTTTCTTTATGATGCAGTTCTATCATATGAATACATTGATATAATTCCCAACTCTGAGAAACCAATACTTTGGGAGATATAATGTGTCTGTTTGAACTAGAGCACCAGAAAGCTCCTGTCCACAGGGCTTGAACCATTTTTTTTTTTATTATTGATGAATACTTCTCCTTAAATTGTCAGCCTTTGGACGTTTCCTATAGAACCCGCCTCTGATTCCAAACGTTTATATAGAACGCTCCGAAAATGAGGTTCGATAATTAAGGCAATGACTTCACCGGAGAAGACAATGCATGATTGTAGAGATGGATAGAGCACAGTAGATCTTCAGGTAAGAAAGGCCGCGCACGTGCCCCACCGGAAGCGGGGTCACAGTTGGCCGGTGGAGCGGACCGGCTCAGACGTTGCCGGGCCCAAGGAGGAAATGAAATTATTAGAAATTACTAATAAGAAGAGAGAAAAAGTGACGGTCGAAAGAAGTTCGTTATACTTTCAGGAGGGAATATGGATATACGGAAGATGCATCGAAATCCTGCTGTCGAAGACTAGGCGCGCACATGCGATTTCTTGTCGCGCGACTAAATAATCGCAAAGAAAGCAATTTCGAAATGTTTGATGCGCGCACTTGCAACAAGAATCAAATTAATCGTAACTACATTCAGTAAAAACATGGATTTAACTGAATAGATGCATCCAGTGATAAGTCAAAGGCTGTTAAAAGGGCAATTTCACAAAATTCATACCTACTTGAAAAACCATCCAAGTAAATTTTTTCAATATTATAAGATGAACTTTACCCTATAGTTTTTCTTTTACATTCCAGTCGATATTCTATTTCAATTGCTTATTATAAAGAGCAGGCCTCTTTTCCACTTCTGCAATGATTTTATCTGTGTCTAAAACAACCATCACCATACTGCGACTGCGGAGAACACCAAACGATTGAACACATCACGGAGGAATGTCCCACGAGATCATACAACGGCAGACCAGAAGAATTCCTCCTGGCAACCGCTGAGTTGATATATTATATTAATAATTATATAATATATAATTATATTTGATTGCGAAAACCTTAAGTATGTTATACTCGTATTAACATATATGTGTAAATTAGCTTTTAAGCTTACTGTGTCTAAATTGCCATACGATAAATAAATAAATAATATACTCTATTTACGAAGTCATCCTCAGCGGAAGATTCGTTCGCTGTGGAACATATTTTGGTTCGACTCACTGATCAAGAATCCATGGTCAAATTGGATTCTGTCCAGCCGTCCGTCAACACGACAACTCTCGAACGGAATGAGCTATAGACTCATGATATAAAATACCTTCTGTTCTAGAAAAAAATGTATGATTGAATGCAAAATGACCAATGAAATAACCTTTAGCCATCGTAGAATTATAGGATATTATAATTTTTGGGTGATAATATAATGCCTTTGGATAATCCATATGATGATCGAATTATATACTTTGGTAAGTTAATCAAATTGGATGCAGAATATCTGCAGTAAAAACAAAACTGGAATATTGGCTACGTTTCAATTAATATAATATAATTTTCAGAGTAGATTTGAGGAATGAATATCTCGGATAAGTTCATTATAGGGCAGAATCGGTGTGGTGGTTACGGATTAATAATTTTTGGCACACTGGTTTGAAATTGATTTATTTTATGATGCAGATCTATCTTAAGAATCCATTGATATCATTCCCAACTCGACTTCGGCATCAACTAAATCGCGATTGAATTGTCGCAAGTGCGTCCAGGTTCATTCCTGTACGTTTGACTCATTTCAATTTGCGACAATCGCGTCGCTTCAAAAATGGGACTGGTTGCATCTATTCAGTTGCGGTGATTATTTGGTCGTATACGCGTCGTATTTAACAGTATGTGTTTCATTTTTGCGACTAAACGATCACGCTACAGAAAATCACATGTGCGCGCCTATCCTAATTCCTAACAATTTGATCGTCTAGTTTGAGTTCACTGTAGACTGGTTATGAACACTACAAAAGTAACTACACTCATGTTCACTACAAATTTTGTCGTCTAACATATGTTTCGCGAACGAAGTTACCATCTTCTGATACAAAGCGTTACTAAAGCATGCTGCCTGTAGTTTGTTGTTTGTTTACAGATGAACGTGAAAGCTTGGAAACCTATTTCGCTGCATTCGATAACAAACTCCAGAAGATTTTTAAACTTGGTTCAAGCACTGACTAGGGCTTCACACGAGACGAGCGTAGGCGAGAGTATAAGAAATCTCGTCTCACTCTCGCCAATTCCCAAAAAAATAAGTCTCGTTCTCGACTCGTCTCGCTTAATTCTGAATAACGATAATAAATATTATAATAGAGAGATATGGCAAGTGCGTATATCGCTGACGTTATCAAATAGCGGTGATGCGCTATTTGAATAACGTTCTGCGCTTTATTTTAGTGATATGGCAAACGGATCAGAATTAACGTTACGCTATGTAAACCATAGATATTTATATTATATTATTATATATATATATAATATATATTATATATAATATATATTATATATAATATATATATATAATACACAATCATATTTATTTATGTATTGTTTCATTTAAAAATTGAACTTTTTTCTTTCACAAATATGAATAACTTTTGACTAAAACGAAATGTATATTATAATGGCAAAAAGACGCAAAAAATTAGCCATTTGCTAGAGTGATAAATATCTTCTCTCTCTCTCTCTCTCTATATTGTTTCATTAAATTCTTCAAAACGTAGCATGATAAGTACTTGTGTTTGAAGTGAAAACCAGTAATTGGATATAAATTACATTGCACATTCCATAGATGCATCATGTATCGTAACCATTATATGCTTTCTATTGTCTATGCTTATCAAGCATGAAGTTGTATGAAGTCAAGGCGCTTTGGCTATCCAATAGGATCTTGATTGATCTGCAGACCCATCCTTTCTCAAGTATTAGCTTCGTGCAATGGTCAATGGCGAAAGACGGTCACGAAACTACCTAGGCTGATGGATACACCCTCAGCAATTTTGCAACCGCTGACTGCCGCTCCCACCCCTTGTTTGGTAGCAGAGACATCTGTGAACCAATGGGCCCTCAAGCAGTGGGTGTCCAGCGATAGTCCAATCGTATCTGCTGGGAAACACTATATAGTAGGTCCACTCTGTGTAGGCTTTGGTTGCAGATATGTCATAGCGCATCACTTGTCATATTGAAAAATCTGTATGTCGTCATCCAGGCCATCTCCTGATCACTTGGATAAGAGTGGCAAAGTCTAGAATGCGTTCCTGAACTGTAGTAAGAGTGGAGCGAAAGGCTCCCATTACCAGCATTCACGTAGATCCCTCAAATTTCACGAACTTATATTGACATAGCACATTTGAATTGCAATCCCACCAAGCAATACTGCCATAAGTAATTTGTGGTCGTATCATGCTATCCACATATAGCCAGTAGAGCAATTACGAAGCCAGTCCCCATCTCTTTCCAAAAGTCCAATGGTATGACCATTGACAGTGCTTAGCCTTGTGAATCACCCTTTCCAGTTGTTAATTCCTGTTAAGCTTTCTATCTAGGACGACATACCCAGATTTCTAGCCTCATCCAGAAATGGTATGTGAATTCCATTAAGAGTGAGGAATACATATTCAGCTCCTTTTGTGAATTGAATGGTCCAGGTCTTATGCATGTTCACTTTTAACTGTTCCCCGTCACACCAGCCTTGTGCTGTTTTGCTTGTGATTTCCGTTAACAGGTTTCCTTCCCAGTTTTCTTCATCATACGTCAAGTTAATAGTGACTACTCCTCAGCTTGTCTCAAGATTCCCTTAGGTGAGTTCGTCACGGAAGAAATGTAACTTAATTATATATGTTACGTTGTTTCTTTTGTATGTTGTTATCACATCAGGCATTCCCACAGCTTCATTTCCAACACCATATTTATTATATTCTCCGATAATGCTTCTTAAATGTGTTTGAACTAAATCGGTTTTCAGCATTGCCACCAGCAATTAAAATATCTTCAATTTCTTGTTCCATTTAGCTATCTGGACTGAGAATATCCTAAAGAAAGTCTCTAGTGAACAAAAATGAAAAATTTAATAATATTCCTTTTTCATATGAGAATGATCGAAACTATAAACTATATAGGTTAGTTTTTAGTTTCTTCTTCTTCTTCTTCTTTTCCTTTATATGTGCCCGGAAGCTGAGTCCATCTACACATCTCCCAGTATTTCTGCCGATTCCATCATAGATAAGATGGGTCTTGACGAGGTCAATAATCAGCAGGCTTTTACTCTCTTCTTTTTTGAACTATTGTCTCGTATAAACTGTTTTGCAATATTTTGTATTCTTCTAAAAAGGACCCAGAGGGAATAGGATTAGACTTCACAAAGGTAATTAGTACACTTAAACGTAAATTCAACCAGAACTTTCATAGCTTCATGTTTGAAGCAGACAGAAAATTGATCAATACCTTTATCACCGAGATTTCATTTACAAAAAAAATTTCCCAGATATTGAGGGGGAACTTTGGCTTTTTACTTGAAAGGGTTATTAGGTCCGAATATAACTTTTTGATGTTATCTTGATTATGTTCACATGCAAGAAATAAGTGAAATAGATCTCCTATTTCTCCACAAGTGCATGAGGGGGATTGAGCCACTCCTATTTTATGTAAATGCGCTGGGGTACAACAATGTAAAGATCTCATCCTGCAAACTGTGGAGATGTATTTTCTTGGCAGAATTATTGTTTTAAACCAAGGATTGGGCTGTGAAATGTTTTTTCTTTGCATTTCCGCATAAAATTTTCCCTTTTGGGAGCTATCTTTGAGAAATTGAGTTTTCCACCTTTCCCATATGGTTTTTTTGAATTTAGGCCAGAATTCTTTAACGTCTCCTTTAATTTCGTCATAGGAATTTAACCTTAAGGAATCTTTCGCTAATTGATCTGCTCTCTCATTACCATAAACTCCGGTGTGGCTAGGAATCCAAATTAGTTTAACCGAATACCCTTGCTGTTCTATTTGATAAAGGTCCTTTCGGATTCGTAGAGTCACATAATCATTTGAGGAATGTGGTCGCCAATTAGTGATCTTCTCTAAAGCGCTTTTGGAATCTGATATTATCAAAAATTTACCAATATTTCTTTCTTTGATGAAGGTGATTGCTCTCTGTATTGCTACCAGTTCCGCTGAACAAACTGAAAAATAATCCGGAATGCGTTCGATATGAGATATATTATCTTCATCAGAGAATACACCTAGACCTACTCTGGCTTCATTTTTAGACGCATCCGTAAAGATTTTTTTGAAATCTGGGAATAATTCATTGATCTTATTCTGTATATATATAAATATATATAATATAATATATATATAATATATATTATATATAATATATATTATATATATTATATTATATATATATATATTATATTATATATATTTATATATATACAGAATAAGATCAATGAATTATTCCCAGATTTCAAAAAAATCTTTACGGATGCGTCTAAAAATGAAGCCAGAGTAGGTCTAGGTGTATTCTCTGATGAAGATAATATATCTCATATCGAACGCATTCCGGATTATTTTTCAGTTTGTTCAGCGGAACTGGTAGCAATACAGAGAGCAATCACCTTCATCAAAGAAAGAAATATTGGTAAATTTTTGATAATATCAGATTCCAAAAGCGCTTTAGAGAAGATCACTAATTGGCGACCACATTCCTCAAATGATTATGTGACTCTACGAATCCGAAAGGACCTTTATCAAATAGAACAGCAAGGGTATTCGGTTAAACTAATTTGGATTCCTAGCCACACCGGAGTTTATGGTAATGAGAGAGCAGATCAATTAGCGAAAGATTCCTTAAGGTTAAATTCCTATGACGAAATTAAAGGAGACGTTAAAGAATTCTGGCCTAAATTCAAAAAAACCATATGGGAAAGGTGGAAAACTCAATTTCTCAAAGATAGCTCCCAAAAGGGAAAATTTTATGCGGAAATGCAAAGAAAAAACATTTCACAGCCCAATCCTTGGTTTAAAACAATAATTCTGCCAAGAAAATACATCTCCACAGTTTGCAGGATGAGATCTTTACATTGTTGTACCCCAGCGCATTTACATAAAATAGGAGTGGCTCAATCCCCCTCATGCACTTGTGGAGAAATAGGAGATCTATTTCACTTATTTCTTGCATGTGAACATAATCAAGATAACATCAAAAAGTTATATTCGGACCTAATAACCCTTTCAAGTAAAAAGCCAAAGTTCCCCCTCAATATCTGGGAAATTTTTTTTGTAAATGAAATCTCGGTGATAAAGGTATTGATCAATTTTCTGTCTGCTTCAAACATGAAGCTATGAAAGTTCTGGTTGAATTTACGTTTAAGTGTACTAATTACCTTTGTGAAGTCTAATCCTATTCCCTCTGGGTCCTTTTTAGAAGAATACAAAATATTGCAAAACAGTTTATACGAGACAATAGTTCAAAAAAGAAGAGAGTAAAAGCCTGCTGATTATTGACCTCGTCAAGACCCATCTTATCTATGATGGAATCGGCAGAAATACTGGGAGATGTGTAGATGGACTCAGCTTCCGGGCACATATAAAGGAAAAGAAGAAGAAGAAGAAGAAACTAAAAACTAACCTATATAGTTTATAGTTTCGATCATTCTCATATGAAAAAGGAATATTATTATATTTTTCATTTTTGTTCACTAGAGACTTTCTTTAGGATATTCTCAGTCCAGATAGCTAAATGGAACAAGAAATTGAAGATATTTTAATTGCTGGTGGCAATGCTGAAAACCGATTTAGTTCAAACACATTTAAGAAGCATTATCGGAGAATATAATAAATATGGTGTTGGAAATGAAGCTGTGGGAATGCCTGATGTGATAACAACATACAAAAGAAACAACGTAACATATATAATTAAGTTACATTTCTTCCGTGACGAACTCACCTAAGGGAATCTTGAGACAAGCTGAGGAGTAGTCACTATTAACTTGACGTATGATGAAGAAAACTGGGAAGGAAACCTGTTAACGGAAATCACAAGCAAAACAGCACAAGGCTGGTGTGACGGGGAACAGTTAAAAGTGAACATGCATAAGACCTGGACCATTCAATTCACAAAAGGAGCTGAATATGTATTCCTCACTCTTAATGGAATTCACATACCATTTCTGGATGAGGCTAGAAATCTGGGTATGTCGTCCTAGATAGAAAGCTTAACAGGAATTAACAACTGGAAAGGGTGATTCACAAGGCTAAGCACTGTCAATGGTCATACCATTGGACTTTTGGAAAGAGATGGGGACTGGCTTCGTAATTGCTCTACTGGCTATATGTGGATAGCATGATACGACCACAAATTACTTATGGCAGTATTGCTTGGTGGGATTGCAATTCAAATGTGCTATGTCAATATAAGTTCGTGAAATTTGAGGGATCTACGTGAATGCTGGTAATGGGAGCCTTTCGCTCCACTCTTACTACAGTTCAGGAACGCATTCTAGACTTTGCCACTCTTATCCAAGTGATCAGGAGATGGCCTGGATGACGACATACAGATTTTTCAATATGACAAGTGATGCGCTATGACATATCTGCAACCAAAGCCTACACAGAGTGGACCTACTATATAGTGTTTCCCAGCAGATACGATTGGACTATCGCTGGACACCCACTGCTTGAGGGCCCATTGGTTCACAGATGTCTCTGCTACCAAACAAGGGGTGGGAGCGGCAGTCAGCGGTTGCAAAATTGCTGAGGGTGTATCCATCAGCCTAGGTAGTTTCGTGACCGTCTTTCGCCATTGACCATTGCACGAAGCTAATACTTGAGAAAGGATGGGTCTGCAGATCAATCAAGATCCTATTGGATAGCCAAAGCGCCTTGACTTCATACAACTTCATGCTTGATAAGCATAGACAATAGAAAGCATATAATGGTTACGATACATGATGCATCTATGGAATGTGCAATGTAATTTATATCCAATTACTGGTTTTCACTTCAAACACAAGTACTTATCATGCTACGTTTTGAAGAATTTAATGAAACAATATAGAGAGAGAGAGAGAGAGAAGATATTTATCACTCTAGCAAATGGCTAATTTTTTGCGTCTTTTTGCCATTATAATATTCATTTCGTTTTAGTCAAAAGTTATTCATATTTGTGAAAGAAAAAAGTTCAATTTTTAAATGAAACAATACATAAATAAATATGATTGTGTATTTTTAAATCACTTGCACGTACAAATTACAAGTATTAATCTCCGAAAAATAATAAAATTTAAATCATGAATAAATTATTCTTATAATAAATTATTTTGTGTTCATGATTTAGATTACTTCCAACCAATTCTTAGCCATTTAAATTATTTTTCGGTGTCATTTTTCCTGCTTTCTTCGTGCTCCTCTTTGTGTCTTAATATTTTTCCTATTAATTACACCTTTAGTATACAGGGACCAGTTGTAGATGCAACGGCTGCAGGCTTACTGCATGTCTTTGCAAAGAAAATGTCATTCATTATCTGTAATGTATTTGTTATATATATATGTGTGAATTTTAAGATTTCCAGCTTGAACGTCATCTACAATTTTGTGTTTCCGTTCCATCGAGACATGGAACATCACAAAATTTCAGATGATGTTTCACAGATGTCATAACAAAAGGAATTTATTTTTATTTACTTCAAAAAACTGCCAATTGCGTCAGTCAATGGGAGACTTGTTATTGTAGTCTGTTATAGCTTTATAAGTTTTTACAAAGTTCACAATTTGGAGGTACGTTGAGGTCCGGATACTATATATCTTTGAGCATATATTTCAGGAGAAACTTTATTCCAGTTTTTTGGGTAAAACTTTACTACTACTGAACTCATTGTCCTTTTTACGATATTTTCCAATAATAGTAAAATGTAAGGTGAAGGTAGAGATGAATAAGAACAATTATTTATATGAGGTCAAAATGAAATAATAGTTCCCATATATACCTTAAAATTCTTCAAATGCCACAGTATAAGCTCTGTTGACATCAGTTGTATTTTCAGTAACCGTATTATCTTTGTTGTCGGCGTTTCATCACTTGGTTTTGGTTATAATATATAACCAGAATTTGTATTCTGCTGTAGAGCATTTTTCAAAAGCTTCCCAGCGAATGCACAATCTGAAACAGTTAGAAGTATTTCGGGTTACGGACTAAGATTTATTTAAAAAAATGGGTTCAAGCCCTGTGGACAGGAGCTTTCTGGCGCTCTCCAAAAGTATTGGTTTCTCAGAGTTGGGAATTATATCAATGTATTCATATGATAGAACTGCATCCAAAAGGAAATTGAATTCAAATAATAGTTCATTTATCAAGATTAAATGAGCAATCATGAGAATGAGAACTGCACCATGGAAGAAATCAAATTAAATCTGGCCAATTTTGCCCAATAACGAACTTAACCGAGATATTCATCTCCCTAAACTACTCTGAAAATTTCAACTACCTACCTCATTCCGTTTGAGAATTATATCTATGTCTATGGATGAAAAGCAGTCTCACTACTCTCAGATTAGCTTGTTAGAGTTAAAAATGATATGAATGGATTCTTATGATAAAACTTCGTATTAAAAAAAATTTAATTTGGAATTTGTTTCGTAAAAAAAAAATTTTTTTTTTGTTACTCCGAAACCATCTGTCCGATTTTGCCCAATAACGAACTTAGCCGAGATATTTATCCCCCAAACCTACTCTGAAAATTTCAATTCTCTAGCTCATTCCGTTCGAGAGTTATCGTGCCTACGGCCGGCCGGACCGGCCGGACAGAATGAATTTCGACCACGGATTCTTGATCAGTGCGTCGAACCAAATCGTTTAAGACCATTTTCATCGAAATATTCGAAAATTACAGACATTTGGGCAAATTGATAAGCACTCAGTTCCGAGGAACTAGAGCGCCAAAAACAGAAGAAATTGAGAAGGTAATAATATTACCTTCTTCTGCACTCCTGGCATCTTCCAGAGATACATTAATTTTGATTAATTTCTGTTAACATCATTTTTTTTGGCGCTCTTGTTCTTGAATCAAGATTGAAGATTGTAATCCACTCGGCCGCCAACACAGAAAATAAATTACTGAACACTGAACTGAGAAATAACGTAACAAATAACGCCCATAACCTTATCCGTTCGTAAATTACGTCATGCGCTAACGCTAATAGCGTCCTTTACGTTATATCTTTTCTATGGGTATAAGTAGTGTATCTAGTAACACCGAAAAAATGTAAGGGGTGATTCTGTGGTGAAATTTAAGGTGGGTATTTGGTATAACATTTTTAAAAACTTCCCTCCGGAAGAGTTACACCCCTCCGAAGATTAACAAAAAAAATTGTATCTATTTTTTATTTTCTCTGTATATTAACCTAAAGATACGAAACTGAAATATGCTTCGAAAGCTTAAGCATTTATGAGAAAAATGCAATGAAGTTTCAAAAAGCACGAAGTTTTCCTATATTTACTTGATAATGATCACCCATTCTAATATAATACCTTTCTTGAAGACTTTTAATATACAGGGAAAATAAAAAAGAGAAACAATTCATTTTGTTAATTTTCGAAGGGGTGTAACTTTTCCACAGGGAGTTTTTGCAAACAATTTTATACCAAATACCCACCATAATTTTCATCACAGAAAGGGGTGATTCTGTGATGAAAATTTTTTTCATTGTTATTCAGAAACACCCTAGAGACTTTATTTCCCTATGCTATTCACAGTCCAGATTTCGAAATGGAACAAAGATATTGAAGATACTCTAATTAGTCTAATTGCTGGTGGCAATGCTGAAGATATGGAAGCTACAATTTTATGAAACATTGTCGGAGAATACAATGAATATGGTGGTAGAAATAAATTCAAGCTTTTTGACACTAATAATTTTCAGCAGATGAATGCAAATTTAACTTCCTGCTGAAAATAATGATTTATTTAGACTATCACATGTTCTGGGAATACCTGTTGTGATAACGTCATACAAACCAAACGGATTAACAGGCATAATTTAGTTATATTTCTTCCATGACGAACAAACATGAGGACATCTTGAGTCAGGATGAGGACTTAATCTACACTTTTAACTTGACTTATGAATAAAAACAAAACCACTAAGAAGGAAATCTGATAACAAGAAAACATCTTGGTGGGATCCCGGCCAAAAAAAATGTAGAATAGAAGTTTGGAGACTATTTGAGTAAGCAAGGGTATCTGGCAACTGAGATATTTATAGAAATACTCCAACAAATTACAACACAGGAATAAAAAAGTCAAATAGTCCTGGAGAATATTCTTCTGGTTGGTTGGTCTACCCCAAAGAGCGCCTGACTTCACACAATCCACTCTATAGAACCGTCAAAAGTACTGGGGTGTATCACTAGATCCAATGGTTTTTTACGGAAAATGCAATATAATGTATCACATTAAACAGAAGTACTTAACATGCTATGTTTTGAAGAAGATAATGAAACAATATAGAGAGAAACAAAGATATTTATTGCTCTAGCAAATGGCTAACATCTTACGACATTTTGCCAGTATATACATTTTGTTTTAGTTGTAAGAGTATTATAATATTCATATGTGTGAAAACAAAAGTCAACTTGTTATGAAACCATATGCAGGGTCCGAAGCCACTCCACCGCCATGGGCAAGGAGGTGATAGGTCACCATTAGGGTGTCACATATCCTGTTGTTCAACTGTCCTCCGGATCTTCTGATGGAAAATAGGGATGGTTTAAGCCAGGGGTGAGTTTCCTTATTCTGCAAATATTTTAGAGACCTGTTGAGATGGAGCGATGAAATTTGACGGTTTGAGTGAGCCGCTCGAGTACTTTGAAACCCTGGTGAAATAAGTTTTTGTAATCCCCACTTAAACAGATGGTGGGCGGTGGGGGGTGATTTTTTGCCACAGTAACGTACTAATATTAAATTAGATTCCAAAACTACCATGTATTACCGTTCATTTGGTGTACCGTTGATACTTGGGACTTAAGCGGTTACAAACATGTTATCAAAAGACGGTCACAAACACACAACATTTTCGATAGCAGGGTAGAACTCTACATTCAGATCGGAGTTTTCCAGCTTCCCATTACCATATTGAAATTTTTTCTCTTTGAGAGTGTCGTTAGGGATCATAGTCTCCATATTTTCAAGATATTAAGAAGTATACATGGTGTTCCAAAAAAAGCTAATCATCTCACAACAGTCACAACTTCCAAATTTTCAATGTGATACCCTGTATACTTTCTCACTTTTTAATTTTTTCTAATATTTTATTAGATGATTGAATTGTTGGCATTCCACAAATAAAAAATATTCTCTGTCCATGATATTTTGTTAGTTTTACAAGCCTTGAAAATGCGCCCTTTTGCCTAAAAAATAAATCAAAAATGGCAGCTTAAAATAAAAAAAGTTTTCGTCACAAACAGGGTATCAAATTGAAAATTTGGAAATTGTGAGATGACTAGTCGTTTTTGAAACACCATCCATACTTCTTAAAACTTGAAAATATGGAGACTATCGATCCTAACGAAACTCGCAAGTGAAAAAATTTCAATATGGTAATGGGAAGCTGGAAAATGTCAATCAGTATGTACTCTACCCCGTTATAGAAAATGTTGTGTGTTGGTGACATTCAATGTATCTTTGTAACTGCTTGAGCCCCAAGTGTCAACGACACAAAAAAAGAAAGGTAAAAGATCGCAGTTTTGGAATCTAATTTATTATTAGTACGTTACTGTGGAAAAAAATAATTTCTTTTAAAAAGAACCCTCTCCCCCTACCATTTGTTTTAGTGGGGATTACAAAAACTTATTTCACCAGGATTTCAAAGTACTCGAGCTGCTTATTCGAACCGTCCAATTTCATTTCTCTATCTAAACTGGTCTCTCAAATATTTGCAAAATAAGGAAACTCACCCCTGGCTTGAACCATCCCTAACTTCCATCAGAAGACCTAGAACAGCAGGAAGTGTGACACCCTAATGGTACTCCATCACCTCCTTGCCCGTGGCGGTGTGGCATCGTCGGACCCTGTATATAATTCATAAATAAATGATTCTTACAATTCTCAATCAATCTCCAACCTCTTCTTAGCCATTTACATTCTTTGTCGGCGTCGATTTTTCCTATTTTATTCTTGCTGCTGTTTCTGTCTTAATCCTTTTCCTATAGTAATGACGCAATAGCTCCTTCCTTAGATTTGGATGAGATGTTTAATTCATAAACAAACTTGTTGAACATGTACTACTTGACTCCTCAGCATTTAAAATCTCCTTTTGAATGGAGAGACCAATTGAAGATGCAACGGCTGTAGACTTACTCTTTACCTTTTCAATAAAGATGTTGTTCATTATCTGTAATGTATTTAAGTAATCATAAGCTGAATTCATCAGGTAATGGTTTTGGATTTTCCCCACCAAACTGTGAAAAATATATATGAAATAAAAAAATGTATTATTTTGAAATTGCTTCCGCGTTGGAAACTACATATTTGCCCGGAGCAATATACGAGTATAAAACAATGTTGCCTAATAAACAGTAACGAAACAACATCAACTGGTATTTTCTTGAATAGAGAAAACAATTTTGTATATTGCTTGGTTGGAATTTACCATGAAAGGGTTGAATTTGTTGAATAACGAATAATTCAGAAGATTTCGGCTTGGAGTATGACTTAGTCTCCAAAACATTAGAGAACATTTTTTTTCATTGTTGATGTTGTTTCCTTATTAATTATTAGGAAACATTGTTATATGTATAGTTTCAGACAAAGATTAAGTGTTTATAACGCAGAAGCAATTTCAAAATAATAAAACGATTAATTTCAAAGATATTTTGCAAGGTTTGGGAGAGAAAACCCAGAAAGGAACCATTTAGCGATGTAATGCATTTGTTACATCAAGATATGTATTGGAGTCTTCCAGCTAGAACCTCATCTGCAATTTTGTATTTCGGCTCCAAACACTTCAAAAAAATTTCCAATTACCTCAGTCGTTGCCAGAATTTTGTAACTGTTTCAAGTTTCTTTCAAACTTCTCAATTTAGAGCTACATTGAGGTCCAGATATCTTAGGAAAACTTTGCAACTACTGAACTCATGGTCCTTTATATGATATGTTTGCTCTATAAGTAAAATGCAACATGAACTCCACCTATGAAGAGGAACTGTAAGAGATGAACAAGAACCACTATTCATATGAAAACTTTTAACGAACTTATGATTGCAAATATTCAAATGAAATACTAGTACCTACCTATGGAAGATCTTCGGTGCTACAGTATTAGCTCGGTTAAGATAAGTTTTATTTTCTTTGTTGTCGACGTTTTCATCATTTGATTTTATATCGCCAGAATTTGTATTCTGCTGTAGAGTATTTCTCAAATGCTTCACAGCAAACGCACTATCTGAAACAGTTAAAAATATTTTGGTTTTTGGTGTATTTTACATTTGAAAGAAAATGAGGAGGTTATATCAGAAATACATACACTTAACAGGCAATATTATACTTTACCTTTATCTACTCGCCTGGCATCTTTCGGAGATACATTTATTCTGATTTTTTAATCCATTTCTACAAAGGTACTAACTTATTGTATTATTTTTTTCTGAAATCAAACAAGGTTATCCTCTCGGCCGCCATCATAGAAATGTGTAAATGTAAACAAGCCCATGGAGGTAGAAGGAACAAGCCCAAATTAGAGAAACGTTAATCACAAATAACGCATAACGTTATCCGATCGTGATGCGGTAACGCTAATAAGCGGATCACGTGTGCGATAAACGTCAAAATAACGTATACCGCTATTACCGCATGACGTTATTGACTTTGCCATATCTCTCTAATATATAAACGAAATAATACAATAATACAATAATGAATCATTTTGTAAAGCTATATTTATTACGCTCTTATAGAAAAATATTTGTACATGTACGTATTATTTTTAATTTGAAACACTGATATTTTCAACTTTTAAATTACTCGATGACCAAGAATTCAAACATAATCACGCTTCCATCACATCATTTTTCAATGATGTATGTGTTTTTGCCATTATCATACCTGCTGTGGAAAATAATCTTTCAACAGGTACGGATGTAGCCATTAATAAATCATTGGTGGTCTTGGAAAGTGTAGGAAGAACTTTTTCATCACTCTTCACCACTGTAAAATATTTTGATTCCTATTTACTCTTTCTAACAGCAAATATTCTTCAAACTCAGCTTTTCAATATTTCGAAAGTTTTGTTGATGTTTTAAATAGGTTATCGATGTCGATACATTTTTTAATAGAATTGAACAATTTGGTATAGTTTTCAAAGAATACCTTCCTAGTGGGTAGATCATTGAGGCTGTTCTTGGCGCATTCCTCATAGCACTTTTCGAAACATTGAATAGCTTCATTTCTTTACCAGTTTTATTATACATAGTTCCACAGATGTGTACAATAATTGTTCACATCTTCACTACAAGCAGCACAAGAGAAGACATTTTTCCAGATGTTCAGATAGAGAGGAAATTTTCGAAGCATTGGGATTTAGGGGCAATATAAGTTGTCCGTTAAATATTGAATTCATAATGGCATGCGTGTTTATGGTTGTGAATTCTATTTTTTCTTGAGAAATAATCTCAATTATCGCAAGGTCATAACGAATTAATGATCTACTAAAAAATCGTGTATTTCTTGAACGATCGATGCAAAATATAGACAAAATATATTGGTAATTATAGTTGAAACTCTTCATATTCAATTGTTTTCTGTGGGTGTTGAAAAAAGTCGAGTCGTATATAAAACTTCATACAAAAAATTTAACGAGTCCAAAAACGAGACTATCGTGTTGCGCTATATGTGGTCAAGGTATCGCCTATAATATTTCTGAAAACGTCTCGTCTCGTGTCGTCTCGCGTTTACGAGACGTGAACGAGACGAGACGAGGAAAATCTCGCTCTCGCGTGAAGCCCTAGCACTGACGCGAAGTCGGGAGCTTTTAAGCGCATGTTCTATTGTCTATACTTACCTCTATCGGACACCCTTTATCGAATGTAGCATCGATATACACCGTTTTTTCAATTTTTATATTATATGAATATATTTAAAACCATTGTAATGACATACTTCAGTAACTAGATAATCTATGATCACATAATTTTTGGCGCTCTTGTTCCTCGGAACAGAGTGCTTATCACTTGGCCGAAATGTCTGTAATTTTCGAATTTTATGCTGAAAATGGTCTCAAATGATTTGGTTCAACTCATTGATCAAGAATCCGTGGTCAAAATCGATTCTGTCCGGCCGCTAACACGATAACTCTCGAACGGAATGAGCTAGACAGTTGTTTGCAGGTTCTTGCCAAGAATCGCGTTCTCCGCGATCACCGTTTCCGAACGCGGCAGTCAGCGCTCAGTGCCGAGGTATAATTTACATAACCTTGTTCTCTATTTGTTTATAATTCGTACTTTGAAAATATTTTCTGTTGAAAAACAAGGTTCCGAATCTTGAATTTGTGAATATGCACAGGACTGTTATGATGCCAAAAATAATATTGACTTTTTATATGTTGAATAACTCATGTATAATTATTGGGGATGCTGTTTCAGAAGATTTATAATATCCTTTTGATGATGTAGTTTATGAAGGCAATAAGAAAGAATAACATAATGGAATCATCAAAAGAAATTACTGTTCGTTGACCACCGAGGTTAATATTACCTTTTTCTTCCTTGAGTAGTGAGACATGTTCCTATATAAAGTATTTTCATAATGTTGCTCGCAAAACAATGCTAAAATATTGATCTACATGTGTATCAAATATTTTTTCTTGAGATAAGGTTCATAATACAGAATGAATGTGTTAGTGGTATGAACTATTGAATTATGAAAAGAGGGTTGTATTTTTATTATATATTTTGTCTTATAATGAGATAAGTTTTCAAATAAAGAAAAACAAGAATATAAAATACATAATGTAATCTTGCAAGCAAATGAAAGGAACTATTAAAATAATTTGTTCGTCATCCTAGACCTATTCAAATATCAGGAATAAATGGGCAATCTGCTATGATTGTCTCTAACCTTGCTCTAGACATTTCTATGATACTTTCCTCAGTTATTTCGAGTTGTGCAAACTATGCACCGAGTGTAAGTTGCAACAAACCATTCCACGAGGTTAAATCATTGCAGATTGCTCATTTAGTCTTGATAAATAAACTATTATTTGAATTTAATTTCTTTTATGATGCAGTTTTATCATAAGAATACATTGATATCATTCCTAACTCTGAGAAACCAATGCGATCGGGATATGATTTGTCAAAGTTTGAACAAGAGTGCCAAAGCTCTCTCACATTTTAATTCTTTCATTTATGTATTCTATTGAAATTGAAATACGAAAAAACTTACACCTCAAGTAACTCCAGGTACGATATTCCGAAATTCCGCGAAAAATAGTGGGTCGGCTTTCTACAAGAAGTAATCACCCAGTTTTAATTGGGTCAGATTTGTATATGAGTTATAGAGGAAATACCAACAAAATTTCAGATGTGTATAATTCCAAAACTATTTGGCCGACTAAAATGTCGCATTCGGATGCGCAATCTACTATGAAAATTGCAAGACGCTATCTCTTTCCGTTTTCAAGTTATCGTGAGATACGTAATATTCTCAAAATTTTCTAGGATACGATTCCCACAAAATTTTACGTGTCAGTATTCTACAACTAGCTGCCAAGTTTCAATTCAACTGGATCTGTATTGGTTGATGACAAAATTATCACTCGGAAATCGTTGGACTGATTTTGCAAATTAACGATCTTGTCCGTCGTATTTGGACCTGAAAATTTCAAGTCGTTATATTTTTCCGTTCTTAAGTTATCGTGGCAACGGCCGGCTGGACAGAATTAAATTTGACCTAGAATTCTTCATCAGTGAGTCGAACCTAATCTTTTGAGACCATTTTCGGCAAAAAATTCGAACATTACATTTGGGCAAAATCATAACGCGATGTTTCCCAGAACATGCGCGTAAAAATATTAATATAAAACTGGCTTTCAAACTTTCCACAAAAATTAAGCAACCTCTAGGAATTACATACCATCGAAAAACTCTTTAACTTTAAAATCGGGTATATCCCAGGCAGCACAGAGAGCTCCCAGAGATTACTTTTCAAGACAACATGAGAACTTTTGTTACCTCTCTGGGAGATTGTATAGGGAGCCCTATTCCTCGTCCTAATGTCCGCCGACTGGGATGAGCTTACCGAGGTCTCTTCGATATCCCATGTGGATATTCTCAAATATCTCACATTCGGTACCAAATAGAATCATTAGCATTTACCTCTCATACTGAAGTCATATTCGTGATAATCACAATCACTGCCTATGGCGAGATTCTTGGAAAATTCTCATTCACCTCTGATTGTGAGCTCTCAGAGATCTCACATATAGTTAGTATTTGTCATATTCGCAATCGCTGCCTATGGTGATCACACCGTGAAATTCCCATTTATTTCACATGATTTCACTGATCATTTCTTTGATAAAATATTATTTAAATCACTTGAATTATTCTTATTTATGTTGAAATTGTTTTGACAAGGTACACCGGTGTAAGTGTTACTCAAAATTTTGGTAATTCCTGTTGGAATGCCATTTTATTCTGCATCATCAAAACTGCTCGATCGATTCAGTCTGAGGCGTGAATAGTCAAAGGAACAAAAGCGCAAAAGCTCCTGACTTCACAGTGGTGCTGTTTGAGAATTTTTATTTTCGAAAATTACCATGGATAAAACACGCCGCGGGACGAACGGCCTGTCGAATTAAATCTGAAAACAAAGGAATGTAGAAAGATGATGATTTTGAAAAATTTGTATGGGAATTAGGTATATCTTAGAAACTGAAGGCGTTGTCAAGCCAAATTAATATATTCCTACATTTATAATAATATTTTTGGCGCTCTTGTTCCTCGGAACAGAGTGCTTATCAATTTGGCCAAATGTCTGTAATTTTCGAATTTTTGGCTGACAATAGTCTTGGTACGACGCACTGATCAAGAATCCGTGGTCAAAATCGATTCTGTCCTGCTGGCCGGCCGTTTACACGATAACTCTCGAACGGATTGAGCTAGAAAGTTGAAATTTTCAGAGTAGGTTTGGGAGTTAAGTGGCTCGTTTAAGTTCATTATTGGGAAAAATCGGCCCAGTGGTTTCGGAGTAACGAAAAAAAATATTTTTTTTACACTACAAATTTTAAACTAATTTTTTTTTCGATGCAGTTGATTCATAGGAATCCATTGATGTCATTCTAAACTCTGACAAACTAGTACTTTCGGAGATATGATTTTTCAAAATTTCAATAATTATTCTTAATTCTATGATTTCATAGAAAACTCTAACTCTAATTATAAATTGAAGATGTATGTAAATCCAACATTGGGTGAGTCATAGACCTACGTTCTGAATTTAATTACGAAAATTCTTGAAATTTGACGCACAGAAGCCAAATTGAAGAAATATTACAGCACGCGCTGTTCCCAAGCGTTCACCCATCCAAGTACTAACCATGCCCGACGCTGCTTGGCTTCAGAGTTCGGACGGTATCTAGCATATTCAGTGTGGTACAAACACTGAGAAATCAATACTTTCAGAAATATTTCAATTTAATTGATTTTATGATGCAGTTGTATCATAAGAATCAATTCATATCATTCCCAACTCTGAGAAACAGTCAAAGTTTGAACTAGAGCGCCAATGCTCCTGTTCACAGAGCAGTCCAGACATACCTAGGTATATTGTAGCATATAAAATAGTCAGTATTTACTATACCTAATTTATTCATATGAATGGCTGTCTTGTTTCCTTCGAGTATTCATAGTCGCGGGATTTATGGACATGAAAATAAGTACCTCCGCATTCTCTATTTTATTTTGGTTGTTCCTCAGTGTATGGAAAAATCCAGACTCCACATTTAATGAGGAATGTAGGGCAATACTGAATATAAGTGGGTACCTACTTATTGCGTTCCTATCTATACCTACTCAATTATAGAAATATTATATATATATATATATTTATTATTATTATATTATATGCAGTTGCATATTATTTGCTTCCATAAACTATTGGGGGTTGTTAATTGGTCGCCCCTCGTCTAATAGTATAATTTCCAGTTCATTTTCTGCTGATATGAACATTTTCCTTAATATACAAAAATGAATACGCCTAGGTATTTATAAGCAGTCAATTATGAAATACCCGATATATCTATCGATACAAAAAACTTGGTAGAATTGAGTTATAGAGTACATGATGAATTAGATGGGAATAGCAATAAAATATAATAATATACAATGTGAATACAAACACGAAAGAAGGTAATATCACCGATAACATCAAAAATATCAACTACCACATGCATCACACTGTAGCAGGATCGGTTTCATCAGCCGAAATAGCTCAGTTGGGAGAGCGTTAGACTGAAGATCCTCAAATCTGAGCAGAGTTCTGAAAGACCGAAACTAGGTAGAGCGTACCAGACATTTGAAGTATCTGATCATACTCCAACTGTAAATTCTGTAAATATTGTAAATACTGTACATATGTAACCACCCACCATACTCTAACCACAAAGGTTAAGGAAATATGAATAGGTTTTTTGTTAATTTTCCTATATCTCTCATCATAACCATGTAAAAAATTCACCAATTGAAATGTATATAATATCATTACCATAAGGCCGGAAGCCACTCAAACGAAAAATGTAGATAAACTTAGAAGTAGGAACTATTGTAAAATCTAAAATAACAAACAATGTAAAATACTGTACCATGTAACCCTTAACAATTAATAAAGATATTTTGATTGATTGATTGATTGAAGATCTAAAGGTCCCTGGTTCGATCCCTGGTTTCGGCACTTATTTTGTTGAGTACTTATAAGTTATGCAATATTTCTTCGCACAGACGTCAATCTATGGACTTGATATTCCTTCAGGGCCCGTATACTCGACGTTCGTAGAGATGAGTATTCGCATGCGATAACTCCTACAAGAAATCTCATCTCACTTCTCCCTCACTATTTAGTAGTAGAGAAATACATTTCAACCCACAATTCACATACGAGTCATTCCATATAAAATCGTCTAAAAATAAAAAAAATTGTTGCCGACCCATTTTAGAATTTTGTTTGACTTTGAGGAACTCTTCCTTAGGGTCCCAAAGAACAAAATTTACACGAGTTTGATTTTTACTAGCGCTTGTTTCTGCCTATTTAAATAAAAACTTCCCAAAATCGATATTTTTAAGCTTTATCAACTTTTGCTTTAAAATTTTTCTGTTTGAAGATATCTATATAATCAAAGCGGAATTCTTCGGGGAAAAGATAGTAGTTTAAGTGTAGGTAACGATAATTGGCTCAATCAATACCTTTGAATAATGGCAGCGTGCTAAAAATGAGTGTTTTTTACTCATTTTTTGTAAATTTCAATCAACTCTGGTGTCTTAACTATTGAGAATTAAAAACTTATGCTGCGGGGGAATTAAGTATAGATATCATAGATAACATTCAGCCACGGGTCGACCTGAGCAGCCCACTCTTAATAGAAGAAAACTTTGCTTGAAATTTTGAAATTTAAAAAAATCCCATTATTGAGGTTATAAAACGAACGTGTTGACTGTGAAATAAAAATCTAAAACTCACAGAATCTACTGTTCTTACCTCCAACTTTGAATGACTACATCATTTGTTTTGTTATTTTTATGTTTAGTGCATGTACGAGCTGTTTTTTTACAGCAAAAATCAACTCAATTTTTTATTTTTTTCCAATTGACTCCTAGTTTTTATCTCAGAAAAACATTCGGATTTATATATAGAATTTTCATATATTTTCATGTATGCTTGTAGAGGTAAGCTCATTCGTATAATTTGACCGTATTGCATTTTAAAGTAAGCAAGAATACACGTTAATTTAAAAAAGTAATCAACAATATCGGTACTTATTAATTATATTATGAAAAAAAAGTGTGCGTGTAATCTTTACGCGCGATTGAAGTAAAACTTCTTTATTTACGTTTTACTTCAATCGCGCGTAAAGATTACACGCACACTTTTTTTTCATAATATAATTAATAAGTACCGATATTGTTGATTACTTTTTTAAATTAACTTGTATTCTTGCTTACTTTAAAATGCAATACGGTCAAATTATACGAATGAGCTTACCTCTACAAGCATACATGAAAATATATGAAAATTCTATATATAAATCCGAATGTTTTTCTGAGATAAAAACTAGGAGTCAATTGGAAAAAAATAAATAATTGAGTTGATTTTTGCTTTTAAAAATCAGCTCGTACATGCACTAAACATAAAAATAACAAAACAAATGATGTAGTCATTCAAAGTTGGAGGTAAGAACAGTAGATTCTGTGAGTTTTAGATTTTTATTTCACAGTCAACACGTTCGTTTTATAACCTCAATAAGGGATTTTTTTAAATTTCAAAATTTCAAGCAAAGTTTTCTTCTATTAAGAGTGGGCTGCTCAGGTCGACCCGTGGCTGAATTTTATCTATGATATGTATACTTAATTCCCCCGCAGCATAAGTTTTTAATTCTCAATAGTTAAGACACCAGATTCGATTGAAATTAACGAAAAATGAGTAAAAAATACTCATTTTTAGCACGCTGCCATTATTCAAAGGTATTGATTGAGCCAATTATCGTTACCTACACTTAAACTACTATCTTTTCCCCGAAGAATTCCGCTTTGATTATATAGATATCTTCAAACAGAAAAATTTTAAAGCAAAAGTTGATAAAGCTTAAAAATATCGATTTTGGGAAGTTTTTATTTAAATAGTCAGAAACAAGCGCTAGTAAAAATCAGACTCGTGTAAATTTTGTTCTTTGGGACCCTAAGGAAGAGTTCCTCAAAGTTAAACAAAATTCTAAAATGGGTCGGCTTTGTCAATTAGACGATTTCAAATGGAATGACTCATACGGAGTTTGCGCAGAGTTACTGACGTGATAAATCTCGTAGGAGAGATCTGTCTCATAGGGGCCCAGATGGAATCAAGTTATTTACGCTCACATCTATGGCAGTAGTAATACTACAGGGATTCTGGGTCAAACAATAGAAATCATGACGTCACATTTTGGGTGACCGCTTTGTAGGAATTAATGAAAAAGTTCTCGGAAATGACTGGATTCGAACCCGGAATATTTTACTATGAGACCGGTGTGTTAACCGATCGGCCACAACCACTAACCTTAAGAGGTACCTTTTTGGTCCCACATCAATCGCGGGTATATCCCTTTGCATTGTGCGTCTCAGGGGGGGCCTTTTTCAGGTAATTAATATGGGGGGATTGGAATTATTCTATCAGTCATATGAAGTTTGATGCATGAGGATCCTTTTTTCGAATTGGGGAGGCATTTATCGTTTATATGAAATGGAATACCTGGGATTATCGGGATAGAATAATTTCTTTTCAGCAGTCCCATTACGAAATAACGAATTTTGTGTATCTTTTTTATTTTCAAGTCGACGTTATGGAACCGTCTTGGAACTACATATAGAGATCGAGCAGGTGGCGCCTTTTCAGAGGAACATTCTAGAACTAATTAGCATGTTTGAATAGGCATTGTGGGTGGGGTCGAGTATTTTCATTGTGAAATGCCTGTTATCGGAATCATTCAATAACATATTCCTATATACTAGTTATGATTGAATGCAAATTGACCAATGAAATAACGTAATCAGCTATGATTATATAATTTTCAGTATATTTGAGTATATTTGAGAAATTAATATCGTGAATAAGTTCGACATTATTGGGTAAAATCAAAAACAATTTTAAAGGCATTAAGTATTTTTGGGCGCATGTTCTAGGGGAACATCGTCCTATCATTTCGTCCAAATGTCTGTAATTTTCGAATTTCGAGCTGAAAATTGGCTAATAGACTAATTCGGACTCCCTGATCACGAATCCGGTGTCAGATTGGGAGCTAGTTTGGAAGAATTAGCATCGACATTAATTCTTGACAATTTTCAAAATTTAAAAAAAGAATTTGCAAGTTTTTGTGATGACGACTTTGAACTCCTAACAAGGAAGGGTATTTTTTTTTGTTATGATTACATGACGGACTGGGACAAGTTGAATGAAACAACACTACCATCAATAGACAAATTTTATAATAAATTGAACGATGCGCACATTGACGTGAAAAGATATCGTCATGCTCAAAACGTTTGGCAAAAATTCGGTATAAAATCATTGGGTGAATACAGTGACCTATACATGAAAACAGATAGACTTTTGCTCGCTGACGTGATGGAAAATTTTAGGCAAACAGCATTAATGACATACAAACTTGACCCAGCATGGCATTATACTATGCCTGGGTACAGCTGGGACTGTATGTTAAATTATACTAAATGTAAACTGCAATTACTTAAAGATATCGATATGATCATGTTCGTGGAAAAGGGTATACGAGGGGATATGAGCTGCTGCATGAACAGATTGTCTGAAGCCAATAATCCCCAGATGTCTAATTATGACGTCTCAAAGCCCGAGTATAGATGCATAGAATACATGGTGAAGACACTCTTTGACATATTTTCTGCCGATTTGCGTTCCAAATACTATCAAAATACAAGGATTTTGTTTTACTTAAATTTTCGCCGATAGATGCCGGCAGTAGAAATTTTATGGACTAAATTACCGACATGTCAAATTAAATTTGAATCTTTGCTCATTCCAGTTTCTTGTGGAAAGTCGTTTGCCGCGCCGAAAGTAAGCCAAATGTTTGCTGTGTGAACTCTGAACGAGTATCCAGAACCATTTCAATCAAATACTATTTTCATTTCGAAAATACTTCGTTTTTATGCGAATATATTTTTTTTTTTCACAATTGTATATTCTTACAGGATCAGGGGCAGATTTCTAGTATCAAGATAGTTATTAATTTTAATATTAATAATATTGAAAGATCGCTGATACCGTTAATTGTTAATAAATCAACATAGGAGAACGTAAGACTTAGCCCACTTATGTTATGAAAACTAACAATATTATTTGTGAACGATGAAAGGACTATCAGAGAACAAAGTTCAGAGCAACCACACAGTGTGATTTCATCAATTTGAATAGCTTTCCTAAGGCGTCATTCTTTTTGGCGCTCTTATACTATAATATTATTTGTTTCAAGGATATTGTTAAACGACAAGAATGGCAACTGGCTTGTGCTAGAGGTAGGGTATCGAAAATTAGAACATTTGTTTGTTCAAAATATTTTTCTAGCGAATATATGTATATTGAATAAAAGATTGAAACGTACTACCCTCTATTTGGTTAGTTTATCAATTTAATGAATCATTTTTCGATATTTCATCAGTATATACTTATTTCTGAATAATAGCTATCGAATTAAATATCTATATTCGGCAATCTAATTGCTGAGAACATGAAAAGTTGTCAAGGGGTATTGGGTGACTGAAAAAATGCTGTATACATGAGAATGTTTTGATGAAATTTCAAATTATACATATAATATAATAAGTAAAATGCTCAATTTAAAAGAGCCTTACATGATAAAGGAATTACTACATTTGAATAATAATATGATATCGAAAGATATTGTATGTAGAGGTATTACAGAAAATTCTGCATCATTCAATGTATTTCAAAATACATAAATTAAATGCTTGTACTCTAATGACGTTGGATGTGATCTTTCGTAATGGAAAAATAATGATTTCACAGATTTCTTCATTTACAGTTCCATTCAAAATGTTCCAAAGAAACTCCTTTACTGATAAATCCTTTGAATAAAAAATCCCTTATTTGACCTCATTATGTCTTGGCAAGATGAAATTTCTGTTCCAAACCAATGTGGTTTACATATTATCTCCGAACAGATATCTGATTAATCAAAAAATGGATTGATTTTTCAATAAACTGCTTCATTATATTCTTTTAATTTGAATTTACGAACTAGCAACGGTGAAAAGTGAACTTTGCCGCTTGTCAGTTTTCATTTATTCGCTTGTCAGAATCTTCGAAATCGACCCTAGCGGCACCATCGTTAATAAAGTGAAGTAGTACATAAAGTACGTGATTTGACAGTTCTTGGTAAGTTTTTCGGCCGAAAATTTTAGCAGGAATTAGTAGGGAGTGTCCACACCTTGTTATTCTATGCATCTTGGCCCGAGTCATATCTGCTTTATCTTGATGTTAATAATTTGTATGGCTGGGCAATGAGTCAATATTCACCATTTGGGGGTTTTGAATGGGTAGACATATCTGTAGATGTGAGCATCATGCCTGACGATTCTCCTGAAGGATATATTCTTCAAGTAGACCTGGAATATCCTCACCACCTACATGATCTGCATAAAGACCTCCCGCTGTGTCCGGAGCACAGCATCCCCCCGGGCTCAAAGTTTTCCAAATTACTCTGCACACTCTCTGATAAGAAAGACTATATAATTCATTATCGGAATTTGAAAACTGTTTTAGAATTAGGTTTGAAAGTAACACAGATTAAACAAGTTTTGAAATTTAAGCAGTCTCCCTGGCTAAAACCCTATATTGACCTTAACACGGAATTGCGAGCAAAAGCAACAACAACATTCGGAAAAAAATCAATTTAAATTTGCAAATAATTCAATTTTCGGTAAAACGATGGAAAATATTAGATTGCACAGAGTTGTACGCCTGGTATCCAAATATGAAACCAGGTACGGGGCAAAGCATTGGATTAGTTCGCCAAGATTCCATAGTCGCACAATTTTCGGTGAAGATTTGATGGCAATCGAACTTAATAAGAATGAGCTCTTATTTAACAAACCACTTTACATAGGTCAGGCATAGTATGCATTACCACTACTTTTTAGCATTCGACAAATGAGAGTATTGTTGAAACATATCTGGGGCGGTTTTAAGATCGAAACACCCAATAATTGTTAATATTTCCACTTTTTTACCCAAGATGAATGAACCTCCTATATTTCCTTCTATCTGGGCTTTGATATACATTTTGAGACTGAAACAACTCACTACTACAAATACCATTGTAACTATTACATCTCTTAGTGCAAGAGACATAACTATTCTTGATCTGTCGCGAAACAATAACATTGTCTTGTCTTCGTTGGCAACTTAGTAGTCACTTCTGCCCTTTTCCTATAGAAGGGAGATTTTATATTGTATCAATAGTGCATTGTACAATAATTCGTGCTTGTTATCGAAGTAACGGTAACAACAAAATACAGTTAATTGTTTATTAAAAGTGCGTTCGAATATTTCACCACTTCCTATCCTCGTAATTGTTACTTTATTACAAGTAACAACTTACGCAGTAATCAATGAGATTACTACTGTGTGCTTAATGTTAAGTATACCCCCTTCAAGCATCACCCTGATAAAACAATCAGGGTGTATAATTCGGGTCCTTCGAAAATAATTATATCATGATAAAAGCATCAGGACTCACATATTGTCCTTCGAAACCATAACAGTCCAGATAAACTAATCAGGATACAACAAGAGTATTTTTAGCAATTCTTGAAAATTGTATGTACAGGATGTTTTACAAGATGTGGAATACAGAAAATAATTTTCTCAGTCTAGACCAGCGCTATCAACAAGTCATTATGAGTAAATATTAGGCATAGGCCTATACTCATTCCATGAAATTGTCATCAAGATCCATGCAGGCTTTCAAGGATTATGCCGAATGAAAATTTTTGATGAAATACATCATGTATCTCTTAAACGAATATAGTTAGGACACATTGCGAGCACTGATTTAGACTCACCAAAATGTCCTGCACCTGTACTGAAAGCCTGCACAATCATTCGTGAAACACCCTGTATATATCGAATACCACACCTATAATGGACGATTACGTTGGAGGACTGATAGTTAATTTAACGACAAATTTGATAATGTCCATCCGTGGGACCGTTTGTACGCACTGTAACTTTAGAAATTACTTAGGTACTAACTGCATAGCTGGGCATGATGTACCCAGTAGGTCTCAAAATAAAATCCTTCAAATTTTAATTATATAATGGAATATTTTACGAAAAACGAATTGAACCAAGTTTGAAGCCGCTTTAACTTTATGCCGAATTTCCTCCATATCAACCGAAGAAGCTTAGATAAGCTTATTTTAACAAATTTTCTCTTTAAAGGGTTCTGTTAAAGTGCGTTACGCTGACATAGCTGCCAAACCAGACTTTTTAGAAATTTCCTTTGAAAGCATTTAAAAAATCACTCATTTGTTGAATAATTTTATTTGGGAACACCCTGTATATTAGAAAATAATTTCCTGAGATACAGAATTGAAACTACAAAGGGCGTGCTTTCAAACGAAATTTCTAAAAGGTCGGGTTTGGCAGCTATGGAAGCGTAACGCACTATTGCAGGACCCTGTATACCTCGAGAACAACTCTCCATGTGCATCTTGGAATTTGTATACAAGGTGTTAAAAACAACTGTAAAAGAGCTCAAATACGTCTAGTTTGTTATATAAAACTTTTTCGAATTCACACCCTAGCTGAGTTATAAACCATTGAAAGGATGAATTGATTTTTCGGTTTTCAATTTTAATGTACCGACCCAAAATATTCAGACACATTCATTTTAAAAAGTATTAATATACGATACGTGGTATTAGTACCACTAATTTTTAAACCCGCTACTATATTTACTTGGGGTTGAAACAAACAAGCCCTTCTATAAATTATTCCATAACTTCTCAGACATTCGTGAAATTAGAAAAGTGAATATATTTTCCGAAAGAAAATGCAATTATGGAAATGTTTTGTCTCTCGTATTTAATTCGTAACTTCGGTAGTTTCGGAGGCAATTATTGAAATGTAAGATCAATTTTTCTACGGTTGATACCAGGACCCCGAGATATCTGTAACTTTTAACAACTTACCACCCTTAACGGGGTGTGCAAGTCGGAATATTAAACTCATGAAACTGGGGAAGTTTCCGAAGATCCAGAAACATTTAATCTTGTAGGTAAAGTAAAATTAGCGAACAAACAAGATAAAAATTATTAAAACTTTGTGTGGGTCTGTGTAGGAAACTAGGATAGAATCCTAGAAAGCTGAGATTTGGTACCTAGGCTAGAACAAGCATACAAACAACAACAAAAAATGAGAAATTTATAATTTTCTCCCTCTATTCCCTTATTAAGGGGAGTGCAGTTTTGTATATAATTTTTATTGAATTCAATTACATTTGATGTAAATCCGGATGCAAAGATTCACAAGAAGCTTTTACAGTTAAAAAGCTATCAGATCACATAAATATGGAAGCCTCTAGCTATACAAGCAGTTTTTCTAGAAGGTCGAAAAATAGGGCTAGGCTAATTCATAGAACTATTGCATGACACACCTTTCTAACAGTGAAAGCTTCTTGTGAGACTTGGCAACAATCAGTTTTACATAAAATATTTTTGGTGCTAAAAGTATATCTGTAAGATAGTAAGTTTTTGAAAATATAATTTTTTGATGTACAATCATTTTCATTGAAATTCAATTGATACCACTTAAGGACTCAAAATGAGATAGCAGTTCACAAATGACTTATTAATTTTTTCACAGGAAGGATAATGAAAAAATATACTAATAGATGTATAAACATATTTCAACTGTATCCGCTTTGTATCCGCTTTGTGTGAGCTTTGTATCCGCTTTGAATCCGCTTTGTGTGAGCTTTGTATCCGCTTTGAATCCGCTTTGTATCAGCTTTGTATGAGCTTTGTATGAGCTTTGTATGAGCTTTGTATGAGCTTTGTATGAGCTTTGTATGCGCTTTGTATGAGCTTTGTATCCGCTTTGTATGCGCTTTGTATCAGCTTTGAGTCCGCTTTGTATCAGTTTTGTATGAGCTTTGTATGAGCTTTGTATCCGCTTTGAATCCGCTTTGAATCCGCTTTGTATCAGCTTCGTATGAGCTTTGTATGAGCTTTGTATGAGCTTTGTATGAGCTTTGTATGCGCTTTGTATGAGCTTTGTATCCGCTTTGTATGCGCTTTGTATGAGCTTTGAATCCGCTTTGTATCAGTTTTGTATGAGCTTTGTATGAGCTTTGTATCCGCTTTGTATGAGCTTTGTATGCGCTTTGTATGAGCTTTGTATCCGCTTTGAATCCGCTTTGAATCCGCTTTGTATCAGCTTCGTATGAGCTTTGTATGAGCTTTGTATGAGCTTTGTATGAGCTTTGTATGCGCTTTGTATGAGCTTTGTATCCGCTTTGTATGCGCTTTGTATGAGCTTTGAATCCGCTTTGTATCAGTTTTGTATGAGCTTTGTATGAGCTTTGTATCCGCTTTGTATGAGCTTTGTATGCGCTTTGTATGAGCTTTGTATCCGCTTTGTATGAGCTTTGTATCCGCTTTGTATGAGCTTTGTATCCTCTCATCCGTTGTAAGTTTACTTTTGTAAGGCGAATTCTCCGTTTGGGCGGCAGACGAGCGTTACATGCAATGCTCGTAGACCCGTCCACACGGACATTTCGCCTTACATTACGCGTTACATTACACTCGTCGGGATCCCAGCATTAGAATGAGTTATCGGACAAGCTTGAGCCCAATTCAGAATCACGTTCCTCTTCATCTTAAAACATAATAATGTTACACCTGGAAATAAACTTGCCATCCCTAATATATTTTTGTGTGTAGTGCTAAGAATGCCTGCTTGATCTGAGATGTTGGTTTGACATGCGTTGTCAAATTTTGGATATTCGAAGTTCGAAATTGCTTCAATTAATTCAGTTGCTTTATTTATAGAAATTAAGAAAGAATTTACAAAATATTTGATGTGAGAGACTGGTTGACCAGAAGTTTGCTTAGTAGGTATATAGTTATTTTTGTCATGACTACAATTAACAGTGCTGTGCCTAAGCTACCTGAAGGATACAGCAACTATTTTGGCGCGCCAAAATAGTTGCTGTATCCTTCAGGTAGCTTAGGCACAGCACTGTTAATTGTAGTCATGACAAAAATAACTATATACCTACTAAGCAAACTTCTGGTCAACCAGTCTCTCACATCAAATATTTTGTAAATTCTTTCTTAATTTCTATAAATAAAGCAACTGAATTAATTGAAGCAATTTCGAACTTCGAATATCCAAAATTTGACAACGCATGTCAAACCAACATCTCAGATCAAGCAGGCATTCTTAGCACTACACACAAAAATATATTAGGGATGGCAAGTTTATTTCCAGGTGTAACATTATTATGTTTTAAGATGAAGAGGAACGTGATTCTGAATTGGGCTCAAGCTTGTCCGATAACTCATTCTAATGCTGGGATCCCGACGAGTGTAATGTAACGCGTAATGTAAGGCGAAATGTCCGTGTGGACGGGTCTACGAGCATTGCATGTAACGCTCGTCTGCCGCCCAAACGGAGAATTCGCCTTACAAAAGTAAACTTACAACGGATGAGAGGATACAAAGCTCATACAAAGCGGATACAAAGCTCATACAAAGCGGATACAAAGCTCATACAAAGCGCATACAAAGCTCATACAAAGCGGATACAAAGCTCATACAAAGCTCATACAAAACTGATACAAAGCGGATTCAAAGCTCATACAAAGCGCATACAAAGCGGATACAAAGCTCATACAAAGCGCATACAAAGCTCATACAAAGCTCATACAAAGCTCATACAAAGCTCATACGAAGCTGATACAAAGCGGATTCAAAGCGGATTCAAAGCGGATACAAAGCTCATACAAAGCGCATACAAAGCTCATACAAAGCGGATACAAAGCTCATACAAAGCTCATACAAAACTGATACAAAGCGGATTCAAAGCTCATACAAAGCGCATACAAAGCGGATACAAAGCTCATACAAAGCGCATACAAAGCTCATACAAAGCTCATACAAAGCTCATACAAAGCTCATACGAAGCTGATACAAAGCGGATTCAAAGCGGATTCAAAGCGGATACAAAGCTCATACAAAGCTCATACAAAACTGATACAAAGCGGACTCAAAGCTGATACAAAGCGCATACAAAGCGGATACAAAGCTCATACAAAGCGCATACAAAGCTCATACAAAGCTCATACAAAGCTCATACAAAGCTCATACAAAGCTCATACAAAGCTGATACAAAGCGGATTCAAAGCGGATACAAAGCTCACACAAAGCGGATTCAAAGCGGATACAAAGCTCACACAAAGCGGATACAAAGCGGATACAGTTGAAATATGTTTATACATCTATTAGTATATTTTTTCATTATCCTTCCTGTGAAAAAATTAATAAGTCATTTGTGAACTGCTATCTCATTTTGAGTCCTTAAGTGGTATCAATTGAATTTCAATGAAAATGATTGTACATCAAAAAATTATATTTTCAAAAACTTACTATCTTACAGATATACTTTTAGCACCAAAAATATTTTATGTAAAACTGATTGTTGCCAAGTCTCACAAGAAGCTTTCACTGTTAGAAAGGTGTGTCATGCAATAGTTCTATGAATTAGCCTAGCCCTATTTTTCGACCTTCTAGAAAAACTGCTTGTATAGCTAGAGGCTTCCATATTTATGTGATCTGATAGCTTTTTAACTGTAAAAGCTTCTTGTGAATCTTTGCATCCGGATTTACATCAAATGTAATTGAATTCAATAAAAATTATATACAAAACTGCACTCCCCTTAATAAGGGAATAGAGGGAGAAAATTATAAATTTCTCATTTTTTGTTGTTGTTTGTATGCTTGTTCTAGCCTAGGTACCAAATCTCAGCTTTCTAGGATTCTATCCTAGTTTCCTACACAGACCCACACAAAGTTTTAATAATTTTTATCTTGTTTGTTCGCTAATTTTACTTTACCTACAAGATTAAATGTTTCTGGATCTTCGGAAACTTCCCCAGTTTCATGAGTTTAATATTCCGACTTGCACACCCCGTTAAGGGTGGTAAGTTGTTAAAAGTTACAGATATCTCGGGGTCCTGGTATCAACCGTAGAAAAATTGATCTTACATTTCAATAATTGCCTCCGAAACTACCGAAGTTACGAATTAAATACGAGAGACAAAACATTTCCATAATTGCATTTTCTTTCGGAAAATATATTCACTTTTCTAATTTCACGAATGTCTGAGAAGTTATGGAATAATTTATAGAAGGGCTTGTTTGTTTCAACCCCAAGTAAATATAGTAGCGGGTTTAAAAATTAGTGGTACTAATACCACGTATCGTATATTAATACTTTTTAAAATGAATGTGTCTGAATATTTTGGGTCGGTACATTAAAATTGAAAACCGAAAAATCAATTCATCCTTTCAATGGTTTATAACTCAGCTAGGGTGTGAATTCGAAAAAGTTTTATATAACAAACTAGACGTATTTGAGCTCTTTTACAGTTGTTTTTAACACCTTGTATACAAATTCCAAGATGCACATGGAGAGTTGTTCTCGAGGTATACAGGGTCCTGCAATAGTGCGTTACGCTTCCATAGCTGCCAAACCCGACCTTTTAGAAATTTCGTTTGAAAGCACGCCCTTTGTAGTTTCAATTCTGTATCTCAGGAAATTATTTTCTAATATACAGGGTGTTCCCAAATAAAATTATTCAACAAATGAGTGATTTTTTAAATGCTTTCAAAGGAAATTTCTAAAAAGTCTGGTTTGGCAGCTATGTCAGCGTAACGCACTTTAACAGAACCCTTTAAAGAGAAAATTTGTTAAAATAAGCTTATCTAAGCTTCTTCGGTTGATATGGAGGAAATTCGGCATAAAGTTAAAGCGGCTTCAAACTTGGTTCAATTCGTTTTTCGTAAAATATTCCATTATATAATTAAAATTTGAAGGATTTTATTTTGAGACCTACTGGGTACATCATGCCCAGCTATGCAGTTAGTACCTAAGTAATTTCTAAAGTTACAGTGCGTACAAACGGTCCCACGGATGGACATTATCAAATTTGTCGTTAAATTAACTATCAGTCCTCCAACGTAATCGTCCATTATAGGTGTGGTATTCGATATATACAGGGTGTTTCACGAATGATTGTGCAGGCTTTCAGTACAGGTGCAGGACATTTTGGTGAGTCTAAATCAGTGCTCGCAATGTGTCCTAACTATATTCGTTTAAGAGATACATGATGTATTTCATCAAAAATTTTCATTCGGCATAATCCTTGAAAGCCTGCATGGATCTTGATGACAATTTCATGGAATGAGTATAGGCCTATGCCTAATATTTACTCATAATGACTTGTTGATAGCGCTGGTCTAGACTGAGAAAATTATTTTCTGTATTCCACATCTTGTAAAACATCCTGTACATACAATTTTCAAGAATTGCTAAAAATACTCTTGTTGTATCCTGATTAGTTTATCTGGACTGTTATGGTTTCGAAGGACAATATGTGAGTCCTGATGCTTTTATCATGATATAATTATTTTCGAAGGACCCGAATTATACACCCTGATTGTTTTATCAGGGTGATGCTTGAAGGGGGTATACTTAACATTAAGCACACAGTAGTAATCTCATTGATTACTGCGTAAGTTGTTACTTGTAATAAAGTAACAATTACGAGGATAGGAAGTGGTGAAATATTCGAACGCACTTTTAATAAACAATTAACTGTATTTTGTTGTTACCGTTACTTCGATAACAAGCACGAATTATTGTACAATGCACTATTGATACAATATAAAATCTCCCTTCTATAGGAAAAGGGCAGAAGTGACTACTAAGTTGCCAACGAAGACAAGACAATGTTATTGTTTCGCGACAGATCAAGAATAGTTATGTCTCTTGCACTAAGAGATGTAATAGTTACAATGGTATTTGTAGTAGTGAGTTGTTTCAGTCTCAAAATGTATATCAAAGCCCAGATAGAAGGAAATATAGGAGGTTCATTCATCTTGGGTAAAAAAGTGGAAATATTAACAATTATTGGGTGTTTCGATCTTAAAACCGCCCCAGATATGTTTCAACAATACTCTCATTTGTCGAATGCTAAAAAGTAGTGGTAATGCATACTATGCCTGACCTATGTAAAGTGGTTTGTTAAATAAGAGCTCATTCTTATTAAGTTCGATTGCCATCAAATCTTCACCGAAAATTGTGCGACTATGGAATCTTGGCGAACTAATCCAATGCTTTGCCCCGTACCTGGTTTCATATTTGGATACCAGGCGTACAACTCTGTGCAATCTAATATTTTCCATCGTTTTACCGAAAATTGAATTATTTGCAAATTTAAATTGATTTTTTTCCGAATGTTGTTGTTGCTTTTGCTCGCAATTCCGTGTTAAGGTCAATATAGGGTTTTAGCCAGGGAGACTGCTTAAATTTCAAAACTTGTTTAATCTGTGTTACTTTCAAACCTAATTCTAAAACAGTTTTCAAATTCCGATAATGAATTATATAGTCTTTCTTATCAGAGAGTGTGCAGAGTAATTTGGAAAACTTTGAGCCCGGGGGGATGCTGTGCTCCGGACACAGCGGGAGGTCTTTATGCAGATCATGTAGGTGGTGAGGATATTCCAGGTCTACTTGAAGAATATATCCTTCAGGAGAATCGTCAGGCATGATGCTCACATCTACAGATATGTCTACCCATTCAAAACCCCCAAATGGTGAATATTGACTCATTGCCCAGCCATACAAATTATTAACATCAAGATAAAGCAGATATGACTCGGGCCAAGATGCATAGAATAACAAGGTGTGGACACTCCCTACTAATTCCTGCTAAAATTTTCGGCCGAAAAACTTACCAAGAACTGTCAAATCACGTACTTTATGTACTACTTCACTTTATTAACGATGGTGCCGCTAGGGTCGATTTCGAAGATTCTGACAAGCGAATAAATGAAAACTGACAAGCGGCAAAGTTCACTTTTCACCGTTGCTAGTTCGTAAATTCAAATTAAAAGAATATAATGAAGCAGTTTATTGAAAAATCAATCCATTTTTTGATTAATCAGATATCTGTTCGGAGATAATATGTAAACCACATTGGTTTGGAACAGAAATTTCATCTTGCCAAGACATAATGAGGTCAAATAAGGGATTTTTTATTCAAAGGATTTATCAGTAAAGGAGTTTCTTTGGAACATTTTGAATGGAACTGTAAATGAAGAAATCTGTGAAATCATTATTTTTCCATTACGAAAGATCACATCCAACGTCATTAGAGTACAAGCATTTAATTTATGTATTTTGAAATACATTGAATGATGCAGAATTTTCTGTAATACCTCTACATACAATATCTTTCGATATCATATTATTATTCAAATGTAGTAATTCCTTTATCATGTAAGGCTCTTTTAAATTGAGCATTTTACTTATTATATTATATGTATAATTTGAAATTTCATCAAAACATTCTCATGTATACAGCATTTTTTCAGTCACCCAATACCCCTTGACAACTTTTCATGTTCTCAGCAATTAGATTGCCGAATATAGATATTTAATTCGATAGCTATTATTCAGAAATAAGTATATACTGATGAAATATCGAAAAATGATTCATTAAATTGATAAACTAACCAAATAGAGGGTAGTACGTTTCAATCTTTTATTCAATATACATATATTCGCTAGAAAAATATTTTGAACAAACAAATGTTCTAATTTTCGATACCCTACCTCTAGCACAAGCCAGTTGCCATTCTTGTCGTTTAACAATATCCTTGAAACAAATAATATTATAGTATAAGAGCGCCAAAAAGAATGACGCCTTAGGAAAGCTATTCAAATTGATGAAATCACACTGTGTGGTTGCTCTGAACTTTGTTCTCTGATAGTCCTTTCATCGTTCACAAATAATATTGTTAGTTTTCATAACATAAGTGGGCTAAGTCTTACGTTCTCCTATGTTGATTTATTAACAATTAACGGTATCAGCGATCTTTCAATATTATTAATATTAAAATTAATAACTATCTTGATACTAGAAATCTGCCCCTGATCCTGTAAGAATATACAATTGTGAAAAAAAAAAATATATTCGCATAAAAACGAAGTATTTTCGAAATGAAAATAGTATTTGATTGAAATGGTTCTGGATACTCGTTCAGAGTTCACACAGCAAACATTTGGCTTACTTTCGGCGCGGCAAACGACTTTCCACAAGAAACTGGAATGAGCAAAGATTCAAATTTAATTTGACATGTCGGTAATTTAGTCCATAAAATTTCTACTGCCGGCATCTATCGGCGAAAATTTAAGTAAAACAAAATCCTTGTATTTTGATAGTATTTGGAACGCAAATCGGCAGAAAATATGTCAAAGAGTGTCTTCACCATGTATTCTATGCATCTATACTCGGGCTTTGAGACGTCATAATTAGACATCTGGGGATTATTGGCTTCAGACAATCTGTTCATGCAGCAGCTCATATCCCCTCGTATACCCTTTTCCACGAACATGATCATATCGATATCTTTAAGTAATTGCAGTTTACATTTAGTATAATTTAACATACAGTCCCAGCTGTACCCAGGCATAGTATAATGCCATGCTGGGTCAAGTTTGTATGTCATTAATGCTGTTTGCCTAAAATTTTCCATCACGTCAGCGAGCAAAAGTCTATCTGTTTTCATGTATAGGTCACTGTATTCACCCAATGATTTTATACCGAATTTTTGCCAAACGTTTTGAGCATGACGATATCTTTTCACGTCAATGTGCGCATCGTTCAATTTATTATAAAATTTGTCTATTGATGGTAGTGTTGTTTCATTCAACTTGTCCCAGTCCGTCATGTAATCATAACAAAAAAAAATACCCTTCCTTGTTAGGAGTTCAAAGTCGTCATCACAAAAACTTGCAAATTCTTTTTTTAAATTTTGAAAATTGTCAAGAATTAATGTCGATGCTAATTCTTCCAAACTAGCTCCCAATCTGACACCGGATTCGTGATCAGGGAGTCCGAATTAGTCTATTAGCCAATTTTCAGCTCGAAATTCGAAAATTACAGACATTTGGACGAAATGATAGGACGATGTTCCCCTAGAACATGCGCCCAAAAATACTTAATGCCTTTAAAATTGTTTTTGATTTTACCCAATAATGTCGAACTTATTCACGATATTAATTTCTCAAATATACTCAAATATACTGAAAATTATATAATCATAGCTGATTACGTTATTTCATTGGTCAATTTGCATTCAATCATAACTAGTATATAGGAATATGTTATTGAATGATTCCGATAACAGGCATTTCACAATGAAAATACTCGACCCCACCCACAATGCCTATTCAAACATGCTAATTAGTTCTAGAATGTTCCTCTGAAAAGGCGCCACCTGCTCGATCTCTATATGTAGTTCCAAGACGGTTCCATAACGTCGACTTGAAAATAAAAAAGATACACAAAATTCGTTATTTCGTAATGGGACTGCTGAAAAGAAATTATTCTATCCCGATAATCCCAGGTATTCCATTTCATATAAACGATAAATGCCTCCCCAATTCGAAAAAAGGATCCTCATGCATCAAACTTCATATGACTGATAGAATAATTCCAATCCCCCCATATTAATTACCTGAAAAAGGCCCCCCCTGAGACGCACAATGCAAAGGGATATACCCGCGATTGATGTGGGACCAAAAAGGTACCTCTTAAGGTTAGTGGTTGTGGCCGATCGGTTAACACACCGGTCTCATAGTAAAATATTCCGGGTTCGAATCCAGTCATTTCCGAGAACTTTTTCATTAATTCCTACAAAGCGGTCACCCAAAATGTGACGTCATGATTTCTATTGTTTGACCCAGAATCCCTGTAGTATTACTACTTATGGCCTACATTCCTCCAAGTCATTATGCGTAAGCCATTTTCTTAAACCAAATATTTTCCAAAATATTGGAGGTTTAAAAAGAAATGACTGTCTCAACTATTTTTATGAATATATTCGACCCAGGCTGAATATTAATTGACTCTCTGTGACAAGGCACTTTCGCAATATTTCAGAAGAAACACTGGTTCCAAACAAGATCCTATTTTTGGCGGCCGTAGCCACGATAACGCGAACGAAAGGAGTTAGAGAATTGAAATTTGCAAGGTTGGTTTGGAGCGTAAATATCTCGGACGAGTTCGTTAATGGGCGAAATCCATCAATTATGAAAACATTTTTGATGAATATTTCCGGAAAAGATCACTCGATCTACCTGAAATTTAGCATAAAATTGTAGAATCATGGCCTTTATACGTATGTGAAGTTTTGTATTGATCAGGTTACCGCAAAGGGTAAAAAAAAAATTTTGAAAATTAAAAAAAAAAATTCTACAATAACTCTCGAACGGAATGAGCTAGGCAGTTGAAATTTTCAGAGTAGGTTAGGGAGATGAATATCTCGGTTAAGGTCGTTATTGGGCAAAATAGGCCAGACGGTTTCGGAGTAAAGAAAAAAAAAAAATTTTTTCAAGCAACAAATTTCAAATTCAATTTTAATTTAAGATGCAGTTTCACCATAAAAATCCATTGATACCATTTTAAAACCAACAAGCTAATACTTTCGGAAATATGATTTTTCGAAATTTCAATAATGAATCGTACTTCTGTTTTCACAGAATGCTATAATCATTCTATCTATGCTTTATTATATGATATGCATTCATACTCGTACATGTCATCCTGTTCTATAAGAGAGAGTTAAATTCATTTCAGCTATTTTAATTTGATTTCTTCCATGGTGCAGTTCTCATTCTAAGATTGCTCATTTTATCTTGATAAATAAACTACTATTTTAATTGAATTTCCTTTATGATGCAGTTCTATCATAAGAATAAATTGATATAATTTCCAACTCTGATAAACCAATACTTTCGGAGATATAATTTGTCTGTTTGAACAAGAGCGCCAGAAAGCTCCAGTCCACAGGGCTTGAACCAATTTTTATTTTAAAGGGGTTTGTCTTTTTTTTGAGTAAGAGAAAAATGCACAAATAACAGTAATCAGCGCAGCAACAGCCGCGCTCTCTGACTGCTGTACACTGCACTCACAACCATTCTAGCACAGATTACTATAATCCGGGATATGGCATAATGGTGGCTATTCCACAGTTTATTGTGCTTGGTGGCCGGTCGTGTTTACTTGTTGATTTCGTCTTGCCTTGTTAGTGTAAACTGTTAAACTATATATGTTCTATTATCGTTTCAAACAATGGTCCTATTGTGATATTCAGTTTGACGAAAGTGGAAACAATGGTTTGGTTACAGTTTTTCAGAGTTATTACTATATTTTGACAAATCAGATTTAGAATGTATATTTATGGTTTTTCCAAGACAGGGTAATAATTATTCAGGTTTCATTTTCATTCTTTTGCTTCGAACTGGCCATTGAAACATTTCCCTTATTTTTAATGTCATTGTTCATGTTAATATTCGATTATGTTATTTAACTTTGTATGTAAATGATTTTTTGTAAATTTAATCCTTGTTGATAGCAATCTTAGGTCAGAAATATTACCTTTCCTCCTTCTTCAGATTTTAATCATTAAAATCACGACTTATATCATTTAGAATGTTATTATCGTTTTTCAGTGTGTTAATGATAATTTCTGCTACGGCTGCTAAAGTCTTTAGAAATTATGTATATGATTTTTATATACCACACTTCCCTCACGGGCTGGGGTCTCAATTTGAAACGAATGTTGGTGTCCAAAGGAAACGCATTCAACGGTTTATCGGTCCAAAGAACGGCATTTCGGACGTGTGTTAGACGTTGTTTGGAAGTCTGATAGACGGTCTATCCGACGTCTGATGGATGGTTAATAGGACGTCTTTTGGCTGTGATGTTAAATAGACGTCATTTGCTACCTGGGGCAGTTCGGAAATTTACATTATTAGAGATACCAATTTTCACAATAGTTGCTAAAATACAAAACCAATCGAGCTGAAATCCGACACCCGATTGTAAACTGGCGGCTAGAAAGTTTGTGCGGAATATCAGAGCAATCTGACATATATTTTCTGAAATATAACTTACGTCCAGTAGTGCTCAAGGGCGCATATATACATTTGAAGAGGACATGGAAAAAATGCGAAATGCCTCCCGGATAACATTTCGAAAACATCGAATTTTAACATTCGAAATCATGGCTAGTACAGCACGGTAAAAATAAGTTGAAGAAGCACTGTTTTGCCAGCAGCTTTGGCGCACTTGTTCAAATTTATAGCCAGAGCGGTCACCCATCCAGGTACTGAACTCAATCCAAGGCTGCTTAGGTCCAACAAAAAAATCATATTCCCAATATTTCTAGGATAAATCCGACTGTTAACAACAAGCGTCCAAATAAACTGCTCCACTTTTTGGCTGAGAATGATCTCAAACGATTACCATCGACTCAAATACATGCATTCACTGTTGGGTCGAAAATAAACAGTGCTGTGTCTGTGGTGGTAAGAGTACCCATAGAAATACATACATTCACTGTTGATGTGCTGTGTTTGTGGTGGCGTAAGGTCTCTGTTCAAATACATACATTCGATGTTGGGTCAAAAATAATAAGTGCCGTGTTTGTGCAGATGTAAGGACCCATTCGACTACTTGCATTTACTGTCGGGTCGACAATAAACAGTGCTTTGTACCATGAAATAAAAAGCACCTGTATAGCAGTGGTTTATTTTCAATAGTTTATTCCGAGAATTCTTCCTATGACACAAATCAGTTCAATCGTACCGTTGTGCCATGAGGAACTATGAATTGACACTTTAAAACCCCCCATGCATAGCCGTAATCCAATAATATACCAGTAAATATTGGATGCCGAGCAGCCTTTGGCGAGTTCAGTATCTGAATGGTTACCACGGTAACTTTTGAACGGAAAGAGATAGTGACTTTAAATTTTCCGGGTAGGTTGCACATCCAAATATGACTGTTAATGGGCATAATCGGCCAAGCGGCTTCGCAGGTATATCCATCTGAAATATTGTTGTTATTTCCTCAATAACTCGAAAATAAAAATCCGATCCAATTTATACTTGGTAATTACTTGTAGAATGCTGACGCTCTAATTTCATGAGGATCGTATAACTCTAAAAAACTAATTAATTTATTTTCTTCAAATACTTCATATTTCAGAAACTATCCGTCAGAATCCGCTGAAATTCCACACATACATTCGAGTCACCATTATACAATAGAGTACCGAATTTCAGCTCGATCAACTTTGTATATGAGGCGTGAATAGAGAATACAACATGATCCCAAAAGCTTCTGACTTCACGTCTCATTACAATACGAGTTTGAATGGATAATTCACCTTATTCTAATCTTATTATTATATTGTTTGGATGGAATATACATGCTAAAGTAATATTATGTTATTGCGAACCAGCAATTAGCAGTAACGAAATTAGAATCGGTGGACGAGGCTTGAATAGACAATGGAACATGCGCGCAAAAAGTCCTGCCTTCACGTCAGTGCTTTTATAGAATTGTTTTTTTGTAAATATGCTCGGACAGCTCGATTAGTATTTTAAATTGTGCTCTTCTTGATGTCAGAAAATGTTATACAGCGTGTCCCAAATTTGAGATATGACGTCATCGATAATTTGCCTTAGATATAACAAGAACACAAAATGAAGTTCATCATTTATTCAGAGAAAATTATCCTGATTTACCGCCCATGTCACCAAGTGCAATAAACAAGTTTGAAAAAGAGTTTCGGTAAAAGGACATTTAAGAAAAACAATTAATCATCGTCAGAGTGCCCTCACTGAAGATGACGAAATGACTGTACTCCTATCCAGTGACGTATTTACGGGGGGGATATATCCACCCCAGGAAGATACATTGTTAGGTCCAAAAGTGTGTTATTTGATAAAACTGAATTCTCCAATTAACGGTGAAATCCAAGGGAGTTGGAAAGTTCCTGACATTAAAAAATGTTTATTATAATTTTTTCCATATCCCCCCCCCCCCAGACAAATGTTTGAGTACGCCACTGCTCCTCTCTCTTCAAGAAAATCCCCTCTAGGCAGATAGCTCGGGGACTTGTAATTAGCCAGTCTTCAGTGACCAAGAATTCTTGTAACTCAGACTTATAAAATGACAAAATCTAACTCACCCAAGATGATCCAAATAGATGACTACAGTTTTGCGAACAAATTATGTATCTACCACACCAGAAATATTGCAAACATAGAAAAGGTTTTTTCTGACGAATCAACGTTGAGTCGAATGGTGAAATAAATCGTGAAAATTGTCGTTATTGTGCAGACAACAACCCACACTGGACGAGGGAAGGCCACACTCAATATCAAGAGGAAATCAATGTTTGGGCATGGATTGCTGGTGGTCAAGTAAAAGGACCAATTTACTTCCAAGGAAATCTCATGGAGCTGGATATTTGAATTCTTGCAGAAACTACTAGTCCCGAGTTGGCTACTCTATTTCCTGATCCGGATGAAGCCTCGGATGAAGCCAATGACACGAACAGAAATATCTAGTTTAAGATGGTACGCCTCCCCGTTTTGCAAGATCTGTACCTGGATGATGTATTTCCATACCGGTGGATTGGTCGAAGAGGATCCTTTGAATTGCATCCTAGGTCTACAGATTCAACACCTATGGTCCATTTCTTATGGGGGGGGGGTACTTGGAAAGCAAAGTTTTTATGACCAAACTGGGAAAGATGGAGCAGTTACAAGAACGAATAATACAGGAGTGTAGGCTAATTTCCATCGTAGTATCTAATTACAATCTAATGTACAAAACGAGTTCTAGTTTCGTTTAGGATATTGTCAGTTAGACAATGAATTTTGATCATTTATTAAAGAAACATTATATGAATTGATATCAGATAGATCAGTTGATCAGACTTTTACATCTTCGAACTAAAAAAAAGTTTGTCATTTGGTACGCATGTATGACTTGATAGTCCCTTTAGTTTGATTTCAACCAAATGAAAAATAATTTCTTCGGAGTCGCTAATTCGATTTTAGACAATATGAATATTGAGATATAATGAGCCGGAAATACTAGTCCAAGCAATCATAAAATCACTACTGACAAACACTATGATAATCGATATGATTAGACCTACCAGTAGAAAACTTGAGGTGGTATTTTCAGCGACTCATTTTGCTGAGATTAGAGAACGAACTGGTCATGTCGTACCACGAGAGGTACTGTCACCCCTTGGGCTCTGTGGTTCCGTAGGGGTGGGGGCCTTCGACACCTTCTTCTTTCTAATCTGGCTTAAGTCTGGCATAATCGATCTCTATGCGCAGAGACAGCAAGATAATGTTAGAATATACAGGCCCTATCAGGGAGAACTATTCCACGTATCATACAATTGCATTGCCGCGAATTAATATAATTTTAATTCAAAGAAAAGGAAAAAAATAAATACAAAGATATACAAAATGGGAACAGAACACCCTCTAAGAATAGTCATAAGAAAATCAGTATTGCCATCTGAAAAAATTTTCGATGATTTCATATCTCAAATTTGGAACACATTATATAACATTTTCCTAGATAAAAAAAAAACTTTGTTTAAAATACTAGTCGACCTCTCGAAGCAAATTGTCAAAAATGATATATCAACAATCAGTACTGTTTGGCGCACTTGTTCACGTTTGCTAATTTGAAATGAATGATGAGTGCTTCATGCTCAGTGAATAGAGCTAGCCAGAGATCTAGTCAGAGGATAGTGGACACCTGTCACTATCGGATCAAAAACTAACAGTGCTTTACCTGAGCTGGCCTAACGATACAGTTACAAAAACGACAAAGAACACATCTGACTGTCCTAAGTGGCATAAGCTTCTGAGGGATATCTTTGGGGAAAACTTAGGATCCACTGAGCTTGAAGAACTCATCATTCAATTCATATTAGCCAATGTGAACAAGCGCGCCAAAGAGTACTGACTACACGTCAGTGCTTTTCTATATTTTTTCAAGTTTCTTTGACAATTCTGTCTATTAACGCAGTCTGGCTATTAGTTTTTATGTAGGTCGAAATAAAAACAAAATTGTGCTTATAGGGGACCCCAGTTCCCAATTGCTTATGCCTATTCTTCAGAACCAAATGTAAATCAATATAGGTCTTCCAAATATAGAGATTTATAAATTGGCCCCAGGGTCACGGTACAGACATTTCAGACCAAATCCATGACTGCTTGACGTAAACCACACCCAACATAAGCCATACAACCTGAGAAGAGGCACTCCTCATCTGCGCGTACGAAATCTACTAATGGCTGAAAGTTCTCTCAATATCACGTACCTCAAACAAAACTCTGAGTCTCCAACACCAGTGGTTCAGTAGATATCGCAGCTTCAATCCACGCATGCGCAGACCCTCCTGAGGGGATTCTATGGATGAATATCAACCTGCACGTCAATACCCCAATCCTCTCAGACAACAAACTACAGCAGTTGAATCACTTTTAGTCTGGTCATGCGCATGACAAAAAATGCCCCAAAGGGGCCCAAGGACAACTTTACCACGTTATGGACACTCTACGCTAGGATACGCTACGCTATTTACTCGAAAATGGCTTGCACAGTCACATAATTAACATGAATTGGTAATATGGCCCTCCAGTTCCTCCCCAGTCTCTCAGCTTTAACACAAATTTTGAAAAACAATTAGAAATTGCACACTTCGTTCATATGCTAGCCGAGAGTAACAAACTTGACAAAGAACACAACTGACTCTCCTTAGTCACACAAGCTCCTAGGAGCTTCTGAGGGATGTCTATGGGGAAAACTTGGGAGGGTCAGTATAATTATAATCATGTTTATAGATTACGCGCTGATTGACTCCGAGTCAATACTCTTTTAGTCTTTTTTTTCATTGTGAAGACAATCTGCAATTGGCGCGCGTGCTATAAACATGATTATACTGACCATCCCAAATCTTCCCCATGGAGATTCCTCAGAAGCTCCTAGGAGCTTGTGTGACTAAGGAGAGTCAGTTGTGTTCTTTGTCAAATTTGTTACTATATCCTTGTGCCAGCTAAAACACAGCTCTGTTAATTTATGACTCGACAGTGACTGGTGTCCACTACCGTCTGGGTAGATCTCCGGCTCGTTTTATCCACTGAGCTTGAAACCATCATCATTCAATTCGAATTAGCCAACGTGCACACGTACGCCAAAGAGTACTGACTTCTCGTCATTGCTTTTTTATATTTTTTCAAGGTCCTTTAATAAATCTGGCTATCGATACAGTCTGGCTATTAGTTTTGATGTAGATCGAAATAAAGAAGAAAATATGCGGTTATGAGACCCCCGTTGGGAATGCAATTGCTTACGCCTATTCTCTCTATTCTCCGAACGTAATTTAATATAGATCGTCCAAATATAGTTATTTATAAATTGGCCCCAGGGCCACGATACAGACAACTCAACTCGGAAACCACGCTATTTCCTCGAAACTGACTTGTCGATGCACAGAATTGCCATGAAATTTTCATACAAACCTGACAATATCGGCTCAGCACAAATCCATGACCGCTAGACGCAAACCACTCCCAACATACAACCATACAACCCAAAAAGAGCCACGTCTCCTCTGCGTATGCTCAACCTACTCGTGGCTTAAAGTCCTCTCAAAATCAAACACTTCGCACAAAATTCTAATTCTTCAATACCAGTGGCTCAGGCGATATTGCAGCTTTAATCCACGCATGCGCGGACACTCCCAAGGGGATTCTCCAGCAGTTAACACGTTCGCTGCCACCGATATTTTGTGAACTTTCGCCAGGAGCCAAGAAGGTTTTTCGGAATTTTTGACTTGAAAACTGCTTCAAATAATCGCAATTTATAATTAAAATGTAATTTCCGTATTGTCACGAGTTTTTTCGAAAAAAAACATTGTCGCCATTTGGCGACAGTGGCACTGCACATCAAATATGATGACAACAAAAGTTCGATCCAATCATGAGAACAATGCATGAAGGACATACCCTGAGTGCCTAGACAATATTCGGTACCGTACTCCACCACCAGGAGAATTAAAATGCTATATATTGAAGTCGCGCTCGTGTCGCCATTTGGCGACGATGGCACTTGGGAAACGGTTTATGCGTCGCCAAATGGCGACACCGGCAGCGAACGTGTTAAATCACTTCTCGTCTGCTCGAGCGCTTAAGGTAAATTCCCGTAAGGGGTACATGATTCTAAAATTTGCAGCTATATTCCAGATAGATCGAGTAACCTTCTCTGCAAATTTCAATCCTCTAACTCCTTCCGTTCGAGAGTTATCGTGCTAACGGCTGGCCAGACCGGACGGACAGAATTGAATTTGATCTCGGATTATTCATCAGTAAGTCAAACTCAATCGTTTGAGACCATTTTCGACAAAAAAATCGAAAAATACAGACATTGTGGCAAAATGATAGCACGCTGTACCGTATGGAACACGCGCGCAATCAAGATGTTATGAAATTTGTCGAATGTCAATTTGTCAAATGAAAAAAAAGATTAACTTTGATATCTGATAGTATGATATTTCAGGAATAATAAATAATAATAATGGTTCTTTACTGATAACTTACGTCAAAGGCAATCGACCGAAATCCTTCAGCCAAGGAATAATATAATATGCGAAAATATAATAATACAAGATTGAAAAAACGAATAACCTCAATGCTTTTTTTCTCATTATTATAATATGGCATTGAAAACGTGAATTTTAATTTGAACCGAATAATGTTCAATGTTTCATTATATGCACCTATAAATATTTTAAATTCTGTGAGAGCAACTCATTCCAATTTCAAACTCAGATTTCTTCGTTTGATTTCAATCAAGTAAACTGGGTAGAATGAAACAATATTGCATTATTCTATTTTATTTGTGTAACGTTATCGCTTGGGTGAGTACAAACCAAACAAATCAAAGTACCATTTACTCCTATCTTCATTCTCAATTATTCAAAATTCTTTCCGCCCTTTGGTGCTTGAATGGATTTTTGTCCACAAAACCTTAATAATTTCATAAGAATTCCAAGCGTGTAACGTGTCAATTGTCCACTTATGGAAGATTGTCGAGCATGAGAATCTACTTCTAATTATCTAGGGGTAGGAGGCTAAGCTGGCTTGATTCGGCAACAAAACTCTCTCCCAGGTTTTCACAATATTTTGTATATTCAAATTGAAAAATTACAATAGTTCGACACTTTTTTCACTCTACACATTCTCGTACTACTTAACTTAACATAAAACAAGCAATGTCGTGGCTTCCTCGGAGTACGATATTATGATCTCCCTGTAGATGGACCTAGAACTGATATAGATCTTCCAATTCCAAAGAAACTACTTCCTGATGGTGTTCTAATTCCAAGGAAAGTGTCATCTGGTTATTTTCCCATCCAAAAGGACTACGTTGATTTCCCAATTCCAAGGGAAGTAGATATTTCTGGGTGATTTCTTAGTACAAATTCAATCCCTGTCAAGGTGCTATTGGGGAAAACGAACAAAAGAATTATAATATGAAAACTTTTACAACTCCTTCTCGGTTTTCTGAACATAAATTCACAAATAATCATTCACATAATATATCACAAATTGAACCCGAGAAGGAGCCTTGCTCAGAATATCAAACAACTTATACGCGCTTCAGTTCACGCAAAGGATTAAAACCAAGGCGCATCGTCCCCTTCATTCCTCCATAGACGTGCAATATTGTTGCAAGTGTTTCTTATACCTACTCTTCTAACAAAATCAGTTTGATCATCCTACTAAAACGAGAAAATTTTACCTCAAGCAAGTTCTGTTGTTGTCGATTTATTCAAGATGAACTCCAATTTGTTTTAGTGACTCGCACATATTTGATAATGCAAGATAATAAGATTTCAGTAAATTTCTATTGTGAAAGGACCTTTTTTCTGGAATCAATTGAACAAGATTTCTACCAATTTCAGTTAAAAATATTATATTATTTTTGGATCTTGATAACACTATCCTAATATACTCAATACTCAAATACTTGGGGCTTCATTCACCAAGAAAAAATCAAGTCCAAATAATGTCATCTATTCATATTTCTCAGTGAGTCAATATAATATTATTAAATCAAATTAATAACAACGAATAAATCGTTTAGTTTGATACCATCATTGAGTTATGGATTCCCCAGTGAAACACCAGTTTCTGTTAGGATTAACATACTATATAAATGATTTTTCAGATATCAGCATTCATCGTCTTTCATGCAAATTTTCATAATTTCGACAAGTTTCCGACATATTGAATTTCTCATTAGAAATTTAATTTCGCTTCTGGTCATATGGATCTCATAAAATCCAGCATGAACCTAGGCGTCGTTAGTTGCCTCGCAGATACCAAATTTCATTTGAAGAAGATCTGTAGTTTTCAAAATATGGGAAGAATTAATTGGAAATAAATATGAATTAATCTGCTTAACAAGCTTCAGTATCATGAATTCACAAGGGAAAAGAAAAAACATGCGCTACGTAAACCACGTATAATATTGTGAATGATATTTCAGATTCTTACAAACAAATTCACCAATGAATGTATAACATTCCTCACGAAATGATCGATTCCTAATTTTTTTATTATATTCAGAGAAAATAAAATTGTTTCGATGATAGACAAATTCTGTCCCAAGAATAAAATAAATAAAATAAATAATGTAAAAATTGTGAAATCTCCAATAATAAATTCAATACTTCATACAACTGTGAACACTCCACGCTAAACTCAACTTGCCCGTCTCTGAAGTATCACAAAACAATACTGCAGAATAAAACTACCTACGCTGAAGATTGATCTTACATACATTTGTTATATTTTGTTTTTTATTTTATATACATAGTACTTAATGATCATTGATCAAGGGAACGACTTACTGAACTCCATTCAAAATAATACAATCAACGAAACTGTAGATGCTACTGAAATAACGAACAAAATCAACAACGATCGCAAACTATTAAATACCTTACATTTCAATATCAGACGCAAAAAAAAATTTTTTATGAACTGCTGATATTTTTAGAAAGTTTCGAAATTGTGTTCTATGATATGATAGTACGTCTGAATGCTTTCAGTTGGACTCTACTTCTCAACCTAATTTACATGACTATGATACACATTATAATAATGGTGAAATTAACAGAAATGATGGAATGGTAATTTTAATAAGACCAAATCTTAACGCAGAGGTAAATACCATAAAACTAGAATTTTCAGAAGTCCGTACTACTAAGATTAATTTGAAAATTAATAACTTTACACATCGAAAATTTTATACCAAACTATCTTATTGATGTAAGAGATGTAGTTTCTCTTTTTCCAAAACATCTGATCGTCCTCACTTCAAAGAAATCCTATGTGATAACATAGAATCTGCCATTCATGAAACCAAAAGTACCAAATATTAGGGCATTATTATTGAACAAGACCTAAAATGGGAGCCTCATATAACTTACATAGCAAAGAAACTAAGATTCCTGATTTATAAATTTAACCTCCTTAGACAATTTTTCAATGTAGACCTACTGATAGCATTATATCACAGTTTAGTTGAATCAATATTATGATACGGAGTCTTGGTGTGGGGTGGTTTGTATGAAACAGCACTGAGACCATTAAATGTCATTCAAAATAAAATATTAAAGGGTATTTACAAAAAAAATTGGTTCAACTCAGAAGCTTTTGCGCGTATGTTTTATTGTCCATTTTCCTGTATTGGACACTTTTAATCGAATTTACCATGGTGAATTCTATTGTCTATTCTCCTGTATTGGACAGGCTTAATCAAGTTATCGTGGCAACGGCCGGACGGCACCACAGAATTAAATTTCACATTTGAGCAAAATGATAACCCGACGTTCCCCAGAACATACGCGCAAAAAGATAGGTTGTATTCAACTACTTTACTGTACAATGAAAACATTTCAAATATTAGAAGTTTATTCATTCATTCAATATTTTGTCACCTACATAAACATGAAGCTACAAAAAACTATATCCATCATAGGCATGACACCAGATTGGTGTCAAAAATCCCTAAGCCAAACAGTGAGTTCTTCAAAAATTGTGTGAACTATTTGGGACCCAAATGTTTTAATACTATTCCTTCAGAAATTAAACTATTACAGAAGCATAAATTTAGCAAGATGTGCCAAATATTTATCTTTCAAAATTATGCAAATTTGCATAAGTAGACCTTTCTTAGAATAATTTGATTCCTGTAATTCAGTAGTAATTCAAAAGAATATATATATATATATAGTACTTATTGCCCACTCTGTTCTATTTTTCGATCAGTTCACTCATGTAAAGAACTCAATCTTATTCTCAGTTGAAACATACACTTTTCGATTCATTCATGACACATGCATGTGCTATCACCTAGGTGTCTGAACTATCAGATCGGGCCGCTCAACTCAAACAGCTACTTTGGATTTCCTTGAGTTTGTATATGACCGTCTTGATGGGGGTGCATATGTTGTCGGATTGTTTTTTTGATTTGTCCCGAGCCTTTGATTGTCTCACCTTCCAGTTTATATTAGACAAGTGCTACAGTCTGGGATTCAGGGGGGTTTTTCATGACTGGATTCGTAGTTATCTGGAAGGCAGGGTCGCGTCTGTTAGAGTAAACAACTGTTATTCGAGTGAACATCATCTGAATCTAGGAGTTCCCCAGGGCTCTATTCTCGGACCGATCCTGTTTTTATTATTCATAAACGATCTTCCGGACAATTTGAGGAGGCTGTTCATTAATTTATCTGATTATTCAGGGGACTTTTCCAAACTGTTGAGGGCAATCTTATTCGCGGATGATTTCTCGCTAGCTATTACAGCAGATAGCATGGAGGAGTTGAAGAGGTTATGTGATCTTTTGATCGGGTGTTTTGTTGAATGGTGCAATCTTAATGCTATTATGATCAACGTCGATAAGACTGAATGCATATTGTTTTCACTATCTCCTGATGATAATACATTTACTACTAAGCACTTTGATACGACTATCTCTTCGAAGCAAAGCACAAAATTTCTTGGTGTTCACATTGATAGGTATTTGAGGTGGGATGCACAGATTGACGCGGTATGCAAAAAACTTCATAGCTCATATTACGCACTCTGTCGAGTAAAACATTTGCTTCCCACACATTCCTTGTTAAATATCTACTATAGTTTAGTCTATAGTCACCTGTCATACAACATCATGCTCTGGGGAAATTCCACTGATGTTGGTAGGGTATTTATAATACAGAAAAGGATTCTACGTTTGATGTTCAATATTGCGCCGCGATCTTCTTGTAAACTTGTATTTATAAATAATAATATCTTAACTTTGGCCTCTATCTTCATCCTCAGATGCCTCCTATATGTTAGAGAAAATGAGAGTAGTATTGTTAAATTATCCAGTTGTCATTCACATCAAACTAGAAATAAAGATTTATTTTTGATTCCTAAGCATAGTACTTCCAGGTTCGAGAGGTCTCCCTTGTATCAGTGTATTAAAATTTTCAATCATCTTCCTAGTAGTATTAAGTCACTAAATACATTTAAGTTTAAGAGAGTTGTTAAGGGTTTACTTACTCAAAAATGTTTTTATAATGTTGGTGAATATTTTTCGGATAGTTTGGAAAGTTTTTGAATTCTGTTTGTTTTTGACTTGTCCCATACATATGTATATGATGTCTTAAGGGATCAATAAACATTATTATTATTATTATTATTATAAATGTACATAAGTTTTTAGTATTAATAGTGTAATTTGTAATTGTAATCTATCGTAATTTTTCAATCAATCTCCACAGGATATTGTTCCCGAACAGTTCAAGGTTGCTACCAAAGCACATCATGATGACTGTTCAAAGATCAGCAAATTGGATAAGGAGACAATAGAAAAAATGAGACCAGGATATTTTGATTGTACCAACCCTGCTGTTACAGAACATATCTTCTGTTATCTTCAGAAAGCTGAATTCATCAACGACAAAGGAGTATTTCAAGAGGCGATACAAAGGAAGAAGATGTCTCTACAATTTTCTGATAAATCTATCGTTGACAGTTCAATCAAGGTGTGTAATTCACTCCAAAAGGAAGAAGAACTCAAACCATGGCTCTGTAAAGTACTTACTTGCTATTACCGAACTGCGCCAGGTGTAACAATTCTCTGATTCCCGCTGATGTATTCTTGTTTTTTAGATTGTGATATGTCGATTTCCTATGAAAAATTATAAATAAAACACCAAATTTAATAGAAAATTTTATAATTTCCTTTTCCTCCTACGCTGGAATAATTGGATAATCACGCAGCTGATAAACAGGGTGTCTCAAGCAATGAGATATGAAACATATAAACAACGATACAACAAGCTGCATCCAACAATAATCCTGGAACAAGAAAACTCCTGTTCAAATTTTCTTCATATCACAATTCAATTCAATTTTTTGAAGATACAGTTTCACTATAATAATCCATATATATATATATATATATATATATATATATATATATTTTTTTTTTGTCAACCACCTTTCAGGGAATTACGAGATGCCACTGGGCTGTAGGAGCCAAAGTGGAATCAAGAGCCATGAAGGAAGCGTCTCACGATACGTGTAGTGCCCAGTATGACTTCCTTCTGGGCACTCGAAACAACATAGCCGTCAAGTTCCAACAGCTTTGTGTTATCAACAAGATGTTCTTCTACGAGTCCGTTGACCGACATCACCAGTGGGATAATCGATATTTTCTTGAGCTTATACATCTCCTTTAATTCGAAAGACAGATCGAAGTACTTTGTTATTTTTTCAGTGTAGGCTCTTGAAATATTGTCGTCTGAAGGAACCGTAATATCGACGATCACACAGCTTTTTTCTTTTTTATTTAGCAAGACGATATCCGGCCGGTTGTTTGCAACTGGTCTGTCTGTCACCATCGTGGTGTCCCAATATAGTTTAAGTTCTTCGTTCTCGAGGACACTCGCAGGTGAGTATAGATGATTTTTCCTCTTAGTTTTAATTAATTTTAATTTCAGTGCCATGGCCTGATGATAAACTTTTGCCATTTGGTTGTGTCTATCCGTGTATTCTCTCGGTGCGAGGATGGAGCAACCAGACGTAACATGTTGGATGTGTTCACGTCCCTGCCTGCATTTTCTACATAGATCAGAGGTAAGTTGTTGCCCCACTATATTTTTGAGGTAAGACCTAGTAGGAATCACCTGATCCTGTATTGCAAGCAGCCTGCCCTCGGTTTCAGGAAACAGGTAGCCCGCTTTAAGGTAAGTTAAGGATTCTTTTTTATTCACATTGCTGTTTTCTAAGTTATTGGGGTATCTTCCATGCAATGCCTTAGCTTTCCATTCCTCCTGCAGATTTTGCTGAGTGCGAATCGGCAGCGCGAAGTCGGAATCCGATAGCCGCAATGGGGAGCATCCCACATCGACTGAACGAAGGGCTCTGACAAAGGGTGAGTTCTGCTTCATGAAGTATTCCCTTAGTTTTGATACGGATTGGTTATGTGTTGTTTCTAGGTTAACCATCCCTCTTCCCCCTAGATGTCTTTGGAGATAGAGTCTTGCGACGGATGAGTGAGGGTGATGTACTCCGTATTTCGTCAAAATGGTACGGATCTTCGTGTCCAATGCCTTCAATTCTGTAGCCGACCAAGTAAGTACCCCGAAGGTGTACGTCATTATGGGCAGTGCCCATGTGTTCAAGGCTAGAAACAAGGATTTCGAATTTAGTTTGGACTTGAGCACTTGGTTCACCCGATAAAAAAGTTTCTTACTAAAGGCTTCCTTCATTTCAGCGTTTTTAATTTCTAGAGTTTGCTGTATACCCAGATACTTATAGATATAGATATATATATATATATATATATATATATATATAGATTATATATATATAAATATATATAGGTATATATATATATACTAGCTGACCCACGCAACTTCGCCTGCGGCAAATCGGTTATTGCGGTTGCAATTTTATTTCCAAATGAGAAAATTCTTAAAAAAAAAAACTAGAACCCGATTGCAGTGCCTCCTACCGGGACAATTGAATTTCCAAGTTATCCAGAGACCCACTCAAACACGTAATTCTAAAAAATACCTAGAACCCGATTGCGGCGCCACCTACCGGGTTCAATTGGGAATACGAACTACCCACTCAAACGTATCTGATTAAGAAAAGTGAGAAAAGGTGAGAAAGACAGGAGACCGGCTTCGTTCTCATCCCTACTCCGTTTTTTTGTACAAAAATTTTAGCTTTGCCATAAGCTCAGGGAAATTTTAATCGAAATATAGTGAAAAACATTCACAAAAAATACGGTGACTTGGATTAATTAGTTCTTTCTCTGGGATAACTTACCAAGTGATAATTGATCAGTTATCGAGCGGGATGAAAAATTATTAATTACTAAAATGACTATTAAAAATGGGTTCAAGCCCTGTGGACAGGAGTTTTCTGGCGCTCTAGTTCAAACAGACAAATTATATCTCCAAAAGTATTGGTTTCTCAGAGTTGGGAATTATATCAATGTATCCATATGATAGAACTGCATCCTAAAGGAAATTCAATTCAAATAATAGTTTATTTATCAAGATTAAATGAGCAATCATGAGAATGAGAACTGCACCATGGAAGAAATCATATTAAATCTGGCCAATTTTGCCCAATAACGAACTTAACCGAGATATTCGTCTCCCTAAACTACTCTGAAAATTTCAACTACCTACCTCATTCCGTTCGAGAGTTATATCTATGTCTATGGATGAAAAGCAGCCTCACTACTCTCAGATCTCTTACTTCATGTTCAGTTCCGAAATGTAAGAATTTTCTGAGAAAAACTAATTTCGGAGCAAACAACTGAGATTTTTCTCACTTCGCTCACAATTCTTCGATTGATTAGATAATGTCTCAGGAACATCATTTGACATTATGACAATTCATAGAATAATATCATTCTGTGACAACGTTGAAATACGATTTATTATTGAAATTTTGAAAAATCATATCTCCGAAAGAATTAGCTTGTTAGAGTTAAAAATGATATGAATGGATTCTTATGATAAAACTTCTTATTAAAAAAAATTTAATTTGGAATTTGTTTCGTAAAAAAAAAATTTTTTTTTTGTTACTCCGAAACCATCTGTCCGATTTTGCCCAATACAGATCTTAGCCGAGATATTTATCCCCCAAACCTACTCTGAAAATTTCAACTCTCTAGCTCATTCCCTTCGAGAGTTATCGTGCCTACGGCCGGCCGGACCGGCCGGCCGGACAGAATGAATTTCGACCACGGATTCTTGATCAGTGAGTCGAACCAAATCGTTTAAGACCATTTTCATCGAAATATTCGAAAATTACAGACATTTGGGCAAATTGATAAGCACTCAGTTCCGAGGAACTAGAGCGCCAAAAATAGGGGTTGGTGACAGAAGGGTGAAAATTTAGGGTTGTATGTATTTTGTAATGCCACATTATAAAAAAAAATAAAATCAAAAAATTGATAAAAACTCAGAAGCCTTACTTTCGTTCAACTAAGGCTGGCCTTATATGGCCGGATTTTCTCTCTGAATTCATATTCTTAATTTATAATCTGAATTCTGGGAGCTTGAAAAATCTAGAAATTAATAATCTGATAAAATCAGAATGTGTGAGGAGAATAGTAAATTAATATGCAATTCCGTGTTTTGTAAATTAATAATATGAATTAAGAATATGAATGCATAGAGACATTCCGGCTGTATAAGGCCGGCCTTACTGGATACTGCATGCGTCAGCTGTCGTTTGGTTCAGTTTGAAAGATATACGTCATTAATGTCAAACGGAATTGAAAGTGTATTTCTGAATAATTAGGCTGATGTGCGCATGTAAACAATTTGAAATTCACGAATTTCAGAATAGCTATATCAACAAAAATCAAAGTGTCTAACGAAGGAGTCTGATTTAGACTCCGACACGTTACGAAATAGTTGTTTCATCGTTGATGTTGTTTCGTTATTTTTTGTTAGGGCAATATTGTTCGATTTATTGTTTGTGACAAATATTTTGTGTTTCTTACGCAGAAGCAATTCACAAAAGAGAGAAAACCCAGAAAGAAACCATTTAATAATGAATAGACCTCCCACAGTATCCTTAAATGATTATTTAAAACATCGTGCTATTGTGAGCCTTATATCAAAGTCGATTCTGAGTTGTACCAAAATTAAACACCTGTTACACAGGCTATTTAAAAAGAATCAAAAAATTATACCTACATGTAGGTATCAAATATGTTTGTGTCAAGTTTGATATTGTCTTCGTTTTAAATTTAAACAAAGTGTTTCGACTGCTATGGTCATTGACACAAAACAAAATAAACATTTCTTAAGATGAACAATAAAGTAATTAGATACAATTAGTGATAGATGCTATTGAGGAAGTTGATTATATTATTACTAGTGTCCCGCTTGGTGAGGTCAGCTTGCATATTTCCCTGAAGGCCATGTGTTTCTCTGTGCTCTGTACAGAGGGGGCAGTCCATTAGGATGTGTTTTACAGTGGGATTGTGTTGCATTATTCACAAAATGGTGGGGTGGACGACTTCATGAGGTAGCTATGGGTGAGTTTGGTATGTCCAATTCTGAGTCTTCTCATTATGACTGTGATCCGTCTGCCTGATGTGGTGAACTAGAGGGGTCTAACACTTTGGTGGATTTCATGTAGGCTGGATTAATTGCGATCCCATTATTGTTGCCATTTCTTCTCGATTTTAGTCTTAAGATGTGTTTGGAAATATTTTTGTGTGTCGATGTTGGATGTTGCTGCAGGGTGCGTGGTTGCATCTTTTGCGGCTTTGTCGGCAAGTTCATTTCCTGATATTCCTACATGTGAGGGTATCCAGATTATTGTTAGGCAGTGGTGTGTGCTCATTAGCTGTTGATACCGATCGTAGATATTTTGAACGATGGGATGCTGAGCTGTCTTTGATGAGTTCCACGGAGGACGCTGAGTCGGTACATATGGCATCTCTATGGTGATCGGCGTTTATATTTTCTATAGCTTTAAGAAGTTGAAGAATGTTATTAGAGGTAGTTATAGAGCAGAACAGTCCTGCATCACTTTCTGATGCGACGGTGAGAAAGACACTTTCATTTGAGCCTTCATTGATTTTTTGTGTGAATTTTTGTTGAATTAGTAGACTTGCAGTTGCTTGCTTGGGGAATTTAGACATAGATGTATCAACAGTTGGGATTTGTTTGTGCCAAGGTGTCATAAGGAAGATTGGATTTGGAAGCGTGTTAGAATAATCGATTTCGTGTACATCAGACTTTTGAGTATATGTGACAGAGGACGATAATGTTTAGGCGTTTGAACCGTTGGCGTGGAAGAAAGAAGTTGGGGGTAGAAAGGATTGTGAGCATCAGAGGATACTCTTGCTGCATATGTGAGAAGTAGTTGTTGTCTTCTCAGATGGAGGGGCATTTCATTTGCTTCAATATACAGACCTTCGACTGGACTTGATCTGAAAGTCTGATGGCAATGCAATATACTATTCCCGTATAGAGTGCGATCGCAGAAAATTACAAAGTGAGTACCAAACGAAGGAAATAAAATATCAGGCTAATATAATCGACATACTAAACAAACGTATTAACGATTTGGAAAATATTATTAAATTGAAAGAAAATTATCCAAACAAATATAAACAACAAAATAAGACTATGCCATCTACCGAAATTTCTGAAACGAACAGTTAAGCCCTTCCATCGGTTTCTGCAGATATCCGAGTTAAACAAAAGGATTCTACTTCGAACCAACGTTGTTATCAATCCTTCGGGGATGGAAAGGTCAACGAACGCACCTGTTAATAATAAACATAGAAATAATTCCATTTTTGGTACGGGCGATTCATCTTTGAATCTGAGAGCGGTTGCGAGAAGGGGGCATATACAGGTGTTCAGACTTGATCCAGCTACTGAGGAAGGCGATATTCTGGACCACCTGAAGCTCACTGTTCCGCATATACAGTTTAAATGTGAGAAAATTCGACAAGGAGATCTAACATCATCTTTCCACCTTAGTTTCGATTTGTCCCACCACGATGAGATTTTCAATCAAATATATGGCCTGTTGGAGCTGGAATTCGAAGATTTTATTTGAATAGAAGATCTGAAAATTTTCGTACCGGACGACCAAGTCCGAGGCGACATTAGAGGAGGATGTGGAGGATGATGGTTGGAAGCTGCTCCACTGGAATGTTCAATCTCTTTTTAATAAATTTCATTATGTACAGCATGTTCTTTCCGAGGTTTGTAAACCGTCATTTTTTTGCATCACAGAACACTGGGCTGATGATGAGGCAAAACTATCTATTTTTAACTTTTCAAGGTACAGCAGGATAAGTAACTTTAGTAGGTCCAACTATATACATGGGGGCTGTGCTATTTTTTCTCGATCAGTACTAGCAACAATTTGTAAACCGGTTAACTTCATAAATAATTTGAGCGTTGAGATGTCTTTTGAATGTTGTGCTATTTCTGTCGAGAATTCTTTGTGTATTGTCGCTATTTATCGACCTCCTAAGGGTGATCTCAATTTGTTTAATGATCAGTTATTTACGATCTTTTCGTACACAAAATGATTTTTCGGCAGAATTATTATATGTGGTGATTTCAATATTGAGCCTGACTGTTACGATCGAACTCATGTCGATTCTCTATTCCACATGCTTACTAACTTCGGTTTTAGAAGTCTGATCGATGGGCCCACTCGCATTACTCCAACATCTTCATCTCAGGTTGATTATATTCTGACGAATATTGATGTCGCTCTGTGCTCGTCGGATAACTTCCTTCTTGCAGTCTCTGATCATTATGCTCAGACGTTGAGGTTTCCTGCCACCCTGCAGCATACAGCTCATGAACATACTTACAGATCGTTTGAAAGGCGTTTTTTCACTCCAGACTTGATTTCTGAGTTTCAGTACAGATTTTCGTCCACTTTTCGCGGACTCGAATCTACTGATAACGTGGACCGAATGTTTGAGTCATTTTTTATTGACTTTCAATACATTTTTAACATGGTTTTCCACAAAAAAAAGGTGAAGACACGTGTATGTTGCCGCTTCAGAACCAACTTCTTCGTAAAGTTCAGGATCTGCAAGATATGCGATGGCTATATAATATAGCTCCATCACGTAGCCTGGCAGAGAATGTTACCGTTTCTCGCAGAGTTGTAAAGTGTGATATGCACAGAGAGAGGATTCTTCATTTTTCGAATATCATTAATGAGTCTTCAAACAAATCCAAAACTCTGTGGCGGATCGTTAGAGACTTGCGGTGCGATGAGATCAACGACGCCGGTATCAATCTGTTATACAGGGGTGAGGTGATGTCGGCAGATGGCGAAGTGGCTCAGGCTTTTGGCCAATACTTTACAACCAGTATACCAACGCTTATCAAGCAGAGATTTCCTGCTGGTGGAGGCGGCACATCTGGGCCTTTTCAGACTTGTAATATGTTTTTCTATCCATGTGCTCCCAATGAGGTGAACGCAGTCATTACTAATATGCCAAATAAACAATGCGCGGGTCCTGATGAAATGCCGATATGCCTTTTTAAGAACGATAAACTACTTCCAAATATCTTATGTGAGTTGATGAACACTTCTGTAACTCAGGGCAGGTTTCCGAACTCCCTTAAAAGAGCCATTGCCTTTCCCATATTTAAGAAAGGCTCTGCCAATGAAGTAGCTAACTATAGGCTGATTTCAAATTTGAGCGTCTTCTCAGAAATATTCGAAAAAATTATGGTCAACAGGCTCATTGACTATTTAGAAAAAAATTCTATCCTTTCACCATCTCAATATGGATTCAGACCAGGTAGATCAGCTGAATCGGCAATTTTTGACTGCGTTCAGAACATCTTAGGTGAGATCGATTCGGGCAGATTTGTTAGTAGCGATATTTTTCGATATCGCGAAAGCCTTTGATTCGATTGATTCTGCGATCTTGTCTGAAAAAATGTATAATATGGGTATCCGCGGTATTATTCATGATTGGCTGATGTCCTATCTCTCTCAGCGGACAATGAGAGTTAAAGTTAACGCTCATCTTTCTGAGGCATTTGAGACGGTATTAGGAACTCCACAGGGTGGGAATCTGGGGGCAGTGTTGTTCTTGATGTTCATTAACGACCTTCCTCAGCATATTGCAGAGTACCTGTTGGAATTGTACCTGTACGCTGACGACACATGTTTTGTGATCTCAGATCGAGATATCGAGAGACTATACTCTAGAGTGTTGGGGGTTATCGAGCGGTTCAAGTCCTGGTGCTATCAAAATAGGCTTATCATAAACATCGATAAAACCGTTGTAATGGAATTCGGTTGTAGGAAGCAGAAAGTCTCCAGTCGCGGAATATCTTTTGATGGAACACCTCTTGATTTCCAGGATGAGACTCGTTTCCTTGGAATAATAATAGATCCATTACTGAACTTTGAGGCACACTTTGGAAAACTAAATAAAGAGCTGAACAGAGCATTTTACCTCATTTCGTCCCTCAAGTCTTCCCTTCCACGTGAATGCCTATTGACAGCATACTATGCCCATGTCTACCCCCTACTTGGTTATGGAATTTGTGTTTGGGGTATGCTACCGGGGGCCCATCGGATTTTCATTCAGCAAAAAAGGATCGTGAGGCTAATCTACGATATTCCTTTCAGAGAAACCTGCAGGGTCGTGTTTAGCATCGCCGGTATATTGACAGTCACGGCCATGTTCGTACTGAAGCTCATGTGTCATATCCACTCCATCCGTGATGCCCATGTTCGACATTCCGATGTCCACGACTACCCCACTAGAAATCGACACAAAATAAGGAATTTGACCGCGTCACATGAGTATATGAAAAGGTCCCCAATGTGTACCGGGATCGCGGTATACAGGGTCTTTCACGAGGAACCTCACCCATATTTATACGGGAAACTACTGAACGTATTTTCATGAAATTCAGCACTTATAAGTATTTCACGATGCTGATGAAATCTAAAATATTTTCAAGGCATGATCACCTCCGGTTTTTCCGGAAAGGACGTCAACTTCCGTTTTTCAAATTAGAACACCATCTTTTTATTGCAGAAATAGATTCCTTAGAAAATTTCAAGTTATTTTGATGTAACATTTTTCAGTTTTGGTTGGAAAATTCTCTCTGAGCGGGAAAATTCGAAAAAAAAATCGAAAATAGAGCTCCGCTGAAACAAGAATAACTTCGAGGTTTTTGAATGGAAAATTTTCATTTTTGGGATTTTTCAAGATGTAAGATTGATGTATCCACTTTAAAAATCGAAATCGCGATTCATGATACAGGGGGTGAAAAAATCGCTTTCAAAGTTAGGGATGACAAAATTGTGAAAAATCAATTTTTTCAAATTAGAACCCCATTTTTTTATGGCAGATATTGAATCTACGTTAAAAAATAATGTGAGTGTATGCATCACACCCTTGCCCTAAAATGTATATTTTCTGAGTTATTCACAAAAAACTGTTTTTCGTCTTGAATTTTCAGCTATTTCTTTTCCCTTCACGCCAAAAAGATGAAATTTTCAGGAACTGTTATTTGAACCATGCTGTAGATTTTTCAACCCTTCTTGAAACCGACTTCAAGTTACTATTAGGAGAACCATGGCAAACTCTCGCAGTTATAACTAGAGAAGATGCTCAAAGTTTTGACCGTTAATTTCTAGACATTTATTTATATGTCTCAGGAATGCTTCGTGCGTTGCTCTTCTTATTTCATCGGGAGGAAGAGATCTGCAAATGTGTTTTAAAACCAAATTGAGTTTCAAAACTATGAATCTAAAAATCTAAACAAACCTGAACGCATTTCTGACTCGTTCTATGCAGTCCTCTTTATCAGTCAGGGGAGTTGAGTAGACAATATTTTTTATCCTACCCCAAACATAATAGTCTAAAGGAGTTAAATCGGGAGAACGTGGTGGCCAAAGATATGGACCATTGTTCGCCAACCATCGATCTTCAAATAGCCTGTAGAGGATATTTGACACATTGAGTGAATTGTGTGGAGGCGCGCCATCTTGTTGATACCATAAGTCATTATGGTTCTGTACTAGCGGCTCAATTATTTGAGTCAATATGTCAGAATATCTATCTCCTAAGGGAGAACATTCTTTAAATAATGCAAACATGTGTAGTGTTCTATCTTACCAGTTAAAGTCCCATCATAAATGTGAACATCGAGAATTGCATTATTTTTGATGGCGCAAAAAACATTGAAACTCCAGGTCTCTTGAAAGTTCCATTGTCTGAAGTGGTGGTTGTTCTCTTCATCCCAATAATGACTGTTATGCCTATTGAAAGAACCATTCTTTGTGAATTTAGATTCATCTGTCCAAATTATACAGTCCAAAAAGTTTTCATTCTCTTGAAATCGAATCATCATAGCTTCGCAAAACTCTGTTCTACTGACGAAATCAGTTTCCTTCAAATGCTGTACCCTATCGAATTTATATGGGTGCATTTTATGTTTTTTTAATATTCTCCAAACACTCGATTGAGATAATCCCAGATCAATCTCGGCATCTTTGAGAGAATTTTGAGGATTCACACGAAAATATGCAAGAACTGTAATTTCGTTGTTCTCATCTTCTACTACACTTTTTTCTCCGTGTATAGTTTTCTTAACGAAAGATCCGACATTTCTCAAGTTTGTCATGGTTCTGTTAATGGTATCTCTCGTTGGTCTGGGTCGGTCAGGAAACCTCTCAATGAACAGTCGAATCGTTCTATCTACAACTTCATTACATTCTCCATGAAGTAGAATGAGATTTAAATAATCTTCATTGGTAAAATTAGGCATAGTGATCGATTTTATAACTTAATACGAATTATCACCAAATTAATAGTAAACACAAAATGCTACTGAATAAAGAGGAATTTGGCAGATGTAATTAATGATATCTATCATTAAAAAAAAAGAATGTAAAACATGGTAAGTTTTTGTATATGGTTCATAAGGAATTATTTATTTATCACTGGAGAGAAAACCGATGGCCGATTAGTTGAAATAAAGAGGTTTCCGATACAAATTCGAATCAAAATTCGCCATCTATTTAGGAACAACCTGTAACTTTTTTCTCTTGCATATTAGGGTAGTAAAATCTAAAACATGGTTTAAGTAACAGTTCCTGAAAACTTCATCTTTTTGGCGTGAAGGGAAAAGAAATAGCTGAAAATTCAAGACGAAAAACAGTTTTTTGTGAATAACTCAGAAAATATCCACTTTAGGGCAAGGGTGTGATGCATACACTCACATTATTTTTTGACGTAGATTCAATATCTGCTATAAAAAAATGGGGTTCTAATTTGAAAAAATTGATTTTTCACGATTTTGTCATCCCTAACTTTGAAAGCGATTTTTTCACCCCCTGTATCATGAATCGCTTTTTCGATTTTTAAAGCGGATACATCAATTTTACATCTTGAAAAATCCCAAAAATAAAAATTTTCCATCCAAAAACCTCGAAGTTATTCTTGCTTCAGCGGAGCTCTATTTTCGATTTTTTTTTCGAATTTTCCCGCTCAGAGAGAATTTTCCAACCAAAACTGAAAAATGTTACATCAAAATAACTTGAAATTTTCTAAGGAATCTATTTCTGCAATGAAAAAATGGTGTTCTAATTTGAAAAACGGAAGTTGACGTCATTTCCGGAAAAACCGGAGGTGCTCATGCCTTGTAAATATTTTAGATTTCATCAGCATCGTGAAGTACTTATAAGTGCTGAATTTCATGAAAATACGTTCAGTAGTTTCCCGTATAAATATGGGTGAGGTTCCTCGTGAAAGACCCTGTATAACATCCTGCCATTTTCGCTCACCACATTATCTATGGAGAAATTTAAATCCACGCTCAAGAAATACTTGAAAAATAAAGCGGTGTATGATATTAGCGAGTTTCGAGAACTGATAAAGGGCGGCGATCTCGGATGAGAGCATGCTTCTTTTTTTCCTCTGTAAATGTGAATGTTTTATTTCTGTGTGTACTTGTGAGTAGATATATGATTTGACGTGTCCTAGGATTATATTTCTAATAGGCAAAATAAATGATGATGATGATGATGATGAAAGCTACTAAACAAAGTCGAAGGCCGGTGTTGTGTACCACGTCGAGTGTTTTGAGGTTGGTGTTAGATGCTGAGAGGTAGAGTATGCTGCTGTAGTCGAGTTTGGATCGAATTAGGGTTCTGTACAGTTTTAATAGAACTTCTTCTTCTGAGCCCCAATGTGCGAGTTGGAGAGCGTTTTTATGATGTTGAGTTTCCTCATACAGTTAGCCTTGAGATCTACAATATGTTTCTTCCATGTAAGTTTTTTGTCAAATACAACTCCGAGTATTTTGTGGGTTTCGGTAACCGGAAGTAGAACATCATTGAGGAGAGTATGCGGTGACTGTGTGCTGGAGGTTCTTCTGCTGAACTTCATAATTTTCGATTTCGTTGTGGACAAGTTCAGTCCGATTTTATTTGACCATTCTTGAAGTTGATCTATTGTTACTTGGATCTGTGATGATGTCATCTGGGTGCTTTTACCACGGCAGTATATTGTCAGGTCGTCAGCGTATAGGTCAAACTTCACAGGACTTAGAATGTATTTTGAGATGTCGTTTATGGCCAGGATGAAGATAATTGGGCTAGGGACAGATCCCTGAGGAACTCCATTTACTTGTGTCATCTCAACAGAAGTTTTTCCATTCACGTTTACTACGAATTTACGGTTTGACAGAAAATTGTTCACGAACCTATGGATATTCCCACTTAAATAGTATTTAGATAGGCAATAAGAAATTACATGCTTTAATAGGCGGTAGAAAGCAATTTTTGCGCGTATGTTCTGGGGAACATCGCGTTATAGTTTTGCCCAAATGTCTGTAACTTTCGAATTTTTTGACGAAATTGGTCTCAAATGATTCAGTTCGACTCCCCAATGAAGAATTCGAGGTCAAATTTGATTCTGTCCGGCCGGCCGTCCGGCAGTCCGGCTTTCCGGCCGTCCGGCCGTCCGTTGCCACGATAATTTGAGAACGAAAAGAGCTAGCGACTTGAAATTTTCAGGGTGGATGGGCATAATCGACCCAGTGGTTTCCGAGTAATAATTTTGTTTTCAACCAATATACATCCGATCGAATTGAAACTTGGTGAGTAGTTGTAGAATATGAACCTCAGCACGATTGTGAAATTTTGGGTGAATCGTGAGGCTAGAAAATTTTAAAAAAATTATTAAAAAATATTTTTGTTGTCACGATAACCTGAGAACGGAAAGAGATAGCGGCTTGAAAATTTCAGGTTAGGTTGTGCATCTGAATGCGACATTTGAGTTTGTTTATGAGCATAATCGGCCAAACGGTTTTAGAGTTATAGCCATCTGAAATTTTCTGAAATTTGGTGGTTTTTTTTCCTCATTAACTCAAAAAATACTAAACCGATTGATTTCAAACTTGGTTATTAGTTGTAGAATGCCAACGCGAAAATGTTTTGCAAAATTTGGTGAGGATAGCATTTGTAGAAAATTTTTAATAAATCATTGAAAATAAAAAAAAAAATTCTATATATCAGTAACTATCTGTGCGAAATTGCTGAAATTTTGCAAAAGCGTTCATAACCTAACTCTACTGCCAAGTTTCAAGTTTTAACACAATCGGTTGAATATTGTTGGAGATTCGAGCATTCTTGTGTGAGTTCAGTAAATGGGTGACCGTTGCCTCGATAACTTTCGAACGAAAGAAGATAGGGACATGTAATTTTCAGGGTAGGTTGCGTATCCGAAAAGGAGAGTTGAGTTTGTTTTTGGGCATAATCGGTTTAACGGTTTCCGAGTTATATCCAGCTGGAATATTATTTCCTTGATAACTAAAAAAATAAAGATTCGATTGAATTGAAGCTTGGTAACTAGTAGTAGAAAATCAGCATAAAGACGTGTTTAAAATTTTGTAAGAACCGTACCCCTAGAAATTTCGAAAAAAATGACGAAAAAAAAAATTTTAAGAACCGTACCCCTAGAAAATTTCAAAAAAATCACGAAAAAAAAAATTAGTTCAAGCACTGACGTGAAGTCAGAAGCTTTTGCGCGTATGTTCTATTGTTCATTCTTCTGTATTGGACACCCTTAATCGAATTTACCATGGTAAATTATGTTGTCCATTCTCCTGTATTGGACACTTAATTCGAATTTACCATGGTAAATTCGAATTAAGAGTGTCCAATACAGGAGAATGGACAACATAATTTACCATGGTAAATTCGATTAAGGGTGTCCAATACAGAAGAATGAACAATAGAACATACGCGCAAAAGCTTCTGACTTCACGTCAGTGCTTGAACCAATTTTTATGTCAAAAATTTGCAGCTATCACATCCTGTTCCATGCTCAAAGCCTCGGAGATGTAATATTGAAGAGCTATGTCGAGGTTGTCAAGTGTGCAGCGATGAGGGCGAAAACCGGACTGGTTTGACCGGTGTGAACCTAGCGATGGATGCGGCAACGGTCCCAGTCTGGCACCGCAGCGCGAGAGCTAGTGCTAGTAGGTACCGATCGGGATGTTCTGTAACAAACCGGCGGCCAGCGGGAGTCTGCGATTAAGCTGAATTCGTTATCTCTCGATGCAAAAATACTAGTTGAGGCTTAAAATTAATAAATTATGAATATGATGAACACAGAAGTGAGTACGTAAAGGAGGGAACATATTTATTCTCTTGAATACATTGAATTTCTAGGAAAATCCTGAAACAGGTCAAGTTTTATTTGAAATAACCCAATATTTTTATTCAACGTGATTACGTCATCGGAGTATGCGTGATTTGTCAGTTCTCCATTGATGATAAGTATATTTAGAAATTGTTGTCTACACGGTGAGACAGAAAGAAGCAATGCTCGTTACGGTTGGATATCGATTGAATTTCTAAACAAATCTAGAAATATTTCATTTTTTGCGCGCTGTTCTATGAACAGAGTGCCTATTTTCTTTTAATGAAATTTTGATTGTGATTACGTCATCATTATAGGTTTGGTGACGTCATCGATGTTTTTTCAAATGCAATCATATTATGTGGCGTGACACCTCATGTAAAAGGTATTTCAGTCCTCTTTTCACCATACCCACATGCATTAAGAAATTATTTTATGCAGGGTGAGCCGGAGAAAAAATTTAAATGAAACTTGGAAATCCATCGAATTTCGAGAAGAATTCTGATAGTGGTAAATTTTTTGTAATTACCTTGATTAAGTGATCACGACATCAATGTAGATGTGGTGACGTCATCTTTTTTTATACAAAGTAAAATTTCATGTGATACTTCATTTAAAAGTTCTTTCAAATCAGTACTCCACATTTCTACAGGGTGGGCCAGAAAAAAGCAATAAACCATAAGGTTGAATATCGAATAAATTTCCAGTCAAATCTTCAAACAGCTCATTATATTATTCTCCAACTTTTGATGAAACATTTATAGTGGCATACATCGATTGTCGGACTTGAAAATGAAAGGTCTACTGATGAGGACTCTTCCCTGATCGAGTCAATAGCTTCCGCTTTCTGTATTAGTTTGAACAAAATTACAAGTTTTTCGACTTCCCAGTTTCGACTTCCGCCGTCACTGATTTTTGGCGCTCTAGTTCCTCGGAACTGAGTGCTTATCAATTTGCCCAAATGTCTGTAATTTTCGAATATTTCGATGAAAATGGTCTTAAACGATTTGGTTCGACTCTCTGATCAAGAATCCGTGGTCGAAATTCATCCTGTCCGGCCGGTCCGGCCGGCCGGTCCGGCCGGCCGTAGGCACGATAACTCTCGAACGGAATGAGCTAGAGAGTTGAAATTTTCAGAGTAGGTTTGGGGGATTAATATCTCGGCTAAGTTCGTTATTGGGCAAAATCGGTCAGATGGTTTCGGAGTAACAAAAAAAAAATTTTTTTTACGAAACAAATTCCAAATTAAATTTTTTTCAATAAGGAGTTTTATCATAAGAATCCATTCATATCATTTTTAACTCTAACAAGCTAATACTTTCGGAGATATGATTTTTCAAAATTTCAATAATAAATCGTATTTCAACGTTGTCACAGAATGATATTATTCTATGAATTGTCATAATGTCAAATGATGTTCCTGAGACATTCAGACATAGATGCATAGTTATTCTATGCATCTTGATTCAGACCTATTCTGTTTGCGTATTGCTATAAACATTGCTATTCAAGTCATATTGCTATCCTCCTAATTTTTAACAATATGACTATCGTATTACGTATTCTGTTCGGACTGTTATAGCAATGTTGGTTATCAATTTTCTCCCAGCAATATTGCTATGAAGTAGGTCAAAATTCATAGATTTTAGAGCTAACAACACTGTACTTCATGACTTTTATGTGAATTAGAAGAAGAATCTAACCTTAATTGATAAACATTTCGTCCGTTTTTCGGTGGTTATTCTTAATTCCTAACCAAAAATATATAAATGTCACGAAAGCCAAAAACGAACTGTATTTTATTCATGAAACTAACAAGATGGAGTTATTGATCAATTTTCACATTTTCAGGAAACACATCGAATTTTGGTAACCGCTACCATGACCGAAAAATTGAAGACTTGCAAACACCCAAACAAATATTAAATTTTCATTTTTTCCTGTCTTCAGTCAGACTTCGAATGCACAAGTACGGAACAGTATGTCTCCTAGTTTTCTCCTGAAAAAATTCCCTCAGTTCTTCAACTGAATCAAAAGAAGTCATCTTCGTAGTAAGACTGAATTAATAGTTTTTTTAATTTTTTTCATCCAGTCAGTCTTTGAATGCATATCTAACTTAAAAGAAGCAGCATATCTTATAGTTTGCTCATGAACAAATAAATAAATGAATAAAATACCCTCGGCTCTGCAATGAAATCAAAGGCAGTAATATTTTTAGTAAGGCTGAATTAATAGTTTATCTAATTTATTTCATCCAGTCGGTCAGTCTTCGAATGCATATCTAACTTAAAAGAAGCAGTAAATCTCATAGATTGCTGATGAACACATAAATGAATGAATAAAATACCCTCGTCTCTTCAATGAAATCAAAGGCAGTCATCTTTTTACTAAGGCTGCATTAATAGTTTATTTTATTTATTTCATCCAGTCGATCAGTCTTCGAATGCCTCTAACATAAAAGAAACAGTATCTTTCCTAGTTTGCTCATGAACTAATAAATATATGAATAAAATTCGCTCAGCCTCTTATTGAGGTTGAATAGTTTATGAACTTTTCTGTTTATGAATAGAAGGGGTTGTTAGTGTTAAACCTAAGTCTTAGAAATTCCCTTGAAATTAAGTATTTTAAAGTACCTTTAATAAATATATACGATTATGTATACCTATATTTATCAAAGTACCCTGGTAAATGGTTCTCAGCCATATTCCAAATCTTGTTATGCTCTTAGCAAGTACTATTTTGAGGTTGCTGAGATAGCAATGTGGATAACAATATGTTTATCAAAATGACAGATCATATTGCTCAAAAACGATGATCAGAATAGCAATATTTCGGATCTTGCTGTGGTAGCAATATCTTTTTCTTAGCTAGATTGCTATGCGCGAACAGAATATGTCTGATTATCTAATCAATCGAAGAATTGTGAGCGAAGTGAGAAAAATCTCAGTTGTTTGCTCCGAAATTAGTTTTTCTCAGAAAATTCTTACATTTTGGAACTGAACATGAAGTAAGAGATCTGAGAGTAGTGAGATTGCTTTTCATCCATAGACATAGATATAACTCTCGAAGGTAGTTGAAATTTTCAGAGTAGTTTAGGGAGATGACTATCTCGGTTAAGTTCGTTATTGGGCAAGATTGGCCAGATTTAATTTGATTTCTTCCATGGTGCAGTTCTCATTCTCATGATTGCTCATTTAATCTTGATAAATAAACTATTATTTGAATTGAATTTCCTTTAGGATGCAGTTCTATCATATGAATACATTGATATAATTCCCAACTCTGAGAAACCAATACTTTCGGAGATATAATTTGTCTGTTTGAACTAGAGCGCCAGAAAGCTCCTGTCCACAGGGCTTGAACCCATTTTTTATTAAGCGGCATACATCGATTGTCGGACTTGAAAATGAAAGGTTTACTGATGAGAACTCATCCCTGATCGACACGATACCTTCCGCTTCCTGGATTATTTTGAACAAAATTACAAGTTTTTCGACTTCCCAGTTTCGACTTCCGCCGTCACTGAAGTTTTATTAAGCGGCATACATCGATTGTCGGACTTGAAAATGAAAGGTTTACTGATGAGGACTCCTCCCTGATCGAGACGATACCTTCCGCTTCCTGGATTATTTTGAACAAAATTACAAGTTTTTCGACTTCCCAGTTTCGACTTCCGCCGTCACTGAATTTTTATTAAGCGGCATACATCGATTGTCGGACTTGAAAATGAAAGGTCAACTGATGAGGACTCTTCCCTGATCGAGTCAATAGCTTCCGCTTTCTGTATTAGTTTGAACAAAATTACAAGTTTTTCGACTTCCCAGTTTCGACTTCCGCCGTCACTGATTTTTTATTAAGCGGCATACATCGATTGTCGGACTTGAAAATGAAAGGTCTACTGATGAGGATTCATCCCTAATCGAGTCAATAGCTTCCGCTTTCTGTATTAGTTTGAACAAAATTACAAGTTTTTCGACTTCCCAGTTTCGACTTCCGCCGTCACTGAATTTTTATTAAGCGGCATACATCGATTGTCGGGCTTGAAAATAAAAGGTCTACTGATGAGGACTCTTCCCTGATCGAGTCAATAGCTTCCGCTTTCTGTATTAGTTTGAACAAAATTACAAGTTTTTCGACTTCCCAGTTTCGACTTCCGCCGTCACTGATTTTTTATTAAGCGGCATACATCGATTGTCGGACTTGAAAATGAAAGGTTTACTGATGAGAACTCATCCCTGATCGACACGATACCTTCCGCTTCCTGGATTATTTTGAACAAAATTACAAGTTTTTCGACTTCCCAGTTTCGACTTCCGCCGTCACTGAATTTTTATTAAGCGGCATACATCGATTGTCGGACTTGAAAATGAAAGGTCTACTGATGAGGACTCTTCCCTGATCGAGTCAATAGCTTCCGCTTTCTGTATTAGTTTGGACAAAATTACAAGTTTTTCGACTTCCCAGTTTCGACTTCCGCCGTCACTGAATTTTTATTAAGCGGCATACATCGATTGTCGGACTTGAAAATGAAAGGTTTACTGATGAGAACTCATCCCTGATCGACACGATACCTTCCGCTTCCTGGATTATTTTGAACAAAATTACAAGTTTTTCGACTTCCCAGTTTCGACTTCCGCCGTCACTGAAGTTTTATTGAGCGGCATACATCGATTGTCGGACTTGAAAATGAAAGGTTTACTGATGAGGACTCATCCCTGATCGAGACGATACCTTCCGCTTCCTGGATTATTTTGAACAAAATTACAAGTTTTTCGACTTCCCAGTTTCGACTTCCGCCGTCACTGAATTTTTATTAAGCGGCATACATCGATTGTCGGACTTGAAAATGAAAGGTCTACTGATGAGGACTCTTCCCTGATCGAGTCAATAGCTTCCGCTTTCTGTATTAGTTTGAACAAAATTACAAGTTTTTCGACTTCCCAGTTTCGACTTCCGCCGTCACTGATTTTTTATTAAGCGGCATACATCGATTGTCGGACTTGAAAATGAAAGGTCTACTGATGAGGATTCATCCCTAATCGAGTCAATAGCTTCCGCTTTCTGTATTAGTTTGAACAAAATTACAAGTTTTTCGACTTCCCAGTTTCGACTTCCGCCGTCACTGAATTTTTATTAAGCGGCATACATCGATTGTCGGGCTTGAAAATAAAAGGTCTACTGATGAGGACTCTTCCCTGATCGAGTCAATAGCTTCCGCTTTCTGTATTAGTTTGAACAAAATTACAAGTTTTTCGACTTCCGCCGTCACTGAATTTTTATTAAGCGGCATACATCGATTGTCGGACTTGAAAATGAAAGGTCTACTGATGAGGACTCATCCCTGATCGAGACGATACCTTCTGCTTCCTGGATTATTTTGAACAAAATTACAAGTTTTTCGACTTCCCAGTTTCGACTTCCGCCGTCACTGAATTTTTATTAAGCGGCATACATCGATTGTCGGACTTGAAAATGAAAGGTTTACTGATGAGGACTCATCCCTGATCGAGACGATACCTTCCGCTTCCTGGATTAATTTGAACAAAATTACAAGTTTTTCGACTTCCCAGTTTCGACTTCCGCCGTCACTGATTTTTTATTAAGCGGCATACATCGATTGTCGGACTTGAAAATGAAAGGTCTACTGATGAGGATTCATCCCTAATCGAGTCAATAGCTTCCGCTTTCTGTATTAGTTTGAACAAAATTACAAGTTTTTCGACTTCCCAGTTTCGACTTCCGCCGTCACTGAATTTTTATTAAGCGGCATACATCGATTGTCGAATTTGAAAATGAAAGGTATACTAATGAGGAGTAATCCCTATCTGGAGTTTTCTCGAAATTGCATGGATTTCCTTCAATCTTGAAATTAGATTCAATTTTCTTGCGTACTCTGTATAAAATAATTCCCTTAAGTACGTAGGTGTGGTGATAAGAGTACGGAAATACCTTTTAAATGAGGTATCACATGAATTATTATTTGTATCAAAAAAAACATCAATGACTTCACCAAACCTATACTGATGACTTAAAGACTATAATTGTTTCATCAAAAGTTGGAAAATAATATAATGAGCTGTTTGAAGATTTGACTAGAAATTTATTCGATATTCAACCTCATCGTTTATTCCTTGTTTCTGGCCCACTCTGTAGAAATGTGGAGTACTGATTGAAAGAACTTTTAAATGAAGTATCACATGATATTTTACTTTGTATAAAAAAAAAGACGTTAGCACACCTACATTGATGTCGGGATCACTTAATCACGGTAATTACAAAAAATTTACCACTATCAGGATTTTTCTCCAAATTCGATGGATTTCCAAGTTTCATTTACATTTTTTCTCCGGCGCTCCCTGCATTAAATAATTTCTTGATGCATGTGGGTATGGTGAAAAGAGGACTGAAATACCTTTTACAAGAGGTGTCACACGACATAATATTGCATAAAAAAAAATCGATGACGTCATCAAACCTACAATGATGACGTAATCATAACAAAAATTTCATTAAAAGTTGGAGAAAAAATGAAATATTTCTCGAGTTGTTTTCAGAAATTTAATCGATATCCAACCGTAACGTGCGTTGCTTCTTTCTGTCTCACCCTGTAGACAACAATTTCTAAATATACTTATCATCAATGGAGAACTGAAAAATCACGCATACTCCGATGTCGTAATCACGTAGAAAGTTGAATAAAAAGATGGGTTATGTCAAATAAAACTTGACCTGTTCCAGGATTTTCCTAGAAATTCAATGTATTCAAGAGAATAAATATGTTCCCTCCTTTACGTACTCACTTCTGTGTTCATCATATTCATAATTTATTAATTTTAAGCCCCAACTAGTATTTTTGCATCGAGAGTTAACGAATTCAGCTTAATCGCAGTCTCCCGCTGGCCGCCGGTGAGTTACAGAACATCCCGGTCGGTACCTACTAGCTCTCGCGCTGCGGTGCCAGACTGGGACCGTTGCCGTTAAGGATCCATCGCTAGGTTCACTCCCGTACTGGTTTGGGGTGAATATATTATACTTATGTAGGTACCATTGAAGTCTGGAAGTAATGATTTTGGCATTGTTCCTCGGAACAGAGTGCTTACCAATTTGCCCAAATGTCTGTAATTTTCGATTTTTTTGATGAAAATGGTCATGAACGATTTGGTTCGACTCACTGATCAAGAATCTGTGGTCACAATCGATTCTGTCTGGCTGGTCCAGCCAGCCCTCCGTTAACACGATAACTCTCGAATGGAATGAGCTAGGCAGTTGAAATTTTCGGAGTACGTTTAGGGGATACATATCTTAGTTGAGTTCGTTATTGGGCAGTATCGGTCAGATGGCTTCGGAGCAACGAAAAAAATTTCTTTTTGGCGCTCTAGTTCCTCGGAACTGAGTGCTTATCAATTTGCCCAAATGTCTGTAATTTTCGAATATTTCGATGAAAATGGTCTTAAACGATTTGGTTCGACTCACTGATCAAGAATCCGTGGTCGAAATTCATTCTGTCCGGCCGGTCCGGCCGTCCGGTCCGGCCGTAGGCACGATAACTCTCGAACGGAATGAGCTAGAGAGTTGAAATTTTCAGAGTAGGTTTGGGGGATGAATATCTCGGCTAAGTTCGTTACTGGGCAAAATCGGACAGAAGGTTTAGGAGTAATAAAAAAAAAATTTTTTTTTACAAAACAAATTCCAAATTAAATTTTTTTTAATAAGCAGTTTTATCATAAGAATCCATTCATATCATTTTTAACTCTAACAAGCTAATACTTTCGGAGATATGATTTTTCAAAATTTCAATGTAAATCGTATTTCACAGATTGATATAATTATTCTATGTATATTCTATGTATGAATTGCCATAAAGTCAACTTGACAGAAGGGAATATTGTAACTTCAAGAATATTGGGGTTGAAATACTCGTATTTTAGCGATGCAATGGTGACCTCACCCGAAAAGGTTTGAAAATATTACGTAAATATTGAAAGCATAATTCCAAAGTTCGAGAGAGGAGAAAATTTTGTGAACGTAGATCAGGAAATTTTTGATCGATTACAAGGTAATTTATTATTTTATACAAGTTTTATGGAATACCTACTATTTGTAGGTACTTTAAACCTGTTTTGGGCAATTGTCATACGAAACTTGTTCTTTTGGCGCTCTAGTTCCTCGGAACAGATTGCTTATCAATTTGCCCAAGTGTCTGTAATTTTGGAATTTTTGGCGCTCTAGTTCCTCGGAACTGAGTGCTTATCAATTTGCCAAATGTCTGTAATTTTCGAATATTTCGACGAAAATGGTCTTAAACGATTTGGTTCGACTCACTGATCAAGAATCCGTGGTCGAAATTCATTCTGTCCGGCCGGTCCGGCCGTCCGGTCCGGCCGTAGGCACGATAACTCTCGAACGGAATGAGCTAGAGAGTTGAAATTTTCAGAGTAGGTTTGGGGGATGAATATCTCAGCTAAGTTCGTTACTGGGCAAAATCGGACAGAAGGTTTAGGAGTAATAAAAAAAAAATTTTTTTTGGCGCTCTAGTTCCTCGGAACTGAGTGCTTATCAATTTGCCCAAATGTCTGTAATTTTCGAATATTTCGATGAAAATGGTCTTAAACGATTTGGTTCGACTCACTGATCAAGAATCCGTGGTCGAAATTCATTCTGTCCGACCGGTCCGGCCGTCCGGTCCGGCCGTAGGCACGATAACTCTCGAACGGAATGAGCTAGAGAGTTGAAATTTTCAGAGTAGGTTTGGGGGATGAATATCTCGGCTAAGTTCGTTACTGGGCAAAATCGGACAGAAGGTTTAGGAGTAATAAAAAAAAAATTTTTTTTTACAAAACAAATTCCAAATTAAATTTTTTTTAATAAGCAGTTTTATCATAAGAATCCATTCATATCATTTTTAACTCTAACAAGCTAATACTTTTGGAGATATGATTTTTCAAAATTTCAATGTAAATCGTATTTCACAGATTGATATAATTATTCTATGTATATTCTATGTATGAATTGCCATAAATTCAACTTGACAGAAGGGAATATTGTAACTTCAAGAATATTGGGGTTGAAATACTCGTATTTTAGCGATGCAACGGTGACCTCACCCAAAAATGTTTGAAAATATTACGTAAATATTGAAAGCATAATTCCAAAGTTCGAGAGAGGAGAAAATTTTGTGAACGTAGATCAGGAAATTTTTGATCGATTACAAGGTAATTTATTATTTTATACAAGTTTTATGGAATACCTACTATTTGTAGGTACTTTAAACCTGTTTTGGGCAATTGTCATACTTGTTTTTTTGGCGCTCTAGTTCCTCGGAACAGATTGCTTATCAATTTGCCCAAGTGTCTGTAATTTTGGAATTTTTGGCTGAAAATGGTCTCAAATGATTTGGTTCGACTCACTGATCAAAAATCCGAGTGCGAAATCGATTCTGTCCGGCCGGCCGACCGGCCGTAGGCACGATAACTCTCGAACGAAAGGAGTTAGCGGATTGAAAATTGCAAGGTGGTTTTGGAGCGTAAATATCTCGGACAAGTTCGTTAATGGGCGAAAACCATCAAGGGGTTTCGGAGTTATGGCCGATTTTAGTAAAAATATTTTTTATGAATATTTCCGAAACCGATCACTCAATCTATCTGAAATTTAGCACCAAATTGTAGAATCATTATACGCATGTGAAGTTTTGTATTGACCAGATTACCGCAAAGTGTCAAAAAAAAAATTTGAAAATGTGGTGCAGTTCTCATTCTCATGATTGCTCATTTAATCTTCATAAATAAACTATTATTTGAATTGAATTTCCTTTTTGATGCAGTTCTATCATATGAATACATTGATATAATTCCCAACTCTGAGAAACCAATACCAGATATAATTTGTCTGTTTGAACTAGAGCGCCAGAAAGCTCCTGTCCACAGGGCTTGAACCCATTTTTTACATTACAAATACCAAAATGAATGTTTTTTAAGATGCAGTTTCATCATAAAAATTCATCGATATCATTTTCAACTCTAACAAGCAAATACTTTCGGAGATATGATTTTTCAAAATTTCAATAATACATCGTAGTTCTACGTATTCACAGAATGTGAACACAGAATCTGTCTGTGTTCTCTGTTCACAAATGTCATGCTATTAGAGACTTGTCAATTCGTAGTTTGAAAATATTTTATGTTGGAAAACAAGTATTTGATTCTTGTATTTGTAAATATATACCAGACTATTTTGAAACCGAAAATCATTATGACTGATCACATATTGAATAATTTATGTATAAATATTGGGGATGATGTTTCCGAAGATTTAGAATTGGATCATTTTAATGATGTAGTTTATGGAGGCAATAGGAAAGAAGAATATAATGGAATCATCAACAGAAATTACTGTTCTCTAACCACTGAGGTTAATATTACCTTTTACTTCCGTAAGTTGCGAGACATGTTCTTATATACAGTATTTTCATAATGTTGCTGGCAAAAAAATGCTGAAATATGGATCTACATTTGTGCATCAAACAATTTTTCTTGAGTTAAGGTCCATAATACAGAAAAGAATGTGTACGTGGTATGAACTATTGAATTTTAAATTATGAAAAGAGGATAGTATTTCATTAATATATTTTGAACTATTAAAATAATTTGTTCGTCTGCCTCTACCTACTCAAATATCAGGAAAAAATGAACAATCTGCTATGATTGTCTCCAGCCTTGCTCTAGGCATTTCGTTGATATTTTCCTTAGGTATCTGAGTTGTGAATACTATGCACCGAGTGTAAGTTGCAACAACACATTCCTCGAGTTTGAATCATTGCAGAATGATTAAATGAGCATTTAATCTTGATAAATTAATTTAATGAAAATTCTGGAATCATCAAAGCCTTGCAGATGGCTCTTTTTTTTTAAAGATGAATTTTGAAGCATTTTTTTTAAACGACCCTTTTTTTAAATTTAATTAATTTTTTTAATTTAATTGGCGCAAGAGCGCCAAAAAGCTCCTGTCCACAACCAATTTTTTCCATAAGTTTGAACATAGTGCGAGTTAGAGCTATAGGTCTGTATAAACTAGGGCATTCCGACGGTTTATCTGGTTCATGAATTCGGAGAATGATCAATTTTTGCCATAGTCTGGGAAATTTTTGAATAGTTCAAACATTATTGAGAAATTCAAGTAGTTTCTCTAGGCCTCTCTCAAAAAGGTTCTTCAGGAAGATGAAAGGAATATCATCAGGACCAGCTGCAGAAGTTTTGCACGTTTTAAGGGCGCTTGACAGTTCATGAAAGCTGAGAGGCAAGTTCAGAAAAGTATCTTTTTGACTCTGATTGAGAGTTGCTGGATCTGGATCCATATATTCGTGGTCAGTTGGGTTGGTGTTTTTAAACTTTTCGTGTAAGTGTTGAGCTAGTGTGTTGGCAATTTCTTGGTCGTCATTCAGGACCATGCCTTGAAGTTTGATACCTGGTATTGTATTCTGAATTTTGGTGCCATTCATTCGTTTTATTTTCCTCCAGACCTTGGTGGCAGAAGTGTCACTAGTTATTGAGGATAAATAATGGTGCCATGATTCTTTTTTGCTTTGCTTGAGGGTGCGCCTGGCTATAGCTCTAAGCTTTCATAAATTGATGAGGTCTTCTGTACTTCTGGTTCTGCGGTATTTGTTGAGGGCTGTTTTGCTGTCGCGAACTGTTTTTTGCAGTCATCATTCGACCAGGGCACATTTAGGTGTTTATTGGAGCTGTTGCTTTTATCCACATAAATTTCAGCTGCAAAGAGAATACAATCATCAACCAGGTGTAGCATCAGTGTCTACCGGAAGTCAAAGTTCTGCAAGATGTATACCAGTGGGTTCCTTGTAGTTGTTCCAATCTGCTTTTCCCACGTTCCACCTTACTATGTCTCTTGATTGTGATTTTGAATTATCGGTTATCAGGATGAAGTGGTCGCTCCCAAATAAGTCATCGAAAGGACACCAGGATAATCTGTGAGCTAAATGGGGGTCACAGCGGCTGAGATCGATAGCAGAGGAACCTCCTGTTGATGGATTGAAATGTGTACTACTGCCAGTGTTGAGTAAGCATATAGTAGAACTATGGATCACTATGATCACTATGAATCAAATATGTTCAATTATATTTTGTATTGGTCTTTTGCTTTGCCCATGTCAATTGTTGGTGCAGTTGTATTACAAATTTATATATCTATTGAGCAAAGAAAGTACCACGATAACTGCAAAAGCGAGATGTTGAAGAATAAAATATGATTTGATGATTCTTTTTGGCTTGTGAACAGAGAGCGATGAATTCGTCCAAATGTCTGTAATTTTCGAATTTTCGGCCGAGAATGGTCTCAAACGATTAGTTTCGACTTACGTACTGATCAGGAATTCGTCGAAATTGATTCTTTCCGGCCGTCCGGCTAGCCGAATTTTTGACGTGCCTGGACAGAATTTAAAAAATCATGACATATTTGCGTAGATCGCGGAATATGCCGATTCAGACCTTTCTTCGAGCGGGAAACATGGCAAAAAGGGAAGATGAGGGATAAACTCCGTCGAATAATATGTAACATGATGATAATTTCATGAAATTAGAAAATTATGAAAACGTATCTAAAATAATTAATGACATTCGTTCACCACCTTGCTTTTACATTGTATCTGTACTCACATAGCGTGGCGGTATAGGTTAGCGATTGGTACCGGGATCGATTCTCGCAGCCGAAATTGTCTCTTGGTCGTTTTTGCGCGCATGTTCTGGGGAACAGCGGCAATCATTTTGCCCAAATGTCTGTAATGTTCGAACTTTTGCTGAAAATTACCTCAAACGTTTAGGTTCGACTCACTGATAAAGAATTAAAGGTAAAATTTGTCAGAGTCAAGTTGTATTCTTTGTCAACTTTGTTACTCTATCCTTACGCCAGCTTAGACATAGCAATGTCAATTTTTGACCTGACAGTGAATGGTGTCCACTACCCTCTGGGTAGATCTCCGGCTTGCTCTATCTACTGAGCTTGATACACTCAACATTCAATTCAAATTAGCGTGAAGATGCGCGCCAAGGAGTACTGACTTCACGTATCAATACAGTTTGGCTACTTGTTTTACCATAGATAGAATTTAAAAAAAATTCTTGCGTTTATGGGGCCCCAGATCTCGGAAATAACGCTATTTCCTTGAAACTGACTTGTCCATGCACAGAATTGCCATGAAATTTCTCTTAAAATCTCACAATATCGGCTCAGCACAAAATCCATGACCGCTTAACGTAAACCCCTACCAACATAAGTCATACAACCCAAAAAGAGTCACGTCTCCTCTGCGCATGCTCAATCTACTCGTGGCTCAAAGACCTCTCAAAATCACACACCTCACACAAAACTCTGATTCTTCAACACCAGTGGATTCGGAGATATTGCACCTTCAATACACGCATACGCAGACTCTTCCAAGAGGATTCTACAAATGAATAGCATCCTGCACCGCAAAACCCCAATCCTCTCAGACGAAAACTCCGGCAGTTAAATCACTTCCTGTCTACTCATGAGCGAAACGAAAAAGCCTGTACATTTCAACTCGGAAAAAACGTTTTTTTCCGCTGAAAGCAGACTTGTCCGTGCACTGAATTGTCCAATTCCGATTCTCCAACACTAGTGCTTCAGGAGATATCGCATCTTGAATCCACGCATGCGCGGACTCTCACCAGGGGATTCTATGGAGCCTACCCTAAAATTTGCTATCTTTTCCCGATCTTAAGTTATCGTGGGAGCGGCTAAACGGCCTGCCAGATAGAATAAAATCTGACCTCGAATTCTTTATCAGTGAGTTGAATCTAATCGTTTGAGACCATTTTCAGCAAAAAAATTGAATACTACAGACATTTGGGCAGAATGATAACATACTGTTCCCCAGAACATACGCGCAAAAAGGAGAAAACGGTCAAATTGAAAATAAATTAATCAATGGTTTATCAAATAGATAAAAGATTCACTTTCTATTCTGAAAATTATTCAGAAACTTTGTGAATACTTTAAAACCATACGGAAATTTATTTATGAGACATTAATATCCAAATGATCTAGTATATGAAATGAACGCACTAGCAGAAACCAATGTTCAGAGAAATCCTCAGAGTGTATCTTCATCAATGTTGAATAGCGACAGACTGGTTTCGTACTTGTTTGGACTTATCAGTGACGAATAATTCAACGATAATGAAAACCACTCCCTGTACAGTCAGTAGCACAACGTTTTGGCACTAAGAAGACTTCTATAGGCAGAGCACCAACAGGAGTGACACAAATGAACTCGAATTCACCTCACTTGAAACATGTGTGCTAAAAAATATATAGACTTGGGAACCATAGCTACCGTATTTCAACATTTCCAGCTGCTTCATTTTCAAACCAACAGTGAAAGTATGTATTCGAATGGGACCTTACTCAACCTCAGCCACAGCACTGTTCATTTTCGAACCAATAGTGAATGTATGTATTTTAATGGGTCCTTACGCCACCACAGACACAGTACTGTTTATTTTCGACTCAAAAGTGATTGTATGTATTTGAGTAGAAACTAATCGTTTGAGAGCTGAGACTATTCTCGACCAAAAACAGGACCCGTTTCTTTTGGACGCTTGTTTTTACAGTCATATATATTCTTAAGGAAAAAAAAGAATTCTTACAAATATTGGGAATATTATTTTTTTCCTGGAGCTAAGCAGCTTTCGACTTTCGCCAGTACCTGGATGGGATACCACTCTGGCTATAAAATCGAACAAGCGCGCCAAAGTTCCTGTCCACATTGCTTTCACAACTTTTTATCTTGGGAATACGCTACGCTGACAGATTTACAAAACTGCTTCTATAAATGTGCAACGAAAAATGAATTCCAATATTTTACTCAGTTATACGAATACATATTGGGCGCGCTGTTGAGGTGAACAGAATGCCTCTCAATTCGTCCAAATGTCTGTATTTTTTGAGGGTATGTTCTGGGGAACATACGCCTTATCATTTTACCCAAATGTCTGTAATTTTCGAATTTTTTGCTGAAAATGGTTTCAAACAATTGGGTTCGACTCCCTGATGAAGAATTCGAGGTCAAATTTGATTCTGTCCGTCCGGCCAGCCGTCGGACCGTTGCTATGATAACTTGAGAACGGAAAAAGATAGCCACTTGAAATTTTCAGGGAAGGTGGCACGTCCTAATACGACGGACAAGTCCGTTAATGGGCATAATCGGTCTAACGGTTTCCGAGTGATGATTTTGTTTTCAACCAATACAAATCCAATCGAATTGGAACTTGGTGAGTAGTTGTAGAAGACAAACTTTAGGACGTATGTGAAATTTGGTTAGAATCATATCACTAGCAAAATTTTAAAAAATGTTTAGAAAGCTCAGGGGTAGAGCGTTTGACTTGGGAGCGGAAGCACCAAGTTCAATCCCGAGGCTAGGAAAACAAATTTCTAGTCACGGTAATCGCCACCATTCACTGTTGGGTCAAAAATTAACAATACTGTGCCTAAGGTGGAATAAGGACACAGTAACAAAGCCTACACAGAACACAACTGGTTCTCCTTACTCGCTCAAGCTCTTCGAGTGCTTATGAGGGGTCACCTTGGGGAAGACCTCGGAGGATCAGTATAATAATATACAATACAATTATTTATGTCACGATAACCTGAGAACGGAAAGAGATAGCTAGATAGATAGATAGAGTTTGCCCATAGGCATAATCGGCCAAACGGTTTTGGAGTTGGACTCGAAAAATACAAAACCGATCTTATTCAAACATGGTTATTAGTAGTAGAACGCCTACGCGAAAATTCTTGGGACACTCGTTGAGGATCACTAGAAAATTAAAAAAAAAATCATAGAAAAAAATTCTATATATAAGAAACTATTCGTCCGATATCGCTGAAATTGCAAGAGCCTTCAGAACCTAACTCTACTGCCAAATTTAAAGTTTTAACATGATCCGATCCATATTAATGGAGATCCGAGCAGCCTTGTGTGAGTTCAATTGGTGGGTGGGTGACCGTTGCCTCGATAACTTTCGAACGAAAAGAGATAGGGACTTGCAATTTTCAGGGAATCGTCCGAATGGGAGAGTTAAGATCAATTTTGGGCATAATCGGTCCAACGGTTTTGAAGTTATACCCACCTGGAATATTATTTCCTCGATAACTCAATAAATATAGACTTGATCGAACTTGATGGTAACTAGTTGTACAATATCGACATAAAGACGTGTGTAAAATTTTGTGAGAACCGTACCGTAGAATTTTTTTTTTAAATTACGACAAAAAAATTGGTTCAAGCACTGACGTGAAGTCTTGAGCTTCCAGGACAGGAGAACGGACAATAGAATTTACCGTGATAAATTCGATTAAGAGTGTCCAGTATAGGAGAATGGACGAAAGAACATATGCGCAAATGCTCCTGACTTCACGTCAGTGCTTGAACCAATTTTTCTTTTAATATTTCGCCCAGAAGGGTCTCAAACGATTATTTTCGAATCACTGATGAAAAATCCGAGGTCAAACTTGATTCTGTCCGACCGGTCGTCAGCACGATTACGCTCGAACACAATGAGTTAGACAGTTGAAATTTTCAAAGTGGAAACGTTTGGAGTCCAAATGTGCCGGCTAAATTCATTAATGGGCAAAATCCACCGAGTGGTTTCCGAATTATGGCCATCTGAAATTTTGTTTTCCTAATAACTCGAAAAATACCGATGTGATCGAACTAAAGCGCGGTAATTAGTAGAAAAATGCGGCACGAAGACTAACGCAATATTTTATGAGGATCGCATGACTGGAAAATTTAAAAAAATTCTTTATCTCAGAAACTATCCGATAGATATCGTTGAAATTCTGCGAGAGCCGTCAAAATCTTATTTTGCAGTAAAGTTCTAGATTTGAACTAGATCGGATCTATATAGGTGAAGATATTGCCGAAATGTCGAAATATTCCAACGATCGAGATGTACTGGTCTACTGGTTGTACACTCAACCAATAAAGTTTTCAACAGTTTTCTATTTTTGAAAGATTTTAATGAATTAGTTCGGCCGAAGTCAAATTTGACAAGTCGATACGTCAGGAATGACATTCGTTCAATAACTAGTGAGAATCGGTATATCTTGTCTATGTTCTCAATTTAAACTTGTTCGAATAATATGTAACGTTATGATATTTTTCTGATATTAGAATTTTGAAAACCAAGTATCAAAGGTCAATAATAACATATGTTCAAGTTACGGAATTCCCATTATTTAATTACGGCTTCTCTGACCTGGTGGTAGGTATTGTCTTCTTGGCAACTAGGTACCAGGATCGATTCCCGTAGCCCGAAATTATTGATCTTTTTCATTTTCTTTTTCCAATTCTAGCGGAATACTAAAATTGAGATAAAGGTTATGGACGGAAACTAAGTCAATATTTTCATAAAATTACGTGAGTATTTTCGTAAATTAATAGATATTAAGAAAATACTGCTATACAGCGCGTTTTTGACAAAATGTCAATTCATAGTTCCTCATGTCACAACCGTACGATTCGACTGAATTGTATCGTAGGAAGAATTCTCGGCATCAATTACTGAAAATGAATCACTGCTACACAGGTGTTCTGCATCTCATGGCACCATTGTACGATTGAACTGATTTATGTCCTCACGCCGCCTAAACAAAGCACTGTTTATTTTCGACCCAATACCACCACCACAAACACAGCACTTCTTATTTTTGACCTAACAGTGATTGTATATATGTGAGTGGGTTCTTGACCCACCATAGACACAGCATGGCTTAATTTCGACCTAACAGTGAATGGTATGTATTTGCGTCGAAACTAATCGCTTGAGAGCATTTTGGGGCAAAAAGTGGGCCAGTTTTTTTTTGCGGTATGTGTTTACAGTTGGATATAATTCTTGGAAATATTGGGAATATTAATTTTTCCTGGAGCTAAGCAGCATTGGGTGATGACTGATCTGGCTATAAATATGAACAGCGCGCCAATGCTCCTGGCTACAGTGCTTTTCCAACTTGTTCAATCCATTTTTCATATTGCTCATTCAAAATTGTTCTCCTTGTTTTATTTTCTTTCTTGATGTTACAAATCACTGAAATCTATTGATAATTCAAAGACAAATTTGGAACTCCTGACGCCACGTCAGTATAATTTTTATGAATATGCGTTAAATTTGCGGTGAAGTGTATGCGAATTTCTTGCATCAGCACCCCGGGATCTCCTTCGCTGCCCACACACTTAACAGTTTACAAATCAGCTGATCATGAAAAGTTCAAGGAAACCAGGAACCATGGACAATAACAGAAAACAAAGTATAACAAACAACACATTCACGATGAGTGAACTCTTCACCGATTTCACACATCGATCCCATCGAAAGTGACTGATATAGCTGACTCGGATGCGGATTAAAAAATCACACCACCCTTGGATGCTCTTCGGTGGTCACACACTGAACTGTTACACCGGCGGCGCAGGTTGCTCCGTTTACACGCTAAACGGATGGCCGGTGATCCGAACTACCCTCGACCCTGACCTACCCGAAACGGTATCCTTTGGAGCTGATATCGCGTCGGGTCTGATGGCTGCTTTAGCGGTTCAATTGAGTTGTGATTTATGCATCTTTTTGATAGAATCGGAGGAAAATGGGGAGTATTCGGCCTTGAGGAAAAGCGAAATGGTAGGAAGCCGAATTTTTACGTCACTTAAGTTTCGGATGTAGATAATTGCGAGTTTTAGAACGCTGACATATTTTTTTTATTATATTATTTTCTCACCAAAAATATCACCTTTAATGTATATGATTCGATTCAGAAAGATCCCCTTTCCGTTCAGCGCACCTAAAGTAAATTAGAGCACCGGAAAAAATTTTCCCGATCCCTAATTTCAATTGCCTGAAAAATGACTTAATTTAGCATAAATACGAGAAATATATATCCAACTTACAACATGACAATAAAACAACGTTCCATCAACATTTATATCGCCGTTATTGCAAATAAAAACCGAAAATTCAGTAATTAAGTTTTGACATTAGCTGCCAGAAAAATTGAATTTTAGTTCTAACAATCATAACTCTTGTTCTGTGTTCCATCCAAGTGAAACCATGACAACCTTCAATAGACGAATACAATAAAAGTATAATAAAAGTAAAGAAAACAGAATAAATGGAATTTTACGTCAAACTTAATTAATTTCAAGATATTTCCACAGCAATGCAATAATTAAAACAAGTTGTAAAAGCACTGTGGTCAGGAGCTTTGGCGGTCTGTTCAAATTTATGGCCAGAGCGGTCTCCCTTCCAGGTGACGAACTTGCTGAAAGCTGCTTAGCTCCAGGAGAAAAAAATAGTATTCCCAATATTTCTAAGAATATAAAAACGACTGTAAAAAGAAGCGTCCCAAAAAAAACCTGGTCCATCTTTTGGCCGAGAATGGTTTCAATCGATTAGTTTCGACTCATATACATACATTTACTGTTTGGTCCAAAATAAACAATACTGTGTCTGTGGTGGCGCAAGGACTCACTTAAATACATGCATTCACTGCTAGGTCGACCATAAACAGTGCTGTGCACAACAAAAGTACCTACACTCTTGTCCACTACAGCTTTTGTCGTCTGACATATGTAAACAAACTTTCCATCTTCGAAGACGAAGCGTTACTAAAACATGAAAACAATTTCTACAATCTAGTATGGGTTGACAATATAACCTTAGTCATAAACCGATTAGTGAGAATAATGAATTGTTAATAGGGGTTAGATCATTATTGAGTAAAATATTTTTTCTCTCAAACATTTCGATTCTTTCAAATGTTCCTAAGTAGAATTTATTGGAATGTTTGAACAATTTGATGGAATTTTCTGAAATTGAGTTCACTTTCGAAATGGAAAAAGACGGCTTCTTGCCATACTTAGATTCTAAATTATCTAGAGATAACTCAATTTTAGTCAGTTTTAACATTTTTAGAAAACCCAGCAATTCGGATAGTTACATTTCGTCTGATTCAGTTGCTCCATGGTCACATAAAACAGCTAGCTTACATTTCCTCATCAACCGTTTATTTAATATTCCGCTGAGCAATGTGAACTTCAAGAAAGAAAGAAAAATGAAATTTCAAATTGCCGACAGTAACGGGTATAGTCATCAACTAGTTCAAGAAATTATCAACAAACATAAATATAAGAATCTCTTCAGTAACATTACCCTAACGAAAGAAATAAAAACGGTAAAGATTTCCATGCTTTCACGTCCCATTCGAAAACAAAAAACAAACTCCAGAATATTTTTAAAAAGGTTAATATAAAACTGGATTTCAAAACTTCCACGAAAATGAAACAACTTCTAGGAAATACATTCGATTAAACTCCGGACATGTTAAAATCGTTCATTTATTTATGAAATTAAATATTCAGATTTGTAAGTGCTATGTCGGGAAAACAACCAGAAATATTCTCACACAGTATAAAGAGCATACGGGACACTTTATGAACAACAATATAAATATGCTATTGCAAATCACGTTTTAACAACTGGCCACTCAATTTCAGAAAATTCCGTCAAATTGTTGAAAATTTTCAATAAAGGAACACTTGAAGGACTCGAAATGTATAAGAGAAATTATATTATACTCAATAATGATCAAATCCCTATTAACAATTCATTATTATCCCTAATCGGTTTATGGATAAGGCTATAATGTCAACCCATACTAGATTGTAGAAATTGTTTGCAAGCTTCAGTAACGCTTCGTATTTGAAGATGGAAACTTTGTTTCCGAAATATATGTCAGACGACAAAAACTGTAGTGGACTAGAGTGTAGTTACTTTTGTAGTGTTCATAATAATTCCACAGTGAACTCAAACTAGAATAAACAGTGCTGTGTGTGTAGTAAGGCCTCTGTGCATTTGATTTCAACGATATCTGATGGATAGTTCCTGAGATACCGATTTTTTTTTATATATTTCTTTTATTTTCCAGTCATGCAATCCTCACATAATATTGCATAAGTCTTCGTGTCGGTACATTTCAACTAACTACCGCACTTTAATGCATCATTATTTTTCAAGACATTTGGATCCATTGATAGACACTCTGTTCACCTGAACAGCGTGCCAAAAATATACCTGAAAATTTTTTAACAGCATCATATGAATGTGAGTATCAACAGTTTTACGACTTGTGCAAGCAAGAAAACGTGTATACGGTATGCGACAATATTCTTCTCGTATATCTATTTGAAAAAGCTAGTAGTATGAAACCTTCAACATTATGGAGCAGATTCTCATTGATCAAAAGTTCTCTAGCTGTGCATGAGAGAACATATAGACGTACTTGATTCTTGGAAAACCATTGGTTTTTTGAAACGACAATCGGTTGGATACGTACCAAAAAAATCTGAAGTTTTGACTGCAGATCAAAATTCATCATTGAATCTCCAGATGACAAGTGGTTTCTTCCAAAGATAATTTAAATTTTTGGAATTTTTGGTGTATGCAGACGAGACGATCTAATACGTCTATATAACCACCGATGATGTAGGTTTTGGTAATATTTCTTCGTGATGGAATAAATCGCAGATTAAGATTTCTTACAAAAATGGGTTCAAGCCCTGTGGACAGGCGCTCTTGTTCAAACAGACCAATTATATCTCAATAAAGTATTGGTTTCTCAGAGTTCGGAATTATATCAATGTATTCTTATGATAGAACTGCATCATAAAGGAAATTCAATTCAAATAATAGTTTATTTATTAAGATTAAATGAGCAATCTGAGGATGAGAAATTTACCATGGAAGAAATCAAATCAAAATAGCTGAAATGAATTTGACTCTCTCTTATAGAACAGGATGACAAGAACGAGTATGAACACAGATCATATAATAAAGCTTATATAGAATAATTATAGCATTCTGTGAAAACATAGAAGTACGATTCATTATTGAAATTTAGAAATATCATATCTCCGAAAGTATTAGCTGTGAAACTGCATCTTAAATGAAAATTGCATTTGAAATTTGTTACTTAAAAAAAAATTTTTTTTTTCGTTACTCCGAAACCATCTGGCCTATTTTGCCCAATAACGAAATAAATCGAGATATTCATCTCCCTAACCTACTCAATTTCAACTGCCAAGCCAATTCATTTCGAGAGTTATTGTAGAAAAAAATTTTGAAATTTTTTTTTTTACACTTTGCGGTAACCTGGTCAATACAAAACTTCACATGCGTATAAAGGTCATGATTCTACAATTTGATGCTAAATTCCAGATAGATCGAGTGATCGGTTTCGCAAATATTCATAATGGATGGATAACGCCCATTAACGAACTCGTCCGAGATATTTACGCTCCAAACCCACCTTGCAAAATTCAATCCTCTAACTCCTTTCGTTCGAGAGTTATTGTGCCTACGGCCGACCGGACAGAATTGATTTCGACCTCGGATTCTTGATCAGTGAGTCGAACCAAATCGTTTGAGACCATTTTCAGCCAAAAATTCGAAAATTACAGACATTTGGGCAAATTGATAAGCACTCTGTTCCGAGGAACTAGAGCGCCCAAATTAGGGTACTAATTTGAAAAATTGGTTCAAGTACTGTGGACAGGAGATTTCTGGCGCTCTTGTTCAAACAGACAAATTATATCTCCGAAAGTATTGGTTTCTCAGAGTTGGGAATTATATCAATGTATTCTCATTATAGAAAAGCTTAAACTTGGAGTGCCACAAGGGAGCATCGCAGGACCCTGGTTGTTTATAGTATATCTTAATGATTTTGAATTTGAAGTACAAAGACATGGAGATAAAGTGGTCTTTGAGGGATATGGGGATAACAAGAATCTTCGCGTCACAGAGTTTCTCTGGCTAGACTTCGAAAGCATCTTAAATAAAAATTGGATATTAAATTTGTTACTTATAAAAAAAATTTTTTTTCGTGACTCCGAAACCATCTGGCCTATTTTGCCCAATAACGAACTTAACCGAGATATTCATCTCCCTAACCTCCTCTGGAAATTTCAACTGCCTAGCTGATTGTTCGAGAGTTATTGTAGACATTTTTTTTTTAATAATCAAACATTTTTTTTTACACTTTGCGGCAACCAGGTGAATACAAAACTTCACATGCGTATAGAGGTCATGATTCTACAATTTGATGCTAAATTTCAGATAGATCGAGTGATCATTTCCGGAAATATTCATAAAAAATGTTTTTACTAAAATCGGCCATAACTCCGAAACCGCTTGATGGATTTTGCCCATTAACGAACTCGTTCGAGATATATACGCTCCAAAACCACCTTGCTAATTTCAATCCTCTAACTCCTCTCGTTCGAGAGTTATTGTGCCTACGGCCGGCCGTACAGAATTGATTTTGACCTCGGATTCTTGATCAGTGAGTCAAACCAAATAGTTTGAGACCATTTTCAGCCAAAAATTCGACATTTAAAGACATTTGGGCAAATTGATAAGCACTCTGTTCCGAGGAACTAGAGCGCCAAAAAGGAAGACACGCTCTCGTTCAATAATTATCGAACCATAAGCTTTACTTCCTCAGTGTTCAAAGTCTTGGAAAGAATTGTCTGTGAGCAGCTTCTTCACTTTGCGCTAACTTATGATATCATTCCTCGTGAACAACATAGGTTTGTTCCTGGTCGCTCTACAATGACTAAATCTACTGTGCTGCCTGAACGATTGGACTCGCTCTTTGGATCGGAGTATTCCTGTGGATGTCCTGTATTTGGACTTCCCCAAGACCGAGTCCCACATCGTCGTCTTTTATCTAAGACATCTGGGCATAGGGGGAGAGTTGCTCTCGTGGATCAGGGCTTTCATCTGTAATAGAACGTTTCGAGTGAGAGTAGCAGACATTAATTCTTCTGCGGATAATTTCGTGCCCAGTGGCGTTCCTCAGGGATCAGTCCTGGGCCCCATTCTCTTCTTGTTGTATACGTCTGATCTGCCTCGCCTGTTGAAATCACCAAGCGCACTTTCTGCCGATGAGAAGAAAATATATAACCAAGCATCGAATGCGAGGACCCTGCAGGAAGATTTGTGGGCTGTGGAGGATTGGTGTCGAAAATGGTTGCTGCCACTCAATACCAGAAAATGCCACGTGTTACACCTAGGCAGAAACAATCCTAAGTCCCAATATGTGGTCGAAGGTCACCGCTTGAATCCCGTTGACCACTATAATGATCTGGGCATCACAGTGTCCCATGATTTGAGCTGGTGCCACGTGGCGGCTGTCACAGCTAGGGCCAGACAGAGGACCTACATGATTCGGAGATCACTTGGGGGTTGTAGCTTGTCTACGTGTCGGGTACTCTACTGCAACTAGGGTCGTCCTTTAATGGAATATGCTGGACCGGTGTGGTGCCCTTCTTCTCGAGTTCATACAGCGTGGGAATACAAGGATTCCCTTTTGGAGGATATGACCTGACTATCACACTCATTTGTGACTACTGAATCTGCAAACCTTTGGGGATCAACGAGATAGAGGGGATCTTATTGTGACCTATCGGGCTCTGCATGAGTTCTTTGGTGTGAATCTCGACCACCTCTACATGAGAAGCAACACACAACTCCGTAGCCATGCCTACAAACTGGCAAAAGAGAATTTCAGGACTACACAGCGTCAAACGTTTCTTTCCAACAGAGTTTTCGACAGATGGAATGGGCTGCCTCAAGGTGTTGTTGCTGCAAATTCGGTGAATGCTTTGAAGAACTAACTCGACCAGTTCATTCATTCGAGACTAGAGTTGACTTATTAAGTGACTGTGATTTTGTGCGTTTTTCCTTATTATTTCATCTAGTAGTTTATGAATTCCATTTTATTTTGTAAATTTGAGTTTATGTGTGAGAAAGCCTACTCTTTTTGTTTGTTAATAATAATAATAACCTTCAAGCCAAACTGTATATTCTCAAAAATACTGATCCGATCGAATTGAAAAAATCCGGCTTCAAGGTTCATGCAATATTTCGTGAAGGTGTGTGAGGCGTGAATAAAAGAACATGCGCGCAATTGCTCCTGACTTCTCCTCAGTGTTTTTTTGAACAACAAAACAAGTCCTATAACCATCAATTTTAACGGAATAATAAAGATTTTATAAATTGCAATTGCTGCAGGCAATTCAAAACAAACTAACGTGCACTCAGAACTGCAATAAACACATTATTCTGTATTTTGATAATGAAGTTATTATTCGAAAATTAATGAAAATCGAATTACAAAATATGAGGTATTTTTAATTATTTTCACATGTAGATCACATTTGGAACGAATTTCGGTCTATTCCTCATGATTCACCCTGTATATTCTAGTTTGAGTTCTCTGTGGATTGACTATAATCATTACACGAATAACTACATTCTTGTCCACTACAAATTATCTCTCGACGACAAAATTTGTAGTGTGTAGTATATTGTACCGCTCCAAAGGTTGAATAAAGTTTTGAATTATTGTTTGCATTACCAACATATCAATGTCTCGAATATTCATTTTCTTATGGAAATTAATTATTTATATCAATAACTAAATCATTTTTGCCAGAAATATTAGTATTCCTCAGCAAAGAAACAACAATAAATAATTATGTTTATTCAGCAGATGAAAATTAAGCACAGATATATATATATATATATATATATATATATATATTGCTATCTGCATATAGTTATATAGCGGCGAAGACCACTATTATACATTATTCATTATAAAGTTCCATACATTAAACAGTATAGTACCCTTTCTTAGATTCTCGGCATCTAGATAAGAAGATATTGATGAACTCTACTCAATGTAAGGCACGTGCTACAGGATGTGCCGGTATTTTGTTCCAGAAGATGCCCGTGCCGGTTACTGAACACACAAGAACTGAACTGGTAATCGCAGTGGTCATTAAAACTTCTGTTATATAAAGTTAATAATGAACATTGCTCGCTTTTGTTGAGTAGAATACCCATCTTCATTTATATGAATGAGTTCTTTGAATTTCAACTCAAACGAAGCAAGAGCGTTTAAGAGTTGCCCGCAGAAATAGCCCGAACGGACGGATTATTCCTTATTTTTTAATTGTACATACAGGATGTCCCGAATTGCTTGATTTTGGCTTTTTCACGCACTTTAAGGATAGAGAGACAAAAATGTTGAAAGGACTCTTGATCTTGATTTTATGGGAACTGCATACGAAAACCGTCGGTTAAATTTGTTAGTGGGCGAAATTCGCCGGGGATTTTCGGAGTTATAGCATTATATCATCAATAGCTCACACAATAACTACAACAATATTTTAAAATTTCCTTGTCTCAGAAACTTGAAAGTGTTTTGGAAAATATTTTGTTTTTCCTGGAAGCCGAGCAGCAGGATGGGAGACTACCCTGGCTATGAATTTGAAGAAGCGCTTCAAAGTAGACTGACCTCACGTCAGTGCATTTCTGAATTTTTTTTTCAACCCACAATTTCTAGAGTGAACCAATGTGGATGATACTCAGGATGATATCATCTCATAGCAACACATATTTTATGTACAGAATTTAATGAATTTATCTATAATTGAGGTCACAGTGACCAGTGTACACAGCTTTTAAGACTCTCAGGTCTTACCTGGAGAATTTGAGCCATCGTCTGGCTATTTCAGCTGACATGCCAAAAATTGTTGAGCGAGTATGTCTGAGGCCCGATGCTTCTCCAGAGTTCCTGAACCTTCAAGTCCAACCATCTGTTTTACGGCCACCCTACTGCCTTGTGAGGGATGCCACAGGCCAGATCACGTCCAATAAGCCCCGTGGAAGCTCCTCACTCCACCAATGAGTCCGCCACATCATTACTTTTTATACCCGAGTGGCCCGGAACCCAGATGAGCTACAACACGCAGTGCTTTCCCAGTTCAGCAAGGGTAGTCAAACAGCATGGACATGCAGTTACAGGAGGAAGCCAAAGCCTTCGAGCTGGCTAACCAATAAGATCTTAATTGATCTGTGAATCCACCCTTTCTCAAGTATAAACTTTACGACCAGCAATTTTGCAACCAATGACTCCTGCTCCCAGTACTTGGGTGGCAACCTGGAACAGTGGAACCATCTGTGGAGCAACAGGGACCTACAAGCAGTGGAGTAATCTATATGTCGCCATCCAGGCCTAGTTCCAGATCACAAGGTGAAGAGAGGCTAGGACTACTGGGCGTTCCATGGCTGCAGTAGGAGGGGTGCCAAAGGCTCCAGTCACCATCCAGCATGCATATCTCTGGATTTTCACTAGCTTGAGCTGAGAATGCACTATTGAAGTGCAATCCCACAAAGCCATACTGCCGTAAGTGATTTGTGGTCTCACAACCATCACGTACAGTCAGTGCAGCTCTTTCGGTGCCAGTCCTTATTTCTTTCCACAAGTCCGCTAGCCTTGCGAATCACCCTATCTGTGAATGCTTCTTCAGCTTTCTATTTAGAATGACACAAAGGTATCTAGCCTAATTCGCAAAGGCATGTGAATTCCATTCATAGTGAGGGAATCCATGTTGAGATTCCTATTCCTAGTAAATGGTGCAATCGTGGTCTTATGAGGGTTCACAATTAACTGTTCCCCCTCACACCAGCCATGTGTTGCTATTGGAGCATCTGCTTGAGTCATTGTGGCCCATGGCGCATCGCCACAATGACTATGGAGTACTCTTGAACATAAATATCCATTGTGCCTATTACGCCCCGTAGATCTTCCCCTAGGAAAGAACATAGCAGAAGGCCGAGTACTCCGCCCTATGAACAGCCCCTCCCAGCCAAAAATCTCACTCCATCGCCACATAGCGATATGGAGATGAGTCTGTTATTCTACATGGATCTTGTCCATTCCATAATGAGTTCTGTATTAAAAGAGTCCTCTATATCCTGAAATGCCACCAAAGTGGTCTCCTTGTGGCCCAGAGAACGCTGCAGCCTTCCAACCAAGTTGTTTTGTGCTAAGTCTGGTGATATCCCACTTTGGATGGCATACCGGTGTACACTCCGTGGATTCAGTGTAAGAACGCTGCCCATGATGTAACGATCCAGTGTCTTCTAAAGGGTTTTCAGAATGAAAGACGTAAGACTTATCAGCCAGTATGAGTTAAGTCTTACGGTGTCTAATTGGAACTGATTAAATCTTAATGAACACATTGACATCAGGAGCTAAAGTATGCTCCTGCACTTAGTCAGATTTGCTTACGCAAAATGATCAAATGTCCATATATCATTTATCATTTGATCGCACCGTACTATTATCTGAATTGTGAGTTTTGTAATTTGTCCTGTAACTGAATCAAAAACCCTGTCGAAAAATTTAAGAATCTGATCAAATCTATACCTACTACTCGATGTATCTGAAATTTCATTAATCAACACATCGCCAAAATGTCTGGACCAACTTATGTAATGTTTGTCAAAATGAAAGGATGATATTATTTCAATTGAAGAAGTTTTTACCAAATACATTTGATTTGGATATATATAAATAACCAATGCCAATTGGTCCAACTTGATTTTAAAAGAACAAGAAAATAAATAATAAATTCTTAAAAAGCACTAACGTGAAGGAGGTTTTGCGCGCATGCTCCATTGTCTATTCACACCTCATGCAGAGTTCATCGAGATGAAATAACAAACCAGACAAACAGATTGAGACAACATAGATATGACTTGAAGAATCCACTCAAAATAGATGAAACCGCTAATACAATATATGCCTTCAATGAGGACCACAGTTTTGACTTTGAGAATACGAGTGTTTTGGATAATGAACGTTTTCCATACCGACGTCTCATCAGTGATATGTGCTACATATTAAAAGAAATAATTGTTTGAAATTTAGAGATGATGTTAAGAACCTTAGTATGATTTATAATTTCTTTTTGGATGGAAGTTGAGTTGTTTATTGTATAAGTTTTGTCAATAAGTTGAGGATTGTTCAAGATGGTTAACGCAATTTTGTGTAGTTTGTTCATTTAATTTTAAGGTTTAACTCAATAGTTGAAGAGAGCTTTGAATTGGTGGTTTGTGATTTTATTGATAACTTTATGTTGTCATTTTGGAATGCAAATCTTTGATGTCATTCTTGTGATGCACTGACATTTGTTGTTGACCTTATGTCATTTAAATGCGTCGCACTCAATTGTCTTGGTGTCTGAATTTTTTGATTATTTCCAATTGTAATTTTCTTGTTTATTCTCAGTCTTGAAAAAGAGGATATATAACGTTTCTCCGAACGTCGGTAATTTTTTTTAAAATTGATTAACAGCAATAGATTCCACTTACCTGAAAACATTGTGTATTATTGTTGTATATGAAGATGGATGATAGTTTCGATACGATCGGATCTGTATCGTTTGAAAAGAAAATTTGTAGTCGGAAACCGTTTGGCCGATTGTGTCCATAAACGAAATTATCTGTCGCATTTGGATGCGCAACCTAGCCTGAAAATTTCAAGTCACTATCTCGTTCCGTTGGAAAGTTATCATGGCAACGATGACCGATTCAGGTACTGAACTCACCTAAGGCTGCTCGGATCGACAACAATATAGATCGTATTCAAATACTTGGTTTGAAGTTAGATTTTGAAGGCTCTCGGAAAATTTCGGCAATATCGGGCTCATTGTTTCTGAGAAACATACATTTTATTCAACAATTTTTTTAAAATTTCTAGTGATACATCCTCACGAAATTCCGCAGAAATTTGCATGTAGGCATTCTACGACAAATTACCATATTTGATTCAAATCTGATTCGTATATTTTGAGTTACTGAGGAAATAACAACAAAATTGAAGATGAGTAGAACTCCAAAACCACTTTACCGATTTTGCCTATTGAAGATCTCAAATGTCGCATTTTTAATAATTTTTTCAAAATTTTCTAGTGATATGATCCTCACATACATATTCGTCTCAGTATTGTACCTACAACTAGTTCAAAATTCAATTTGATCGGATCAGTATTTTTTGAAAAAGAATCAGTACCTACTTGGAAACCGTTGAGCCGATTATGCCCATTAACGAACTTGTCCGTCGCATTTGGATTCACCACCTACCTTCAACATTTCACGTCGCTATGTCTTTCCGGTTGAAAGTTATCGAGGCAACGACCCTCCAGCCGGACAGAATCAAATTTGACCTCATATAATTCCTCAGTGAGTGGATCCTAAGGGTTTGAGACCATTTTCAGCCAAAAATTCGAAAATTACAGACATTTGGGCAAAATGATAGCCCTCTGTTCCTCAAAACATGCGAGCAATAATACAGATTCGATCTAATAGGAATAATTCAGTCACGGCTTGAGGACTGGGTAAAATAAACCAATCTTTTTAGAATAGTCGACGTTTCGATCCGTATTTGGATCTTTTTCATGACTGTAAAAAATTTAACCAACTTTACTTGAATCATCAACTTTAGTTGAACTATAATACATTCAATAAATTCTTACCCAAACTTAAGCAACAAAAATATTCTCAGTTAACATTAATATATTTCTCTTAGAAGCAGCCAGATCAAACAAACAGAAAAAACCCAGAAGTTACGCGATCTTAAACGAAATTTACCTTTTCAATCAGGAAGTAAATTATGTCTGTGACATTCATTTCGTTTTTTCTAAAACCATTATACTTTTCTATAAAACAAGCACCGAAATACAGGATTAAACAATAGTCAGGTGATGTCTTCCTTATAAAATTCAATTGAATCTGGGACCGCGAACGAATGAACATATCGGGTTGTTTAAAGATATCATGTTTTCGCTGAATTCGACCGAATACTCGACAAGTGGATCCTATGAGTCGAACAGATCATTTAATTCTAATTTTAATTCTAATTTTTGTTAATGAATTACTATACCGGGTGGCCCACCACAGACGCGGATCTCGTTTTGAGGGAGTAAATGAAGATATTTTGAGAATATTTTTTTATGATGTATGTAGGGTGTTCTAAAGCACAATTTAAAATTATTTCCATATATACAGGGTGTTCGAAAACAAAGATATAGACCAAAGTTACATTTTTTTTAAGTAACACCCTGTATTTGACCTAAAAAATGGAATGGCAAGCTCAAATTATGATGAGTTTCTTCAGATCACTTTATACCTTAGAAGTATCATTTACGAGAAAATGGCGAAAAATTGAAAATATGGAGTATTTTTAAATAGCAATTAATGAAGAAACCAGTTACGCACGCGATATGGACAGTATTTTTTTGAATAGACATATTAGCTACTTCTATACAGAAAATAAATAGTTAACTCTGGCATATACAGAGTGATCATATAACGACATACGACTGTTCCCAAGTCGCAGTGGTTAAATTCGGAGCTACTAGAACTCAGGGATCCGCAGTCTAGCTCCAGTGGAGATGGGAGTGGGTTTCTAAAAAGGGAACCTAGTAAATGGGCGCCAGGTAAATTTAAGTCTCCCAGATACCCCCGCGTAATGTACTAATTCCTAAATTCACCAAAAGAATATTCACGCTAACAAACAGTTTATTCCAGTAGCATACAACCCAGGTCTTTAGACCCACCAAAATTGAACTACTGTGAAACCCTGAATAAGGGTGGCGGAAATTGGACGTAGATATTATTCTTTGATTCACATACGCGTCGCTTGAGCTCAGGCGCATCCACGTTTCTCATCTATGATCATCTATGCTTACCGCAAATCTTTCCCCAATTTCCGCTTTACAACAACAATAATAATTTATATAATTGATGATAATAAGTTCACGTTATATATATATAGCAGGTATAAGATATGTTTCGAGATATGTTTCCTATAACTTGCGTGCTGATTATCCTTATTCCTGAACGTAGTACTGCGTCGATGGTCTCGCAATACTGTCCTCTTTCTCTCTGTGCTCGTAGTCTGCAACCCTCGATTGAATGTCCCACAGCGTTGCTTACTGACCACCTTGTATATACTCGGGATCTGCAACCCTCCGTTGGCTGTCTCAAAGCGTTACTTATGGACCACCTTGTATATACTCGAATGCCTCAGTGCTACTCTTCCTGACATAAAAATCCTTCTCTTCCTGACATAAAAATCGTGCTATTCCTCTCGATATAAAAATCGTGCTGGCATGAAAACCCCTGATGTTCGGGGTTGTCCTGCACACGTTTGCTTCGAAACCAAATCTGGCTGTGCCTCCACCAAATAATCCTTCAAGCACACAGCGATGTTCTGTCAAAGTCACCAAGATCGTTCACGTGGTCCTAGGATTTGCAAAAAGGTCTTCAGATCCTCTCTCGAGACAAGCGCAAGTTACCTGTTATCTTTCCAAATCAAACCAATACAACCCTCACTCTTAATCCGATTTTCGAAACTATATCCAATTAAGAAGATTCCAATAATTCTACCAGAGTTTTATTTATTTATTTATTTATTTATTTAAATTTATTACATCCAACAGGCACATGCCCAATTACAGGTGTAAGTAACATGGAAAAATTATCAAACAATAACATACTGAACGTAATCGCCGTCGGCAGAAACAAAAAATCAATATCAATTTTCTATCAGACAATACAACTGTCTTTTAAATTCTCTTATAGACAGAAAAAAAACATCCACTGAAGGGACATTGTTTAGGCTTCTACACATCGACAAAACAGGACTGTGGAAATGGTGCTGTGAACTTGGGAGTTCCGAAAATACGTTCAACCTATGCTTCCTTCGTTGAATGTTCACAAAATGGACGACTTCACCTGACCGACGCACTCACTAAATTTCAGACTGCCATAATGCAACAATATTGCCAACTCATTCGGCCCTTCGAATACAATAATTATTTAGCGTCGATTGGTATCACTGAGACCCAACCTCAAATTCAATATCAACACGAACGATAACCTTATCGCCCGCCGAAGGTAAACAAACGAATGTTACAATCATAATTAATTTTCAAATATCAACTACAGATAATGGTCGAAAACTTTCTTTTTTCAAATGGCACACCCGGTATTTTTATATCTCGTTGAACGTAAAAATTAATATCAAAACTATCTTCTCAAGGTTTTCCTACACCTACACCTGATAGTTTTCTCAGCAATTTTCGACCATTATTTGTAGTTGATGTTTGAAAATTAATTATGATCACTCTGTATATTCCAGAGTTGATTTTTTATTCTCTGTATAGAAGTAGTTAGTATGCCTATTCAAAAAAATACTGTCTGCATCGCGGGCGTAACTGGTTTCTTCATTAATTCCTATTTAAAAAAACTACATATATTAAATTTTTCTTCATTTTCTCGTAAATGGTTCGTCTAAGGTATAAAGTGACCTGTAAAAACTCATCATAATGCCATATCATTTATGAAGTCAAATACAGGGTGTTACAATTAAAAAAAATGTAACTTTGGTCTATATCTTTGTTTTCGAACACCCTGTATATATGAAAATAATTTTAAATTGTGCTCATGAGCACCCTACACACATTACAAAAATAAAATTTCAAAATTATGTTCATTTACTCCCTCAAACCGAGATCCGCGTCTGTGGTGGGCCACCCGGTATACCACACTCAATGATTCTCAAATTCAAGTTCTCAAATTGACCGTATCATGTATTGCAATATGAATCATTTCACTAATGGATATGCATATTCCTGTTCAGTTGAAGGACACGAAGAAGATAAGTATGGCATTCGATCTAATTTAAACTTGGTAGATGACAAGGCGATAGTTTTTGAAAAATTTCGTTAAAATTATTAAAACAAATCTGTATCCCAGATGCTGTCCGTCCGAAATCGCTAAAATTTTGCGGGTGGCTTCAAAACATAATTTTACAGCAAGTTCTAAATTTGAATATGATAGGATCTATATTGTTGGAAATATTGGATAAAAGTTGGACGCCGAGCAGCCTTGGGCGAGTTCAGTAACTGGATGGGTTACCAAATGTGACATTAGAGTTCGTTAATCGGCCACATGGTTTTTGAGTTATACTCATCTGAAATTTTGTCGTTTCCTCAATAACTCAAAAAGCAGGTTAATACCTGTAGAATGCCGAGTCGACGCACTAATTTTTGAGAAAGTTCGCGGGTATGAAGAAAAATAGAAATATATATCTATAAATAAACTGAACATTTTTTTTCGAATATTTCATATTTCTGATAGATACTATTTGTCAGATTCCGCTGAAATTGCACACAAGCTGAATTCCATTTTCCCAATATTTTTGATATTATGCTGATGATATAGTTGTTTAGGGCCGGTTTCTCAATTGCTAGTTAACCCGAGGCTGCGGGTAACCCGAGTGTTAGGCTTGTTTCACATGCATACGGTTCCATTCGGTTCGTTTCGTTTTCGGTTTCAATTCGGTCGCTGGCGACAAGTGTGAAACGGTGCTCCGGTTTAGATTCGGTACCGAATAGAAACCGTACAGCACCGAATACTCCCTCGACACGAATAGGTTTCTATCAGGTTTGGATTCGTGTGTAGGGAATACAGATCAACCGGGGCGTTCACACAAATACGGTTTAGTTTCGGTTTTAACCATAAAATAATAAATATATACATATGTTTTCTGTCTCGTTCTGTGGTTTTAACCTCAAATCGAGCAGATATCTTTCCCGAATTGTTCAAATATAGAAATATAAACATACATATTTTCGGGATATTGTTGCTATCTCAGTATTCATGAGAAAATGATGGTTTTCCAAATGTGGATCGACTGATTTCTGCTGTAAATCTAAACCAGTGCTGCGGGACAAAATACCGAAAGATATAAAGATGAATTAAAGACGTAGGATGCATTCAAAGATGTATGTGTTCAATTTTGAATGGCTTTGATGAATCTGACGTCGCGGAAAAATTGGAATTGTGAGCCCGTGTCGGAAGATAACATCAAACCTAATATGAACCGTATAAGTGTGAAAGGCCTTCATTCGTTTTCGGTTGAAACCGAAAACGAACCGAACCGAATGGAACCGTATGCATGTGAAACAAGCCTTACGCATTCATGAATATCGCTAAATACATGCGTCAACTCGCAACCTCGAGTTAACTCGCAATTGAGAAACCGGTCCTCAGTCGGATAACTTAACTCATAACTACTGCAACTTACAATAAGTTGTTAAAAGATTGGTGGAATACTGCGATGATGATGGCCTCTTTTTGAATTAATCGAAGTCCAATTTCATAACTTTCACTAGGAAAGTCAAGAGAATTTCCCAAAAGCATATCATTCAAAACACATTTTCCATACAGCGATGGCAGTATTGTGGATGTTCGGTCGCATTTTCAAATAATGTCTTTAGAGGATAGAAGAATACCTTCTGTTGAATCATAAGGTATTCAATAATAAAATAAACAATCACATCATCCGCGGATTTTTTGGCGCTCTTGTTTCTCGGAACAGAGTGCTTATCAATTTGACCAAATGTCTGTAATTTTCGAATTTTTTGATGAAAATGGTCTTGAACGATTTGGTTCGACTCACCGATCAAGAATCCGTTCTCGAAATCAATTATGTCCGCTCCGGCTAGCCGTAGGCACGATAACTCTCGAAACGAAAGAGTTAGAGGATTGAACTTTGCAGAGTAGGTTTGAAGTGTAAATATATCGGACGAGTTCGTTAACGGACGAAAACCACCCAGGGGTTTCGGAGTTCTGGTCGTTTTTAGTAAAATCATTTTTTAAGAATATTTCCGAAACCGATAACTCGATCTATCTGAAATTCAGTATCAAATTGTAGAATCATGACCTCTATATGAGTGCAAGGTTTTATATTGATCGGATTGCCGTGAAGTGGCATAAAACTACAGCCAGTCGGTGCGGCCGGCCGTAGGCACGATAACTCTCCAACGGAATGAGCTACACAGTTGAAATTTTCAGCGGCGGGACTTGCCTTCCAAAGCGAAAGCAAAGCAGTAACTTTTATTGCTTTCTATTGTATTGTATGCTCCTTATCCAGATTCGGATTAGTTCGGCAGCACCGAACATGTATTCGGTAGCAATGCGGAAGCGTCAGGCGATAGGGTCTCGCTTCGCTTTGGGCTTTGTTGGTGTTGGTGTTGTTAGTACCTCACTACGCTTCCGAATACGTGTTCGGTGCTGCCTAACTAATCGGAATCTTGAGTCGGAGCATACAATACAATAGAAAGCAATAAAAGGTACTGCTTTGCTTTCGCTTTGGAATGCAAGTTACAGAGTCCCACCCCAGAGTATGTTTGGGAGATAATTATCTCGGTTAGATTCGAAAAAAAATATTGTTTTTTTTAGATTACAAATTTCAAATTCAATTTTCTTAAGATGCAGTTCTATCATAAGAATACGTTGATGTCATTTCAAACTCTCACGAGTTAATACTTTCGGAGATATGATATTTCAAAATTTCAATATCGTACTTCTATATTTTCACAGAATGCGAGTTCTATCGGTCTGTTCTATCTGTGTTCACTGTTCAATCATATAATCTTATTGGTTTATATGATTCATACTCATCATACCAACACAAAAATATTTCGTGTTGGAAAACAGCTTGAATTTGTGAATATATACAAGACTGTTTTGATACCAAAAATAATATTGACTCGCTGCAAATTGAATAATTTATGTGCAAATATTGGGGATGATGTTTCAGAAGATTTGGAATTGGATCACTTTAATGATGTAGTTTATGAAGGCAATTGAAAAGAACAACATAATGGAATCATCAGAAGAAATTTCTGTTCTTTGTCCACTGAGGTAATAATATTACTTTTTACTTCATTAAGTAGTGAGACATGTTCCTATATACAGTATTTTCATGTTGCTTGTAAAAAAAATGCTGAAATATTGATCAACATTTGTGTATCAAATATTCTTTCTTGAGGTTCATAATACAGAATGAATGTGTTAGTGGTATTATTAATATATTTTGAACTATTGAATTAATATTTTCATCAGCTTATACCTATTCAAATATCAGGAATAAATGGACAATCTGCTATGATTGTCTCCAGCCTTGCTCTAGACATTTCGATGATATTTTCTTCCATAGGTATTTCGAGTTATGAAAACTATGCACCGAGTGTAAGTTGCAATAACACATTCCACGAAGTTGAATCATTTGCAGATTGCTCATTTAATCTTGATAAATAAACTATTATTTGATTTTTATTTTCTTTTATGAATCAGTTCTATTATAAGAATCCATTGATATCATTCCCAACTCTGAGAAACCAATACTTTCGGAGATATTTTCTATCAGTGCTCCGAACGTTAATATTATAAATGTTTTACTACTTCATCAGCTTTTAGAAATACCAGTTGATCTAGGTTCTCACTAATGGATTGTTTTTGCCTTTGGAATTATTGGTAGTTTATTGTATTATATTTTACTGGATTTCTTTGTAAACTTTTCGATTCAATCGGTTGATAGTTGATTTTCAATGGTGGCCATTGCCTGATAGCTGTACAAACTTATTGTTGAATACATCTTCGGACTCTTTTCTGTTTGTGTTCCTTATTCATGAAAATAAATAAATAGATTATGAATTCACCATTTTCCGAAAGGAACGAAACTATGAAATTTCATAATCGGCCAAATCATCATCACAGGAAACAAGATACCCCATAATACACCTCTTCCTGTTTGTCGCCAATTTCGTTGAAAATAAACGAAATAATAGAGGATCCGAATTACAAGGAGGAATTACGTCGAAACAATACGATCATCGTCCCCGTCCGTATAATGACGCGCCGAGAAAATTTCTAGATTTGTGGCGATTACGGTGTGCACCGAAGTAAGGTGAGGGCTCGTGCTGAATGGATTTGCCGGAGAGCAGTCGTAGGAGAGCACCCACCCGTGCGATATTTGCAGTGCTCCAGTGCATCCGTTAGCTGGAATCCTTGCCACCGGCCGATGACTCCTGAAATATATCGACTTGACGGGAAAACTCGAGATAAATGCCGGTTAACGCAGGCTATCTCGAAAAAATACGATCCCAAATCATAGTGGGTCGGTAAACCTCATTCAGTGCTGTTCACATTAGTCAACCCTCTGCCTATTTAAATCTCTAAATCTGAGCAGTTCTGAAATGTTATACTCGAATATACTGACTGACAAAAAAACTGCAACGCCCAGAAGAAGCTGTTTAAATTTTAATTTTTTTTTTGGTAAAACATAGATAGTATAGCAAGGAGTAAATGATTGAAATTTGATGAAAAAAAACGAAGGGTTTACAAAATTTTTAATGAATTTGTTAATAATGTGTATGCCCACCGCGATTATCTGTACACTCCCCAACACGTCTTGGCATTGATGCAATAAGATGGTCTATTTCTTCTTGAGGGATACTAGCCCAATCTACCTATAGTTCATGTTTCAAAGCCGCCAAAATCCGTATGCCCCTCGACGTCCGGTGCCTACTCTTCTTCGATTTTGGGCATTATCAAACCACGCTTGACAACATCTCATAACAGTAGTTGGATTTCTGTTCGTACGGTTAGCGATTTCTCGAAATGACAGCCCTGCCTCCCGTAGACCAATAATTCGACCTTTTTCAAATTCACTTAGCTGGCGATAAATTCCACGTACACGTGCTCTAGGCATTTTAACAACAACTAAACATCGACTTTGGATCTCCTCGAACAGCTGCTTTGTTGTAAAATTTTAAGAAATTTGCAAAAAACGACTAAAATATGTAAGTAACAAAAAATGTGTACATGAAAATACCTTCACGATTTTTTTCTCCAAATTTTAATCATTTACTGCTTGTTATACTATCTATGTTTTACCAAAAAAAATTAAAATTTATACAGCTCCTTCTGGGTGTTGCAGTTTCTTTGTCAGTTAGTATATCATCAACAATTATTTCTTTCTGTGTGCTCTATCGATTGACCCAGATGTCTGTGAATCTCCATTTGGCTCACTGATGAAGTGTCCATAGTTAAATTATGTCCGGCTGATCAGCCAGGAGCCGGCTAAATATTCTGGTCGAACAAGAAAATATGGAACATTTGGGCAGTTTCAATCTATATAAGATTTACTTTCGGGTTAAGAAAATTACTTTAAGGTGGGTATTATTATTAACAGTAAATATGTCATTTTGAAGTTAACAATTTTCCAGTCAAAACTTATATATAAACCGCTACTGGTCAACTTCACCTCACTTGGGGCGAAGTTGACCAACCATTACCTTCGAAATGTGATTCTTGGATAAGTGGGGTGAATTTGGCCAAGTATTAATTGATTTTTGCGCGTATGTTCTGGGGAACATCGCGTTATAGTTTTGCCCAAATGTCTGTAACTTTCGAATTTTTTGAAAAAAATGGTCTCAAACGTTTAAGTTCGACTCCCCAATGAAGAATTCGAGGTCAAATTTGATTCTGTCCGTCCGGCCGTCCGGCCGGCCGTTGCCACGATAACTTGAGAACGGAATGAGCTAGAGAGTTGAAATTTTCAGGGTAGATGGCTCATCCCAATACGACGGACAAGTTCGTTAATGGGCATAATCGGCCCAGTGGTTTCCGAGTAATAATTTTGTTTTCAACCAATATAAATCCGATCGAATTGAAACTTGGTGGGTGGTTGTAGAATATGAACCTAAGCACGTTTGTGAAATTTTGTGCGAATCGTGTGGCTAGAAAATTTAAAAAAAATTATTAAAAAATATTTTTGACGTCATGATAACTCGAGAACGGAATGAGATAGCGGCTTGAAGTTTTCAGGTTAGGATGTGCACCGGAACGCGACATTTCAGTTCGTTTATGAGCATAATCGGCCAAACAGTTTTGGAGTTATAGCCATCTGAAATTTTCTGAAATTTGGTGGTTTTTTGTTCCTCATTAACTCGAAAACTAATGAACCGATTGAATTCAAACATGGTCATTAGTTGTAGAATGGCAACGCGGAAATGTTTGCAAAATTTTGTGAGGATAGCATTCGTAGAAAAGTTATAATAAATCATTGAAAATAAAAAAAAAAATTCTATATATCAGTAAATAATAGTTTGAAATTGCTGAAATTTTGCAAGAGCCTTCATAACCTAACTCTACTACCAAGTTTCAAGTTTTAATACGATCGGTTGAATATTGTTGGAGATTCGAGCATTCTTGTGTGAATTCAGTAGATGGGTGACCGTTGCCTCGATAACTTTCGAACGAAAGGAGATAGGGACTTGCAATTTTCAGGGTAGGTTACGTATCCAAAAGGGAAAGTTGAGTTCGTTTTTGGGCATAATCGGTCAAACGGTTTCCGAGTTATACCCACCTGGAATATTATTTCCTTGATAACTCAAAAAATAAATATTCGATCGAATTGAAGCTTGGTAAGTAGTAGTAGAAAATCAACATAAAGACGTGTTTGAAATTTTGTAAGAACCGTACCCCTAGAAAATTTGAAAAAAATGACGAAAAAAAATAATTTAAGAACCGTACCCCTAGAAAATTTAAAAAAAATCACTAAGAAAAAATTGTTTCAAGCACTGACGTGAAGTCAGAAGCTTTTGCGCGTATGTTCTATTGTCATTCGATCAAAAATTATTTCTTTCTGTATGCTCTATCGATTGACCCAGATGTCTGTAATTTTCCATTTGGCTCACTGATGAAGTGTCCATAGTCAAATTATATCTGGCTGGTCAGCCAAGAGCAGGATAAATATTCTGGTCGAATAAAAAATGATGGAACATTTGTTCGGTTTCAATCCGTATAAGATTTACTTTCGTGTTGAGGAAATTACTTAAAGATGGGTATTATTAGTGATAGTAAATATATCATTTTGAAGTTAACGAGTTTTCAGTCAAAACTTGACCACATATCTATTTTACCTTTGAAATGTGATTCTTGGATAATTGGGGTGAATTTGACCAAGTAATAATGGATTCTTAAATATTGTAACTAAGTAAATGAGAAATAAACTATAAAATCAACATTTTCATTTATCTAAGCATGTTATAAAACATAATATATAGAATTCGAAACAAGAATATAACATTTGTTTCATGAAAAGTTATTAACAGACATATCAAGCTCAAAAAATAGTTCTTCTCTACGATAAATCAAGGACTTATGAATTTTTTTTTTTAAATATTTTTCGTAGGTACCTCATCTTTATCTACAATGGTAGGCCAGATGAATCGAATGTCTTTGGATTGTTTTACAAAATCAATTGTAATTTGTTCTGCATTGACTAACGTTACTATTCCTAGTAAATGTTTGATTGTTTCTTGGTTATATATTCTACAACAACCCAGGTTCCAGTTTCCAAATAAGTAATATCCGATGTCTCATCTATAGTAGAAGCATCCTCATTGTTTGAATTTTTTTCCTTATCTTTCTCCTCGTCTACTTCCAATTCTTCCTCTGAACTTCCTTCTCCTTCCTGAACAATCTTCCTTTGCACACATTGAACACCACTGGTCGAAGGCAAATTTTCCTCCGGCCGATGGAAATTAACCCCGTTCGTTTTGTTGCAGAAATGTGTTTTTTGCGTTTCTAAGTTCTTATAAATAGTCCACTACTAATTGATTTATGTCCAAATTTTGATATTCATTATTTTGTGAAATTTTGTCCAGGAGTTTCTTCTTATTTAATAGAAAAAAAAATCCACTGTAAGGAAATCCTCTTTGAGCTTTATTTGACATGACAGTTGCCATCCGATCGAACAGTTTGTGACGCTCTTGTTCCTCGGAACAGAGTGCTTATAAATTTGCCCAAATGTCTGTAATTTTCTATTTTTTCGATGAAAATGGTCTTAAACAATTTAGTTCGACTCATAGATCAGGAATCCGTGGTCAAAATAAATTCTGTCCGGCCAGTCTGTTCCGGCCGGCCGTAGACACGATAACTCTCGATGGGAATAAGCTGCAACTCTCGATGGGAATAAGCTGGAGAGTTGAAATTTTCAGAGTGGGTTTAGGAGGTAAATATGTTGGTTATGTTCGTCATTGGGCGAAATCGGCCAGATGGTTTCGGAGTAACGATAAAAAAAAAATTTGCACAACAAATTTCAAATTCTATTTTTTTTAAGATGCAGTTTCATCATAGCAATCCATTGATATCATTTTCAACTCTAACAAGCTAATACTTTCGGAGATATGATTCACTAGCTCCTGCACGATACTCAAAGCGTCGGTATCGGTACGAATTTCCATGAGTAGCATGTAGCGGTATTAGCTTGCACAATACTCAGTACTTCGTTACGAATTTCAATCAGAAAGGGAGACGGGAGTACGTAATACGTGGCATCCCATCAGTAAAGTTGCGTATAAATTTCGCTCGGCAAACCCTCGAACATTGATACGCGAGGCGGCTTCGGCCTCACGCGTATCAGATGGGGATACCTCTCGCGGCAACCCCGTGTACACTAATAGCGCAAGGCCTCCTCTCGAGGCAATGTTCGAGGGTTTGCTGCGCGTAGTTTATATGCTGCTTATAGAACCCAGCTTATGGTGCAGTTCTATTATATCATAAGAATCCATTGATATCATTCCCAACTCTGAGAAACCAATATTTTCGAAGATGATTTGTCAAAGTTTGAAAAAGAGCGCCAAAGCTCCTGTCCACGGGGCTTTCCCACTTTTTGGCGCTCTAGTTCCTCGGCACAGAGTGCTTATCAATTTGCCCAAATGTCTGTAATTTTCGAATTTTTGGCTGAAAATGGTCTCAAACGATTTGGTTCGACTCACAGATCAAGAATCCGAGGTCGAAATCAATTCTGTCCGGCTGATCCGGCCGTAGGCACGATAACTGACGTACGGAAGGAGTTAGAGGATTGAAATTTGCAAGGTAAGTTTGGAGCGTAAATATCTCGGTGAAGTTCGTTAATGGGCAAAATCCATCAAGCGGTTTCGGAGTTATGGGCGATTTTAGTAACAATATTTTTTATGAATATTTCCGAAACCGATCACTCGATCTATCTGAAATTTAGCATCAAATTGTAGAATCATGACCTTTATACGCATGTGAAGTTTTGTATTGATCAGGTTACCTCAAAGTGTAAAAAAAAATTTTAAAATTTTTTTCTACAATAACTCTCGAACGGAATGAGCTAGGCAGTTGAAATTTTCAGAGTAGGTTAGGGAGATGAATATCTCGATTCATTTCGTTATTGGGCAAAACAGGCCAGATGGTTTCGGAGTAACGAAAAAAAAAATTTTTTTTAAGTAACAAATTTCAAATTCAATTTTCATTTAAGATGCAGTTTCACCATAAAAATCCATTAATATCATTTTTAACTCCAACAAGCTAATAATTTCGGAGATATGATTTTTCTCAATAATGAATCGAACTTCTATGTTTTCACAGAATGCTATAATTATTCTATCTAAGCTTTATTACATATATGCTTTGTGTTCATACGCGTACATCGCGTCATCCTATTCTATAACAGAGAGTCAAATTCATTTCAGCTATTTTAATTTTATTTCTTCCATGGTGCAGCTCTCATTCTCAGTTTGCTCATTTAATCTTGATAAATAAACTATCATTTGAATTTATGATACAGTTCTATCATAAGAATCCATTGATATCCTTCCCAACTCTGAGAAACCAATACTTTCGGAGATAAGATTTGTCAAAGTTTGAACAAGAGCACCAAAGCTCCTGTCCGCGGCTTTCTCACTTTTTGCACGCATGTTCTGGGGAACATCGCGTTAATATTTTGCCCAAATGTCTGTAATTTTCGAATTGTCTCAATCGATTGAGTTCGACTACCTGATGAAGAATTCGAGGACAAATTAGATTCTGTCCGGCCGACCGGCCATCCGTTGCCACGATAACTTGAGAACTGAAAGAGATAGCGACTTGAACATTTCAGGGTAGGTGGCGCGTCCCAATACGACGGAGGAGTTCGTTAATGGGCATAATCGGCCAAATGGTTTCCGAGTAATACTTTTATTTTCAACCAATATAAATCCGATCAAATTTAAACTAATTTATTCATTCAGGATTGTGAGTAGATGCGTTAATGAAAGCATAAAGAAAGTTTTATATTATGCTAATTTCGAATCGTTAATGAGATATGGAATTATTTTCTGGGGCATGAGTACGTCTGTGCAGTCAGTATTTGTTAGTCAGAAAACAATCATCAGAATATATTGAACATGGGATTCAGGGATTCCTGCAGGAGAAAATTCAAAGCATTGGGGGTTCTTACAGTATATGTCTTGTATATGCATGAATGCCGTCTGTACCTTCATAGGAACAAAATGGAGTTCCTTAGAAATACCTAACACTAATTTTACATAGAACACAAGAACACCTAATATTAATTATCCACATCACAAGTTATCTCTACCAGAAAATAATCCATCATAAATGTGTGTTAAGATATTTAATAAATTACCCAAAAATCTCAAAACAATAGAAAACTACAAACATTTTAAGGCAAAAACCAAAACATTATTGAAAGGTTTTTTTTCTGGGTTTTCTCTCCCAAACTCTGAAAAATATCTATAAAATAAAATAATGAGTATACCTCCCACAGTATCCTTTAATGATTACTTAAAACAAAGGTATGGGCCTTTTTCAATCATCCTTTTCAGAAAATTGGAAGAATATTACAAGAAATTGTTTAAATTGTGACAATTCTTGAATTTCACAAAATAACTATCAACAAAATAATTCTAACGATTTTCATTGAGCGTCTGACGAAGGAGTCTGATATAGACTCCGAAACGTTACGATATAGTTGTTTCTTCGTTGATGTTGTTTCGTTGTTGTTTGTTAGGCAACATCGTTCAATTGATTGCTTCTGACAAATATCCTGTGTTTCTTACGCAGAAGCAAATCACCAAATAATTAATTTTTATTTTATAGATATTTTTCAGAGTTTGGGAGAGAAAACCCACAAAAAAACCTTTCAATAATGAGTATACCTCCCACAGTATCCTTTAATGATTACTTAAAAACCAAAACATTTTTGGTAAATCTTGAACCATATAGTTCAAACGATTATTGAAATTGATTTTAAAATAATGTAATGTCACTATTTCATTTTATGTTTTCTTTCTTTGTATGAGAGTTTAATATGATTTGAAATAAGGAGTAACTCAAAAAATATAGACACAATCGTATCGAAGCTTGATAACTAGTTGCAGAATATCGACATAAAGATGTGTGTAAAATTTTGTGAGAACCGTACCGCTACAAAATTTTAAATAAACTACGAAAACAAAAATTCACCATGGTAAATTCGATTGTATTGGACAATAGAACATGCGCGCAAAAGCTCCTGACTTCACGTCAGTGCTTGAACCAAGTTTTTTTTATAGCACCGTATACTGTATCGAGGAAATAAGTAACTAGGTTATATATCTCAAGAAAGACATAAGAGGAACACATTGTTCCACACTACCAGAAACAATAACCACATATAATATAACCTGATACATATTTTCAAGAAAAATGAATCATTGTTATATGAAGTACAATCTATCTGATCTTAATCTGAATAGTTATCGATATACACCAGTAAAGCCAACAGCACTATTCCTTCTTCCTCATTTTTCAACGCGGAAAAACAAGATTCACGGCACGAGCACCAATAATTTTCTACTTTTCAGATTTCAGTTGGATAACCGGAAAAAACGCGATTTCTTGTGCCTTCCACCAATCCCGATCATTATCCAGATAGATTTAGCGTCCAAGACAAGAGACGGCAGCACACGCCATATTACCTTACGTCATTAATTAATAGAGAAATCCAGGTGATTATACAACGAATCGTTCACGGTTTGCGAGTAACAGAATTGACGTTGGGGGCCAAATAGACGCAGTTTTTAACTGCGGTTGTAAAACGGCTGGGTGCTCTTCTTATGAGAATATGATTGCGGGCAATTCTTGGTTTGTCCTAGTACCGCTGAGGGACCTCATATTCGAGAGATTTGAGGAGTTGGCTTAATTACAACCACCTCTCTACCTACTGTTTGAATCGTGAAAAGTACGAGGTGCGATCCAAAAGTGACGAGAAATTTGGAGTTGCGTTTTCATTAAGAATTGGTAAATATTTTTGAGACCAGGATACTTGGTGTTGACACCAGAATATGTTTATAATTATTATTAGTTGGAATTTGAAGTAAAATTATAGCCTTCAGCAATACCTACTAATATATGCATATAATATACAAGTTGAATTAAGTACATTGATTTCTAGAGCTAACAGCACGTCCAACTTTATATACATTTTTATCCGCGTGTTCTGGGGAACATCACGTTATCATTTTGCCCAAAATGTCTGAAAATTTCGAATTTTTCGCCTATGTTCTAATGGAATGGACAATAGAACATGCGCGCAAAATCTCCTTACTTCACGTCAGTGCTTCAACCAATTTTTTTTTATTCTGAATTGAAAACCTTACTCTTTCGGATATCTTCCAAACGGTTTTTATGACGGGGTTCAAAATTTGGGAATGATTATAAGACATTAGGATATTTAATTTCCTATCACCACCAATTCCATCCATTTTGAATACAGGGTAGTTTTGTAGGGTGAGCAAGGGTTAGTTCGTCCTTTTGTGCGCATGTTCTGGGGGACATCACATTATCATTCTGCCCAAATGTCTGTAATTTTCGAATGTTTTGCCGAAAATGGTCTCAAACGATTGGGTTCGACTCACTGATGAAGAATTGGAGGTAAAATTTTATTCTGTCCAGCCGTCCGGCAGTCCGGCAGTTGCCACGATAACTTGAGAACGGAAAAAGTTAGCGACTTGAAATTTTCACATCGTATCACTAGAAAATTTTTAAGAAATCATTGCAAATCTTTGAAAAAATCTCATAAACTCATTCTGATATTCCTGAAATTTTGCGGTAGGTCTTCAAAACCTTACTTTACAGCCACGTTCCCAATATGAACTCGATCAGATCTATATTCTTGGAGATCTGAGCAGCATTGAATGAGTTGAGTAGCTGGATGACCGTTGCCACGATAACTTTTGAAGGGAAAGAGGTAGCGAATTGCAATTTTCATGGTAGGTTGCGCATCCGCTCAACAATTCTTGAATTTCAGAATAGCAATCAACAAAAAATAATTCTAAAGATTTTCGTTAAGTGTCTGACGAAACTTTACGATTATGTTGTTTCATCGTTGTTGTTGTTCCATTATTGTTTGTTAGGCAACATTGTTGGATTGAATACTTCTGGAAAATCTCTTGTGTTTTTTACGCAAATCACAAAATAATAATTTATTTATTTTATAGATATTTTTCAGAGTTTGGGTGAGAAAACCAGAAATAAACCATTTAATAATGAAATTCCTGTTTTATGAGCACTATCTATAGCTCAGGCTTTTATTTGTCATAGTAATATATAAGAGTACGCTTGCAATCCGATGAAATATGTTGAGAACTCTTATTACGAAGTAATACACCCTGATGATACACATTTTTTTAAATCGCTATCACCACTTTTTGACCTACCTATCGCGGGATTAGATAACATGCATGGCCAACAAAATAGTTATACAATGATGCACTAAAAATGCGCAAGTCGCACCATGTGATTTGAAACCCCCGATTTGATTTTCCGACCTATAGTCTCGAGACATTTACTCGGACCTGGAACAGGTCGCTCTACTTCTTTAACTTTATCCAGGGTGTCCGGTGAGTGAGTGTACATGGTTTAAGTCTGAGTAGAACAAGCTATCGTGACTTCGAATCCAGTAATAGAAATTTAGTGGGGCTCTTTGTTTTTGCTATACAAGGTGTTTAATGAGTATTGCAAAAATATTGTCTGACCCCTTGCTCCAAAACTACTGATTCCATTTGATTCAAATTATGTATCATTTACCTCTTGAAGAGGAAGTGAGATGAATACAGAGGTAATAAAAGTCCCATTTAAAGCTAGGGCCATATTTTACTAGTTTATTTTTTATGATATGATATCTATGATATGATATATTCATTACTAACCTGTATTATTTTAAGAGAACCAGTAGAAATATTTTTCAGTTCAGGTGAAGTTGTCGTAGTCAGGTGAAATTTCACGTATTTACATTTTATGTTTTTTTCTTTCTCTCTTTTATTGCTTTTTTGTGAGCACCATTTAAATTTAAATTTGTAATTATTAAGATTATAAGTGGATCTTTGTTGGGAATATTTACCGTTTGTATCCCTGTTTCGGAATAAATAAATAAATTATGATGCGAAATCCTTACATAGTATAAAACAAAGTCGCTTCCTGCTGTCTGTCTGCCCCTATGTATGCTTAGATCTTTGAAACTACGTGAAGGATTTTGTTGCGGTTTCTTTTAATGTATAGAGTGATTCAACAGGAATGTTTATATGTATAACACATGCATAATATATTGAAGAAACACTGATAATTTTAGAGGTTTCTAATGTGATGTCGTAAATAAACACATTTTTTTGCGCTTACCCCTACGAGATAGATCAAAATAATGTCGTACAGTATGGTACCCCTTAAAAAGGTCTACGAAAACGTCCGAGATGGTATATGTCTATCTCTCAAGGATAATCCACAATAAGCATTTTTTATCCTTTACATTCTACGAGAAATAATGGCTTGATTACGATGCTATCTTGAGCGATACATCATTGATCCTTATCCAATTAAGTAACTTAAATGCATTGTGCATTTAATATTGATCAATATGGCCCTTTACAGCATGTAATTTAAATGAATATTATCGAAGATATTGCAGATTTAAAATGCAGGGACATAGCGGTTGCGGTGGTACCGACCGGGGGGCCTGCACAGCCAGGATAGGGATAGAAATCCAATACAGAGAGCCAGAGAATCATCTGTAGAGCGTGAGGCCCGCCTCAGCCAGGAAAGATGTATTGATTCCCCGAATTCCTCTGATACCATCGGATTTACTGATCCAATTTAAATGCCTACAATTTCCGCTGATGATATATTTTGCCATGACCATTAATAAATCGCAGGGTCCAACTTTCAACGCTACAGGCTTATATTTGAGCGTTGAGTGCTTTTCACATGGCCAATTATATGTCGCTCTTTCAAGAGTAACCTCTAAAGAATTCATGCTGTGAACGTTGTATATAAAGAAATTCTGTAGTATATTTAGTATCAACATTTCAACCGTGCGAAGCCGGGGCGGGCAGCTAGTTATACTATAAATGATTATGGATGTAAATGCCTAAAAAAACTCTAAATTGTTACTGATGAAATGAAGTAAAATAACATATTTGATTGTGACGTGTAACTTTCCAAAACTAACGATGAGGCACTGCCTCATAGGACATGCCGTCACTAATCATCGTAGTTTCATGAAAGAGAACTCTTGGCGTCTAATTATTTGAAATAAATATTTGTATTATTATTTTATTCCTGTACATAGAAAAGAGATTCGATGAAGTGTGGCATCACAGATTGATACATAAAATGAGAATGAGTAATTTCTCAACTAAACAAATAAAGGTAGTAGTCTTATCTTTGTTGCAGGAAATTCGAACTGAACATATACATATACAAGGTCAACCTCAAGAATGATCGAAGCCAGTGTTACACCAAGTTCCCTCCTAGAACGACTGCTGTTCAAGATCTATAGGTCAGACCTACCGAAAATCTGTAAGGGCAAGATAGCTCAATTGACGGATGATACTGCATTGTACTGTTGCAGCAGAAACGCAGTAGGGGCAATAAGTAAACTCTAGACAGATATTAACTAAATACCACTAATTTCTCAGAGAATGCAGAATAAAAACAAACCAAAAGGACGAAGTTGTCATCTACTTTGGAGGGACGAAATTAAATAATAAAAGAACAGGAAACATAATTAAAGACGATCAGAAGATACGACAGATGAAATAATGGAAATATCTGAGCATCACAGTAACACAGTAACACAGTAACAAAGCCTACACAGAACACAACTGGTTCTCCTAACTCGGTCAAGCTCTTAGAGCTTATGAGGGGTCTCCTTGTGGAAGACCCAGGAGGATCAGTATAATAATAATAATAATAATCACTCTAGATGAAAAATGAGGCTGCAGCAAACAACTAAGTGAGAATATTCACAAAACAAGACAAATTGACGGGCAACCGCTTCAAAATCCAGGCAGAAAACTGTGCTTGAAAATCTGAAGAGAATAAAAACCAAAATAATTCCCAGCATCACGTACGCAGGCGTCACCTGGTATAACAGTGAAAGCCTAAAAATTGCACAAAACACGGTGATAAGAAAGGCGATAAATGCCGCTTGGAACATAACTGAGATTTACATAATTTGAAAAAGTAGATACCAGTTCGAAATTTTATTTCCAACAGAGACAACACTTCCTCAGTAATAGGATTTTCGACAGGTGGAACTCTTTACCAAGCAATGTTGTTTGTGCTCCGAGTGTGAATTCCTTCAAGAACCAGCTTGATGCACTAAACTAGTGGTTTTTTTGTTTTTTTTTTGGACTGTGATTACAATGTACGTTAGATGTTAAGATGATATAATTTTGTTTGAGAGTTTATAGGCTTTAGCCTCCTCTCTTCTTACCTTGTAATAATAATAATAATAATAATTCCTAAAATGCGAAGTCCATCAAGCTGGAATTCGGTACTCGAACTTAAAAAGCCGAATCTGACAGATTGTTTCTGAATTACAAAATATTTGAAGAAAAAATTTGTTTTTTCTCCCCCGGGATGAAAAGTTCACTTTTCGTCCCTGTCACGCGGGAGAAAAGTACCAGATTCTCTCCCGGTGAGATGGCAAAATTACTTTATCTCCCGGCGGTTACCTAGCAACCGCGTGTTTGTATCTCAAGTTGTTGACAGCTGATTCAAAATTAATTAATTATTTCAGTGAATACTGACAAATATAAAATAAATGGATTTGATTAACTCTGATGAAAGTGAAATAGACGGAGAAGAGATAATAAGAAATTTAGAAGAAGAAGCTATTACCAGTGAACTACTTCCGGTTAAATTCTAACGATTATATGAAAAGCGATACAATCAATGAATTCTCATTGATGACAGCTGAGTCAAAAGAAGGTTAATTATTTCAGTAAATACCGACGACTATAATAAAAAATGGATTTGATTAACTCTGATGAAAGTGAATTAGACGGAGAAGAAAAAAATCGTATACGCACCTAGGGAGAAAAGTAGGACATCCTCACCCGCGATTGTCACCCTCGCCTCCGGCTCGGGAGACAATCATTCGCGGGCGTGAATGTCCTACTTTTCTCCCTCGGTGCGTAATATACTATTTTCTAGGATTATGTTCCCTCAAAATTTCTCAAAAATATTCGCATCGGCATTCTGCAACTAATCAATAAGTTTCAATTCGATCGTATTAATTATTCAGGAAGCAGATAGGTACCAGTTCGAAATTTTATTTTCATAATAGTGGCTAAAATACAAAGCCGCTTGAGCTGAAATCCGCTACTCGATTGTGAAATTACGGCTTAAAGGTTTGCGCGGAATTTCAGCAGAATCTGACAGACAGTTTCTGAAATATAACATTTTTGAAGAAATTTTTTTTTCCAGGGTTATGAACTGAAAAAATTTGCGCGTCGGCATTTTACAGTTATCACCAAGTTTCAATTGGATTGGATATGTATTTGTCTAGTTGACGTTGTTAACCTTGTCGTTCTTAACGAACCGGTCGCGTCGCATTTGGACCAGTCACATACCCTAAGCCGATTAATTCTAGTGCCATGGCCGGATCATTTTGGGTAGTTGCCATTGGTACATTTATCGAAATATGCTGTACTTTCCACGAGTTTGGTGGTAGGTATATCAATGTGAATGCAAAATAGATAGTGTTGTTTTTGGCGCTCTTGATCCTCGGAACAGAGTGCTTATCAATTTGCCCAAATGCCTGAATTTTCGAATTTTTCGATGAAAATGGTCTTAAACGATTTGGTTCGACTCACTGATCAAGAATCCGTGGTCGAAATTCATTCTGTCCGGCCATAGGCACGAAAACTCTCGAAAGGAATGAGGTAGATAAATATCTCGGCTAAGTTCGTTACTGGGCAAAATCGGACAGATGGTTTCAGAGTAACAAAAACATTTTTTTTTAAATAACAAATTCCGAATTAATTTTTTTTCAATATACAATTTTACCATAAGAATCCATTGATATCATTTTTAACTCTAACAAGCTAATACTTTCGGAGATATGATTTTTCAAAATTTCAATCATAAATCGTATTTCTATGTTTCCACAGAATGATATAATTATTCCATCTATGAATTATTATAATGTCAAGTTATTTTCCTGAGACATGACATTATCCAATTCATTTCAGCAATCGTAGAATTTTGGGAATTATAATATGATATCATACTTTTTGTTGGTTGATATTTTCATGCCGATGGTCAAACCATATGATGATGGGAATGGTAATGGTAAGTTAAAAATATTGAGTTCAGAATATCTCCAGTAAAAACAAAACTGGAATATTGTTGTAATATAGTATTGGAGTGGATTTGAGGAAAGAATATATATCATCATAGAATTGAGGAATGAATATCTCGGATGAGTTCGTTGTTGGGTAGAATTCGTCTATTGGTTTTGGATTGATCATTTTTGGTTGAATTTAAATTCTTCTGTGATATTTGAATTCAATTTCTGCTAAGATGAAGTTCTTTCATAAGAATCCATTCATATAATTCCCAACTCTTACCAATACCTTCGAAGATATGATTTGTCAAAGTTTGAACAAGAGCGCCAAAGCTCCTGTCCACAGGGCTTGAACCAATTTTGTATACATATTTGTAAATGTCTGACAACACGGTGATTTTTCATTAGCAGTTTTTCCAGGTATCAGCTGTGTAGAAAAGACTGCGTAAAAGTTAGCTAGTCCCTGATCTCATACTGGCGACGGTAGATTCGTCAAAAATGCCCGCTTTTACGTTTTGGATCCACTGAATTATATGCAGTATAGTTGAGACACTATTTAGAAGATTGTTGTGGTGCGCTAGTGTACCAGCGTACGTTTATTTTGTTATTATAGTAGCGTGCAGTTCACAACGATTGTTGTCCAAAAATGCCGAATGAAAGAACACAACGTTCGAAGGTGCTGTTCGAAATGAAAAATATAGCAATGAAAAATGAAGCTGATTCTAAATTTCAAACAAAAATTTCATATTACATACCTCAAAGTGGGAAATAAATAAATAGATAAATTTTTGGCGCCCTTGTTCCTCGGAACAGAGTGCTTATCAATTTGCCCGAATGTCTATAATTTTCGAATTTTTGGCTGAAAATGGTCTTAAATGATTTGGTTCGACTCACTGATCAAGAATTCATGGTCAAAATCGATTCTGTCCGGCCATCTGTCCGGCTGGCCGTTAACACGATAACTCTCGAACGGAATGAGCTAGACAGTTGAAATTTACAGAGTAGGTTTGAGAGATATATATTTCGGTATAATTCGTTACTAGGCAAAATCGACCAGGTGGTTTCGGAGTAGCAAAAAAAAAAAATTTTTTTGCATTGCAAATTTTAAGCTCAATTTTTTTTTCAAGATGCAATTTTATCGTAAGAATGCATTTATATAATTCTCATCTCTAACAAACTAATACTTTCGGAGATATGATTTTTTCAAAATTTCAATAATTCTATTTGATTTCATAGAATACTCTAATTATAATTTGGTGATGTATGTAAATCCAACATGAGATGATTCATAGACCTACGTTTTGAATTTAATTACGAAAATTCTTGGAAACTGACGCACAGAAGCCAAATTGAAAAAGTGGGAAAGCCCTATGGACAGTAGTTTTTGCGCTTTTGTTCAAACTTTGACAAATCATAACTCCGAAAGTATTGGTTTTTCAGAGTCGGGAATGATATCAATGGATTCTTATTTAATTTATTTTATTTCGTGATGCAGTTCTTTCATAAGAATCCATTGATATAATTCCCAACTCTGAGAAACCACTTTTGGAGATATGATTTGTCAAAGAGTCAAGAGCGCCAAAGCCCCTGTCCACATGGCTTGGACCAATTTTTATGTAATCTCTTTTTTATGAAAATTGAATTCAATTTATGTTTTCTGTTCCCATTCTAAATAATATATGTATTTTATTTAATAAATAAATTTTTAATATACCAATTACAAGAATAATAAATAGATGAGTTCTATTTCTCTTGTAGTTGAGAATTTAAATTAATTTAATGTTTTCTGTTACTTTTATGAATGAATTATTATATTTAATAAACCTATTAGAAAAATTATGTTTTTCTATAATGCGGACAAATAGAAAATCCGGACAATTACTTTGGCACCAACGGTCCAGATTATAGAGATTACACTGTACAACAAAGCTGGACTGATGCGAGTAGCAGAAGATTGTGACTCCCCATCAATGTTATATTTGCATCTTATATATTTTCTTGTTGGTTAAATAATAGCAAACAAAGAAAAACTTGAAATAATTTCAGTGATAATCATGTCTATGTACTCAAAAAAAACATTGAAAATAATTTCTCGATGATCAAAGAAAAAAAGTTCGTTCTGTTTTCATTTTATTGCGAAATTTGTCGCTGAATCATTTAGCCATTATTCAAGCAAGTGTATGATGCCTACAGAATTCAAAATTAGCACCATCTATGGTTCATAGAATAACTACTATGAACTAATCTCTAAAAGTCAATAATTATTCATGAACTCCTCCCAAGTTTTTAACGGCTAATTATTCATGAACCTATATTTTCTTTTTCATTCTTGAAAATGTTGGAGCGTTGTAGTAAAATTAAATTTAGAGGTTATATGTTTTGATAGGCGATAGTCTTAACAAAATACAATACAAAAGTTTCGTCCAAAAATAAAGTACAGTAGAATTTAATATATAAAGGAAATTAATCTGTGTGTTTTGACTGGATCCTTCCAATAAAACTTAAGATAAAATAGTAGTATGATCCCAAAAAATTATTTTGCTTGCTTTAGGAAATCCCTCTATAAAACGAACCTTCTACTTCTACTCTTCAACAATATATACCGAATAATTTCATAATTTACCATTCACGAACTATACTGATGATGTTATTTACCTCGATGCTGAATATAATAACATGTAATGTTTTTAACCCTGAAAATCTACGAATTATTCTGTAAAGCCACCATTGAGTCTAATTATTAAGTTTTTAAAAAGTAATAAGAGGAGGCGAAGATAATTCAAAGTATGTAGAGCAAAGCACCTCCATATTTGTACTGTTTTCACGTCAGGATGGTTGAACCATCAACTTTGTGCGCACCTAAGGCTCGCTTCACATCAACACGACACGGTTTTATGTACGGCAACGACACAAACGCTCGAGCTTTGTGTAAACGACACCGGCATCCGATTCTTGTGTGAATGCTTGAATGATAGCTTTCACAGCTATCCAGCCGAGTCGTGGTCGTTTGAACGACACACGGCTGCCGTGCACGACTCGAGGATGTCCGGCAGCCCCCTCGATGAACGGCTCGAGGGGACTACCGGACATCCTGGAGTCGTGCACGGCAGCCGTGTGTCATTCACACGACTACGACTCGCAACCTCGAGTTAACTCGCAATTGGGTATCCGGCCCTGAGTCTGAATAAACACGTGTCTGCTCTTGCTCTCGACAAATCGATGGAACCTCCTGTATGTAAATTCAGGTTTTGACCTCTATGCATGAGTTTAGGAACCCAATTCATCAGATTCTATTGGCAGAATTCTCATAATTTGTTATACTCATATAAAGTTTTGTCTTCTTTATAGTCAAGCAGACAGTCGTTCGTTATTAATTCGTTTTACCATTGACATAATGATGAATCTCTCATAAGATCCGTAGATTGCATGTGCATTTTTATTATTATTATCTTTCTTTGGGCGCATGTTCTGGGGAACATTGCGTTATCATTTTGACCAAATGTCTGTAATTTTCGAATTTTTGGCAAAAATGGTCTCAAACGATTGGGTTCGACTGCCTGATGAAGAATTTGAGGTCGAATTTGATTATGTCGAGCCGTCCGGCCGTTGCCACGATAACTTGAGAAAGGAAAAAGATAGCGACTTGCAATTTTTAGATTGTTCGTTAATGGGCATAATCAGCCCAACGGTTTCCAAGTAATAATTTTGTTTTCAACCGATACAGATCTGATCGAATTCATACTTGGTGAGTAGTTGTAGAATACAGATATAAAGGCGTATGCGCATGTGCGTATCTTGTAAAAATCGTATCACCAGAAAGTTTTAAAAAAATTATTAAGAAATATTTTTCATCTTACGATAACTTGAAAACGGAAAAAGATAGATACTTGCAACTTTCAGAGTAGGTTGAGTATCCAAATGTAACATTGGTTTGAATTTTCGTAATTAATTTCAAAACGTAGATCTATGACTCACCTAATGTTGGATTTACATTAATCAGCAAATTAGAATTAGATTGTTCTATGAAATCATATAGAATTAAGAATAATTATTAAAAGTTTGAAAAATCATATCTCCGAAAGTATTAGTTTGTTGGAGTTGAAAATGATATCAGTGGATTCTTATGATGAATCTTCATCTGAAAAAAATTGAATGTGATATCTGTAATGTGAAAATTTTCAAAAATGATATCTCCATAAGTATTAGTTTGTTAGAGTTGAGAATGATATCGATGGATTAATTTAAAATTTGTAATGTAGAAAAAAAAAATTTTTGTTACTACGAAACCACCGATTTTGCCCAATAAAAAACTCAACCGAGATATTTATCTCCCAAACCTACTCTGAAAATTTCAACTATCTACCTTATTCCTTTCAAGAGTTATCGTGGTCGTGAGTCGAACCAAATCGTTTAAGACCATTTTCAGCCAAAAATTCGAAAATTACAGACAGTTGGGCAAAATGATAAGCACTCTGTTCCGAGGAACAAGAGCGCCAAAAAAGAATTTTTTTTACTCCTAAACCACCGATTTTGCCCAATATCGAACATAACCGAGATATTTACCTCCCAAACCTACTCTGGTTTCAACTGTCTAGCTTATAATAATAATTATAATAAATGTCTTTTATTAATTCATATAATATAACAATTTGAGGAGAAGGAATAACATTACTACACAGTGGTGCGCATCTGCTCTTCCACCTAACCCATATACTCTGCAGTCAATAAAAATAGAAAGAGAAAAAAAGAAAAAAAATAGATATATTCCAAACTGTTATTCTGTTCGAGAGTTATAGTGTTAATGGCTGGCCGGACATAATTGATTTACACCACGGATTCTGAATCAGTCATTCGAACCACATCGTTCAAGACAATTTTCATCCAAAAATTCGAAAATTACAGACTTTTCGGTAAATTGATAAGCACTCTGTTTCGAGGAACAAGAGCGCCAAAAATTGAAACCTACTAGTTAATTGAATTGAATTTGTTTAGCGAGAATCTCTGCCAAACTTTAATGTTTTCCTGTGGCTGTAATAATTGGTAGGTTCTAGGGCACAACACGTCGAAATTTTTATAAAAAATTTATTCTGCAAAAGGAATGAACCGACCTTATGGTCTATAGTTTCGTTATACATCTCAGAATAATAAATAACACTTAGCTCTTAGACCTTTTTCAGCCAAAAATTCGAAAATTACAGACATTTGGGCAAATTGATAAGCACTCTGTTCTGAGGAACAAGAGGGCCAAAATTTTAAATTGACCTGTCCGAAAGTTTTGTTCAAAAAAAATTAATTAACGCAGTTACGAATTTTGTTCCTTACTTTATACACACACTGTATACAAAAGAATCGAATAGAATAAGAAGAATTCTGCAATTGATATTCAGTATCCTGTGGGTTGAGTAATAGAAGGATATTCTTCAGAACAGTGAGTAATTCCGTTTGGGACAGGTTGTATATCGAAACTAATAAATATCAGAATATTTGTTTCCTTTAATATCCAATACTAGAAACCTCTGCTTGAAATGTCCATTGTATTTGTCTCATTTCTCTAGAATACTAGTAGTGATTCTGTTCCTCGGATACCACGACTACTTGGGTGAGTTCGAGGAGAAATGTGTGGTATAGTGGAGACTGCCGGCGAATAACGCCCAATGAAAGGCATCACGCGGGGAAGTCAATGAAGTGCAGCACTGTGTGGTCCCCATGAATCTTCCTTTATTGTTAACTGAACAGGAATAAATACACCTACTTCCGAAGTGTTGTTGTACAGTGTAGCTACATCATTACATCTGAGGGTTACCGGTCATAATCAATTTGTTCGATTATACCGGCTTCTAAAATGACCAACCTATACCGATTTATCGGATTTTACGTCAGAAAACTGAACAAAAAGTTCACATTGGAAAATTTACGAGTGAAGATACAACGGATACGATGCGCGGATTTAAAGATTGTAGCTGTTGGCAACATATGTCTCCATTCTGTGTACTTGGAATAAATTTGGAAATATAGGAATATTTTTAAAACTATAGTTAAGTACCTATACTAGTAGTTCAAGAACTTACAGAATACGTTCCAATGATTAAGCCAAATACCGTATATTAGCAGGGCCAGCTAATGATGGCTGCCTGAGTTGGAAAATACATCCTTCTGACGTTGTGTTAAACGTGCATGATAATTGTACGTGTAGAAGCCAAGTTTCTGATTTATAAGTGACTGTGTGGTAATAACATTGAGTTTTTTCCAAAAACATTTTTTTTCCTTCTACTTCGATTCCCACGAAGTTTTGTCTGAAATTTATTATTCAACATAGTTTTGGAAATATTGAGAACATTAAATTTGGAATGGGTGTGTCTCTAAAACTAAAGGTTGGATTTTTCTCATTCACGAACTCAATCGGCGCATCCATTCCATAAAACTATTCAGCAAATTTCAAAACTATAAGTTCATTCTTTGAAAAGTTATCGTGTTTACAGGTGAATGGACGGACCGACGGATGGACATACTTGAATTTCCCTAAGGATGCTCCATCAGTTAGTCGAATGGAAGCATTTGAAAGATTATTTTGGGCTTAAGATTTTAAAATTACCTACAATTGGGCAGTACACAAAATGTTGTTTCTATGCCAGGGGGGCTTCAGGAAAAAAAGGAATTGTTGTGATGAGGTTCTTAGTCCAACTACTCTTATCGATTGAATGGCCTCTTTCTGGGTTTTCCCTCCCAAACCATAGACAAGATATACTATAGATGGGCCACTCTAACGTTATTTCTGTCCTTGCAACACTAGCGGTGTGGCACTGGGATTATTTGAAGCTCGAACGAGCGGGAAATTCAAATATATCTCCCATATATCCTATATTCTATTATATTGTTTTCCAAAACACTGCCAAACACCAAGTTGACGATAATTCGTCAAAAACCTGGCATTTGACAATGTTTTTGGAACAATGGTTTTCGCTGTAATCGAAAGAAAACAAATGAAATCCCAAAACTCTCTTTAATAAAATTATATCAGATTCATGAATTTAAGTTCAACATTTCATGTGAACTAATGTACATATATATTAGAAACAGAAAGAATATCAAAATTAAAAAATACATTTGGAATGAAAATAAAATTTAGTGTGACATCAAAATTAATTATACAGCATATGAGGTAAAAACTTTCTTCAATAAAATTATCCTTATATACCTTCAAATTTGAAGGAGCAGTTAAATGAATGGCTGCCTTAATTCCAATATTCATTTACAAGGACAAAATCAAATGTGAAATATCGTACAAAAACTGGTTATCATTATGCGAGTACAACACAATGTGGAAGTATATTCTACTCCAATATACATTTAGAAGGACCGAATCAAATGAGAAATATAATACAAAAAAGTATTGGTTTCTCAGAGTTGGGAATTATATCAATGTATTCATATAATAGAACTGCATCCTAAAGGAAATTCAATTCAGATAATAGTTTATTTATCAAGATTAAATGAGCAATCATGAGAATGAGAAAAGCACCATGGAAGAAATCAAATTAAATCTGGCCAATTTTGCCCAATAACGAACATAACCGAGATATTCATCTCCCTAAACTACTCTGAAAATTTCAAGTACCTACCTCATTCCGTTCGAGAGTTATATCTATGTCTATGGATGAAAAGCAGTCTCACTACTCTCAGATCTCTTACTTCATGTTCAGTTCCGAAATGTAAGAATTTTCTGAGAAAAACTAATATCGGAGCAAACAACTGAGATTTAACTCACTTCGCTCACAATTCTTCGATTGATTACTTCAGGAACATCATTTGACATTATGACAATTCATATTCATACATAGAATAATATCATTCTGTGACAACCATAGATTAAAGGTCTTTAATCTATGGTGACAACGTTGAAATACGATTTATTATTGAAATTTTGAAAAATCATATCTGAGATTTTTCTCACTTCGCTCACAATTCTTCGATTGATTAGTCTCAGGAACATCATTTGACATTATGACAATTCATATTCATACATAGAATAATATTATTCTGTGACAACGTTGAAATACGATTTATTATTGAAATTTTGAAAAATCATATCTCCGAAAGTATTAGCTTGTTAGAGTTAAAAATGATATGATTGGATTCTCATGATAAAACTTCTTATCAAAAAAAATTTAATTTGGAATTTGTTTCGTAAAAAAAAAATTTTTTTTTTGTTACTCCGAAACCGTTTGTCCGATTTTGCCCAATAACGAACTTAGCCGAGATATTTATCCCCCAAACCTACTCTGCAAATTTCAACTCTCTAGCTCATTCCGTTCGAGAGTTATCGTGCCTACGGCCGGCCGGACCGGCCGGCCGGCCGGCCGGCCGGCCGGACCGGCCGGACAGAATGAATTTCGACCACGTATTCTTGATCAGTGAGTCGAACCAAATCGTTTAAGACCATTTTCATCGAAATATTCGAAAATTACAGACATTTGGGCAAATTGATAAGCACTCAGTTCCGAGGAACTAGAGCGCCAAAAATGGATATCATTATGCACAACATAATGTGAAAAACATTTTGTACGTGAAAATCACCCAGTGGTTTCTCTATATAGCCTATTTATATCAGCTACATTTGCAAAACCTTGATCACAAAGAAGTACCACGACATGATATGAGGCCCACGATCTAACAATATCTTCAAGTAATTTGGAAAGATCATCACGTTTCATTCCACCATGATTGAAGAAATAAGCTAAGGTTGTTTGTTTCTATTTATGAAAAACTCCCCCAGCCATGAAGACCATAACCTTGTCTGCAATATTAGGAGAACACTTAATCACTTTACTTGTATTCTTATTACAGTTTTTTACCGAACATCAAACAGTGATATTACTGATATTCGAAAAAGTTTATTTCACAACACTCAGATTTCACCAAAACTATGTAAAATGTAAAAATAAAAACAAGCACGCCGGTAGCGGACAGCGGGACAGCTGATCACAGATCAGCTGATAAAGCATCACGTGATCCACAAATCGAGCGAAGGCAGAGACATCCTCAAATTTGTGTGGGATTATTCGAACTAATCGAACTATTCTAACGGACCAGACTTTAGTGAGAGAGTTTCCACCCCATGTCCCAAACTCTCAAAAATATCTATAAAATGAAAAAATTATTATTTTGTGATTTTCTTCTGCGTGAGAAACACAGATATTGATCAGAAGCAATCAATCGAACAATGTTGCCTATCAATAACAACGAAACAACATCAACGAAGAAACGTTACGATATAGTTGTTTCTTCGTTTATGTTGTTTCGTTGTTAGGCAACATTGTTCGATTGATTGCATCACAAAATAATAAATTTTTTATTTTATAGATATTTTTCAGAGTTTGGGAGAGAAAACCCAGAAAACCACAGTATCCTTTAATGATTACTTTTATCGAAACTGGTTTTGCATTTGCGGATTTGTCGGCAGCATTTGACACGGAATGGAAAGATGGTTTGATTTTAAAACTTTTAAACTCATTTAAAGTGTGGAAAAATGGTTTGTTTCCTCGAAAATATGCTGACAGATTTGAATAATAGACTCCCACAAGGTTCAGTTTTAGCACCTCTTCTTCTCAATTTATATCTGTGTGATATTCCCGCTACTTCCTCTGAGAAATTCATACTCGCTGATGACATTGCCCTTGCATTTCGTCATTTTGATTTCCAAAGTATAGAAAATAATCTATTTGCAGATTTAGAAGTCCTAGAAAATTACCTATTTCAGTGGCGTTTGTGTCCGAATCCAATTTGGACGCTTCACTATTTTGATGAAAGAAATGAATGAATGTGATATCATTAAGCAGAAAATATGTATTCAGAAGGTATGGAGTTACACCACTTTTACAATGATCGACACATATTGAGAAGTAAATATTGAGATATTGAAATTTGCATCATGACTAGGTAAAAAATTGGTTCAAGCACTGACGTGAAGTCAGCAGCTTTTGCGCGTATGATCTATTTTCCATTCTCCTGTATTGGACACTCTCAATCGAAATTACCATGGTAAATTATATTGTCCATTCTCCTGTATTGGACACTCTTAATTCACATTTAAGTGTCAAATAGAAAGAGAGCGAGAGTGAATGCGTGGCACTCGAATGCATGCGCATAGTTTTCTACCCCTTCCTATTTTCATTTCCACATTACGAAGTTTCACTACTTCCTCGCAGAGGGACTCCACGCACTATTTTTCTATAACTTTCATTACAGGATGAGTATTTCAGCCAATTTTATATGATCGAAATACTACTTAAATTGGCTGTGTTTGACTCTTTGGAAAACTGTCTAATTTTCAGTCCAAACTCTCAGGGTTATTGAACCGAAAAAACTTACGTTTGGGCTCATATTGTAAGCAATGTCATCTAGTTTGAAATTGTAATATGTAATGTCTTCTTATGAATAATGCACACTTCAGAAGTTAATAGCCGAAGTTCATAGTCCGAAACATTCGAGGATTTTTGACCATTAGGTACTCAGCCATCCCATTTTTTTTCATTTCAAATTTGGTATAACACTACTGGTATATGTCCTAACAACATCCCGCAGTCAGAGCTTGAGAGTTATATTTTGCGACCCAATGACTCTTGTTCGTCTGCGATGACTGGTCTAAAATGGTTTCGTAGATATACTCATTTGCAGTTTTTTTGTTCCATCAATTCCAAAACCTATAAATCCAATCGAGTTGAATGTGGTTTCTAGGTGAAGAATAACAATTTCATGGTTCTTTGCAGAATTTCGAGAATAACGTATCACTGGCAAAAAATATGGAATTTCAGATCTAATCCAATAAAACCTGGTAATTACTCAATTTTGTATTTTCAAAAATCTGATATTTCTTGAAACTATCCGCACATACCTTTTAGTAACCATTTTACAATCGAGTACTGAATTTTCGCTCGATCGACTTTGTATGAGGGGCGAATAGACATGGAACATACGCGCAAAAGCTCCTGACGCCAGTGATTTTTAAGGAGTGCTACTGTAACTATCTGTTGGTGAATGTCATCGTAGTTGTTCGTTAGTATTGTTCATTTTTATTTTCCTTAATCCTTATTTCTTGCTATTGTTGTTGTTGTAGTTTGTTTTAAAATACAGCTCGAATTGTATTAGGTTCTATCAAGACTATTGGTTTTCTTCAGACTATTTACTGTTTGAATCGAAATTTGACACCAACAACTAATGTTGGCATAGTTTTTTCCACCGCCACACCTCCCAAAGCCTACTTATCCAAAGGATAACAATTGAAAGCTCTATATCACGAACATCACTTCTGAAAAATATCAAGTACTTATGCTAGATTATTGAAATATTAATTTCAAGCTCTATCGTAATATGCAGAAATATACGGTGTAGCCTCTTTGAAAGGAATATTTACATACCGATATCTGATGAAATATCGATACGTATGTCGACATGCGGTTTTCGCCAATGAGTTTCTCATGAAAATTGTTCGTCAGATAGCGACATCAGTTTTCGTCTATCTAGTACAGAAATAGGAATTACCCTCTAGAAGTAAGATTTAGCCAACCCTGTACCTTCAAATTCGATTAGTTCATAATGAGCAAGTGTGACTAAACTGATCTGGCCTTTCACGAATACGGTGGCTAAGTTTGATCGAGCGGCATTGTCAAAGCGATGGGTATAAAAATTTGTCAGACCAATTTCTCCCTTTGGTCCTCGATCCTACGGTCTATTTCGTTTGTGGTTTACCTTTTCTTTCGGGAGCTCATTTTCAAAGCTAACTTCTTCACCACATGACGAACGAATTTTTTGTCGGAAAGGGGCATTTAGGAGATATTACCTCTCCAAAAAAACAGAGTCATCAAATTACAAAAGATATGGGATGCTCAGTTGTGAATATCGATGACGCTGTTGTTTGTTTTTTCGTGAAGTAGTGTGAGATTCGACAATAAGTTCTTTGTTGAAGTTTTTTGGTTTCCAATGTTTTATCGTGCATCAACGATGAGTTTTAACAGTGACGAATGATCGGTGATGAAAGATGGACTAGGGGTAGAAAATCTTGCAAAAACATTTCCATTTCTATCAAATGTGCATTCCAGAGCTGTAACGATTACTGAAAAAAAGTGCCTCGAGTACTAAGCAATTAAAACAACTACTGCCCCACTTTTTGGCACGCTTGTTCAATTTGGCAATATCTCTATAATTTTCGAATTTTAAGCCGCAAATGGTCTCAAAAGATTAGTTTCAACTGATGAAGAATCCGTGGTTAAACTTAATTCTGTCCGTCCGTCTGCACGATTAATCTCGAAAGCAAAGAGTTAGAGAGTAGAAATTTACAAGGTATGTTTGGAATCCATGTGAGCTGGTTGAGTTCGTAAATGAGCCAAATCTGTCAAATGGTATCGGAGATATAGACTTCTGAAAAATACTGATAATTAATGTGAATTTCGTAATTTAAACTTATGTTGTAACTGAACTTTGATAACTTGTTTTCCAATTTAAAATTCCAGAGAAATATTGACATGTTACATATTAATCGATCAAGTGTTAATTGAGAACTTGGCTTACATATCATAGACAAGATATATCAATTCTAGTTCATTAAATGCTCTCCATCACGTCAAAAACCAAACACTGTTGACAACTTCGCTGTTCGAGTATAAAACCAGTGGACCAGTGTACTGGATTGTTGGAATATTTCGGCAATATCTTCATCAATATTGATCCGATGGAGTTCAAATAAAGAACTTCATTGTAAAATAAGGTTTTGAAGGCTTTCGCAGAATTTCAACGATATCTGATACAGAATTCTTTCAAATCTTTTTTGATTAATTATCCAGTCATGCGACCCTCAGTCTTCATGTCGGTATTTTTCAAATAACTACTGCGCTACAACAAAATCTCAGGTAGCTATAACTCTGAAGCCACTGGGTGGATTTTATCCATTAATGAACTTAACCACATTTGGACTCCAAACCTACTCTGAACCTTTCAACTCTCCAACTCATTTACTTCGAGCGAAATCGTTCTAACGGCCGGCCAGACAGAATCAATTTTGACCTCGGATTCTTCGTCAGTGAGTTGAAACTTAGCGTTTGAGACCATTCTCAGCCAAATATTTGAAAATTACAGACATTTGGACTAATTGATATGCTCTGTTCACCTGAACAGCGCGCCAAAAACTTGGTTGAATGGATGGCAGAAACCCTTGACATATTTTAGACCATAATGCTCAAAAAATTACCATTCATCAAGAAATAACCAAAAACCAATTATGATACATAGTAAATCCGTCAAAGAAAAAGCAAAATTAACTATGTGAAAAAACAACGAAATATTTTCAAAGTATGAATTATAAAAACAAACTAGAACGTAAATAAATATGACGTCTGTTATACGTAGGTAAGATGACATGAATGAACAGTGAACACAGACAGACACAGACATTTAGAATTCACATTCTGTGAAAACATAGAATTACGATGAATTATTGAAATTTTGAATAATCATATCTCCGAAAGTATTAGCGTATTAGAGTTCAAATTGGCATCAATGGATTCTAATGATGGAATTGCATCTTAAAAAAATTGAATTTGAAAGTTTTGATATAGAAAAAGAAATTTTTTCTCGTTACTCCCAAAGCATTTGGCCGATTTTGCCCAATAAAGAACTTAACCGAGATATGTATCTCCCAAACCTACTCTGAATATTTCAACTGTCTAGCTCATTGTGTTCGAGAGTTATCGTATCTACCGTCGGACAGAATAGATTCTGACCACGGATTCTTGATCAGTGAGTCGAACTAAATCGTTTAAGACCATTTTCATCCAAAAATTCGAAAATAACAGACATGATATGTCATCGATAAGCACTCTGTTCCGAGGAACAAGAGCGCCAAAAAGTTTGTTTAATGAATCGATCTGCTGATTGCTTACCTAAGCTTCATTATTTCGATACTTTCTTTACTGGTGGACTGAGGAAATTCAATATCAAAATATATTCGTTGAATCGTAAACGCGACAAAATATCGAAATTTTTAATACTTAACGTTTTTATTAACATTTGGACCGTTGATAATGTTTGGCTCTCTAAAAAGCAAAAACTACAGTTCACAATTTGACAAGAAAATGTGTTTTTTTCCTAACCTATTTATTTTGGGTCAATAGATCATTATTTATGATATCTCACCTAAGCATCTTGACGAAAGCCGTTTCAGAAAAACCGCAGCATCCATCCAATGAATTAATAAAACTCTCCGGTACATAATTTCACTGCTCGAGAATTTTCCAGTTGTTCCACGAAACGCGAAAAAACTTTCCTTCATGCCTCTCGGATTGAGTACGAAACCATTGTGTTGCGTCCATCGATAAAGAACAAATATTTTCAGCACGAAAAGAAAACAAAGACGCTGAATATTTTATAGGCCACATAGACCGACGGGCAAAAAGAAATAAGAACAATGGTGTTATAAACAATGTCAAATTAAAATATAGAAATAGAAGGTTGAAATAATATATACCGGTCATGCCTCTCTTATGTCTTTTTCATTTCGAGAGAAGTTGCATTGCTGGTTGTTTATTACTGTTTTAGCGGTTTCAGAGATTTGTTCGGAACTTTATTGTTTCGTGTTGGTATTTAAAATCTATTCATCGAATTTACCCACAGGAGTATCGGAGATACTTTTGAATATATTTATTACGAATTTTAGGAAGTAGAATTGAGTAAAAAATTGGTTCAAGGTCTGGCGTGAAGTCAGGAGCTTTTGCGCGCATGCTATATATGGGGCAATAGAACATGCGCGCAGAAGCTCCTGACTTCCCCTCAGTGCTTGAACCTATTTTTTTTTGTGATTTTTCGAAAAATTTCTAAGGGTAAGGTTCCTACAAGATTTTACAGATGTCTTTATGTCGATATTCTACAACAAGTTACCAAGCTTCAATTCGATCGAGAATATATTTTTTGAGCTATCCAGGAAATAATATTTCAGGTGGGTATAACTCCGAAAACGTTGGACCGATCATGCACAAAAACGAACTTAACCCTCCCATTCAGATGTGAAACCTACCCTGAAAATTACAAGTCCCTACCTCCTTTCGTTCGGAAATTATCTAGGTAACGGTCACCCATCCAGCTCCTGAACTCACACAAGGCTGCTCGTATATCCAACAATATGGCTCTGATCATGTTCAAACTTGAAACTTGGCAGAAGAGTTATGTTCTGAAGGCTGTCGCAAAATTTCAACGATGTCGGACGAATAATTTCTGATATATAGAATTTTTTTCGAAAATTTTCAATGATTTTTTTAAAATTTTCTAGTGGTGTGATCCCCACCAAATTCCGCAAGAATTTTTGCGCTGGCATTCCACATCTAATGACCATGCTTCAATTGGATCACTTTTGTATTTTTTGAGTGATTGAGGAAATAACAACCAAATTTCAGATGGGTATAACTCCAAAACTATTTGGCCGATTATGCCTATAAACAAACTCAAATGTTGCATTCAACTACACATCCTAACCTGAAAATTTCAAGTCGCTATCTTTTTTGTTGATATGATTCTCACAAAATTTCACGAACGTCTTTACGTCGGTATTCTGCAACTAGTTAACAATTTTCATTCTGATCGAATCTATATTGTTTGAGTTATCAAGGAAATAATATTACAGGTGGGTATAAACAACAAACTTAACTCCCCCATTCGTAGACGCATCCTACGCTGAAAATTACAAGACCTGAAAATTTCAAGTCTCCTTCCATTTTCAGGTTATCGTGACATAAATAATATTCTTTAATAATTATTTTAAAATGTTCTAGTGAATCGCTTCTCACAAATTTCGACAAACGTCCAAAGGTTTGTATTCTACAACTACTCACCAAGTTTCAATTCGATCGGATTAGTATTGGTTGAAAACAAAATTATCACTCGGAAACCATTGGGCCCATTAATGAACTTGTCCGTCGAATTAGGACGCGCCACCTACTCCGAAAATTTCGAGTCGCTGTCTCTTTCCTTTCTCAAGTTATCGTGGCAACGGACGGCCAGCCGGACAGAATCAAATTTGACCACGAATTTTTCAACAGATAGTCGAACCCAATCGTTTGAGACCACTTTCGGCAAAGAAATCGAAAATTATATACATTTGGGCAAAATGATAACACGATGTTTCTCAGAACATACGCGCAAAAAAGGTTGCCAATCTTACATAAATGGGTTCATTATCTTCTTGATATATTCCCATTCTTTACCATTAGTTTCCACTAATTTTATTACTTTTTCGCAGAGCACATTTTCGCTGTAAGAAAAATATATTGAAAATTCTTCCCAAAATAAGTACTATAGAAATTTTTAAGGAAATTTATATTGGATACATGACAAAATAGAATATAAAAACATACTTTGTAATTCAAAACATACTTAGTAATTGCCTTGAATTTAAATAAAATATTACTCAATATCTTTTCGGACCGATTAATCAGTATTACCTCAATTGTGACGATCTCAAAAAATATTAAGTGAATATGCAATATGATTTCCAGGGCTAGAAGAGATATTCCAACTCTTGCTAACCAATCCTAATATACGTACCCTCTTCCTCAGTGAAAGGTGAGAAAATCGAAGTCACCGCGTTGAACAACAAGCTACAGAGCAACAGTGCTTTATTTCCTCAATTCAGAGATTTCAAAATTATATAAATTGTAGATCGCAGAAATTGCGCTAAAGGAGGTTCAGCATATCAACATAGTTATTTTCTAAATAACTCAAAGAATAGCCAAAGAATGCCGACAAGTGAATTACTGAGAAAATTCCTGCGGATCGAATAACTAGAATTTTTTTTTTAATTATTGAAAATAATTGACGAAAGGGGGAAAGCCCTGTGGCAGGAGATTTGGCACTCTTGTTCAATTTTTACCAAATCATATCTCCGAAAGTATTGGTTTCTCAGAGTTGGGAATCAATGGATTCTTATAATAGAACTGCACCATAAAAGAAATTAAATTCAAATAATAGTTTATTTATCAAGATTAAATGAGCAATCTGCAATTAATTAACATCGTGGAATGGGTTGTTGCAACTTACAATCGGAGCATAGTTTTCACAACTCGGAAAGTATCATCGAAATGTCTAGAGCAAGGCTGGAAACAATCATAGCAGATTATGCATTCATTCCTGATTTAGCAGGTATAGGCTGAGGAGCAAATTATTTTAATAGTTCAAAATATATTAATAAAATACAATCCACTTTTCATAATTTAATAGTTCTTACCACTAACAGAATCATTCTGTGTTATGAGCCTTAACTCAAGAAAGAATATTTGATACACAAATGTAGATCAATATTTCAGCATTTTTTTACTAGCAACGTTATGAAACTACTGAACTTGTCTTACTACTTAAGCAAGTAAAAGGTAATATCAACCTCTTTGGTCAACGAAAAGTAATTTCTTTTGATGATTCCATTATGTTGTTCTTTCCTATTCCTTTCATAAACTACATCATTAAAATGATCAAATTCCAGATCTTTTAAAACGTCAATATTATTTTTGGTATCAAAACAATCTTGTATATATTCACAAATTCAAGATGCGGAACATTGTATTCCAACACAAAATATATAATTATATAAATAAACTAGAAAATGAATAAATATGACGTCTTTTATAGGTAGATAAGATGACATAGATCAATAGTTAATATAGATAGAACACAGACAGATATATTTCGCATTCTATGAAAACATGGAAGTCTGATGTATTATTTCGAAATTTTGAAAAATCTTATCTCCGGAAGTATAAGCTTGTGAGAGTTGAAAATGACATCAATGGATTCTTATGATAGAAGTGCATATTAAAAAAAAATTGAATTTGAAATTTGTGATATAAAAAATTCTTGAATTTTCTTTTCTACTTTTCGGCCATTCGAACAATACAGAACTTCGCATGCATATGAAAGTCATGATTCTACAATTTGATGCTAAATTTCAGATAGATCGAGTGATCGGTTCTGGAAAAATGTTTTTAATAAAACTGCCATAACTCCTAAACCCCTTGGTGGATTTCACCCGTTAACGAAGTCGTCCGAGATATTCACGCTCCAAACCTACCCTGCAAATTTCAATCCTCCAACTCTTTTTGTTCGAGAGTTATCTTGCTTATGGCCAGACCGGCTGGACAGAATTTATTTCGACCACAGATTCTTGATCGGTGAGTCGAACCAAATCGTTTAAGAACATTTTCATCCAAAAATTCGAAAATTACATTTGGGCATTTTTTTGGGACATTTGGCCAAATTGATAACTGTTCCGAGGAACAAGAGTGCCAAAAAGTCCATATCTCAGAAACTAGCCGCCAAAATCGCTGAAATTTTGCGAGAGCCTTCAAAACTTAATTTTACGACCAAGTTCCAAGTTTGAACACGATTGGATTCATATTGTTGCAGATAAGAGCAGCATTGTGTGAGTTGCGCATCCGTATGCGACAGTTAAGTTCGTTAATAGGCATAATCGGCCGAATGGTTTCGGAGTTATAGACATCTGAATTTTTGTTTTTATTTCCTCAATACCCCAGAATACACAAATCCGATCCAATTAAATCTCGGTAATTACTTGTAGAATGCCGATGCGTGAATTTTCTCCGATACTGATATTACTTGAAAAGTTTTTTATTTTTTCGTATAGATATTATTGGATATTTAAAGAATTTAAATTCATATAGAATACATATGTCAGAATTGAAAATTCTGTGATCATAGACGATTCTCTCGTTACTGAAGACCATTAAAATGGTACAAAATGTATTCATATCTTATAAAAGATGAGGAAACGGTCTATATCGATGGTAAATTCGGATAAGAGTATCCAATAGAGGTGAATAAAATATTACTAACAGTAAGTTGGTCAGTTTGAAGTTAAATTTTAATTTTTTCCTTGAAATATTATATATTTGAGAAACTCTGCTTGATCTACGTCGAGTCGATCGGGCATAGTTATAGCGTGAATTGACAATGGAACATGTGCGCAAAAGCTTCTGACTTCACGTCAGAGCTTCAAATAATTTTGGCTTCAAATTCGAAAATGGTAGACGTTTGGGCCAACGTATACGACTGCCTGGTACGAGTGGCAAAAAAAGTTTTAATTTTTTTTTAAATTTATTAGTATTATTATCATGGTTTTCAATGCAAAATTTCATTGTTAGTACGAATACTGATTATATTTGCATGTAGTTCGAAAGTGCAGGATGTATCCTTAGGTGATCTTTCCGTTGAAATTGGCCTGACAAGACAGCAGCCTATCTTAAGAAGTTAACTCCTTCGGTAATAAATCAAATATTAGAGTGTATTACTCTCTGGACTGCTCTAGGCAGGTGAACTACTAAAGTCGGGCTCGTGGCGTCATGCTTGGAAACAAATGACTGATAGAGCGAATATAATACAGAGCGTTGCTGCTATTAAATAATTATGATCACAGTACTTTACAGTAATCACATGGTTAGCGGTACAGTTAGGTCTGGATTTGAACTTTACTGGTCTCGTTTGTATAAGTTTAGCCGAGAATAACGAAAATATAAGGGAAATATGTAGGTACCTTTCTGTATTGAATTAATGTCAGGCTACTCTAGGGGAGCTCAATATATTATTCGGAAATACTCCAAATCACGTAATACTAATAAGTAAATAAGAATTGCCAGGCTCCCATGAAACGGCGGCAAGAAAGACGTAGTGATAGAAACTCCTGAACGGTATTCAAATTAAAGCAAATGAGAAAAGCTCTGACGTGAAGACAGTCCATTCACGTCACATACGAAGTCGATCGAGCTGAAATTCAGTACTCGATTGTAAAATGGTGGCTTGACGGTATGTGCGAAATTTTAGCTGATTCTGACGTATAGTATCTGAAATATAAATTTTTTTAAGATAGCTGTAAAATCGATATAGTCCGTTTTCTCCTCAGCTTTTATAAGATATAAATACATTTCGTTACATTTCAATGACAGACCTGAGTAATGAGAGAATCACAGGATTTTTAATCCTTACATATGTATTCTGTCTGAATTGAAATTCGTTAAATATCTAATAATATACCAAAAAGCTTACGCAATTTCAGGATATGATATTCACGAAATTCCACGAAATTCGAGTTGAATTCAGTAGATATACTATTCATCAAAGTTATTATCTCAAGTGAAATAAAAAAAAAGCGAAAATAAACAATTTCGGCTACAGGAATTGATCCCTGTGCCTTCGGCTTATGAGCTCCTCGGAGCTATTAACACCATGCACAGATTTACAATGAAAGCCAGGATCTAAGAGAATGTCATTAATAACCTTCGATATATTTTCACAATATTCTAACTTGAGGATTCGATATTCGCGAAATTCGGCGAGAATTAACGCGTTGGCATTCTACAAGTAATTACCGAGTTTTAATTAGATCGGATTGCTATAGTCTGAGATAAAAAAGAAGTAACAACAAAATTTCAGATGGGTATAACTCCAAAACTGTTTGGCCGATTATGCCCAACGGACGAACTTAAATGTCGCATTCGGATGTGCAACTTACCCTGAATTATCGCTATTTCTTTCCGTTCTCAAGCTATACTGAGATACTCGTCAAGTTATCGCTAGATATAAATATTTTTTCATAATATTTTTAAAAATTTCTAGTTATATGGTACTCACAAAATTTCACAAACTACTATGCGTCAGTATTCTATAACTAGTTACCAAGTATCAATTCAATCGGTATTTTTTGAGTTATCGCTAAAAGAATATTCCAGATGGGTTTAACTCCGAAACCGTTTGGCCGATTATGCCGAACAACGAACTTAAATGTCCAATGGGGATGCGCAACCTACCCTGAAAATTGCAAGTCACTATCGGTTTCCGTTCGAAAGTTATCATGGCAACGGTCACCCTTCCAGCTACTGAACTCAAACAAGGTTGCTCGGATCTCCAACAATATGGATCCGATCGTGTTGGAATTTGGCTGTAAAGTTAGGTTTTGAAGGATTCCGCAAAATTTCAGCGATATCAGACGATTAGTTTCTGAGACAATTAGTTCTCGGAAATCGTAGCGCCGCTCATGCCCATTAGTGAACTTGTCCGTTACATATCGTGACAACGGACGGCCGGATAGAAGCAAATTTGACTTCATCAGTGAGTCGGACCTTGGTTTGAGACCATTTTCGGCACAAATTCGAATATTATAGACATTGGACAAAAATGATATTTCACATGCACACAAAAATAGTTATGATAATAATATTTCATTATTTGGAAACAAATTCATCTAACTTAGAAAAATTCTATTTCTACAATTCGGCATATACACGATACAATAAACTCCTCGGAAAAATGAGGTTTACTAGTGGCCGCTGTCTGAGGAATATAAAATGTGGTTTATCTTTCGTTTATCTGTCCAATTCAATAGAATTCAGTAGACAAACTAAAGATAAACTCCATTCAAATGCGTCAGAAACCGGCCGATCTTGGAATCATTGTTGAACAACACCTCGAATAGGACCTACAAATAACAAACATTGTCAAAAATTGGTTCAAGCCTGTGGACAGGAGCTTTCTGGCGCTCTTGTTCAAACTTTGACACATCATATCTCCGAAAGTATTGGTTTCTCAGAGTTGGGAATGATATCAATGTATTATCATGATAGAACTGCATCATAAAGGAAATTCAATTCGAAAAATAGTTTATTTATCAAGATTATATGAGCAATCTGAGAATGAGAACTGCACCATGGAAGAAATCAAATTAAAATAGCTGAAATGAATTTGACTCTCTCTTATAGAACATGTATGAGTATTAACACAGATCATATAATAATCCATAGATAGAAGAACTATAGCATTCTGTGAAAACATAGAAGTACGATTCATTATTGAAATTTCGAAAAATCATATCTCTGAAAGTATTAGCTCATGGTGAAATTGCATCTTAAAAAAAATTGAATTTGAAATTTGTAAGTGAAAACAAATATTTTTGTTTTCGTTACTCTGAAACCATTTGGCCTATTTTGGACAATAACTTAACCGAGATATTTATCTCCCAAACCTACACTGAAAATTTCTACTGCCTAGCTCATTCTGTTCAGGAGTTATTGTAGAAACAAAATTTAAAAATTAAAATTTTTTTTTTACACTTTGCGGCAAACCGATCAATACAAAACTTCGCATGCTCATAAAGGTCATTATTCTACAATTCGATGTTAAATTTCAGATAGATCAAGTGATCGGATTCGGAAATATTCATAAAAAATATTTTTACTAAAAATGGCCATAACTCCGAAACCGCTTCGTGGATTTCGCCCGTTAACGAACTCATCTGAGATATTTACGTTCCAAACCTACCCTGCAAACTTCAATCCTCTAACTCCTTTCGTTCGAGAGTTATCGTGATAACGGACGGACTTGATCAGTGAGTCGAACCAAATCGTTTGAGAGCATTTCAGCCAAAAATTCCAAAATTACAGACATTTGGACAAATTGATAAGCACTCTGTTCCGAGAAACAAGAGCGCCAGGGGAAAGCCCTGTGGACGGAAGCTTTGACACATCATATCTCCGAAAGTATTGGTTTCTCAGAGTTGGGAATGATATCAATGGATTCTTATTATAGAACTGCATATTGAAAGAAATTAAATCAAAAAAAGTGTCAATTGAAAAAAAAGGGTTCCAAAAATTATTAATCGATTTTGACCACGGATTCTAGATCAGTGAGTGAAACCAAATCGTTCAAGACCATTTTCATCGAAAACCTCTAAAATTACAGACATTTGGGCAAATTGATAAGCACTCTGTTCCGAGGAACAAGAACACCAAACATTAAAACAACAAAGCAACAATTAAATTGGTAAACAAATATTTTCCGACATCAGGTGACAGTCAGCTCACTTATTTATTTCTAGACTTACTATAATTTATGAAATATCATACTGAAACTTTGAAGTCCAATAACTCAGAAACGAAGCCTCATCGTCAAAAAAATTATTTTACGTTTTATCAGGAATATCAGTCTGTATACATCACTTAGTATTTCGCCTCGAGTTTCGAATCACCCTGATGTATAGCTCAATAAATGTTAGATGGTCAAATATCCAATATTGACTTAATCGATTCAATATATCCGCGAAGTTCAGTTGTAATAATTATCTCACCAATGCACACAAAGGAATCTTCAACGTCGTAACAAATCAACCGTGCGATAAAATCAACGCCGAAATCAATTACTTTGGATCGTTCCCATTATCACCATTCACTCCGGTGATCACCTCAACCCGTTTCTTCTCCGTCTTCTACCTGTTCTAAAGTCCTACCTCAAAATCACATTCAGACCCATAGCGGCGTGTATAATGACTGCAATAAGCTACTGTATATGCCAAACCGCACAAAATTACATCCACACCCCGTGTGTGGCTATCGCAGCTTTTTAGGCCAATTTCCCAAAACGGTCCACGTAAAAAGCAAAGTGGTACGTCCCATCACCTTGCACTTTGTGGTCTTGGGAAGGCCAGCTGTCAATGACGTGATCGTTCCATAGTTCACTGGTTTGAAATCCAATCATCTCGTTCCTTGCCCGTTTCACATGGACATTCATGTCGATAGCCGACAAATTAAAGGTACACCTGCTTATGGCTTAGGCTATTTGCTTAATCTCGGCATGGTCTTAAATAAGAAACGCATCGTTAGGCAAATAGATTATTTTATGGACTGGGGAGAATCGGTCTGAACGAATGTAAAGAGTGCTTAAGTTATCAGTTCGTTCCATTGAAGGTGTTGATAAGAGGACTTTTCGGAAAGTGTGATCGGGTTAACTCGATCACACTTTCCGAATAGCCCTATTTTGTTAGATGGGTTGTTTTGAATCAACTGCAATTGTCAATTCTATTCTATTTATATGCCATCCTTTTTATTGTTCCTTAATCGGCCATATTCTCTATCTGTTCACATTTATATTGAACATTAATACATTGGCATAGTCATCGGCATATTCTTAAAAATATACTGTATTTTCTTGAATAAGGTGGCTCCATTGAAAACACGTATACCGTGTGGAAAAGCCAAATGGAATAAATTAATTATCTTCGTTACTGTACTTATTTATGGAAAATCCCGGAACAAGTCAAATTCAAATTTTAAATTGTCATTCTTCTTCGCAAAAATGTGAACCCTACCTTCAACCCCCTTCGAAAGACAGGTAAAACCCCAAATTTTTCAAATAGGAAGTATGTGCTTGTGATACATCGTTTAAAAGGTCGCATCATTCTCTATTCAGAAATGTTATCACTTTTATGTTTTTTGCAGGACTCAAAATAAAAAAAATAAATAAAAGCATGTGAAAACTGACATTTATTATAATATTCCCTCGGATATTCCCAAATCTTATTGTTATAATATTAAAATTATTTGCCTTCAAGATGTGATAGAAAGAAAATGAACAGAAAATAAATGAGATTGTGTTTTCCAGATGGTACCATGAAAACTGCGTAAAACACTATCTGTGGCAATGTTAGTTTCTTCATAACGCCCTCGAAAAATTGTTTTTTGCTTATAAGTTGTAGTTTATAAATTGTATAATTTGTGACTGAATTTCATTAACTTCAATTTTGACTAATGATTCGATTAACGGAAATGGACAAAATAACAATTTCACAAATGATTGGTAATGGAGAAAATACCAGAACACAAAAAAAGACGCTTGTTTCATGAGGAATTTCCGAATTTGTCGCCTATAACCCAAGGGACAATAAGTAAAATAGAGGAGCAGTTTCACGGGTTTGGGCATGTAAGGTAGATTAAAAAAGTAGCTGCTAATACACTGTGCGAGGATGTGAAATTAAATATGATGCTCGACTTTGATGAAAATCCACATAAATCGAGAAGAGATGTTTTCACAACATTCAATGTCAGCCATATATCGATATATCGAACGTATTAAAAGAAAATAAAACGCGCCCCTATAAAATTATACCTACCCAGGAGCTCTTGGTGGACGATTTTGATATAGGAGAACTTATTTATGTGAACAAATGATGGACTTGTTGGATAACGATATTATCCAATTAGAAGACTTTTTGTTTTCTAATGAGTGCACTTTTTCTCTCAATGGCCATGCAAATTGTCAAAATTGCCGCTACTGGTCTACCGAAAATCCTCACTGGATGAGAGGAACACACGCAATTCCATCGAAAGGATAATGTTTGGGAGGGAAATGTTCGAAACCATATCATAGACCCCTTTTTCACTGGGGGCAATTTGAATGGCGATAAATATTTAGCTCTACTTCAAAATTATGTCGTTCCAACTTTGGAAAATTTATATCCTGATCAAGGAAATCCTCAAGTTCCACGGAATACGATATAGTCCAAACAGGATGGAGGAACACCACATTACCAACGCAATGTCTGGCAGTGCCTCGATGCAATATTTCCAAATCGGTTGATAGGAAGGCGAGGAACGATCGAATGGCCAGCGCGATCCCCAGATCTTAACCCATTAGATTTATTCTTGGTTTCCAGAATGTTTTCAATATTTCTCAATATAGAATTAGGTTTTGAAGGCTCTCGCAAAGTTTCAGCGATATCGGACGGATAGTTTGAGGAACAGAATATTTCTTATAACTTTTTTGGAATATTCTAGTAACACGATCCTCACGAAACTTTGCATATATCTTTGTGTCGTATTCTAAAACTAGTTACCAAGTTTCAATTCGATCAGATCTGTATTGTTTGAACACAAAATTTGTACACCGAAACCGTTCGGTCGATTATGCCAATTTACGAACTCAACCGTCACATTTGGATTCACAATCTACCCTACAAATTTCTAGTCGCTAGACTAGACGGACAGAATTGAATTTGACCTAGAATTTTTCCTAAGCGGGTCGAACCTAATCGTTTGAGAACATTTCAGGCAAAAAATTCGATAGACATTTGGATGAACTGATAGCCAAGTGTTCCATTAAACAGGCTTGCAAAAATGAACTATTCATAACTCATTACAACATTTTCCAAAATGATAACTTATGCAGTCCATACACGCTCAATATTATTGTACAATATTTTGGTTTGTGCAATTTTACTGATCGTGTGTGAGCGATATTTTCAATATCGCACACGTTGCGCAATAGCGCAATATATTCCTCAATCATCAATATCGCCTCCATACGATACTATTTTTTGCACCAACCAACATATTGTACAATAATATTGACCGTTTAGGGGCCACGGTGAATATATTTTCCAACACACATTGCACAATAATATTGAGAGTGTATGGGCCACTTAAATGCAGTTTTTTAATCACACCTATTGGTCAGAGACAAAATTAGTTTATCTATCTCTTCTTTGGGTGAATTGGTCCATTCGTCAGAATGACAATTCCCTCGTGATTAAACTAATCTGTCATTATACGAGCAACATGTAAACGAGTTTGGTCATGCATCGAATAGTTCTCACCGACTGCTCCTGCGAAGGGACGCACGATAGATTGAAGAAAATCATCAAAATATTGCAGAGCTCGTGTTAAGATGGGGACTGTTCATTAGCCAATTGGGATTCTCTCCTATACCATAAGAGTACCACCTGAATATTATCTCAGATGTCAATAATACAGCTCTGCATTCATTTTAATTAAACTATACTCAATTTTTGACCTCTACGAACCAACCCCGCAAAACTTTGAAACACTCCTGGGTCCACAAAGGATATATAACAAGAAATCAAACAGAAAAATACATTTAAAGAAAACTTAAACAGACAAACTCTGAGGTGTACAGTCTGCAATTCAAAACACTCCGCAAGTCTATTAAGACAAAAATAAAAATTGTAAACCAACAGTAGGTATCTTACAAAAACTGATAACTCTATAGAAGAAAATCCTGCAAAATTCTAGGCATTCGTTCAAAACAAAAAAAAGAACTTCTAGAACAGCTGGTCTGCTAAAATATTAAAGTTAAGAATTCAGTATACCTAAAGAGATTGTTACAGTGCTTGCTAACTGTTATCACGGTTTATATGTAAAGCCCGAAGATTCCATGAAACACCCCATCTCAGAGCCATCAAATAATCCAGTTATTAGTCAGAAATGTTTAGTAAACAGCGCAGTCTTCAATGCACTCAAAAAGCTCGAACCAAAACAATTGTGTGGCCTTGATGGGATCCCTAGCTACGTGATCAGAGACTGTGCATATGCAATTACTGAACCACTCAAAATAATATTCAATCTATCCCTGAGGTCAAAAAACTTTCCACACTTGTGGAAATATTCTGAAATATGTCCCATATTCAAGTCTGACTCTTTTAAAGAGGTCACAAATTATCATCTGACAGCTTTACTGTCGGGCTTTTCCCAAGGACAAAAATCTTATCCATTTTCTTTCATTTGCAATAAATATTATAAACAAACTTTCGGTATGGCCTTGGGTCCCCCTTACACAATTATTTTTCAAAATTTTGTGCTAGATATGTCGATGCGTATTGGAAGTTGTTCATGAAAATTTTGATGTAAATGAATTCTCAAGTATCTTAAACAGTAGGTAAATAACCATCTATTATGTTCACCTTCGAAATGTAAAAGGACGCGGCTACAAGTCATTCTTAGATTTGAAATTAGCTAGAGATACCTCAAATTCAATCAGCTTTGATATCTTTAGAAAACCTACCAATTCTGATATTTACATTTCATCTATCATCTGATTCAGTTGCTCCCTGGTCACATAAAGCGGCCAGCTTACATTTCCAGGTCAACCGGTTATTTAAAATTACACTAAGCAATGTACACTTCAAGAAAGAAAGAAAAATGATTTTCCAAATTGCCGAAAGAAACGGGTATGGTCATCAACTAGTTGAGAAAATTATCAACAAACAAAAAGATAAAAATTTCTTCTGCATAATAACCCTAACGAAAGAAATAAAAACGGAAAAAGGTTTGCAAGCTTTCACGTTCCATTCGAAAACAAACAACAAACTCCAATATATTTTTTAAAAGGTTAATGTAAAACTGGGTTTCAAAACTTAGTACTCGGAAACTTGTCCGTCGTATCTGGACGCGCCACCTACCCTGAAAATTTCAAGTCGGGCAGAATCAAATTTTAACCTGAAATTCCTCATCAGTGAGTCGAACCTAATCGTTTGGGACCATTTTCGGCAAAAAAAATCGAAAGTTGCAGATTCTACAGGTGGCGAGTTTTAATTGGATCGGATTTCTATATTTTGAGTTATAGAGGAAATAACAACAAACATACTGATGTTTATAACTCCAAAGCCATTTGGCCGATTTTTCTACTGGCGAACTCAAATGTCGCTTTGGGATGCGCAACCTGCCCTGAAATTTGCAAGTCGCTATTTCTATCCGTTCTCAAGTTATCGTGGGATACATAATATTTTTTATATATTTTTTTTATTTTCTATAGACATGATCCTCACATACGTTATGTCGGTATTCCACAACTAGTTACCAAGATTTAATTGGATCGGATCCGTATTTTTTGAGTTATCGAGATAATATTCCGAAACCATTATGCCAAACATAGAACTTAACTGTCACATTGGGATGCGCAATCTACCCTGAAAATTGCACGTCGCTATCTCTCGGAAGAATATATTATGATATATAGAATTTTTTTCAATGAATTTCAATGATTTATTTTTTATTTTCTAATGATTTCATCCTTGTAATATGCTTGAATTGAATCGGTTTTTTGTTTTATAAGTTATTGTGTAAATACCTAACAACAAAATTTCAGATAGGTATAATTCCAAAATCATTTGGCCGATTATGCCCATTAACAAACCCAAATGAGGCATTTGGACGTAGAATACGTGGTTGAAATTTCTTGGTTAAGATCTGGACGACCCTGTATAACATAATAATATGTTTTGATAATATTTTTCAAATTTCCTGCTGAGACAATCCTCATAAACTTTCACATACGTCTTTATGTCGGTATTCTAACAAGTTTCATTTTGATCGGATCTGTATTGGTTGAAAACAAAATTTTTTCTCGGAAAGCGCTGGGCCGATTATGCCCATTAATGAACTTGCGCGTCGCATTCGGATGCGCCACCTAGCCTGAAAATTTCAAGTCGCTATCTCTTTCCTCTCTCGATTTATCGTGGCAACGGCCAGCCGGCTGGACAGGCTCAAATTTCACTTCGAATCCTTCATCAGTGAGTCGAACCAAATCGTTTGAGATCAATTTCGGCAAAAACTCGAAAGTTACAGACATTTGGGCAAAATGATAGCACGCTGTTTACCAGAACATACGCAACATACAGGAGAGAAAATGGAGATCTATCATGTTCCGGAAAAATAATTTTAATGATTGATGGTTCAAAAAAATCTTAGAGGGGAATCAAGTGAGGATATTTTGGAAACATTGCCGAGTATGTCAACAACATAAGCAGAAAATCAAACATAAGAAAGACATGAAGGCTCAGTCAATTATAGTACAGGAACTGTCAGATAACCAATTGTCTGATAACCAATTGGACATTTACATGAACATAGAATTAAAAAAAATGTTCGATAGCTGTATGGGCAGGGGCTTCGGCGATCTTGTCAAACTATACTAGCGAGTAATTATTCAAACTTTGACAAATCATATTTCCGAAAGTATTGGTTTCTCAGAGTTGAGAATGATATCAATGGATTCTTATGATAGAAGTGCATCTAAATAAATTCAAAACGTAGGTCTATGACTCACCTCATATGTTAGATTTACATACCGCAGTAAATTATAATTAGAGCATTCTATGAAATCATAAAATTACGATTAATTATTGAAATTTCGAAAAATCATATCTCCGAAAGTATTAATTTGTTAGAGTTGAGAATGCTGTCAATGGATTCTTGTGATGGAACTGCGTCTTAAAAAATTGAATCTGAAATTTGTAATGTAACAAAAAAATTTTTTCCGTTATTCCGAAACCACAAAATCTTTTATCCAATAACGAACTTAACCGAGATAATTATTTGCCGAACCTACTCTGAAAATTTTAAATGCCTAGCTCATTCCGTTCGGTAGTTGTCATGTTAACGGCTGGACAGAATCGATTTTGACCACGGATTCTTCATCAGTGAGTCGAACCAAAACGTTTAAGACCCTTTTCAGCCAAATATTCTAAAATTACGAACATTTGGGAAAATTGATAAGCACTCTGTTCCGAGGAACAAGAACGCCAAAAACAGGTAAAAGCTGCATTAGCCAGGCTCATATGTCTGAAATCTGAGGAAACCTGAGGAAAAAAAGTGGGAAAGCTCTGTGTACAGGACGCTCTTTTTGCGCGCGTGTTCCGCAAGGAACAGCGTGCTACCATTTCGTCAAAATGTCTGTATTTTTCGAATTTTTTTGCGAAAATGGTTTCAAACGATTGGGTTCGACTCCTTGGTGACGAATTCAAGGTCAAATTCAATTCTGTCCGTCCGGTCCGGCCGGTCGGCTGTAAGCTCGATAACTCTCGAACAGAACGAGTTAGAGCGTTGACATTTGCAGGCCATGTTTGGAGCGTAAATATCTCGGACAAGTTTGTTAATGGGTAAAATCCATCAGGCCGTGTCGGAGTTAAAACGGTTAGTTAAAACGTTTTTTTTCAAGAATATTTCCGAAACAGATCACCTGATCTATCTGAAATTTAGTAAGAAATTGTAGAATCATGACCTTGGTATGCCTGCGAAGTTTTGTATTGATCGGATGGCTATAAACTAGAAAAAAAAAAGTCAAATATTTGAAAATGAAATTGAAATTTTGTTTTCACTTTAACTTGAATAATACTGATCCGATTGACTTGAAGCTCGGTATTTGGATGTAAAGTAACGACGAAAACACTTGTGCAAAATTTCGTGGGGATAGCTTGAGTAGAAAAAAAAAATTTACTATTAGCGAAATATTTTGCTTGAAATTCCGAAACCAAATATCGGATTGAGTTCAATTTTGGTACTTCGTTGAGCAATGATGACCTCTTGGGGTGTGCAATTCTGCATTTCACTGAGAACAGACCACTAGGAGCCTAAAAAAAATTAATAATTTAGAACTTCCAAACTGGACAAATTATTTCAGTTCGAATTCCTACACGGAATATCTAACATCCGGTGTGAACATATTTTGACGGGTTTTACGCGTTTATCTGAATCAGTGCGATATGTACGAGGGCAACTGATTAAATATGGACGAGGATACTGCGCCAATTGAAGTAATGCGTGAGCGATATGTGGAATTTTAAATTGGTTTTCAAAATTTTTCTGAACGGTGAACAACTGGGAGTGGAACTGGACGGCCATATTAACAGCTCATGTCAATTCTGTGAGTTTGCGAGCCAGTTTCGAGGAGACAGCGTAGTTTCCGAGGTGTAGCGTTAATAACATAATCCTTGGGGGCAATATTGAAATTCATAATGTCTCTTTCGGGCATTTTTCGTTATTCGCATGAGCAGACGAGAACTGATTTAACTGCTGCAGTTTTCATCTGAGAGGATTAGGGTTTTGAGGTGGAGGATGCTATTCCTCCATAAAAACTACTTGTGAGGGTCCGCGCATGTGTGGATTGAAGATGTGATATCCCCTGAACTACAACTGGTGTTGGTGAATCGGAATTTTGTGCGAGGTTTGTGATTTTAAGAGGACTTCTAGCCACGAGTGGAGAGGTGACATGACTGTTTTTGGGAAGTATAGGATATGTTGAGAGTGGTTTAGGAATATTTCTGATGGGTCTAGTGCTGAGCCTATATTGTTAACTTGTAAAAGAAAATTCATGACAATTCTGTACACGGACAATACAGTTTGGAGGAAATGACGTTTTTTCCGAGTTGGAGTGTCCGTACCGTGGCCCTGGGGCTAATTTTGAAATTAATAATACCTTTTTGGGCCTTCTTCCTTATGCGCATGATGAGGAGTGATTTAACTGCTGGAGTTTTCATCTGAGAGGATTGGGGTTTTTGGCGTGGAGGATGCTATTCCCCCAAATAATCCCCTTGGTGAGGGTCTGCGCATGCGTGGATTTAAGATGCGATATCTCCTGAACCACAAGTGTGGGAGGATCGGAGTTTTTTGTGGGATGTGTGATTTTGGGAGGACTTTCAGCTGCGAGTGGATTGCGCAAGCACATAGGAAAAGTGACTGTTTTTACGTTGCATGGGTTATGTTTGGAGTGGTTTAGGACTATCGATCATGGGTCTGGTACTTAGACGTTTTTGTGAGGTTTTAAAATAATATTCATGGCAATTCTGTGCACGGACAAGTCCGTGGTGGAGAAATTACTTTGTTTGCCCGTTGGAGTGTCCTGGGGCCAATTTTGGAATTCATGTTACCCGTTACGGGCATTTACGTTATACACATGAGCAAACGGGAAGTGAATTAACTGCTGGAATTTTCGTCCGAGAGAATTGGGGTTTGGAGGTGCAGGATGCTATTCCTCCATAGAATCCCATTGGTGCCACTGAGTGTCCGCGCATGCGCGGATTGAAGCTGCGATATCTCCTGAACCAATGGTGTTGAAGAATCAATGTTTTGTATGAGGTGTGAGAGTTTGAGACGCCTTTCAGCCACGAGTAGATTACGCATGCGCATAGGTGAAGTGGTTCTTAGTGGGTTGTATGGCTTTTGTTGGGATGATTTGTGTCTAGCGATCATGGATTTGGTGCTGAGGTTTCAAGAGAGCCGAGGTTTTAAGAGAAATTTCATGGCAATTCTGTGCACCAACAAGTCAGTTCAGAGGAAATAGCTTTACTTTCGAGTTGAATTGTCTGTATCGTAGCACTGGGCCAATTAATGAATAACTATATTTGGAAGATCTATATTAAATTACGTTCAGATTTGGAGAATAGGCGTAATCAATTACGTTCCCAACGGTGGTCCCATAAATAAATTTTTTTTTATTTCGATCTACGGTAAAACTAATAGCCAGACTGTATCGATAGTAAGATTTGTTAAAGGGACTCAAAAAAATATAAAAAACCACTGACCTGAGGTCAGTACTCTTTGGCGCGCGTGTTCACGGTGGCTAATTTGAATTGAATTATGAGTGTTTCAAGCTCATTGGATACAACGAGCCGGAGATCTACCCAGATGGTAGTTGACACCATTCACTGTCGGGTCAAAATTAAGAGTGCTTTGTCTAAGCTGGCATAAGGATAGAGTAACGAAGTTGACAAAGAACACAACTGACTTTCCCTAGTCGCACAAGCTTCTAGGAGCTTCTGAGTTATCTCCTTAGGGAAGACTTGGGAGGGTCAGTTTAATCATAATCATATTTATAGCACGCGCGCCAATTGCAGAATGACTTCATAATGAAAGAGAAAGGCTAAAAGAGCATTGACGTGGGGTCAATCTGTTTTGGCGCGCGTGCTATAAATATGATTATGATTATACTGACCCTCTCAAGTCTTCCCTAAGGAGATACCTCAGAAACTCCTAAAAGCAGTCAGTTGTGTTCTTTGTCAACTTTGTTACTCTATCCTTATGCCAGCTTAGACAAAGCGCTCTTAATTTTTGACCCGACAGAGAATGGTGTCCACTACCATCTGGGTAGATCTCCGGCTCGTTGTATCCACTGAGCTTGAAACACTCATAATTTAATTCAAATTAGCCACCGTGAACACGCGCGCCAAAGAGTACTGACCTCACGTCAATGCATGTTTATATTTTTGTTGACGCTCTTGTTAAACTACTAGCGAATAATTATTCAAACTTTGACAAATCATACCTCCGAAAGTATTGGTTTCTCAGAGTTGGTAATTATATCAATGGATTCTTATGATAGAACCGCATCATAAAAAATGTAATTCAAAACGTAGGTGTATGACTCACCTCATATATTGGATTTACATACATCAGCAAATTATAATTTGAGTATTCTATGAAGATTGTTTTTTACAAGCAAGCCAAAGCAGACCGGACTCACGTCAGTACTTTTCCAACTTTTTCAATTTATGTTGGCTTTCTCTTGTAATTATATATTTCTGTCGTGAAAAATCATTTTATTTTCAGTCATTTCCTGCTTGCTTTCGTATAAGTCGAGATATACAGGGTGAGTCTTTAAGTTGTACATTATTTTTAACCATAGATTCTTATCATCACATGAAACACTTTTTTCATTTACCATTTTTCCAAATTCAGCTCAGGTAGAAAGATACAGGCTGTTGAAATTTAAAAAAAAAATCTTTATTTTGTAGCTTTCACATCCCTATTGCGAATGAAATGAATGTTTATGTGAAGTTTCCTTTAACAATAGTACATATTTTCAAACTACAACAACAACAAGTTTTTTCCAACTTCTACTGGTTTTGTAATTATAGACTCGTGGATTCATAAATCTAAACGAAATTACCATAAAGAAAGCAGATGAAGTTTTTCCTGAGTCATTTCAAGAACACTCAATAATTTTAGATCATTAAACTATTTTCATCATTTCTCCATAAACTCACCGTTTTCGAGATATTCTCCATTGAATGTTATAAAATGGGAAACTCCAGAAATTTCACTACTTTTATGGATCCGCCCCTGAGCGTTGGCTTCCTGAATCAGGCTGTAAACCACGATACCGTACCATTTTCTCTCCAGCATTAATGTCATAGATAATTTATATGCAGGAATGTACTAGCACATTGTGAAATCTTCAAAGGCTTATAACTTTTTAGCTGAGCTGAATTTGGAAAAATTGTAAATAAAAAAAGTGGTTTATTTGATGAGAGGAATCTCTGGTTAAAATTAATTTACGACTTTAAGTCTCACCCTGTATATCGTAAATAAATGACTAAATAAATAAATTTATAGATCCTGTTAGACATACAGCATGTATAGGACAAGTCAAGAATAGAAACAATGTTCCAAATCAAAATTGAAAATCACCATCAGCCAAATATTCATCAACAGGATAATAAGCCCTTGACAACATTAGCTCTTTTACCGTCCTTCTGAAGCACAGAATATCCAATGGTCTCACCCCAACTGGCAGGTGATTAAACAATTTTATACCCTGGTAATAGGGCGAACTTTCAAATTTAGCTGTTCGATGCATTGGTATATTCAAGGTTTCCGAATTCCTGGTACTGTAGCCATGAAAATCGGAAACTTTGACAAATTCATCTACATTTTCCTTTACATACATGAGACATTTATACATATATATACATGGGAGTGTAAGTAGTTTATAGCTCGAAAATATGGGTCTGCATGACACAAAAGGGCCAAGATGAAACATCATGCAAATGATTCGCTTCTGTGTAACAAATGCCCTTTTCGAATCAATCGAATTGCCCCACAAGAGAACACAGTATGATATATAACTATAAACCAAACTATAATATACACTAATTGCAGCATTAATGGGCAGCGAATCCCTTATCCGGCAAATAGCATAGAATGATTTGTTTAGCTTTTTACATAGATTGTCAAAGTGTTAAAACCATCTTAGACTCTTGTCGACATGCAGACCCAGAAACTTAACACAGTCACTGGATACTATTTCCGTATCCTCGCAGTTGACAACAAGTCTCATATCTAAATTCCTTAAATTGAAATAAATGCATTCAGTTTTACTGCATTTTAATATATAATAGCATTTTGTCGACACCAGTTAGCGAAACTGCTCACTATGAGTTCGCCTTTGACAGAGAGACTAAGACAGAGAAAATAATCTGCTGTGATCACTATAGACGTATCATCCACATATATAATTATTCCAACTTATTTCACTGAATTAGGTAGGTCATTGATGAACAGTAGGAATAGGAGAGGTCCCAGAACTACCCCCTGAGGCACACCCATTTCAACGTCATGTTTATATGACCAACAATCGCCAACCTTTACCTGCATTGTTCTGCCAGCAATGTAACTATGCATCCACTCAAGAAATATTCCTCTAAACCCCATATTATACATCTTGTTCAGAATAAACTTGAACGAGATCCAGTCAAACGCTCTGGTAAGATCAAAGAAAACACCCGCTATATAAAGACCATCATCTAGGGACTTTTAGAGGATCTCAGTGAGATCGACAGCCGCTGTTTGAGTGGATCGACCCGCTCTGAACCCATGTTGTTCATTTGTTATTACTTAATATTTAGTCAAATAATCCGTCATTCTCCCAAGTATGATCTTTTCAATTACCTTCGATAAAACACTCACAATAGAAATTGGACGATAATTTGTATATGAGGATGACAGTCGCATGTTTGATTACTGTTGGAAATCTACCCGAGGAGACTGATCCATTTATCAGGTGTGTGAGATGTTCTGACACATATAAAGATATTGCCTTAAGAATTCTAGCAGGTAAATAATCCAATCCAGTACACTTTTTAGTTTTTAATGCTTTTATAGCAAATAGGTCAAACAAGTGACTAAATTATAATATAGCTGTGCATTGTCAATAATTATTGGAATTTTTGGAAAAAGTGGTCATTGAGTGGATGACTTGTAATTGACTTCAATTGTAAGTCTAACACTTGGTCAAATATAAAGTTATAGGTAAAATGGTTGGGAATGTATGTCCTCTTCTATAGCTCACTATTGTTGAAATTGAATCTTTAATGAGTTTAGCACTTTAGCATGACAAAAATATAGGGACATTTATCTTAGGTAGATCTTCTATTTGAACATAGCATTTGAGTATGGGCAAGCACAGTGACTTAAAAGCTATACAAGTTTAGTAATGCGCATTATCATCTCATCATAACTCATGGCAGTTTCGTTGAAATGTTCAGAAGTATGATTATCATTATTCTTTCCTGTACAGGGTATCTGAATAACACCGTAAAAATGTAGGAGGTGATTCTGTGATAAAAATGAAGCTGGGTTTTTGGTATAAATTTGTTTGAGAAACCTCCCTCCAGAAAAATTACACCCCTTCGAAGATTAAGAAAAAAAATGCTTTCTATTTTTTACTTTCCCTGTATATTTATTTATGTATTTATTATGATTCTATACAACAGGTCAATTACATCATAGAAAACTTAATCTAATAGAAACTTAATCTAATAGATAACTACACCTGAGTGTACCTATGTGAACAAATTTATACATTATATTTAACACAGCAAAGATGAATATTGCCTTCACAGTGAAAATCAACTCTTGAGCGGAGAAATAAACTACACAATTTATACCATAACGATTATTGAGCTAACACATTTAAAATATTAAATGTGTTAGCAATTTTTTTTTAATCATTCATTGAAATATGGAAATAGTCAATGGTTGACGAGCATGCATCACAGAGCCTAAAAAGCGGCACCAGTCTCATGGTAGTGGTGCGAGCGTTTGGAAGATAAACCGCCGTATTCACAAAGCATTCAATTCCGTTAAGTCCTAACTGAGGTTCTCAGTTAAGGATAAATTGGGGATAATAAGGGACAATAAGGGGTAAAGTTGGTAAAACAGGCCTGTTTCACCACCGTTGAATACGTAAACTGAGGTTGCGATTCATATTTATCCTCAACTGAGGACCTCAGTTAGGACTTAACGGAGATTCAAACACTCAACAATGCTTTATGAATACGGCGGATTATGCAGCATTTTGATGGGGGGCACTACGTGGGACCAAAAATGAGAGCCGGCTTAAAATTTCCCAACAGTCTATCTTGTCATGCAAAATTTTGTACAGCACAATCAAAATGAAGTTATTTCGCCTTGTTTCCAACGAGCACACCTCATAACGTTTGAGAAGCTCAATCTGGGGAAAGCCCTGTGTAGGATAAATATGTTCTGTCTTCAAATGGAAATTTTCTTTGAATGTCTCTAGGTTATCTTTATGCATATTATAAATTGGGGACCAGATAATTGCAGCGTATTCTAATTGCGATCTTATCTGAGCATAATAAACAGATTTAAGTGCACTCAAGTTAGTATTATTATTAGGTATATTAAGCTAAAGACACGAAACTTGGTAGATATTATTTGTCGATAAAACTACACATTTTGGAGTTTTCTCAACTCTGAAGTATTCTTAGAAGGGCATGAAATGGTCAACCCCTAAGATATTTTTTCTTTTTTTTTTAATACAAATTTTCCTTTCATAAAAACATGGCTGAAAAGCCCAATTCATTCATGAATTCATTTCGAAAACTTAAGCATTTACGAGAAAATCATCAATGTATTGCAATATCATCTTAAATAGCATTTTATTGAACAACAGCTAACCAAATTATGATTCTACTAGGCTAAGAATTCTTCAACTAAAACAATGGTGAACAAACAGTGAACAAAAAACTGTCAAATATCGAAAAAACAATTATAATAAATCTTGAAAATGACCACCTCCAGCTTCAATACAAGCATTTACTCTTCTCCTCATAGAAATGCGTATCCGATGAAAAATATTCCTGGTGAATTTCTTATCGTATCACACCCTGCTACAATGCGGTTTCGCATATCACCGATATTTTCAACTGAGGTTGTGTATACCAAAAATTTCAGATGTCTCCATACGCAAAAATCCAAAGTATTAAGGTAAGGGGAGCGGGCTGGCCAGTTTACAGGTCCTCCTCGACCTATCCATTAATCGGTATACAACTCATCACGGCGAGTTCTTGCACGTATACTAAACTGGGCAAGTGCACCGTCTTGCATAAGCCATAAATGTTTTGCCTAATTGAAGGGGAACCTCTTCAAAAAGAACAGGTTATTCTTCAAGGAGATGAAAATATCAATATGAGACGCCCTTTAATCGTAGCGGAAGAAAATGGGGATCAATTAAATGATCGTCAATAATTCCGAGCTACATATTCGATGAAAATTGATATTGATGATTGTCTTCAATAAAATCATGAGGATTTTCGTCAGCCCAGAGCTGATTGTTATGAAAATTTCTTATACAGTCTCTTGAGAAATTCGCCTCGCCAGTAAACGAAAGAACTCTGGTGCTTGGCCAATTATATTAATAAGCCATTGACAGAAAACCACACGTGGTGAAAATTCTCAATTCATTTAGGCCTGTAACCGTTGAAGATGATGAGGATACAACAGTTGTTCTTTTAAAATTCTAAAACCAACGGAATGGCTTACATTTAGGACACGAACTTTTTTCCTGGTACTAGTTTCTGGAGAGTCTTGAATTAAATTAACTACGGCTGCTTCTACAGCTGCAGTTCTAACTGGCCGAGTAAGACCAGGAACATAACTTTTTTTTGCGCGTTCTAAGAAACATCGCGTTTTCATTTTGCCCAAATGTCTGTAACTTTCGAATTTTCTGCCGAAAATGGTCAAATTTGATTCTGTCCAGCTGGCCGTCCGGCCCTTGCCTCGATAACTTGAGAACGGAAATAAATAGCGCTTTGAAATAGTCAGGGTAGGTGGCGCGTCCCAATACGACGGACTGAGTTGTATTATTGAAACTTGGTGAGTAGTTGTGGAATACAAATCTAAGTACGTTTGCGAAATTTTGTGAGAATCGTATGACTAAAAAATAAAAATAAATTATTAAAAAATATTATTTGTGTCACGATAACCTGAGAATGGAGAGATATAGCGACTTGAAATTTTCAGGTTGGGTTGCGCATCTAAATGCAACATTTGAGTTCGTTTATAGGCGTAATCGGCCGAACTGTTTTGGAGTTATACCCATCTGAAATTTGGTTGTTATTTCCTCAATCACTCAAAAAATATAGACTCGATCGAATTGAAACTTGGTAACTAAACATCGACATAAAGACGTATGTAAAATTTTGTGAGAATCGTAATCCTAGAAAATATTTAATTAATTGCAAAAAAAATAATTGGTTCAAAAACTGACGTGACGTCAGGAGCTTGTCCAATACAGGAGAATGGACAATAGAACATTCGCGCAAAAGCTCCTGACTTCACGTCAGTGCTCGAACCAATCTTTTCAAAATTACCACGTTCCCGCAAGCATAGGTGAATAGTTGTGGACATAGTATGATAGGGAAATCTATACGTTGTAGGTACTGTTCGGCATAAAGTCTTTGTGCTTCTAATGCATTACCGTTAGCACGACCGTCTGTAAAATGCATACCTATCTGCTTTTTCTAAATTCGAATATGTAAACATATTTTCAATCAAATAATACTACAATATACAATCATAAAACTTGTCAAACACTGCACAATACTGGTATCGGTATTATTGTGTTAATGAATGTCATTGCAAAGCACAATAAACTACCTGATTGCATTTTTTTCTCGTAAATAATCTTTAAGTTTTCAAAAAATCTTGTAGAGACGAAAAAGTTAATATATAGGTGTATGAATTGAGCTTTTCTAAAAGGATAATTTGTATCCAAAAAAAGTTGTAAAAAAATATCTTAGGGTTTGACTATTTCAATACCTTCTAAGCATACTTCAAGGTTGAAAAAATTCCAAAATGTGTAGTTTTGTTGACAAATAATGTTTACCAAGTTTCGTGTATCTAGCTAAATATATAGGGAAAATAAAAAAGGGAAACAATTTTTGTTGGTAATCTTCGTAGGGGTGTAACTTTTTCGGGCGGAAGTTTTTAAAAATATTTTATACCAAATACCCACCTTAAGTTTCATGACAGAATTACCCCTTACATTTTTTTGGTGTTATTCAGATACTCCCTGTATATTCTACTCAATCAATGGTTTCCATTACCTTTATATTCATCCAATATATTATTAATATGAATATTATGCAATGTGAACCTTCCTGAATTGTTATATGGCACTTTCCCTTCAGTTGTTTCCAAAGCTGAAAGTAATTAATTCATTCTGTAGTAACCAACTGTTGATGAAATTCAATCATTCTCAGGGGTGCATGTATTAGCCAACACACCCTTATGTTCTTAATTGGCAGTTTCCATTTTCCCATGCTATCGGGCATCAGTTAACGGAAATTCCAAAAACGATTTGATCACAAAAATTGAAATTCCTTTATTTTGAGTCAGATAAATTTGAATTTCAGATTTAGAAAATAGGGCGTCATTCAGTATCGAATCTGAAATCCAGAGTTACCAGAGATTTTCAAGGGACACACTTCAGTGAATGGTGTGGGAATATTTTCGACATGTTCGCATTAATTATCTACAGAGAACTGATATTGCTCGCAATTCGAATGCCAATTCGTTATATTTTTGGCAGGTGTCATTTATGGTATATCTCCAGAATACAACATTTCAAATGGGCATCTTCTGGAAATTATTGAAATATGCATTTCAGATAAATAAATAAAATATCACCAAAATCCACTCGTTCTTGATTCGATATATCCAATGTCGAAATAACCAAAGAAATTGTGTGGAGACATCTCTCCGGATTGAACACCTCTTCGGCCCCGGGATATGATGGCATATCAACTCTTCTTTTGAGTCGCTGTGCGAAAGCAATTGCAGCCCCTCTCAGCATTATATTCCGTAGATCTTTATCCTCTTCTTCACTTCCTTCCGACTGGCTTTTCGCCTGTGTGACTCCTATCTTCAAAAAAGGTGACAAGCTCTAAACCCATAACTATCGTCCAATAAGTCTCCTGTCGCCTACTTTTGGTTTTGGAACGAATAATTTGTGAGCAGATCCTGAAGTTTTCTCTCAAACACAAGGTAATACCTGACCAACAACACGGATTTGTTCCGGGGCGCTCTATTATCACAAAACTTATCTCCTGTATGTCTGACTGGACCAGAGCGTGAGATTCCGGACTGAATGTGGACGTGATATATCTAGATTTTTCGAAAGCATTCAACAGGGTTCCTCATGGCAGACTTCTAACAAAACTCAAACACCTGGGTATCAGAGGTGGACTGCTGAACTGGATAGGGGCTTATCTTTCAAATCGCTCCTATCGTGTTCGAGTGGGATGCGAGCTCTCTTCCAGTTCTTGGCAGGTGCTTTCTGGTGTACCCAGGGATCCGTCTTGGGTCCCTTACTGTTTCTTTTGTACACTTCCGATTTGCCACTTCAAATAAGATCTTCTCTCGCCCTTTTCGCCGATGATCTTAAAATATACAATTCACCAATAACCAATCATACCATGCTTCAAGATGACCTGGACAGCTTGAACAACTGGTGCGATATCTTAATACTCCCCCTCAATATAAGTAAGTGCTCCATTCTGCACATCAGCAAGAACAACCCTCGTCGACCATACAACATCGGTGGTCAGGCTCTGGTTTCCGTGGCCCAACTGTCCGACCTTGACATTATAGTCTCGGAAGACCTCAGCTGGCGTACCCATATTGAGCATATCTCTTCCAAGACTAAACAACTTACGTACATGTTCTATAAGTCATTCAGGGGTTGCAACAACAGGCCATTTGGCACTTCATTCAAGACATACATTCGCCCCACTCTTGAATACGGTGGTCCAGCTTGGTGGTGTACTACAAGAGGCGCGGCTGACCTACTCGAAACCACACAAAGATGGGCAACTCGTATTGGCTGTGGACCCATTCGACCTACATACCAACAGCAAGTGGAATCCATGGTACTGACTTCATTCCTGGAGAGGAGGGCTCGCGGGGACTTGATATTTTCATACCGAGCTATTCGCAGATTTTTGGGGGACAAGATCAGAGACATTTTCACCCTAAACAGCAACAATCTTAGGAGTCATGCTTACAAACTGAGGCGAGAAAACTTCAAAACAAATCAGCGTCAGAGTTTTCTAGCTAATAGAGTTTTCAGCGACTGGAATGGTCTTCCCGACTCCGTAGTGCAAGCTCCTTCTGTCACCGCTTTCAGAAACAGATACGACGGATGAAAGTCAGCTCAGCTAGGGGGTCACTAATGTTCATGCAATAGTTTCAACATTTCAGTGCCAGTTACAGTGATTGTGATTTGTTTTTTCTATCTCAGATACTTTTTTTTTGTCTTTTTGGCGCTCTTGTTCCTCGGAACAGAGTGCTTATCGATTTGCCCAAATGTCTGTAATTTTGGAATTTTTGGCTGATAATGGTCTTAAATGATTTGGTTCGACTCACTGATCAAGAATCCATGGTCAAAATTGATTCTGTCCGGCCGGCTGGCCGTCCGGCTGGTCGTTAACACGGTAACTCTCGAACGGAATGGGCTAGACAGTTGAAATTTTCAGAGTAGGTTTAGGGGATAAATATCTCAGTTAGGTTCATTATTGGGCAAAATCGGCCGGGTGGTTTCGGAGTAACAAAAAAAAGATATTTTTCTTACATTACAAATTTTAAATAAATTTTCTTGAAGGTGCGGTTTTTTCGTAGGAATCCACTGATGTCATTCTCAACTCCAACAAACTAGTACTTTCGGAGATATGATTTTTCAAAATTTCAATAATTATTCTCAATTCTATATGATTTCATACAATACTCTAATTATAATGTCCTGATGTATATAAATCCAACATGAGATGAGTCATAGATCTACGTTTTAAATTTAATCACGAAAATTCTTGAGAATTGACGCACAGAAGCCAAATTGAAAATGTGGGAAAATCCTGTGGACAGGAGCTTTGGCGCTCTTGTTCAAACTTTGACAAATCATAACTCCGAAAGTGTTGGTTTCTCCGAGTTGGGAATGATATCAATGGACTCTTATTCAATTTATTCTATTTTATGATGTACCTATATCATAAGATTCCATTAATATCATTCCTAACTCTGAGAAACCAATCCTTTCGGAGATATAATTTGTCAAAGTTTGAACAAGAGTGCCAAAGCTCCTATTGAATGTTTGGCTGAAAATGGTATCAAACAATTTGGTTCGACTCACTGATCAAGAATCCGTGGTCGAAATCGATTCTGTCCGGCCGTCAGTTAACACAATAACTCTCGAACGAATGGAGTTAGAGGATTGAAATTTGCATGGTAGGTTTGGACTGTAGATATATCGGAGGAGTTCGTTAACAGGCGAAATCCATCAAGCGGTTTCGGAGTTATGGCCGTTTTTAGTAAAAATATTTTGTATGAATATTTCCGAAACCGATCCCTCGATCTATCTGAAATTTAGCATCAAATTGTAGAATCATTACCTTTAGACGGATGTTAAGTTTTTGTGTTGATCAGGTTACCGTAGTGTGAAAAAAATTTTTTTTTAAATTTTTAAATTTTGTTTCTACAATAACTCTCGAACGGAATGAGCTAGGCAGTTGAAAATTTCAGAGTAGGTTAGGGAGATAAATATCTCGGCTAAGTTCGCTATTGGACAAAAGAGGCTAGATGGTTTCGGAGTAACGAAAATAACTTTTTTTAACCTACAAATTTCAAAATAATTTTTTTTAAGATGCAATTTCACCATAAAAATCTATTGATATCATTTTCAACTCCAACAAGCTAATACTTTCGGAGATATAATTTTTCGAAATTTCAATATTGAATCGTACTTCTATGTTTTCACATAATGCTATAATTATTCTATCTATGATTTATTATATGATCTGTGCTCATACTCGTACATGTCATCCTGTTCTATAAGAGAGAGTCAAATTCATTTCAGCTATTTTAATTTTATTTTTTCCATGATGCAGTTATCATTATCAGATTGCTCATTTAATCTTGATAAATAAACTATTATTTGAATTGAATTTCTTTTATGATGCTGTTCATAATGAATCATAAGAATACATTGATATAATTCTCAACTCTGAGAAACCAATACTTTCGGAGATATAATTTGTCTGTTTGAACAAGAGCGCCAGAAAGCTCCTGCCACAGGGCTTGAACCAATTTTTTTTCTCTTTCTGAAATTTCTCACCAATGTTTCATGCATACCAGTTGCATTATTTTTCTCTTTGAGTTAATAGGTTTTTGTACCTCAACTTTTATTCTTGTAATAATAACAATAATAATAATAAACAAGGTGAGTCTTCGTGTTGTACATTAAATTTCCACCCTAGATTCCTCTCCTTCAAGAAACACCGTTTTCATTTACCATTCTTCCAGATTCAGCTCGGGTAAAAAGTTATAAGCCTTTAAAGATTTTACAATGTGCTAATACATCACTGCACTTTCTTTACCTGTTGGATACAGAAACCCTTACTGGATTCATTACAGAATAATTATCTGAAGAAAGCGTTATCTTTTGATGCTCGAAATTCAATGAAATTGTTTGAGATAATTTATTTACTCACTCAAGTCTTATAAAATAGTTTTTAATAATCTTAATTCAGCATTATTTGTAAAGCAATGTTCCACTATTCCTGAATATTAATACACTGAACTTGAACTTGATTTTCATTCAAAATCCACTATAAGATTATTCTCAATGTCATCAATGATGGATATCATATAGTATCCAACCTCATCATAAACAACATCAACAATTATGTATAAACCATGTCAGTCTATCGCCGAACTCTATAGATACTATAGAGTCATAGACATAATATATTTGGGGTAGGATTCACGAAGATACGTTTAATCTACAAATAAGCAATTTCACTTTAAAATTTAACAAGCCGATTAACGGAATTCGGGTTCCACAAAGATTTTCGATGATATAGCTAAGGTTCTTAGATAAGAAAATCCTTGATCAAAACCGTCAATTAAACGATCAAGGAAAACAGTCTAATAATCGAGTACTTTGAAACCCTGGTGAAATAAGTTTTTGTAATCCCCACTAAAACAAATGGTAGGGGGAGGGGGTACTTTTTGCGCGTATGTTCTGGGGAACATCGCGTTATAGTTTTGCCCAAATGTCCGTAACTTTCGAATTTTTTGACGAAAATGGTCTCAAACGATTTAGTTCGACTCCCCAATGGAGAATGGAGGTCAAATTTGATTCTGTCCGTCCGGCCGTCCGGCCGTCCAGCCGGCCGGCCGGCCGTTGCCACAATCACTTGAGAAAGAAAAGAGCTAGCGACTTGAAATTTTCAGGGTGGGTGGCGCATCCCAATACGTCGGACAAGTTCGTTAATGGGCATAATCGGCCCATTGGTTTCCGAGTAATAATTTTGTTTTCAACCAATATAAATCCTATCGTATTGAAACTTGGTGAGTAGTTGTAGAATATTTCCTAAGCACGTTCGTGAAATTTTATGCGAATCGTATGGCTAGAAAATTTTAAAAAAATTATTAAAAAATATTTTTGTTGTCACGATAACTTGAGAACGGAAAGAGATAGCGGCTTGAAGTTTTCAGGTTAAGATGTGCACCAGAACGCGACATTTCAGTTTGTTTATGAGCATAATCGGCCATACGGTTTTAGAGTTATAGCCATCTGAAATTTTCTGAAATTTGGTGGTTTTTTGTTCCTCATTAACTCGAAAAATACTGAACCGATTGAATTCAAACATGGTGATTAGTTGTAGAATGCCAACGCGGCAATGTTTGCAAAATTTGGTGAGGATAGCATTTGTAGAAAATTTTTAATAAATCATTGAAAATAAAATAAAAAAATTCTATATATCAGTAACTATTCGTTTGAAATTGCTGAAATAATGCAAGAGCCTTCATAACCTAACTCTACTGCCAATTTTCTAGTTTTAATACGATCGGTGAAATATTGTTGGAGATTCGAGCATTCTTGTGTGAGTTCAGTAGATGGGTGACCGTTGCCCCGATAACTTTCGAACGAAAGCAGATATGGACTTGCAGTTTTCAGGGTAGGTTGCGTATCCAAAAGGGACAGTTGAGTTCGTTTTTGGGCATAATCGGTCTAACGGTTTCCGAGTTATACCCACCTGGAATATTATTTCCTTGATAACTCAAAAAATAAATATTCGATCGAATTGAAGCTTGGTAACTAGTAGTAGAAAAGCAACATAAAGACGTGTTTAAAATTTTGTAGGAACCATACCCCTAGAAAATTTGGAAAAAATTACGAAAAAAGAAATTTTAAGAGCCGTACTATTAGAAAATTTAAAAAAATCACGAAAAAAAATTTTTTTATACGGTAACGTACTAATAATGAATTAGATTCCAGAACTGCGACTTTTTACCTTTCATTTGGTGTTTCGTTGACACTTGGGGCTCAAGTGGTATTAAGAAATATACATGGTGTTCCAAAAATGGCTAGTCATCTCAAAACTTTCAAATTTTCAATCTAATACCCTGTATACTTTGCCATTTTCGAATTCTACGACAAATATGGGCGCTAGTTTGAGAGGAGAAATTTTTTTATTTGAGCAGCCGTTTTTGATTACTCCTTGGTATTTTGTAATTTTAACAACCCTTGAAAATGCTTTTATTTGCCTAAAAAATAAATCAAAAATGGGTTCAAGCCCTTTGGACAGGAGCTTTCTGGCGCTCTAGTTCAAATAGACAAATTATATCTGGTATTGGTTTCTCAGAGTTGGGAATTATATCAATGTATTCATATGATAGAACTGCATCATAAAGGAAATTCAATTCAAATGATAGTTTATTTATCAAGATTAAATGAGCAATCATGAGAATGAGAACTGCACCACATTTTCAAATTTTTTTTTTTGACAATTTGCGGTAATCTGGTCAATACAAAACTTCACATGCGTATAAAGGTCATGATTCTACAATTTGATGCTAAATTTCAGATAGATCGAGTGATCGGTTTCGGAAATATTCAAAAAAAATATTTTTAATAAAATCGGCCATAAATCCGAAACCCCTTGATGGATTTCGACCATTAACGAACTTGTCCGAGATATTTACGCTCCAAAACCACCTTGCAATTTTCAATCCGCGAACTCCTTTCGTTCGAGAGTTATCGTGCCTACGGCGGGTCGGCCGGCTGGACAGAATCGATTTCGCACTCGTATTCTTGATCAGTGAGTCGAACCAAATCGTTTGAGACCATTTTCAGCCAAAAATTCCAAAATTACAGACACTTGGGCAAATTGATAAGCACTCTGTTCCGAGGAACTAGAGCGCCAAAAAAACAAGTTTCGTATGACAATTGCCCAAAACAGGTTTAAAGTACCTACAAATAGTAGATAGTCCATAAAACATTTATGAAAGAAGATAAGTAATAATAAAAAATTACCTTGTAATCGATCAAAAATTTCCTGATCTACGTTCACCAAATTTTCTCCTCTCTCGAACTACAGAATTATGCTTTCAATATTTACGTAATATTTTCAAACATTTTCGGGTGTGGTCCCCGTTGCATCGCTAAAATACGAGTATTTCAACCCCAATATTTTTGAAGTTACAATATTCCCTTCTGTCAGTCCTGTCTGAGCATTCGTCTATGGATGAAAAGCAGTCTCACTACTCTCAGATCTCTTACTTCTTGTTCCGTATCGAAATTTAAGACTTTTCTGAGAAAAACTAATTTCGGAGCAAACAACTGAGATTTTTCTCACTTCGCTCACATTTCGGAATACACTTTATTCTCATAATTCTTCGATTGATTTGATAATGTCATGTCATGTCATAAGTTGACATTATGACAATTCATACATAGAATAATTATATCAATCTGTGAAATACGATTTACATTGAAATTTTGAAAAATCATATCTCCGAAAGTATTAGCTTGTTAGAGTTAAAAATGATATGAATGGATTTTTATGATAAAACTGCTTATTAAAAAAAAATTTAATTTGTAATTTGTTTCGTAAAAAAAAAATTTTTTTTTGTTTCCCCGAAACCGTCTGTCCGATTTTGCCCAATAACGAACTCAGCCGAGATGTTCATCCCCCAAACCTACTCTGAAAATTTCAACTCTCTAGCTCATTCCGTTCGAGAGTTATCGTGCCTACGGCCGGACGGCCGGAGCGGCCGGCCGGACAGAATGAATTTCGACCACGGATTCTTGATCAGTGAGCCGAACCAAATCGTTTAAGACCATTTTCATCGAAAAATTCGAAAATTATAGACATTTGGGCAAATTGATAAGCACTCAGTTCCGAGGAACTAGAGCGCCAAAAACGGCAGCTTAAATAAAAATGTTTCATTCACAAACAAGCGTTAAAATTTATCGTTGAATTCAAAAATGATAAAGTGTACAGGGTATCATAGTGAAAATTTGTTAGTTGTGAGAAGACTAGCCTTTTTTGTCACACCCTGTATACTTCTTAATATCTCGAGTTTTCGCGTTAGCATTCTACAATTGATAACCATGTTTGAATTTGATTGGTTTTGTATTTTTCGGGTTATTGAGGAAATAACAACCAAATTTCAGAAGGGTATAACTCCAAAACCGGTTGGCCAATTATACCTATAAACAAACTCAAATGTCGCATTCAGATGTACAACATAACCTGGAAATTTTAAGTCGCTATCTCTTTCTCAGGTTAGGTTAGGTCAGGTTAGGTTAGGTTAGTCGCAATCTCTTTCTCAGGTTACCGTGACATAAATAATATGTTTAAAATTTCCTAGTGCTACGATTTTCACAAAATTTCACAGACGTCCTTAGGTTTGTATTGTACAACTTCTCACCAAGTTTCAATTTTATCAGATTCGTATTGGTTGAAAACAAAATTATTACTCGGAAACCATTGGGCCGATTATGACCATTAACGAACTTGTGCGTCGTATTTGGATGTACCACCTACCCCAAAAATTTCCAGTTGCTATTTTTTTCCGTTCTCAACTTATCGTGGCAACGGACGGCCGAACAGAGCCAAATTTGCCCTGAAATTCTTCATCAGTGAGTCGGACCTAATGGTTTGAGACCATTTCCGGCCGGCCGGACAGAATCAAATATGACCTCGAATTCTTCATCCGGGAGTCGAACCCAATCGAAAATAACAGACATTTGGGCCAAATTATAACGCGATGTTCCTCAGAACATACGCGCAAAAATTGGTCAAGAACGCAATTTAAATGACAGCGTCCATTTTATTTGTAAACCCTCATTTGTTAGTAACCATAGCGTAGGCAACGTTTGCCATTCACAACAACCTTGTGATTATTTGAATATTAAAATGCATTTTGAAGTTAAATGTTATTCCAAATTCGCCTATTTTATTATCAAAATAGGGCAGTTATACAAAAAACATTGTAAGATATTTGTGTTAAAAGTGAATTTATTTTGTTCTTGAAATTGTTCAATTCACTCCGCTCATTTCACGTACTTTTTCACTCACAAAATAAGACAACACTTTTAACACTCACATCATAAATAACTATTATAATCCCCTTCTATTCACTGAAAACAATTTTATTTTGTTCCTACATATTTTTGGGATAATTATTTCATTATTATTTAAAAAATGACAGATTGACTCAGGCGATAGGTGACAATTGGTGACATAGACATGTCTAATGTCTAAAGATCACAGAGGAAAATGAAATTCATGAAAGACAGTTATGTGAATGACAATACTACTAATACGATCTATGGAAAGCACAAAATATAATTCATGAAATAATTTACAGCCACATCAAAAATAAAAAACTGTTAAAAATTCATTTTGTTGAGTGTAATACAGTTGACCAGTACATCTCGATCGTTGAAATATTTTGATATTTCGGCACATCTTCACCAATATATCGAGTTCAAGTCTAAAACCTTACTGTAAAATAATGTAATCGTGCGGTTGGCCGGACAGAATCAATTTTGACATCGGATTCTTTACCAGTGCGTCGAAAATAATCGTTTGAGACAATTCTCAGCCACTCTCAGCACTCTGTTATCCTGAACAACGGACAAAAAATGAGAAATCTATTGATCCTTATATGAACGTCACGTCACTTGACTGTTTTTTGATAATGCCTCAATCGATGATTCTCCTCATGTTCTACAAGAAAGGAATATATGACAATGACAAGCCATACAGCCTCCATTATTGTGATAAATGGAGAACATATTTCTAAACTCTGAAACATGCTGCTACCTGCTGCAATCCCTTCAGCAGTTGACATATCAGATCTATAAACTTGAACCGAACCATCAATTTCCAAAGGACGAAAACAAACGACTGCTTTTTCGGTTCTCCCGGATCATTGTTGCCAATCACAGTAATAATATAATAATTTAATGACTTCCAGTGAGACCCATTAATGATAATCAACACCTTTCTCGATTCAGGGCCCCGTTAAATCTTCGCCGTTCAGTCTCACGTTGAGCTGCGGTTGATCGAGCTACCTGATTTTACATCCGGTCTAAGACCGACTGAGACCACATCCTCCAACTCGATGTAGGAACCAAATGAATTACTTCTTACCAAGGAACAGTTCCCACAGATGGGACAAGTTGATTGTTCTTATTTTTTTTCCCCGCCTAGCCTTCGATGTGTATCAAGAGCATTCCTGTCGATGAGAAACCGCCTTCGGTTTGTATTTCTTGCCCATGTCGCATTTTACCGCAAACGTCGCCGAAATTTTGAGGGGTTTTACACGACTACTTACGTGATTAAATGACAGTAACATCAGAAAACTCAATTTGGAAAATAAGTCTTGTTTTTAGGGTTTCGAACTTCTGCTGGATGCTTCCTGTGTTGAAACGTTCGTGGTAAGTTGAAGGAGGAAAATTGAATCCATTGTCTATTCATAGTTTCTGAAATATAAAATTTTTCAAGATAGCTGAAAAAAAAATCAAAAGTTAACCTTAAACCGACTAAATTACTAATGTTTTATTCACCTCATTTGGACACTCTTAATCGAATTTATCATCGATATAAACCGTTTTCTCAGCTTTTATAAGATATTATTACATTTCGTACCATTTTAATGACAGATTTGAGTAAGGAGAGAATAGTCTATGGTCACAGAATTTTTAATTCTGACTTATGTATTCTATCGGAATTGCAATTTTTGCGCGCGTGTTCCGCAAGGAACAGCGTTCTATCATTTTACAACGATGTCTGTACTTTCCGAATTTTTTGCGAAAGTAGTCTCAAAAGATTGGGTTCGACTCACTGATGAATAATTTGAGGTCAAATCAAATTCTGTCCATCCGGCCGGCCTGTTCGGCCATTAGCACGATAACTCTCGAACGAAAGGAGCTGGAGGATTAAAATTTACAGGGTAGTTTTTGAGCGTAAATATCTGGGACTCTATTCTCGACATCATTCGCAACTTCACGCATACGCCCGGCTCCGAATGGTAGATTTGCGCATACGTTCGAAAAATGGTATTCTTGACAACCCTTCGCAGGACATTGTGAACGGTATCATTCGAAGCTTCAAATATACCTGGCATTATTATTTCGTTCGTTGTTGTGTGTGTTATTAGTTTAGTATTGTGAGATTGTAAATTGTTATTATGGAGACTAAAAATTGTAATAGAAATCCAAATGCATTGTCAGAGCAGATGTGATTATTAATGGAGTTTATGAAGAAACACCCAAACCAAAGCTTCAGAGCTCTCGTGCAGATAACAAAAAGTAAAACAAAATTTCCTATTGGATACTGAAAAGATCTGCCAAATAATAATGAGAGTTAATAAAGTTATTACAAAATGAACTATGACAATTTCTATTATTAGCAGAAACAAAAGGAAGTTTTTTCAAAAAAGTTAATTCAATAATTTTACAAATACTAATATCTACTTTCTTGGATCTGTCCACTAATACAGCTTTGGCCTTGAGTCATCATCATAATCATACCGATTAAATTTTCATCTCCTCTCATACATCATCAAAGAATTTGGTACAAGAAATCGACAGGGCGGATAGAAAGTCATTGAATTATTTCGAGTTTCATTCATATTAAAAAAATTAGAGATGTGAATTTGCATGAGATTTCAGCAATCCTGTCTAGGCATTCCTATAAATAGTAATAATCAAGTGAGTTCTAAACACTTCCTCCTGCATTATAAGTCCGAATATTTCACTGTACCTACTGTATTTTGGACGTTTTATTGTCATAATTTTCACTAAAAATTATCTCTAAGTCAATATCGTCCTCCACCTCTGGCTTTGGAGTATTATATTCAATGCACATATTATGAATGCTACAGAAGGTTTGTAATGTAATGACCGATGATTGAGGAGGCACCTAAATATCATCTTCAGATGCCATTGCGTCTCTCCATTAAACCTCTGGTTATCTTATGACCCATATTGTAATTATATTCAGGGGTACTCCTGATAGGTTCAGCATCCACTGCTGTCAAAAGCCATGGTCTAAGAGGATAACCCGAATCACCAAATAGAAAAAAAAAAATTATACATTTAAAGAATTCCCATCCAATGAGTATTCTTTTACCCAGAATATTATAATTTACATTTAAAACATTCGAATTAGTCCAAATGAATGTATCATGTGTGCTTCCTGGGTATCGTGCTTTCACATTTATTATTTTCAACGTACTATCTCATATCTGAAAATAATAATAATGAAAATGATATTCTTTTCGATTTACTTGAACATGGTAGTTAGATGCGAAGTACAGACGGAAACACTTGTGCAAAATTTCGTGCAACAGCATGAGTAGAAAAATTCAAAAAATGTGCGCGCAAAAGGCATTGACGTGGGGTCAATCGTCTTTGGCAGTGCTGTAGACATGATTATAATTATACTGACCTAGGTCTTCCCCAAGGAGATCCCTTTAAACCTCCTAGGAGCGTCAGAATTCTACTAGTAATTACAAAAAAACCTTAAACACATTCGGATGCGCAACCTACCCTGAAACTTGACATAATATTTTTTCATAATTTTTATTATATTTTCTTGTACGATCCTCACAAAATATATTTCTCACATACATCTTTATGACGGTATTCCACAACTATTTACCAAGTATCAATTCGATCCGATCTGTATATTTTGAGTAATCGAGAAAATAATATTCCAGTGAGTATAACCGCCGATTTCTTTCCGTTCGAAAGTTATCGTTGCAACGGTCACCCATCCAGCTGTTGAACTCACACAAGGCTGCTCGGATCTCCAACAATATGGATCCAATCGTGTTCAAATTTGGAACTTGGCTGTGAAGTTAGGTTTTGATAGGTTCTATATTGTTGAAGATATCGGAAGAATATTGCCAATCAAGCAGCGTAAGGCGAGCTCACTATCGGGATGGCGGACCGCTACCACGATAACTTTCGAACGGGAAGAGATACCAATCTGCAATGTTCAAGGTAGGTTGCGCATACGAGTGCGACAGTTAAGTCCGACAATAGACATAATCGGCCGAACGGTTTTGGAGTAATACCCATCCGAAATTTTGTGGTTATTTCCTCAATAACTCTTATTTAAACTTGGTAATTACTTGTAGAATGCTGACATTCAAAATTTCACGAAATTTCGTGATGGTATCACTAGAAAATTTGAAAATAATCAATAAAACTAATTCTATATCTCAGGAAATTATTCGTCTGATATCGCTGAAATTTGCGACAGCCTTGATATCCTAATATTACATCCCATTTCCGAATTTGAACACGATTGGATCTATATTGTTGAAGATTTTAAAAACATATTGGAAGCCGAGTAGCCTAGGGCAAGCTCAGTAGCTTGATGGGTGACAATTGCCACGAAATTTTCGAAAGGAAAGAGATAGTGACTTTAAATTGTCAGGGTCGATTGCCAATCCGAATGTGACCTTTGAATGAATTAATGGGCATATTCAGCAAAACGATTTCGGAGTTATACCCCTCTGAAATTATTTCCTCAATAAAATAAATATAAATCCGAACCAATTTAAACTTAGTTATTAGTTGTAGAAGGCCTACACACTAATTTTTGGCGAAATTTCGTGAGGATCATATATCACTAGAAAAAAGAATATTATTTTTTTTTCAAGAATTTTATATTTCAGGAACTATCTGAAAGAATTGGCTGAAATTCTGTAGATGCCTTTGGGCGCCATTTCACAATCGAGTACTAAATTGCAACTTTATCGAAGTTGTATGTGAATAGGCAATGGAACATGACCTGCATGCAAAAACTACAGACTACAGAATGTTTTAGTGTTAGCCCAACCACCTTTTCGTTTCATTGTCAATGAGAAGTTTTGAACTCTTGTGATATAATATTATTCAAATTTGGAAAATTGAGAATAAAACATTATAAATTAGACATTTCTTATCGCTCCCTTTCTGAGTTATATCACGACGACGTTGAACATGGAATTTCGAGATATACATTTTTTATTCAGAACAAAGGCTGACATTTTTGAAAATTATTTCACTTTGTGGTGTTAAATTCAGTAAGATCTCCTATAGACACAATTTTCCTCCGAAAACATGTCAAAATTATAGTGAAAATATGCATTCTTACACACTTGTTCCTTGGAAAAAATTTTTTACTGATTAACATGAAGATATCTATGTGACAATCCTGGAATTTAATTCTGGCAAAATTTCAGTTTCCAATATATCTCGACTTCATTTCCATAAAATGTAGATGAGAGGTGTGTTAGTAGTAGCAAACAAATATTGGATAGATTATCACATTTTAATGAATAATTACAGCAGAATCATTTTTTAGTCAAAATGTAAGCTACTCATTAATCTAACTAATAAAATATTAAATGGAAGACCTCTATAAGTCCCATTCGAGAAAATTATACTTATAGAGATCAGGTCCTAGTGTTACAGTTATTATCAGGAGATCAATTGTAGCAGTAGTGGGGGTCAATTGTAACATAATACTAAAACGAAAACCGTCACGAGAACTCAACACTCACTGATGAAGAATCTGAGATCAAATTTGATTTTGTCTGGACAGCTGTCCAGCCGTTGGCACGATAACTTTCGAACGAAAAGAGATAGCGACTTCAAATTTTCAGAGTAGTTGGCACTTCCAAATGCGATGGACATGTTTATCACTAGGTATAATCGATCCATCGGTTTCCGAGCACTAATTTTGTTTTCAACCACTACAGATCCGATTGAATTCAAACTTGAAAACTGGTTGAAATAAACCGACTTAAAAACGTATAGGTAATTTTATGAGGATAGTGTCATTAGAAAATTTCAGGGTAACTTCAGAACGGAAAGAGATAGCAACTTGCAATTTTTGGTATGTTGCGCATCCAAATGTAACATTTGAGTTCGTTAATAGGCATAATCGAGTAAACGGTTCGAGAGTAATACCTATCTGAAATTGTTATTTCCTCAATAACTCAACCTCAATAAATAACGAAATCGAACATGCGAATTAGTTGAAGAATGGCATCTCGCAAATGCGGGCAAAATTTCGTGAGGATCGTATCACTAGAAAATTAAAAAAAAATCATTGAAAAACTCTATATACCAGAAAGTATTCGTTCGGCATCCCTGAAATTTTGTGAGAGCCTTCAAAGCGTAACATTACAGCCAAGTTCCAAATTTGGATTTTGGATCTTTATTGTTGGATATCCGAGCAGCCTTGGTTGATTTCAGTAGCTGGATGGGTGACCGTTACCACTATAACTATCGAAGGGAAAGAGATACCGCCTTGCAGCTTCCAGGGTAGGTTGCATATCTGCATGGGACATCTCAGTTCGTTGTTGGGCATAATCGACCTAACAGTTTAAGATTTATACCCATCTGGAATATTATTTTCACGCTAACTCAAAAAATACTGATACGATTGAATTGAAACTTGATAAGTAATTGTAGAATACCAGCATATCTGCAGTTTTGTGAGGATCGTATCGCTAGAAAATTTCTAAAAAATTATGAGAAATATTGTGTATCTCATGATAACTTGAGAAATGGAATCAAAATCAAATTATTCAAAAATAAAATTTACTAATCACTCTGTATGATAGTGCGAAGCAATATTTTCAGACTATTTGGTTGATTTACTCTTCAACGCTCATAAAGGTGGAGGAAACCTTTCAGTGTTCACGTACAGGGTAAAATAATATTAACAAAGATAGCAAGTGTCCAAAATTTTCCTCTCCAGTCCTGTTTTTGCGCGTATGTTCTGAGGAACATCGCGTTATCATTTTGCCAAATGTCTGTAACTTTCGAAATTCCTTACGAAAATGCTCTCAAACGATTTGGTTCAACTCCCCAATGAAGAATTCGAGGTCAAATTTGATTATGTCCGGCCGGTCGTCCGGCTGTCCGGCCGTTGCCACGATAACTTGAGAACGGAAAAACCTAGCGACTTGAAACTTTCAGGGTAGGTGGCCCATGCCAATACGTCGGACAAGTTCGTTAATGGGCATAATCGGCGTAATGGTTTCCGAGTAATAATTTTGTTTTCAACCAATATAAATCCGATCGAATTGAAACTTGGTGAATAGTTGTAGAATATAAACTTAAGCACGTTTGCGAAATTTGCTGAGAATCGTATCGCTAGAAAATTATTAAAAAATATTTTCGTTGTCATGATAACCTGAAAACGGAAATGGATAGCGGCTTGAAGTTTTCGGGTTAGGTTTTGCATCTGAATGCGAAATTTGAGTTTGTTTATAAGCATAATCAGCCAAACGGTTTTACAGTTATAGCCATCTGAAATTTGGTTGTTTTTTCCTCATTAACTCGAAAAACACGAAACCGATTAAATTCAAACATGGTTATTAGTTGTAGAATACCAACGCGAAAATTCTTACGAAATTTCGTGAGGATAGTATTTGTAGAAAATTTTTAAGAAATCATTGAAAATTAAAAAAAAAATCAATATATCAGTAACTCTTCTTCTGAAATTGCTGAAATTTTGCAGGAGCCTTCAAAACCTAACTCTACTGCCAAGTTTTAAGTTTTAACACGATCGGTTAAATATTGTTGGAGATTCGAGCAGCCTTGTGTGAGTTCAGTAGATGGGTGACCGTTGCCTCGATAAGTTTCGAACGAAAGAAGATAGGGACTTGCAATTTTTAGGGTAGGTTGCGTACCGAATGGGAGAGTTGAGTTCGTTTTTCGGCATAATCAGTTTAACGGTTTCCGAGTTATACCCACCTGGAATATTATTTCCTCCATAACTCAAAAAATAAAGATTCGACCGAATTGAACCTTGGTAACTAGTAGTAGAAAATCAACATAAAGACGTGTTTAAAATTTTGTAAGAACCCTACCCCTAGAAAATTCGAAAAAAATGTCAAGCACTGACGTGAAGTCAGGAGCTTTTGTGCGTATGTTATATTGTCCATTATCCTGTATTGGACACTCTTAATCGAATTTACCATGGTGAATTATATTGTCTGTTCTCCTGTATTGGAAACTCCGAATTCACCATGTTAAATATGATTAAGAGTGTCCTATACAGGAGAAAAGACAATAGAATTCACCATGGTAAATTCGATTAAGAGTGTCAATACAGGAGAATGGACTATAGAACATACGCGCGAAAGTTCGCGTTTGTCGCATGCCTAAAGGGACACCCACATATAGCTTGCATCTGACTGTCCGATTTAAGTGCTATTGCATCTGAATATTTGTGATGAAAATAACAAAATTATACGAAATGTGAACGTCATCATAGAGATATTATCTATATTTTATTTTATAATGCGGTGCTTCGCAGTAATTTGGTATCAATCTGAGATCAAAAATTGGTTCAAGCACTGACGTGAAGTCAGAAGCTTTTGCGCGTATGTTCTATTGTCCATTCTTCTGTATTGGACACCCTTAATCGAATTTACCATGGTAAATTGGAAACGCGCAAAAGCTTCTGACTTCACGTCAGTGCTTGAACAAATTTTTTTTTTTAGTGATTTTTTTGAAATTTTCTAGGGGTACGGTTCTAAAAATTTTTTTTTTCGTCATAATTTCAAATTTTCTAGGGGTACAGTTCTTACAAAATTATAAACATGTCTTTATGTTGATTTTCTACTACTAGTTACCAAGCTTCAATTCGATCGAATATTTATTTTTTGAGTTATCAAGGAAATAATATTCCAGGTGGGTATAACTCGGAAACACTTAGACCGATTATGCCCAAAAACGAACTAAACTCTCCCTTTCAGATACGCAACCTACCCTGAACATTCCAAGTCCCTATCTCCTTTCGTTCGAAAGTTATCGAGGCAACGGTCACCCATCTACTGAACTCACACAAGGCTGCTTGAATCTCCAACAATATTTAACCGATCGTGTTTAAACTTGAAACTTGGCAGTAGAGTTAGGTTATGAAGGCTTTCGCAAAATTTCAGCAATTTCAAACGAATAATTACTGATATATAGATTTTTTTTTTTAATTTTCAATGATTTTTTAAAAATTTTCTACAAATACTATCCTCACGAAATCTTGCAAGAATTTTCGCGTTGGCATTCTACAACTAATAACCATGTTTGAGTTCAATCGGTTTAGTATTTTTCGAGTTAATGAGGAACAAAAACAACCAATTTTCAGATGGCTATAACTCTAAAACCATTTGGTCGATTATGCTCACAAACGAACTGAAATGTCGCGTTCTGATGCACATCCTAACCTGAAAACTTCAAGCCGCTATCTCTTTCCGTTTTCAAGTATTTGTGACAACAAAAATATTTTTTAATAATTTTTTTATAATTTTCTAGCAATACGATTCGCACAAAATTTCACAAACGTGCTTAGGTTCATATTCTACAACTACTCCCCAAGTTTCAATTCATTCGAATTTATATTGGTTGAAAACAAAATCATTACTCGAAAACCACTGGGCCAATTATGCCCATTAACGAGCTTTTTCGTCGTATTGGTATACGCCACCCACCCTGAAAATTTCAAGTCATCAAGGAATAAGATATTTCAAATCTATACAGGGTGTCTGGTGAGGAATGGGACAACGTTAAGGTGGTGATGAGGGATGTCTAAGGAGTGAGAAAATGCCATTGGAAATCATTTGAGGTTCATGGTTCCTGATATACAGGGCGTTTCAGAAAAAATAACGATATTTCAAATTACTATAATTCAGGAAATATTGGAGCTAATCCGATGATTTTTCTTATGAACAATGATAGAGTGAGTACAAATCTGTTTGGATGGAAAATTCGGAATAAAATCAGATCCGGACTCAGAAATTTTAGTTTATCTGAAATTAGGAAAAAACAACACCCAGTATGCGGTTTTTGATTTTTTTGACTTCAGATTCTGAGAGAGCAGGAAAAATACTTTCAAACTCAACTGTCATCCCGAATGGCACAAATTTTCCCTGCTTTCTCTGACCCTTCGAATATCAATCTTCCAATTTTCGCTTCTTCCAATTTTTTTCTCGACATTGCAGAAACATGAGATCTCAGATAGTTACTTATTAGTAAAAAAAAAGGATCATAAACGAATCAAAAATTTTATAAAAATTATCAAAAAAGCGAAAAACAGTTAACATTTAGAAAATTTACGAAGTATTTCTGAAGTTACTAATTGATGATTCAGTAGTAACAAAATTAATGATTAATTCTTCAAATATTGTTCAAAATGAAAACCGTCAACTTCTTGTCTCTTAGTCGATCTTTCAGATGAGTTTGGATCATTTTTTCCTGTAATATCCAAAGTTTCATTCGTCATGTAGATATCTCAATCATTAGTCTTGAATCTAGTTGCCAGTTATGTCAATTCTATGGTTTGCTATCATTCATGATGAGAAAAGATAGAGCTTTTAGTTATCTGTCAAACTAGTGATTTTATTGTTGATACAATCTTACTTCAATTTGTTGAAAATCATGCCGCACACATTTTCTAATGAAGAGTATGTTGACATGCTTTTGGTGTATGGTTCATATGATATGAACGAAAGAGCAGCTGAAAGGGAGTATCGTAGACGTTTTCCCAATCGTCGGGTTCCATATCACAAAATTTTTTCGTGGTCATGGTGGTCAAAGAGCATGGCCACCTCGGCCTCCAGACATGACACCGTTAGATTATTTCCTTTGGGGCCACCTTAAAACTATGGTGTACGAGTAAGAGATAAATAAGAGGGAACAATTAATTCAGCGAATAATAGACGCATGTGACGAAATACGAAACAACCCAAATGGGATAAGGAAAGCAGTTTGGAATTTAATGAAAAGGGCAGATAAATGTGTAGAAGTTGGGGGTTTTCATTTTGAGCAATATTTGAAGAATTAATCATTAATTTTGTTCCTACTGAATCATCAATTAGTACTTCAGAAATACTTCGTGAATTTTCCAAATGTTGACTGTTTTTCGCTTTTTTGATAATTTTCATAAAAGTTTTGATTCGTTTATGATCTTTTTTTTTACTTATAAGTAACTATCTGAGATCTCATGTTTCTGCAATGTCGAGAAAAAAATATGGAAGAAGCGAAAATCGGAAGATTGACATTCGAAGGATCAGAAAAAAGCAGGGAAAATTTGTGCCATTCGGGATGACAGTTGAGTTTGAAAGTATTTTTCCTGCTCTCTCAGAATCTGAAGTCAAAAAATTTGAAAACCACATACAGGGTGTTGTTTTTTCCTAATTTCAGAAAAACTAAAATTTCTGAGTCCGGATCTGATTTAATTTCGAATTTTTCATCCAAACAGATTCGTACTCACTCTATCATTATTCGTACCTAAAATCATCGGATTAGCTCTAATATTTCCTGAATTATAGTCATTTGAAATTTCGTACTTTTTTCTAAAACACCCTGTATATCAGGAACCATGAACCTCAGATGATTCAAATGGCATTTTCTCACTCCTTGAGACATCCCTCATTACCACCTAAACGTTGGCCCATTCCTCAACAGACACCCTGTATATATATAAAAATGAATTGCTGTTCGTTAGTCTCGCTAAAACTCGAGAACGGCTGGACCGATTTGGCTAATGTAGGTCTTGAATTATTTGCGGAGGTCCAGGAAAGGTTTGAAAGGTGAATAAATATAAAAATGTCTAGAGGGTGCTTTTCTTTTAACGTCAATGGCAACTTTCTCTTTTTCACGCCATAGTCGTACAATTTCATTCAATTGTGTTTAAAAATATACTTTCGAGGCATAAATCATTGAAAATAAACCATTACTTTACAGAGTGTTTTTTTTCTCACGGCACAATTGTACGCGATTGAAGTGATTTGTTCCACTAAGCATTAACTAAATAGATACCTTGGATATATTCTCATAATGTATTTGTCTAAAATTTTCCTACAGGGTGTTTTTCTTTTAACGTCGTATGTGTCCGAAATGTTCATACAGGGTGTTTTTCTTTTAACGTCAATTGCAACTTACTGTTTTTTGCGCCTATCGTACAATTTCATTCAATTGTGTTAAAAATTATACTTTCGAGGCATACATCATTGAAAATAAACCATTACTATACAGGGTGTTCTTTATATCACGGCACAATTGTACGCGATTGAAGTGATTTATGACACAAACAAAGCATTAACTAACTAGGTACCTTAGAAGGATTCTCATAATGTATTTGTCCGAAATTTTCATACAGAGTGTTTTTCTTTTAACATCAATTGCAACTTGCTATTTTTCACGCCAATCGTTTTAATTGAGTTAAGAAACAGGGGTATGAAACTTCGACCAAAATTTATGAACAGCACGGCACCTAACATGGCCGCCGCGCATGCGCAGAAATTGTAGTGCCGATGAAAGATGAATGTCATTCAATCAGTATTCTTCCGTCTGTCGTTTGTGAGTTTTCGTAGAAACACATTCTGTGTTAAGAAATAAACTTTCAAGTCATACATCATTGAAAATAAACCATTACTATACAGGGTGTTCTTTTCCTCACGGCACAATTGTACGCGATTGAAGTGGTTTGTACCACAAACAAAGCATTAACTAAATAAGCACCTTGGATGGATTCTCATAATGTATTTGTCCGAAATTGTCATACAGGGTGTTTTTCCTTTAACGTCCATTGCAACTTGCTGTTTTTCACGCCAATCGTACAATTTCATTCAATTGTGTTAAAAAATATACTTTCGAGGCATACATCATTGAAAATAAAACATTACTATACAGGGTGTTCTTTATATCACGGCACAATTGTACACAATTGAAGTGATTAGTGCCACAAACAAAGCATTAACTGAATAGGTACCTTGGATGGATTCTCATAATGTAACAATTTTGTTTTTCCTTTGATGTATGGACATGGCGCATTGAAAATTATACGTCGCGTGTTCGCGAGTCGGAAAACCGGGTTTGTTTACTTACGTACCACAAAACACAAACAAAAAATATAGTTTATCAGAAAGCTTTAAATTGATTACGATACTATATCATAACTGTGTGTGTCTGTCAATATCCAATTGAAACCTTATAAATAGCCACTCCAGGAAAACTCTGTCATGTGCAATTAATCGAAAATAATAATGAAACTTCATTCATACCGAGCATTTTATTTTATTAAGTTAGGCGGTACGAAGTTCGCCGGGCCAGCTAGTATAATATATAAATGCAGTTAGTTTTCAAGCTTTAGAGTGAATCTCTTGGGCTAAGTTCTTCGGAAAATATTATGTGACTGATAATGTTTGTGCCATGAATTGAATGAAAAGGTTTATAGGAATGTTCAGCTGTATAGCTTTTTTTTATCAGAATAGACAATGAGTATGTTTTTCTGAGAGTTGATCGAATGCTCATTCAAATGCTTAGCACAACAAATATTCGATTGAAACAGTTTACTAATCAGAAATAGAATCAGCCGTCAGAGCGCGCTCCACTACAACACACCACATCATACCACACCACAAAAGTGTATCTCCACCTAAAATTCGGCATAAACATTAAAATTGATAATCTCAAGTTCTCATGAAAGGATACTTTGGGAGCTACATTCATTATTAAATGGTTCTTTTCTGGGTTTTCTCTCCCAAACTATGAAAAATATCTATAAAATAAGAAAAATTATTATTTTGTAAATTGCTTCTGCGTTAGACACACAAGATATTTGTCAGAAGCAATGTATAGAACAATGTTGCCTAACGAAACAACATAAACGATAAAACAACTATTTCGATGAGAACAATGTTGCCTAACTAACAATAGAGAAACAACATCAACGATAAAACAACTATTACGGAGAAAATTACGCTTTATGAAAGCTAACCACTAGTATTTCAACGACGAAAGGACTAGTAGAGACCAAAGTTTAGGGTAATCCACATGGTGTGATTCCATCAACATTGAATTGCTACATACCGGTTTCATACTCGTTAGGAATCATCAGTGAAGCATAATTCAACTATGAAGAAAAACAATTGGTTCAAGCACTGACGTGAAGTCAGGAGCTTTTGCGCGTATGTTCTATTGTCCATTCTCCTATATTGGACAACCTTAATCGAATTTACCATGGTAAATTATGTTGTCCAATACAGGAGACAACATAATTTACCGTGGTAAATTCGATTAAGGGTGTCCAATAGAAGAGAATGGACAATAGAACATACGCGCAAAAGCTCCTGACTTCACCTCAGTGCTTGAACTTTTTTTTTTTCGTAATTATTTTAAAATTTTCTAGGGGTACGGTTCTTACAAAAAAAATTTTTCGTAATTTTTTTTCAAATTTTTTTGGGGTACCTACGGTTCTTATGAAATTTTAAACACGTCTTTATGTTGATTTTCTACTAATAGTTACCAAGCTTCAATTCGATCGAATCTTGATTTTTTGTGTTATCAAGGAAATAATATTCCAGGTGGGTATAACTGGGAATCCGTTTAACCGATTATGCCCAAAAACGAACTTAACTCTCCCATTCGGATACGCAAGCTACCCTGAAAATTGCAAGCCCCTATCTGCTTTTGTTCGAAAGTTATCGAGGCAAAAGTCACCCATCTACTGAACTCACACAAGGCTGCTCGAATCTCCAACAATATTTAACCGATCGAGTTAAAACTTGAAACTTGGCAGTAGAGTTGGGTTCTTAAGGCTCTTACGAAATTTCAGCAATTTCAGACGAATAGTTACTGATAAATAGAATTTTTTTTTTAATTTTCAATGATTTCTTAAAAATGTTCTAGAAATACTATCCTCACGAAACTTTGCAAGAATTTTACAACTAATAACCATGTTTCAATTCAATCGGTTTAGTATTTTTCGAGTTGATGAGGAGAACAAAAAACAACCAAATTTCAGATGGCTATAACTCTAAAACCATTTGGCCGATTATGCTCATAAACAAACTCAAATGTCGCGTTCCGAAGCACATCCTAACCTGAAAACTTCAAGCCGCTATTTTTTTCCGTCCTCAAGTTATCGTGACAAGAAAAATATTTTTCAAAAATTTTTTATCAATTTTCTAGCCATACGATTCGCACAAAATTTCACAAACGTAATTAGGTTCATATTCTACAACTACACACTAAGTTTCAATTCGATCGGATACATATTGGTTGAAAACAAAATTATTACTCGGAAACCATTGGGTCGATTATGCCCAATAACGAACTCGTTCGTCGTATTGGGATGCGCCACCTACCCTGAAAATTTCAATTCGCTAGCTCTTTCCGTTCTCAAGTTATCGTGGCAACGGCCGGACGGCCGGACAGAATTAAATTTGACCTCGAATTCTTCATTGGGGAGTCGAACTAAATCTTTTGAGACCATTTTCGTCAAAAAATTCAAAAGTTACAGACATGTATGCAAAATGATAACGCGATTTTCCCCAGAACGCGCAAAAAACACTACGAAGAAACCGGTTTTATCAAAATCCAGCAATCACTTCCGAGAACAAAGTAGACAGAAGTGACATCTGGTGTCAATCAATCCTGCTTATAGCCTTTTTGCCTCCAGAATAGCTAAATAATAATAAAATTATTCTGAAGATTTTTGCTTGTGTCTGCCGAAAGGTTCTGATTTAGGCTCCAAAACGTTACGAAATATTTTTTTTATCGCTGATGTTGTTTTGTTATTGCTTGTTAGGCAATATTTTTCTATACATTGCTTCTGACAAATATCTTGTGTTTCTAATGCAGAAGCAGAAGCGAGTTTGGGATAGAAAACCCAGAAAAGAACCATTTGTTATTGATAATCTTCATTTAACGTCTGCCTTTAATCTCAGTTTAATCTGCCCTCTCTGAGACGTTTGGAAAAAAACAATTTGATTGGACTTCTTCTTGGCACCAATAAGTTGATCATTCATTTATCACTCCATTATTTCAATCCAATTTACTCCTCCAATTTACTCCTCCAATTTTAAGTCTTACGGACCGACAGGATTATGTAATGGTTTGACGCCATGTACGGCTAGAAATTTGTGAAATACAGAAGAAATGATGGTACGAGCGTGCAAAATATATAAAGTTTTTCCTTGTGTACGGCTGACATGGTAATCACTGTTGCAATAATGTATTAGGTGTTATATATGAGTCAGTCACCCGAATTCAAACCAAAAACTAAATACACAATATATGTGGGAACATAGTAATAACAATTCAATTTATTCCAACATGCTTCAACTTTCTCCAATCTCCAATTTTTTTTTTTTAATAAAATGTTCAATCAATGTCTGACCCGGTCCCTCTTTTTTCCATCAACCGCTTTTGTTTCAAATCAACCGGACATCTACTCTCAATCCCCAGCGACACTCTTCACACCGATCAAACTGACTACTTCTGAAAAAATCCTGTTCGCCTATTATAAAAATAGTTATCCTTTTCACGTTATTCGCCAAGTCATTCCGTCTAATTTACAACGGAACTGTAAACGATGAGAAATTTCCTATCTCTGCTATTTCAATAGGATCCGAGTCGTGTCCAAACGAGGGACGCCACGCTTGATTCGAGATTCCGATTCTTCAATCGGATGATAATTTTATTTTATTCGGATCTACTTTAGATCACTACGACTATTTGATCTTCGATATTGGACTGATGAATGGCGGAGTTTTGTTGGGACGGCTTAGTCGGGAACATCAGCATCTAATCACTTTTTGTGCGGTAATACGGAAAAACCAAGATGTTGAAGACTTGTTCATGTTTTTCAGAATTGGAATTTTTGTTTTACTTATGATTTGAATATTGCATTCTCGAGCGGAGCTGACAAGAATCGATAGCATTAAATAAATGAATGTATAATTGGTGACCACACAAGGTGTACCTACTTAGAAAAGTTCAGATGGTAAAACAGAAAATTCTAAAAGTCAGGAGCATTTGCGCGCATGTTTCATTGCCTATTCATGACTCATACGAAGTCGATCGAGCTTAGGGCTTCACGCGAGAGCGAGATATTTCTCGTATAGTCTCGTTCTCGTCTCGTAAAAGCCAGATGAGACGAGACGTTTTCAAAAATATTATAGGCGATAGCGAGACCACATACAGCGCAACACGAGAGTCTCGTTTTTGGTCTCGTTAAATTTTTTGTATGAAGTTTTATATACGACTCGACTGTTTTGTTTTCAATACCCACAGAAAACAATTGAATATGAAGAGTTTCCACTATAATTACCAATATAAAAGGTTTTCCAATAAGAGGTGTTATTTTGATAATCAAAGAAAAATGCAATTTTTCAATATAAATGATCGGATGTTTATTTCATTATAAACAAGAAGCTATGCCGTTAATAGTGGAAAATAACATCACCACCACCACGACCACGCTTACAGGACCATATCCTTTTAATGAAATTTTCCATAATCAAATCGCAAAGTGGCTGCCCTATGTCCTCGATAGCCTCACGAATTCCATCTTTGACGTCTTGAATCGACGCTGGGCTATTGGCGTAGACCTTCTCTTTCATGTGGCCCCAAAGGAAGAAGTCGCAAGATGTTACATCACAAGATCTCGGTGGCCAATTGTGATCACCTCTTCGAGAGATAGCACGGTCCCTAAACTTTTCTCGCAAAAGATCAATGGTTTCGTTGCTTGTGTGGCACGTAGCGCCGTCTTGTTGAAAGTAAACGCTGTCCAGATCAATACCATCCAATTCCGGCCATCTAAAATAATTAATCATCTCTCGAAGGCGCAATCCATTCACTTTAACTGTTGCTCCAGCCTCATTTTCGAAAAGGTAAGGTCCAATGACTCCGCCGGACGATAAACGGCACCAAACAGTCACACGTTCAGAATAGCGAAGCTTTTCAACAATAACTCTTGGGTTTTCCGAGCCACAGATGCGACAATTTTGCTTGTTGACGAAGCCACCGAGATGGAAATGGGCCTCATCACTCAAGATGATTTTTCGATGGAATTCCGGATCATTTTCATGCATTTCAACGACCCAATCAGCAAAGACACGACGTTGTTGATGATCGGCTGGCTTGAGTTCTTGTGTTAACTAAACTTAACTTAAGACCCAAATCTTTATGCAAAATACGGTGTAATGACGTTTGTTGAATGCCTAATTCCAAAGAACGACGAGGAATGGACAAACCTGGGTTTTCTTCAACAGTTTCGGCTACAGCAGCAATATTCTTGGCTGTTCTTGAGCGACGTGCACGGGTTTTATTCTTCACATAACCAACTTGTCCCAACAGCTCGAATTTTTCCACCAATTTCTTTATTGCGGTCCGACAAGGTGCTTCACGAAGACCCAAAAATGTTCGAGTTTTACGAACCGTCTCTGCCGAAATTTCACCATTTTTGCGCGCGTGTTCCGCAAGGAACAGCGTGCAATCATTTCGTCACAATGTCTGTATTTTTCGAATTTTTTTTCGAAAATGGTCTCAAACGATTGGGTTCGACTCCCTGATGAAGAATTCGAGGTCAAATTCAATTCTGTCCGTCCGGTCCGGCCAGCAGTTAGCACGATAACTCTCGAACGGAGCGTTGAAATTTGCAGGGTAGTTTTGTAGCATTAATATCTCGGACAAGTTCGTTAACGGGCGAAATCCACCGAGCGGTTTCGGAGTTAAGGCCGTTTTTAGTCAAAACGTTTTTTATGAATATTTCCCGAACCGATCACTCGATCTTTCTGAAATTTGGCATCAAATTGTAGAATCATGACCTTTATATGCCTGCGAAGTTTTGTTATGACCGGACGGCCCTAAAATGGCAAAAAAAAATTTCAAAAATTTTAAAATTTTGTTTTCACGATAACTCGAAAAATACTGATCTGATTAAATTGAAACTCAGTAGTAAGATGCAAAAGAACAATGCAAACACTTTTGTAAAATTTCGTGAAGATCACGTGACATGAAAAAAATCAAAAAAACACTACTATTTTACGGAATACTTTGCTTAAAATGCCGAAACCTATTTTTATGAGGTTCATGCTGCCTTTTCCGGGCATTTTTCGTTGTGCGCATGCGCAGATGAGAAGTCATTTAACTGCTGTAGTTTTCGTCAGAGAGGATTGGGGTTTTGGAGTGGCGGATGCTATTCCTCCATAGAATCCAGATCCCTGATGAGGATCTGCGCATGCGTAGATTAAAGATGCGATATCTCCCGAACCACTAGTGTTGGAGAATCGGAGTTTTTTGTAAGGTGTGATATTTTGAGAGGACTTTTAGCCGCGAGTAGATTGCGCATGCGCAGAAGAGAAGTGACTGTTTTTTAATTGGATGGGTCATGTTGGGAGTGCTGAGTCGCTATTGTGAGGTTTTAAAAGAATATTCATAGCAATACAGTTCAAGGACAAGTCAGTTTGGGGGATGTAGCGTTGTTTCCGAGATAAAGTGTTCGTACCGTGGCCCTGGGGCTAATTTTGAAATTGATGTTACCCCTTACAGGCATTTTTCGTTATGCGCATGAGCAGACCATCAGTGATTTAACTGGTGCTGTTTTCGTCAGAGAGGATTGGGGTTTTGGGGTGGCGGATGCTATTCCTCCATAGAATCCCCTGTTGAGGGTCTGCGCATGCGTGGATTAAAGATGTGATATCTCCTGAACCACTAGTGTTGGAGAATCGGAGTTTTTTGTAAGGTGTGTGATTTCGAGAGGACTTTTAGCCGCAATTAGATTGCGCATGCGCAGAAGAGAAGTGACTGTTTTTGGGTTGTATGGGTTATGTTGGGAGTGCTGAGCCGATATTGTGAGGTTTCAAAAGAATATTCATGGCAATTCAGTGCAAGGACAAGTCAGTTTGGGGGATGTAGCGTTGTTTCCGAGTTAAAGTGTCCGTACCGTGGCCCTGGGGCTAATTTCGAAATTGATGTTACCCCTTACGGGCATTTTTCGTTATGTGCATGAGCAGACCATCAGTGATTTAACTGCTGGTGCTTTCGTCAGAGAGGATTGGGATTTTGGGGTGACGGATGCTATTCCTCTATAGAATCCCCTGGTGAGGGTCTGCGCATGCGTGGATTCAAGAAGCGATATCTCCTGAACCACTAGTGTTGGAGAATTGGTGTTTTTTGTGAGGTTTGTAATTTTTGGAGGACTTGCAGCCACGAGTATATTAAGCATGCGCAGACGAGAAGTGAATGGTTCTGGGTTGTTTGGGTTATGTTGGGAGTAATGAGCCGATATTGTGAGGTTTTAAAAGAATATTCAAGTCAATTCAGGGCACGGACACAAGTCGGTTTGGGGGAAATAGCGTTGTTTCTGAGTTGAAATGTATGTATGGTAGCCATGAGGCGAATTTATAAATAATTATTTTCGGTAGATCTATATTAAAATACGTTCGGATTTGGAGAAGAGGCAATTGCTTTCCTAACAGAGGTCCCACAACCACGATTTTTTTTTGATCTACGGTAAAGCTGACAGCCAAACTGTATTGATAGCTATATTTGCTAAAGTATCTTGAAAAAAAAAGCACTGACGTGAAGTCAGTACTCTTTGGCGTGCGTGTTCACGGTGGCTAATTTGAATTGAATGATGAGTACTTCAAGCTCATTGGATAGAGCGAGCCGAAGATCTACCCAAAGGATAGTGGACACCATTCACTGTCGGTTCAAAAATTAACAGTGCTGTATCTAAGCTGCCATCAGGAAAGAGTAACAAAGTTGGAAAAGAACACAACTGACCCTCCATAGTCGCACAAGCTCCTAGAAGATTTGTGAGGGTCAGTATAATCCTAATCATGTTTATAGCACGCGCACAAAAGCAGAGTGACTTAACAATGAAAGAAAAAGTGTAAAAAGTCAATCTGCTTTGGCGCGCGTGCTATAAACATGATTAGGATTATACTGACCCTCCCAAATCTTCTAGGAGCTTGTGCGACTAAGGAGGGTCAGTTGTGTTCTTTTCCAACTTTGTTACTCTTTCCTGATGACAGCTTAGATACAGCACTGTTAGTTTTTGAACCGACAGTGAATGGTGTCCACTATCCTTTGGGTAGATCTTCGGCTCGCTCTATCCACTGAGCTTGAAGTACTCATCATTCAGTTCAAATTAGCCACCGTGAACACGCGCGCCAAAGAGTACTGACTTCACGTCAGTGCTTTTTTTTTATAGTGAATTTTAATAATTTCAATGCGTTCTTGAAGCGTATATCGTTCCATTTTTGGCGCTCTAGTTCCTCGGAACTGAGTGCTTATCAATTTGCCCAAATGTCTGTAATTTTCGAATTTTTCGATGTAAATGGTCTTAAGCGATTTGGTTCGACTCACTGATCAAGAATCCGTGGTCGAAATTCATTCTGTCCGGCCGTCCGGCCGTAGGCACGATAACTCTCGAACGGAATGAGCTAGACAGTTGAAATTTTCAGAGTAGGTTTGGGGGATAAATATCTCGGCTAAGTTCGTTATTGGGCGAAATCGGACAGATGGTTTCGGAGTAACAAAAAAAAAAAATTTTTTACCAAACAAATTCCAAATTAATTTTTTTTTAATAAGCAGTTTTGTCATAAGAATCCATTCATATCAATTTTAACTCTAACAAGCTAATACTTTCGGAGATATGATTTTTCAAAATTTCAATGTAAATCGAATATCTACGTTTTCACAGAATGATAGAATTATTATGTGGGTATTCTATGAATTGTTATAATGTCAACTTCTCCTTAGACATGACGTTGTTTCATTCCAGCAATCGTATAAATATGAGAATGATAATATAATATCATACCTTCTGTTGGTTGATATTTTCATGCCGATGGTCAATCCATATGATGATGGGAATGGTAATGGTAAGTTAATAATATTGAGTTCAGAATATCTCTACTAAACACAAAACTGGAATATTGGTGTATTGGAGTAGATTTGAGGAAAGATATATATTATCGTTCATCATAGAATTGAGGAATGAATATCTCGGATGAGTTCGTTGTTGGGTAGAATTGGTCTATTGGTTTTGGATTGATAATTTTTGGCACTCTTGTTGAATTTAAATTCTTCTATGATGTTTGAATTTAATTTCTGCTAAGATGAAGTTCTAAATTTCAATAATGAATCGTACTTCTATGTTTTCACAGAATGCTATTATTATTCTATCTAAGCTTTATTATATGATCTGTGTTCATACTCGTACATTTCATCCTGTTCTATAAGAGAGAGTCAAATTCATTTCAGCTATTTTAATTCGGTTTCTTCCATGGTGCAGTTCTCATTCTCAGATTGCTCATTTAATCTTGATAAATAAACTATTATTTGAATTGAATTTCCTTTATGATGCAGTTCTTTCATAAGAATAAATTGATATAATTCCCAACTCTGAGAAACCAATACTTTCGGAGATATAATTTGTCTGTTTGAACTAGAGCGCCAGAAAGCTCCTGTCCACGGGGCTTGAACCCATTTTTATTAATGGCGTAGTTTCTACTTGGCAAAGGTAAAAAAATTACAGCTTCAAAAGTGACATCTACCGAAATAGCGGGCTATTCAAAATGACACCTCTTATTGGAAAACCCTTTATTTTGTCTATATTATGCATCGATCGTTCTAGAAATACGTGATTTTTAAGAAGATTATTAATTCGTTACGACCTTGCGATAACTGAGATTATTTTTCAAGAAAAACCGGATTCACAACCTTAAAAACGGATGCCATTATGAATTCAATACTCAACGGACAACTTTTATTGCCCCTAAATCCCAATGCTTTGAAAATTTCTTCTCTATCTGAACATCTGGAGAAATGTATTCTCTTCTGCTCCTTGTAGTGAAGATGTGAACAATTATTGTATACATCTGTGGAACTACGTATAATAAAACTGGTGAAGAAGAGAAGCTATTCAATGATAATAATGAAAAATGGCGATACCGTTGTTAATAAATCAACAAGTCCAGAGCGTTCCTGCCAATCGGGTCCTTCATAAATGGCTTCGTATAATAAATATACTTATGCATATACTTCACAAATCAAATAGACCCCAGGGGGTTCATTGATTTGCCGAGAAAGCAAGAGCAGACGCGTTTCTGGCTTCTTGGCCTTCATCAGTACTCTGTAGCTTTCCCAACAAATTCAACTAAACTGACCCGGGTTAAGCCTCTCAAAGCCGGCTTGGTCGATCATTTTAATCGCCCACGCCACCTATGAGACGAAACACGGAAATCAGCCTCTTCCCACCAGTGAATATTTGAAGCGCCACCATTCGCTGTTGGGTCAAAAATTAACAGTGCTGTGCCTAAGGTGGCGTAAGGACACAGTAACAAAGCCTACACAGAACACAACTGGTTCTCCTAACTCAGGGCAAGCTCTTAGAGCTTATGAGGGGTCTCCTTGTGGAAGACCCAGGATGATCAGTATAATAATAATAATAATAATAATAATAATATACCACCATTCACTCGATATTTAATCGAGAACGAGTCCCGCAGAGCTTAGACAGTATCTTCCCAATGGCCATGAACGCTGTCCAGAGCGTTCTTGCCAATCGGGTCCTTCATAAATGGCTTCGTATAATAAATATACTTATGCGTATATTTCACAAATCAAATAGACCCCAGGGGGTTCATTGATTTGCCGAGAAAGCAAGAGCAGACGCGTTTCTGGCTTCTTGGCCTTCATCAGTACTCTGTAGCTTCTCAACAAATTCAACTAAACTGAACCGGGTAGAGCCTCTCAGAGCCGGCTTGGTCGATCATTTTAATCGCCCACGCCACCTATGAGACGAAACACGGAAATCAGCCTCTCCCCACCAGTGAATATTCGAAGCGTGAAATCATATGCCACTATTCATTCGATATTTAATCGAGAACGAGTCCCGCAGAGCTCAGACAGTATCTTCCCAATGGCCATGAACGCTGTTTAGCGTTTTCAAAAATAATAATGAAAAATGGAGATACCGTTGTTAATAAATCAATGATTTCACGCTTCAAATATTCACTGGTGGGGAGAGGCTGATTTCCGTGTTTCGTCTCATAGGTGGCGTGGGCGATTGAAATGATCGACCAAGCCGGCTCTGAGAGGCTTAACCCGGGTCAGTTTAGTTGAATTTGTTGGGAAAGCTACGGAGTACTGATGAAGCCCAAGAAGCCAGAAACGCGTCTGCTCTTACTTTCTCGGCAAATCAATGAACCCCCTGGGGTCTATTTGAATTGTGAAATATATGCATAAGTATATTTATTATACGAAGCCATTTATGAAGGACCCGATTGGCAGGAACGCTCTGGACTTGTTGATTTAATCTATTCAATGTTTCGAAAAGTGTAATGGGGAATACGCCAAGAACAACCTCAATGATCTACCCACTGGGAAGGTATTCTTTGAAAACTGTACCAAATTGTTCGATTCTTTAAAAAAATATATCGACATCGATAGCCTATTTAAAACATCAACAAAACTTTCGAAATATTGGAAAGCTGTGTTTGAAGAATATTTGCTGTTAGAAAGAGCAAATAGGAATCAAAATATTTTACAGTGGTGGAGAGTGATAAAAAAGTTCTTCCTACACTTTCCAAGGTGGCCGATGAATTATTAATGCATACATCCGTACCTGTTGATTGATTATTTTCCACAGCAAGTATGATCATGGCAAAAACACTTACATCATTGAAAAATGATGTGATGCAAGCGTGATTATGTTTGAATTCTTGGTCATCGAGTAATTTAAAAGGTGAAATTATCAGTGTTAAAATTAAAAATAATATGTACATGTACAAATATTTTTGTATAAGAGTAAATCTTATATATAAAATTCTCGTGTCACAATGTTCGTTCCCGTACTCCTCCGAAACGGCTTGACCGATTCTCATGAAAGTTTGTGAGCATATTGAGTACGTGTGAGAATCGGACAACATCTATTTTTCATACCCCTAAGTGATAAGGGTTGTTCACCCTTAAATTTTTTTTTTAATTTTTGGACGAAATTTTTTGTTTTAATTTTTTTAATGGGGCATTACAAAATACATACAACACTAAATTTTCACCCTTTTATCATCAACCCCTATTCTTTAATAGTCATTTTAGTAATTAATCATTTTTCATCCCGCTCGATAACTGATCAATTATCACTTGGTAAGTTATCCCAGAGAAAGATCTAATCAAAACCAAGTCGCCGTATTTTTTGTCAATGTTTTTCACTCTATTTCGATTAAATTTTCCCTGAGCTGGCAAAGCTAAAATTTTTGTTCAAAAAAAATATTTATTTTTAATAAAGTATCAAGGCAGTTTATTCCTGCTATACTTAGTGCTAGATTTTTTTTAATTTCTGCGCCTTTCTGGATCAACACTCATTTGCCAGACTATACCGGTGTCACGTCCCAGTAAACAACACGGAGTAGGGATGAGAACGAAACCGGTCTCCTGTCTTTCTCACCTTTTCTCACTATTCTTAACCAGAAACGTTTGAGTGGGTAGTTCGTATTCGCAATTGAACCCGGTAGGTGGCGCCGCAATCGGGTTCTAGATATTTTTTAGAATTACGTGTTTGAGTGGGTCCCTGGATAACTTAGAAATTCAATTGTCCCGGTAGGAGGCGCTGCAATCGGATTCTAGGTATTTTTTTTAAGATTTTTCGCATTTGGAAATAAAATTGCAAAAAATAACCGATTTGGCGCAGGCGAAGTTGCGTGGGTCAGCTAGTATAATAATAAATATAGCTTTACAAAATTATTCATTATTGTATACCATTTCGTTTATGTATTATAATATCTATTATCGTTATTCAGAATTAAGCGAGACGAGACGAGACAACTGATAACGAGGAGACTTAAGGAGACTTAAGGAGACTTAAGGAGACTTAATTTTATAGTAATTGGCGAGAGCGAGACGAGATTTTTTATACTCTCGCCTACTCTCATCTCGTGTGAAGCCCTTCGAGCTGAAATTCGGTACTCGATTGTAAAATGGGATCAGATTGGTAGTTTTTGAGTTATTGAGGAAATAACAACAAAACTGCAAATTTGCATGGGTATAACTCCAAAACCGTTTGGCCGATGATGCCTATTAGCGAATTTAAATGTCGCATTCAGATGCGCAACCTAACCTGAAAATTGCGAGTCGCTATCTTTTTGGCGCTCTAGTTCCTCAGAACTGAGTGCTTATCAATTTGCCCAAATGTCTGTAATTTTCGAATTTTTCGATGAAAATGGTCTTAAACGATTTGGTTCGACTCACTGATCAAGAATCCGTGGTCGAAATTTATTTTGTCCGGCCAGTCCGGCCGTCCGGCCGTCCGGCCGTAGGCACGATAACTCTCGAACGGAATGAGCTAGACAGTTGAAATTTTCAGAGTAGGTTTGGGGGATAAATATCTCGGCTAAGTTCGTTATTGGGCAAAATCGGACAGATGGTTTCGGAGTAACAAAAAAAAATTTTTTTTTACAAATTCCAAATTAAATTTTTTGTCAATAAGGAGTTTTACCATAAGAATCCATTCATATCATTTTTAACTCTAACAAACTAATACTTTCGGAGATATGATTTTTCAAAATTTCAATGATAGAATTATACTGTGGCTATTCTATGAATTGTTATAACGTCAACTTTGACGTTGTCCCATTGTCATTCATTCCAGTAATGGTATCAATATGAGAATTATGATATTATCATACTTTTTGTTTGTTGATATTTTCATGCCGATGGTCAATCCATATGATGATGGGAATGGTAATGGTAAGTTAATAACATTGTCATTCATTCCAGCAATCGTATAAATATGAGAATTATAATATAATATCATAGTTTTTGTTGGTTGATATTTTCATGCCGATGGTCAATCCATATGATGATGGGAATGGTAATGGTAAGTTAATAATATTGAGTTCAGAATATCTCCACTAAAAACAAAACTGGAATTGAGGAATGAATATCTCGAATGAGTTCGTTGTTGGGTAGAATTCGTCTATTGGTTTTGGATTGATAATTTTTGGCACTCTTGTTGAATTTAAATTCTTCTATGATGTTTGAATTCAATTTCTGCTAAAATGGAGTTCTAAATTTCAATAATGAATCGTACATCTATGTTTTCACAGAATGCTATAATTATTCTATCTAAGCTTTATTATATGATCTGTGTTCATACTCGTACATTTCATCCTGTTTTATAAGAGAGAGTCAAATTCATTTCAGCTATTTTAATTTGGTTTCTTCCATGGTGCAGTTCTCATTCTCAGATTGCTCATTTAATCTTGATAAATAAACTATTATTTGAATACAATTTCCTGTATGATGCAGTTCTATCATAAGAATACATTGATATAATTCTCAACTCTGAGAAACCAATACTTTCGGAGATATAATTTGTCTGTTTGAACTAGAGCGCCAGAAAGCTCCTGTCCACAGGGCTTGAACCCATTTTTTCGTTCTCAAGTTATCGCGAGATACATAATATTTTGTAAATTTTCTAGTGATATGATCCCCAAGAAATCCTTCATACATCTTTGAATCAGTATTCTACAACTAGTTAACAGGTTTCGAGTTGATCGGATATGTATATTTTGAAAACAAAATTAGTTCTCGGATGCGGTTGGGCCGATTATGCCCATTAACGAACTTGGATTCGCATTTGGTTATCTCACTGTCCGTTCTAAAGTTATCGTGACAACGGCTGCCAGACCGAATCAAATTTGACTCCGAATTATTCATCAATTAGTCGGACCTAATCGTTTGAGAAAATTTTCGGCATGAGATTTGAAAGTTACAGACATTTGAGTAATATGATAGCACGCTGTTGCCCAGAACATGCACGCAAAAAACATTATTTCGCGATGCAAATATCTGTCAAAATACCGCCATCCATTGATATTCCTCATGGACCAAAAAAAATCTAAGGTCGAAGAAAGACTCATAAAAAATCTTGGGGATAGTGTGACTAGAAAGTTTTAAAAGATCCTCAAAAAAAATGTTGTATCTCTGAAATTATTCGTCAGATATCGCTGAAACTATAAGAAACTGAAAAACCTTATTTAACAGCCAGATTTTAATGCTATAGGATCTATATTGTTGGAAATATCGACATGTTATAACGAACTCTGTTAACCAGATTATTGTCAAATATTATGTCAAATTTGAAACTGAGCAAATATTTTGGTGGAATATATTTGAATTAATAATATGTAGTAGCAGTTACCACTTGAGAGGAAAGAGCTGTCGATACCATATAATATCTCACTTCGTATATATTTATTGAAAAAATGAGATATGGAAGCTATGAGAGTTGTAGTGAATAAATGAGAGTAGGTATGTATAGTACCTCTAATATACCATTATGTGCATTATCCAGTTCATAACTCTGGAGAATCCAAACATCTGAACTGTTAGTGTATTGTCGAATGTAAGAGGTACGACGAAGTTCAAGAGAATATATACGACGAAAACGTGAATGATTTCAACTATTCTTTTTGGCACACTGTTCAGGTGAACAGAGTGCCTATCAATTCGAGCAAATGTCTTTAATTTTCGAATTTGGCTGAGAATCGGTTCAAACGATTACTTTCGACTCACTAATGCAGAATGAGGTCAAAATTGATCCTGTTCAGCCGTCAGCAATGAGTTAGAGAGTTGCAATTTTCAGAATAGGTTTGGAGTACGAATGCACCGGATAAACTCGTTAATGGCCAAAATCCACAGAGTGGTTCCAGAGTTATGGCCGTCTGAAAATTTGTTTTTCCAATACCTTGAAAAATACTGATCTGATCGAATTAAAGCGTGGTTGTTGAAAAATAGTGATATGAAAATAACACGCCTGGAAAAAAAATATTTAAAAAAAATCTGTAACTCAGAAACTATCCGGCAGAGAAACTTTATTTCCAACTGCCGATTAAAACGTATACAGCTACAACACATATGTTACAAAGATTAAATTAATTCTTCCTGCGCCCATAATATATATAGTTGTTCCATGAGCACTATCGATATCTTACAGTTACCTAGTAGGAATTGGTGTATCTTGTCTATGATATGTAACTTATTTTACAGCCAAGTTCTCGATTTAAACTTGATCGAATAATATGTAACATTATAATATCTTTCTGAAATTATAAATTTGAAAACAAGGTATCAAAGGTCAGTAATAACAGTTACGGAATTCACATAAATATTTTAGTGTATCTGTGATGAGGGTTCGTTGTTTTGGCATGTAGGTACCGGGATTGATTCACGTAGCCGAAATTATTAAACTTTTTCATTTTTGTTTCCAATTTTATCGGAATTCTAACTTTGTGAAAAGGGTTATGGACGTAATTAAGTCGATATTTTCTTAAAATTAGGTGAGGATTTTCGTATGTTATTAGATATTAAAAAAATTACTGCTATACAGGGCATTTCCGATAAAATGTCAATTCATAGGTTCTCATAGCACAACCGTACGATTCGACTGATTGTATCATAGGAATAATCCTCGGAATAAATTATTGCAAACAAAACCACTGCTCTATACCAACATTGCTTCGCCACAATCAAAGCACCTTTTATTTTTGACCCGCAAGTAAATGTATGTATTCGAATGGGTCCTTACGCCACCACTATCGCAGCAATTTTTATTTTTGACCCAACAATGAATGCTATGTATTCGAGTCGAAATTAATCGTTTGATACCATTCTTGTCCAAACAGTGGACCAGTTTTTTTTGGACGTTTGTATTTAGAGATGGATTTATATTCTTGGAAATATAATTTAATTTTTTCTCTGGAGCTAAGCTGCTTTGGAAGAGTTCAGTACCTGGATGGGTGATCGCTCTGTCTATAAATTTGAACAGCGTGCCAAAACTGCTAGACACAGTGCTTTTCCAACTTGTTCAAATGAATTCATAGAATTATTTCTGATTCTCTGATGAGTCATTCATGTCATTGCTTATTCCAGAACATTTGGGAAGGATATAAATAGAAATCAGTCCAACACTGTAATATAGTTTGAATAGGAGAAGAATTATCCAATACGAATTAATATGAGGGATGTAAGTACTAACCGTCAAGCCTAAGTTCTCAGGTAATTCTTCGTTAATATTGTTTAAATCTTCAAGGGTGTTTCGAAGCATAATTATTTATACATATAACAGTGATCGATGAATAAATATTATTATATCCTCAAACTTTTAATTTGGATATGTACAGTGTGTTCAATTAAGTCAGCATCATATGGAAAAACATTAAATTTTTTTTTATGGAAATAATTAATTTTAATAATGCTTTGCGTAGCCTAATATGCAATATGAATTAATCAAATGTTTGCCCTCGTATACGAGGTTTATCGAATGATATATGAATTCTGCCTACTATTAGATTAGATATACTCCTAGGTCTTCCGAAGAGACCCCTCATAAGCTCTTAAGAGCTTGTGCGAGTCAGGAGAATCAGTTTGGTGAATGAAACGTTTGTATACAGACATACAGGGTGAGTCTTGAAGTTGTGCATTAATTCAACCATATATTTCTCTCATCTAATAAAACACTTTTTTGGCGCTCTAGTTCCTCGGAACTGAGTGCTTATCAATTTGCCCAAATGTCTGTAATTTTCGAATATTTTGATGAAAATGGTCTTAAACGATTTGGTTCGACTCACTGATCAAGAATTCGTGGTCGAAATTCATTCTGTCCGGCCGGTCCGGCCGGCCGTAGGCACGATAACTCTCGAACGGAATGAGCTAGAGAGTTGAAATTTTCAGAGTAGGTTTGGGGGATAAATGTCTCGGCTAAGTTCGTTATTGGGCAAAATCGGACAGATGGTTTCGGAGTAACAAAAAAAAATTTTTTTTTTTACAAAAAAAATTCCAAATTAATTTTTTTTTAATGAGCAGTTTTATCATTACAATCCATTCATATAATTTTTAACCCTAACAAGCTAATACTTTCGGGGATATGATTTTTCAAAATTTCAATTTAAATCGTATTTCACAGATTGATATAATTATTCTATGTATGAATTGTCATAATGTCAACTTGACAGAAGGGAATATTGTAACTTCAAAAATATTGGGGTTGAAATACTCGTATTTTAGCGATGCAACGGGGACCTCACCCGAAAATGTTTGAAAATATTACGTAAATATTAGGCAATCCAAACCACGTGACCCAATATGGCGGTTTGTTGGCACAGAAACAATTAACTTGTTATGGTCGTTGACTATTTTATAGTGTTTATTGACTTTTTCCGGAGCTTTTCTGCTGTGTAAACTATACTGAAATGAAGAATGAATATCTGAAAAGACTATTGTTGAACAACAGAGACTTTGCTGAACGGTAGGTTCGAAAAAAAGCACCTTCATCATGTGCTTACATTTCATTTTATTACAGGTATATATATATATATATTCTTTTGACTGAGAGCTGTATATGTGTTAGCAGAGGTTGGTGTAACGGGGTACCATACAATTCGACGTATGATACAAGAGCTTAGGGAAAAACCTCAGCAAAAACAAGCACTGACGTGAAGTCAGGAGCTTTTGCGCGTATGTTCTATTGTCCATACTCCTGTAATGAACACTCTTTATTCCATTCTATTGTCCATTCTGGACAATAGAATTCATCTTGGTAAATTCGATTAAGAAGAGTCTCCAATACAGGAGAATGGACAATAGAATTCATCATGGTGAATTCGATTGAGAAGAGTGTCCAATACAGGAGAATAGACAATAGAATTTATCATGGTAAATTCGATTAAGAAGAGTGTTCATTACAGGAGTATGGACAATAGAACATACGCGCAAAAGCTCCTGACTTCACGTCAGTGCTTGAACCAATTTTTTTTTTCGATTAAAATGGTCCAATCAGGAGAACGGACAATAGAATTCATCATGGTAAATTCGATTAAGAAGAGCCAAAGCTCCTGATTCACGTCAGTGCTTGAACCAATGTTCTATTGTCCATTCTTCTGTATTGGACACCCTACCATGGTAAACTCGATTAAGGGTGTCCAATACAGAAGAATGGACAATAGAACATACGCGCAAAAGCTCCTGACTTCACGTCAGTGCTTGAACAAATTTTTATATTAGCCATCAAACCTTTTTAATTCTTCATAATCATTACAAGAATGTCTGTCGATATGGAATATGGTAATAATTTGACATTTGAACACATCGTTTAATGCATAATCAATTTCAATACTTTTGTCACTCGTTGATGAGATGAGATATCTGAAATTATAGATAAACTCTAAATATTCCATTCAATATTGAAATATTAAAATTAAATTTCCACTTATTCATTTGTATTTCAAGATAATGAACGTTTGAAGCTAATGATTCATGTAAATTGTCTGTGAAAATTTGTTTTCATGGGTTAGGGGAAAAGAGTTATTGTGAAAATAAGATTCATTTATTTAGATACCAATCTATAAATTGTTTTATACTATCTACTAAGGGCCGATTTATTCAACCTCTCCGTAAAGTATTCGTCAACTATGTGCTCGTTGAATTTACTGATCCCCTTTAAAGTGAACATTTACAGATTACTTTCCTTTCGGTAAGGCTACTTGACAGTTTACAGGTCGTAAAATATATCAGCCCTCAGTGAACAAAAAATTTGTATACCTCACTGAAGCCGTAATACAAACAAAGGAAATAATTTCGAATAAAACTCTATTAACATATTCGATTATTTACTTCAAGAGAGATCAAGAATAACATTCATTTTGAAAATTCAATACTACATCAAGCAGCATGCAATACATTTTTTCGAGTTTGGACCACTGCTGCCCACATAATCATGGAGGATTCGTGAAACACTGCAGGGAGGATAAATACTTGTATATAGATTATTATTAAAATATGATAACTGACTTTCTCCGTTTCCTTATATACTACTTCTCGTTGTAAAATATACTTGGATTTTCCTCCGCAACACTAGGATACATCATTTTCAAAGTTAGCGTTGAATTATCAAGCCATTCTATTATAATATTAGTAAAATCTGTTCTTCAGAGGTATTCATTGTTAAGCATGCTAAGCAACAAGCATTTAAGGAACATATACCTGAAGTTCCACGGGAAAACAATATACATAATATATACCTACACACATGTTATATTGCATCGCCTTCTACTCCTATATTTTAAAATATTCTGCAATTAGAAAAATTAAAATGTTTCGTTAAAAATGCCTATTATATAGGTACACGCTGGCATCCAAACACCCTGATGATGGATCGTAAGAGACCCATGATATCAGGAAAACAGATTTGTTTGAATAGAAACACTAGATTTTCTTCTTGGCTATTCCACTTTTGAACTTTAAAAATTTTAGTGTTCATGTCATCTTGGTTGCCTCTTATCAATATTAAATTTTCTCATGAGATACTTAAGCTTCACAAATATTCAATCGACTAAGTTCCATATACCTTGTTTTTAAGAATTCTATCTGCAGTAACTCCAAGAGTAACTCATGCATTCTATTTGTCGAAAAGCATTACTTTTTTGCTCTACGTCAACTGGACCTTAATTCATTCCAACCTGAAAGGAAATATTAAGACTTGGATTTCTCTGAGTAAAGTAATTCATTCAATTCACTTCTATTACTTACTGCTGATTTTTAGCCAGAAATCCTGAAGGACATATACCAGATATCTTCTTTCTGAACAACTTTTCCACAGTTCTCCATAATTTGGAATTTCTTTCACATACGTAAGCAATATTTCTAGATTCCTCCAATCTTCAAATACAAGGTAATCTCGATTATTTTCAACGGAAGGAATACTCGTTCGTACTTCGTGGATTGAGAATATTTTGTTTACGTTTCAGATTTCAGATTCGATGTTGAGCAAAGATTATTCTCTTTAATCTTTGATGTTGAGGTTAAAACGGGGCGCATGCGTAGATCAGAATGTAGTTTGTAGTATATCCATTAATCATGAATCATTCTCAAAAATACCACACAAGCAATTTACCGATCACTGCTAATATTTATTATTTACCAGAAATTCATCACAAATCGAAACTATTTAAATTAGAAATGTCAATTTTTACATGACTAACCCGGACTTAGCCATTTAACCCTGCTATTTTGCCGGGTTAAATTTTTATAGTTTTAACCCAGGGTTAGGCTCTAACTCTTGAAGGTGCAAGACCTATTATCAATTTAACCCTAGGTTTAGAGTTAATCCGGATCTAATTAGATAACCCGCTTTCGTGCAAGTGGGCCTTAGTGGCCTACATGGCCTAAAATTCCTCTCTACCCATCACAAGATTTAATATCCACAAATGAGCCTCTCACCTTACAAGATCAGAAGCCTTCAGCAAAATTTCAGCGATATCATATTAAAAAAATAATACATAACCTTTCAAAAGTCCCCTCTCGCAAATATACTCCTCTGAAGGCACATGGATCTCTTGAAGAAGAATCGCCTTCTCTATTTCTCAAAGATATTCACTCTTGTTCATAGAAATCCCTTCAATATTTAGTTGCCTCCTCCTAAGGAGGATCTCTTTCAAAACCAGGTCTGACCACTAATGTAGGGCTATCATCTAATCTCCTATAGATTTGTGATGAAATAACACGATTTTACCATGAATATATATGTATAATAATATGTCATCATGACATTCATATTTTATTTTTGGAGGTTCTCGCAAAAATACGACCATAGACAACATATCATACGACGATTCGCATCCACCTACCGAACTCACAAAAGGCTGCTCGGTTCTCCAACAATATAGATCCGATCGTGTTCAAACTCGGAATTCTGCAGTAGAGTTAGGTTCTGCAGGCTCTCCCAAAATTTCAGCCATGCCGGACGAATAGTTTATGATATATAGAATTTTTTTCAATTATTTTTAATTATTTTTTTTTAATTTTCTAGTTATACCATCCTCACGAAATTCTGCAAAAATTTTCGCGTTGGCATTCTACAACTAATAACCATGTTTGAATCCAATCGGTTTTGTATTCTTCGAGTTAATGAGGAACAAAAAACATCCAAATTTCAGAAAATTTCAGATGGCTATAACTCTAAAACCGTTTGGACGATTATGCTCATAAACAAACTCAAATGTCGCATTCAGATGCACAACCTAACCTGAAATTTTCAAGCCGCTATCTCTTTCCGTTCTCAGGTTATCGTGACAACAAAAATATTTTTTAATAATTTCTTAATAATTTTCTAGCGATTCGATGCTCACAAAATTTCATAAACGTGCTTAGGTCTATATTCTACAACTATTCACCATGTTTGAATCCAATCGGTTTTGTATTCTTCGAGTTAATGAGGAACAAAAAACATCCAAATTTCAGAAAATTTCAGATGGCTATAACTCTAAAACCGTTTGGACGATTATGCTCATAAACAAACTCAAATGTCGCATTCAGATGCACAACCTAACCTGAAATTTTCAAGCCGCTATCTCTTTCCGTTCTCAGGTTATCGTGACAACAACAATATTTTTTAATAATTTTTTAATAATTTTCTAGCGATACGATTCTCACAAAATTTCATAAACGTGCTTAGGTCTATATTCTACAACTATTCACCAAGTTTAAAATTCGATCGGATTTATTTTGGTTGAAAACAAAATTATTACTCGGAAACCATTGGGCCGATTATACCCATTAACGAACTTGTCCGTCGTATTGGGATGCGCCACCTACCCTGAAAATTTCAAGTCGCTAGCTCTTTCCGTTCTCAAGTTATCGTGGCAACGGACGGCCGGACGGCACCACAGAATTAAATTTCACATTTGGGCAAAACTATAACGCGTATGTTCCCCAGAACATACGCGCAAAAACCCTGTCTCCCTGTGAGTGTCGTGATTTGTAACTATTGTACACAAAATTTACTGCAATTTAAAAATATTGATAGGCATTTATTTCTTCAATATGGACTCCTTCGTCAAAAAACGGAGAGGTTTCTCCAAGGTACCCGAAACACCTGAAAAATGAAAAGACAAGAGGAGAAGAACGAACAAATTATAAATACTACATAACCTTTCAAAAGTCTCCTCTTCAATATTTGAATATAATAAAGATGGGATTAATTAACGACTTAGGTCCTTTCACATTGAATGTTTCTGATTTGGGTAGTGGATAATTCAATTGATGGTGTTCCTTCAATCTTATATATGGATATTGCAACGTATTTGGTGTATTATATACCACAACGTACAAGACATACATGAATATTTGCGAATGCACAGTTCTTGTCTAATAGCACAAGCTGGAATGATTACTTTTAAAAACACACAGTTGTTACTACCAAATACAAGTGCAACTATTCATCTCACAGTCGTTTTTTTGTGATTTTGTTATATGGTCTCCAAATATTTGTTTAGTACGAATGATCTGGAAATATGGGAAAAGAACTTAAAAAGTGCAAAGAAATTTCATTCAGAAGTTATTATGCCAGGACTGATGGTAAAATATTCCACATCTGAAGAGGGTACAGCTGAATTTATTCACTATTGCATTTGCAACGGCGGATGATGGACGTTCGATGATAAAGTGTGATGGGAATGACTGTCAAATAGAAGATTTCATTTTGATTGTGTATGACCAGTTGACACTCCTGATGGTACCTGGTATTGTAATAAATGTGATGAAAAGGTCTGGATTGTTATAAAAATGGAATAGATTACGTAAAAAATTCTTGATTTTTGGCGCTCTAGTTCCTCGGAACTGAGTGCTTATCAATTTGCCCAAATGTCTGTATTCTCAGAAAAGTCTTACATTTCGGAACCGAACATGAAGTAAGAGATCTGAGATTAGTGAGACTGCTTTTCATCCATAGACATAGATATAACTCTCGAACGGAATGAGTTAGGTAGTTGAAATTTTCAGAGTAGGTTAGGGAGATGAATATCTCGGTTAAGTTCGTTATTGGGCAAAATTGGCCAGATTTAATTTGATTTCTTCCATGGTGCAGTTCTCATTCTCAGATTGCTCATTTGATCTTGATAAATAAACTATTATTTGAATTGAATTTCCTTTATGATGCAGTTCTATCATAAGAATACATTGATATAATTCCCAACTTTGAGAAACCAATACTTTCGGAGATATAATTTGTCTGTTTGAACTAGAGCGCCAAAAAGCTCCTGTCCACAGGGCTTGAACCCATTTTTTTATCTACCCTTTTTCCAAATTCAGCACGGGAAAAAAGATAGAGGCTGTTGAAATTTGAAAAAATTATCAGTTTTCCTTTTGAAGCTTTGACATGGTTACTCGGAATTTAATGAATTTTACTGTGAAGTTTTCCATAACTGTAAGATATAATCTTTAATTAACAGTTTTTTCCTACTTCTACTGGTTTCCTCGTTATAGACTCGCGAATTCATAAAACTATGAGAAATTACCATAATGAAAGCAGATGAAGGTTATCCCGAGTCATTTTAAGAATACTAAATCATTTTAGAAAATTAAATTACTCGTCATCAATTCTCCTAAAACGTACAGTTTTCGCAATATTCAATACTGAATGACATGAAATATGATAAAAATTCCAGAAATTTAACTCTTTTTATCCACCCGGACATGGAATAGAATAATAGTTGATCTGTGATCGAATAAAGACATAGACTGAGTATTCATCTCAAAGTTGACACTTATAGAAAGAGGTATAGCTAGTATAACCTCTATAACTCGCATAATATGTTTATACATTACCATTGAATCATAATAAAAACCATAAGCAAAAGCCAATAATTATTCAAACAATTTGAATCGCAGGGTAACTTATCTTTTGGGAAATGAGTGAATACACTCACCATGATCTGTATTTATCTTTGATTTTATCTCTATTTATCCCCAATAGCGAATATGGAACGAACTTCTTTATAGGGTTAAAAACGTTTAATATTAACTATAATCGATTTTTAGCGACGTTACCGCTTAATACCGGTATCAAACGGTTATAATTTCTACATTTTAGCGAGAGTGGTTACAAGCGGTAACGGAAGTTCCCCTCCAAAGCTGTCATATTGACATTTGATACCGGTATCAAAATTTATAACCGGGTCCATGAGGTGGGTTACTAGCGGTTGACATCTGTGAAAAGTTTGAAATTGTCAAAAGTATTGAAAGTTTGAAACTGTTGAAAGCAATTAAAATGGCCGTGGCAAAGGAAAGCGTGGAATTTTTTTAATATACTCTAAACTACCAAGGAGTGGGGATTACTTCGTCATTACAGACCGCCGAATAGTGAATCTTTTATTAAACGGTATTAGAATGAAGGCAATCTGGCTTGGATATATACCACAAAAAGACTAGAATACTACGTGCTTGTTGTACTGGTTACTACCCACCTCTTTACTTTTTCTTAATTAGGTGGTGAGAATCATTTTCTATAATTTCATCAAACAAAATTAATTATGGAAGGTTTCTTTTTTCATTCGAAACAATTGAACAAATACAAATTCTGTATATATTTCAAGCCAGATATCTCCTAGGTCTAGCCTGAAGTGCATTATCCATAATTCGAATAGTGCTATCATTACTGGGAAGTGGGACTATTATTTGGATGTAATACACTGTTGAGAAATTCCAATAAGACACAATAATTCTCGTTAGTGAATAGCATTTCGTCAAACAAATTCAACATTTGCATGTAATTCATGTTAATTGTTTATCGAACGTTAGAATAAGTAAGTTTTGCATAATAAAAAGTAAACAAATATTTACGAAGATTAACAGTTGACGTTTTAGTGACAACACTTACAACTTCAGTAACATTTTGCGATTATCATAGACATAAAATAACATGGACTGGTGGTGAGAAAGAGACCATTAAAATCAGCATTGAAAAAAGACAGAAATTTGCAGTTTAACGCCCCCTCACCGATTTTCAAAATATTCTGTATATAGTATCTGCATGATGTTCATATACCACAGTTTCAATTTTAGCACTGGCAAATGAGTATTTTTCGAGAAAATTCAAAATGAAAATTGAAAATTAGAATTGTAAAATATTTAGGAACAGCTTAGAAATATCAAAATTATAATTGTCATGTTGATAGATTTATTGAAAATATAAAATTATGAAGTAGTTTATGGGAGAGAAACCGAGGTAACGGAAAAATAAATGAAATTATCTAGTTTGAAAGAAGTCAAAGTGCCCAAGAGAAGAATATTAAAGGCTCCTAAAGAAATATAGAGTTGAAATTGGTATCAAGTTAAAGAGGATATTATTCCAGACAAAACAATACAAGAAGAAACAAGTTATATAGAGATATCTCAGTTTTTTGAAAGGGAGAAGATTTTAAGACAGAAATCGAAGGAGGATACAAGGATTTCATTAGATTAAAGGGAGATAATAAGAGAGAAAACGCAAGAAAGAAATTGAAGGTGGATTCATGGATTATTTTAGGTTAGTTAAAGATACTAGAATCATATTAGGTTCAATATATATATATATATATACATGCTAAATCTATCCAAATGTGTTTTTGTGGCAACCGGTTTTGTCCATTCATCTGTATTATGATAGACACTCAGAAACGTAATCCCAAACTGGCAGCCATGTTAGTTTTAACTGTTTCCAGGCCCGGCTTTAGAGACGCATTTCACTTTTCATTATTTCGAAAAAAAATTGTATCGTGAAGTGAATTTTGATGATTTTAAATAGTGGGAAAATAGTCCATTTGCTGGAATCTAAACGGGAGGGGAAGTGAACGAGACTGCTGGGAGGGGTAATATATTCAATAGGATGAATTTTTTATTTTAAAAATTTACTCCAAATTTCAATTTTCGTCATAAATTTTAACATTTTTCTCATTTTATTAGCCTATATTTGAAAATTATAAGCTATCCTATTGAATTAATTACCCCACCCAGTACCCCAATTCACTCCCCATACCGTTAGATTGCTTCAAAATAACTGATTTGCCACTATTGAAAATGATCAAAAATCACTGTACAATGCATATTTTCTTCGAAAAACACGAAAAAGACGAAATTTACGAGGGGGCGGTAAACTGCAAAATTACCCAGAATAGTTAAAGGCAAACCAGGGTATATGAATATTTTCATTTAATTTGGCGTTTGGCAAAACCATAGAATACAAAACATTGGTTTCCTTTATCCTCTGACCTTTCTTGTATAATGTATTGTTTGGTTTCATGTATTGTGTATGATGTGTTTTGGTGATTTGTAGACAGAATAGTTAAGGGCAAAACATTTTCATTTATATCCGAGACTCGTTTCTGAATATTCTGATACTTATAACACAATTTACTTTGCATCATTATTTTTATACCATTATTTGCCTTTAATTATTCTATCCTTCATAACATCTCTCTCTCTAATGTATTCCGCAACGAACTGTATGATAAAATTACGTGAGGGCCAGTCCATGTTATTCTATGTCTATGGCGATTATGGGGTGGGGGATTAACTTTTGACATTGATGACAAACCGTTGTTAAAACCGGGTTCTAAGCGGTATCCTCGCTAAAAAATCATTTATAAGTATCATTCCACATATCCTTTCCAATTATTTTCGCCGAGAAATTGTTAATCTGAATTTACAGCACATGTTAATAATAAACACGCTAAAATGTTAGGTTAGGACCGAACGATATATTCTGTGGCTAACCTAATGTATTACATTTGTGTGCCGGCTTCTGTCACAGTATAAAAAATATTATTATACTATAAGTATAGGAGGTTGTCACTTGTCTGATTGTTTCCAGATTCGACGGTTTTCATCAAGGTTTTCTTATCTTAGAAACTCGGCTTTTGATATACTTAGTTATCTGTGGATATAACCGAAAAGCTTTATGAAACCCGAAGTCCGTCAACCTGCTTGTTAAATATGACAGAGAAATCAGTTAATCGTGAACTGAACGTATCTTCGTGAAACGCATGTCCAGATTCTATGCTATCTATAGGCCATAGACTGATAGAGGTTAGGTGATAATAATTGTTTATAAATTGGTTGAATGATTTACAATATAAAGTCATTTATATGACGCAAATTAAAATATTTAAAGAATGACAGAATAGGCGATGAAGATATTGTGTTTATTCAATGAAAACTAAGTTGGAGTCAGTGTTTTAATATTCAGGAAGAATTTTTTTCAAAAATGCAGCATTAAGATTATTAAAACCATTTCATTAGTCTTGAGTGAGTAAATAAGTTATCTCAAACAATTTCATTGAATTTCAAGCAGCAGGTAATAAAGCTTTCATACAATTATGCTATATTGAATCCCAGTGTTTCTGTGTTCAACAGTTACATAAAGACCGTTCAGGGATGGATTAACACAATTTAAAATCTTTAAACGCTTACAACTTTTTACCTGAGCCGAATCTGGAAAAATGGTGAATGAAAAAGGTGTCCCATTTGATGAGAGGAATACATGGTTAAAATTAATGTACAACTTAAAGACTCACTCTATATATTTCGTGAAAAGAACTCTATATTTTCATGTGAGCCTACTTGAAATGAACATTCCCAACAGCTCATCGATTTGAATCTATTTCAACAAGCGCGCCAAAGCGTACTGACCTCACGTCGCTTTCCAATTTGTTTTCGAAATGTATCGTGTTTACACACGGATGAATAAATTCGAATTTCAGCACGGATTCTTCCTGATTAAGTCAATAATAGCTAATCGTTTTACCCCATTTTCGGCTCGAAATGAGGTCCATTAAGGTACGGACATATTATTTACACGGAAAATTAGGACTTGGAACGTGTTGTCCACCTCAGACCATACAGCAGAATATTAATTTATATAATAATATAATATAATATTTACTTAGCCTGTATATAGACATGATCGGTACTATTTATGAATGATACTGACTTAGGACCACTTGCGTGAATGCGGGTTATCCTAATTAACTCAGGGCCAGTTTCTCAATTTCGAGTTAACCCGAGGCTGCGGGTAACCCGAATGTTGCACATTCATGAATATCGCTAAATACATGCGTCAACTCGCAACCTCGAGTTAACTCGCAATTGAGAAACCGGCCCTCAGAGTTAAATATTACCCCAGGGTTAAATTGATAATTTGTGTTGCACATCAAGAGTTATAACTTAACCCTGATTGAAACCTATAGAAATTTAACCCCGCAAATTGGCAGGGTTAAATCGCTTACTCCGGGTTAGTAATGTCAAAATTGACGTTTCCAATTTTAATAGTTGAAAGTTGAGACTTGAATTTCTCAACTTGATAAATAAAACATTCGCACTGATCTGCTACTTGCTACAATATTGTGGATTAAAGTTGCTTCATCAGCTGTTAATAATAAATAAAACTTGTAAGTTACCAAGCATTCTACTTATGCTGCGTCGGTTTTTTAATCATCTATAATTTCTTTATATTTAGATGAAGTGTTTCAAAGTAAGACATAATCTCCGTGCGTATAGTTTGAGGCACGTACACGAGATTTCGTTTCCATTTATATTAACAATTTAAATTTTTCAATTAAACAACAAAATACGAAATCAACAGACTATCAAATTCAAATTCAAATTATCATTAAATTGACTGAAATAACAACAAAATATATACAACATTCTGTGAACTATAGTAAAAACCATAGAAACGCCATACCACGCGATAAAAATCAGAGATTGAAACGGGTTACCTAACTCAGAGTTAATTTTCTCTAGCGCAATGAAATCGCAGGGTTAAAGCATTGGTTCAAGCCCTGTGGACAGGAGCTTTTTGGCGCCCTTGTTCAAACAGACAAATTATATCTCCGAAAGTATGGGTTTCTCAGAGTTGGGAATTATATCAATGAATTCCTATGATAGAACTACATCATGAAAGAAATTAAATTCAAACAGACCGATTCTCCCCAATAACGAACTTATACTTAAATTTTAAAACAGTGTCGTTTAAAAACATGTTTCAAAAATTATCTTTAAAAAGAAAGAGGCAAAAAAAATGCTTCAATGCTTTAATGCTTCAAAAATTGTCATTAAATTTATTTATCAAGATTAAATGAGCAATCTGCAATGATTCAACCTCGTGGAATGGGATGTTGCAACTTACACTCGGTGCATAGTTTTCACAACTCGAAATACCTAAGGAAAGAGTCATCGAAATGTCTAGAGCAAGGCTGGAGACAATCATAGCAGATTGTCCATTCATTCCTGATATTTGAGTAGGTAGTGGAATATGAACAAATTATCTTAATAGTTCAAAATATATTAATAAAATACTATCCTCTTTTCATTTCATAATTTAAAATTTAATAGTTCATACCACTAACACATTCTTTTCTGTATTATGAACCCTAACTCAAGAAAAAATGTGTTGCACAAATGTAGATTCATATTTCAGTATTTTTTTGCTAGCACCATTATGAAAATACTGTATATAGGAAGAGGTCTAACTACTTAAGGAAGTAATAGGTAATATTAACCTCAGTGGCCAACGAACAGTAATTTCTTTTGAGGATTTCATTATATTCTTCTTTCCTATTGCCTCCGTAAACTACATAATTAAAATGATCCAATTCTAAATCTCCTGACACATCATCCCCAATATTTATACATAAATTATTCAATATGTAATCAGTCCATAACATTTTTGGTTTCAAAAAGTCTTGTTTATAATCACAAATTCAAGAATCGGATACTCATTTTCGAAGAGAAAGTATTTTCAACATACAGATTGACAATCTCTAATACCTAGAAAAGTTGACATTTATGAACAGTGAACACAGACAGATTCCGTGTTCACATTCTGTGAATACATATAACTTAAGATGTATTATTGAAACAATGAAACATCATATCTCGGAAAGTATTAGCTTGTTAGAGTTGAAAATGATAATAATGGATTCTTATGATGAAACTGCATCTTAAAATAATTTGAATTAAATAGTTGTAATGTGAAAAAAAAATTGTTTTCGTTACTCCGAAACTATTACACCAATTTTGCCCAATAACGAACTCAACCGAGATATTTATCCCTCAAACCTACTCTGAAAATTTCAACTGTCTAGCTCATTCCGTTCGAGAGTTATCTATCGTGTTAATGGCCGGGCGGCCGGACAGAATCGATTTCGACCACGGATTCTTGATCAGTGAGTGAAACCAAATCGTTCGAGACCATTTTCAGCCAAAAATTCGAAAATTACAGACATTTGGGCAAATTGATAAGCACTCTGTTACGAGGAACAAGAGCGCCAAAAATGAAACATTTTAACTCCTAGGTACTCAACTCTGTGTTCAATATTTTAACCCCATATTCCACGTGCAAGTGAGCCTAATTAGTTACTGAAGCACCAATTTTAAGCGAAAAATATAAAGGTATCTTTAAGACATCACTAATATTCCATACTTTCTACAGCCTGTAGGTATACTGTAAGTATATGATAACCTGATACAATTCAAATTTTACATTCATAGAATTTTTTTTTACTGAGACATAATATGTATTCAAATGATATTTTTGTTACCGCAATTAAATAACTTGATGTTCCTTAATGTTCAATATGAAAAATATTATCGTATATTTCAAAAGGCCAACAGATATCGGACTATTTAATTAATCTGAATAAACAGTTAGAAAACATGTAAACTCATTCATGTCAGAATCCGATACTTCGATATAAAACCACATCGGCGGTGCACTCAATTTGAGCAATATATTAACGATTCTTCTTCTTCATTACGTACACCAGATGTCATCAACATTCACACCGTTGCAAAATGTTAACCTTCTTCTTCGAGCCTACTTCGAGACAATTATGAATATGCTGATAAAAAATCGGTTCAAGCCCTGTGGACAGGAGCTTTCTGGCGCTCTAGTTCAAACAGACAAATTATATCTCCGAAAGTATTGGTCTCTCAGAGTTGTGAATTAAATCAATGTATTCTTATGAAAGAACTGCATCATAAAGGAAATTAAATTCAAATAATAGTTTATTTATCAAGATTAAATGAGCAATCTGAGAATGAGAACTGCACCATGGAAGAAATCAAATTAAAATAGCTGAAATGAATTTGACTCTTTCTTATAAAACAGGATGAAATGTACGAGTATGAACACAGATCATATAATAAAGCTTAGATAGAATAATTATAGCATTCTTTGAAAACATAGAAGTACGTACGATTCATTATTGAAATTTAGAAAAATCATATCTCCGAAAGTATTAGCTTGTTGGAGTTGAAAATGATATCGATGGATTTTAATGGTGAAACTGCATCTTAAATAAAAATTACAGACATTTGGGCAAATTGATAAGTACTCAGTTCCGAGGAACTAGAGCGCCAAAAAGTGTAATTCCCTTTCCGTGATTTGAGCCCGCCTTCTCTCGTTCCGAAACCGAAAACCCGACTGACTAGACGAAACGGCTATCGGGCTTCCCGTACGATCTTGTCGATCTCCGGTATTAGAATAAAACGTCGGTACTTACCTGGGATATATATTCTTAATTTTCACTTTTCGACATAAAATCGCCACATGGGGGTTTATTTGACGGTTTTTTACCCTTGTTTCTCTAAGTCGATTTTGACGTTTCTCGAACCAACTATTAGCAAGGAATTAGACAATGTCATGTCTCAGGAAAATAAGTTGACATTATGACAATTCATACATAGAATAATTATATAATTCTGTGAAAACGTTGAAATACGATTTATTATTGAAATTTTGACAAACCATATCTCCGAAAGTATTCGCTTCTTAGAGTTAAAAATGGTATCATTGGATTCTTATGGTAAATCTGCTTGGTGAAAAAAATTTAATTTGGAATTTGTTATGTAGAGAAAAAATTTTTTTTGTTACTTCTAAACCATCTGTCCGATTTTGCCCAATAATAAACTTAGCCGAGATATTTACCTGCCAAACCTTCTCTGAAAATTTCAACTCTCTAGCTCATTCCGTTCGAGAGTTATCGTGCCTACGGCCGGCCGGACAGAATGAATTTCGACCACGGATTCTTGATCAGTGAGTCGAACCAAATCGTTTAAGACCATTTCCATCGAAAAAGTCGAAAATTACAGTTATTTGGGCAAATTGATTAGCACTCAGTTCCGAGGAACTAGAGCGCAAAAAATGTCTTTTTATGTGAAGAAAATGTCACGTACTTAATAAAATAAAATCATGCAGTTTTTGGCACGCTGTTCAGGTGAACAGAGTACCTATAAATTGGTCCAAATGTCTGTAACTTAAGAATATTTGACCGATTAGTTTCGACTCACTGCAGTTCAAAATAGATTTTATCCGGCACGATCAGCACGATTACGCTCGTACGCAATGGATTAGAGAGTTGAAATTTTCAGAGTAGGTTTGGAGTCAAAATGCGCCGGCTAATGTCGTTAATGGGCAAGATCCAAAAAATGTGGTTCTAGAGTTATAGCCATCTGAAATTTTTGTTTTCCCAATAACTCGAAAAATACTAAACTCATCGAATTAAAGCGCGGTAGCTAGTTGAAAAAAAAGGGAAAAGAATTGGTATATCTTTTCTATGATATGCAACTTATTTTACAGCTAAATTCTCGATTTAATAATATGTAACAGCATAATCCGCCGTATTCACAAAGCATTAAATCTCCGTTATGTCCTAGCTGAGGTCCTCAGTTAAGAATAAATTAGAATCGCAACCTCAGTTAACGTGAAAATTAACGTGAAACGGGCTGGTTTCATCACCGTTTAATACGTTAACTGAGGTTGCGATTCTTATTTATCCTTAACTGAGGACCTCAGATAGGACTTAACGGAGATTAAATACTTTGTGAATTCGGCGGAATATCATTCTGAAATTAGAAATTTCTAAACAAGGTATCAAAGGTCGGTAAAAACATCAGTCCAAGTTACGGAATCCACATAAATATTTTTGTGCTTCTGTAACCCAGTGATAAGAATTCGGTGTCTTGGCAAGTAGGTACCGGAATGATAATATAATAGTATAATATAATATAATATAATATAATATAATATAATAAAACATAATATAATATAATATAATATCGATTTCCGTAGCCGAAATTATTGATATTTTTAATTTTTGTTCCCAATTATATCGAAAATCTAACTTTGTGGGTTATGGACGGAATAGTCGATATTTCCGTAAAAGTACGTGAGTATTTTCGTATATTATTAGATATTAAAAGAATTACTGCATTTGGTAAAATGTCAATTCATACGTTCTCATGGCTCAGCCGTACGATTCGACTGTTTTGTATTATAAGAATAATTCTCGCAATGAATTATTGAAAACAAAACCACTGCTATATATTACGCCGCCACAAACAAAGCACTGTTTATTTTTGACACAAATGTGAATACATGTATTCAATTGGGTCCTTACGCCACCACAAACACAGCACTTGTCGTTTTTGACCCAACATTGAGGTATGTATTTGAGTCGAAACTAATCGTTTGATACCATTATCGGCCAAACAGTGGAACAGTTTTTTTTTGACGTTCGTGTTAACAGTTTACATTTATATTCTTGGAAATATGATTTTTTTCCTGGAGCTAAGCAGCTTTGGGCGATTTCAGTACCAGGATGGGTGACCACTCTGCCTATTGATTTGAACAGTGCGCCAAAGTTCCAGGCACAGTGCTTTTCCAACTTGTTAAGAGTAGAATATAAATTATATATTCAGAAAAAAGTTTACACTATTATTGTATAGATCCAAGTAAATACCATCACTCTAAATGGCCATTTGCAAACGCTACATACATTTTTGTATATCGCTTTTGAAGAAACTAGTTGGAAAAGCAATGAGGTAAGGAACTTTGACGCGCTTGTTAAAATTTATTGATACAGCGGTGACCCACCCAGGTACTGAACTAGCCCAAGACATCTTGGCTTCCAGGGCAACAAACAATATTTTCAGAATATTTCCAACAATATGGATCAAATTTGAATCTAGAACTTGGCGGTAAAATTATGTTTTGTATTCTTTTTTGAAAATTTCGGCGATATCAGAACTGTAAAAATTGGTTCAAGCACTGACGTGAAGTCAGAAGCTTTTGCGCGTATGTTCTATTGTCCATACTTCTGTATTGGACAGCCTTAATCGAATTTACCATGGTAAATTATGTTGTCCATTCTCCTGTATTGGACACTCTTAATTCGAATTTACCATGGTAAATTCGAATTAAGTGTTCAATACAGGAGTACTAGGGGTACGGTTCTTAAAATTATTTTTTCGTCATTTTTTTCAAATTTTCTAGGGGTACGGTTCTTACAAAATTTTAAACACGTCTTTATGTTGATTTTCTACTACTAGTTACCAAGCACCAATTCGATCGAATATTTATTTTTTGAGTTATCAAGGAAATAATATTCCAGGTGGGTATAACTCGGAAACTGTTAGACCGATTATGCCCAAAAACGAACTCAACTCTCCCTTTCGGATACGCAACCTACCCTGAAAATTGCAAGTCCCTATCTCCTTTTGTTGGAAACTAATCGAGGCAACGGTAACCCAGCTACTGAACTCACACAAGAATGCTCGAATCTCCAACAATATTTAACCGATCGTATTAAAACTTGAAACTTGGCAGTAGAGTTAGGTTATGAAGGCTCTTGCAAAATGTCAGCAATTTCAAACGAATAGTTACTGATATATAGAATTTTATTTTTTTTTCAATGATTTATTAAAAATTTTCTACAAATGCTATCCTCACCAAATTTTGTAAACATTTTCGCGTTGGCATTCTACAACTAATAACCATGTTTGAATTCAATCGGTTCAGACTCTTTCGAATTAATGAGGAACAAAAAACCACCAAATTTCAGAAAATTTCAGATGGCTATAACTCTAAAACCGTTTGGCCGATTATGCTCATAAATCAACTGAAATGTCGCGTTCTGGTACACATCCTAACCTGAAAACTTGAAGCCGCTATATCTTTCCGTTCTCAAGTTATCGTACAACAAAAATATTTTTTAATAATTTTTTTAGAATTTTCTAGCCATACGATTCGGACAAAATTTCACGAACGTGCTAAAGTTCATATTCTACAACTACTCACCAAGTTTCAATTCGATCGGATTCATATTGGTTGAAAACAAAATTAGTACTCGGAAACCACAGGGCCGATTATGCCCATTAACGAATTTGTCCGTCGTATTGGGATGCGCCAACCACACTGAAAATTTCAAGTTGCTAGCTCTTTTCGTTCTCAAGTTATCGCGGCAACGGACGGCCGGCCGGACAGAATCAAATCTGACCTCGAATTCTTCATTGGGGAGTCGAACTTAATCGTTTGAGACCCTTTTCGTCAAAAAATTTGAAAGTTACAGACATTTGGGCAAAATGATAACGCGATGTTCCCCAGAACATACGCGCAATAAAAAAAGTGGGAAAGCCCTGTGGACAGGACATTTGGCACGCTCTCCAAATCTAAAGGCAGAGCTGTCACCCAACCAGGTACTGAACTCGCCCTAAGCTGCTTAGCTCCAGGAAAAAAATAATATTTCCAAGAATTTAAATCCGACAGTAAAAACAAACGTCCAAAAAAAAACTGGTACACTTTTTGAATATGAATAGTATCAAACGATTAGTTTCAACTCACATACATACATACATTCACTATTGGTTAGTAAATGAACAGTGCTGTATTCGTTGTGGCTTATGGTCTCTATTGAAATACATAAACTAACTGTTGGGTGAAAAACAAACAGTGCTTTGTAGCTTTGTATGTGATGGGCGTATGGATAGAAATCAGTTCAATTGTGCCATGAGATAAACAATAGTTTATTCCGAGAGCACTTTCTATGAAACAAATCAGCTCAATTCATAGAAAACACTCTGTATAGCAGTAATTTTCACATCAACTAATATACGAAAATACTCACGTTTCACGTAATTTTATGAAAATAAATAACCTTGACCAGAGGTGGTACTGTCTTATCGGCTGTGACACAGTTAATATTGACGTTGACATAAAGACCGAAATATTACTACATAAGAGAATTAATTATATCATAGTAAAATGTCAGCCTTATTATAATAATAATACATTTATTCTCAACAGGTTTACATAAAATTATAGAGAAAAATGAACAAGTGAGAAAAACTCAAAATAATCATATGCACAATAGACTCTTACACTATTACCCGAGCTGGACATTTTAGATCACTCACATATAAAAATCCAGGAATCAGTACCAAAACAGCGAGCACAATATACAAGATGATATGCAGGTCTTTGTTGGAGTATGGACACACAGTATTCTTGAACACCCCGAAGACAACACTGAAAAACATAGAAGTTGCAGAAAGAACTTGCCTTAGAAAAGTCACAAAACTGAGACACCCAAACAATCCACTCCATAATCCTTCTAATCAACTTTTATACGAGACTACAAAAGTGGAACCAATAATAGGAAGACTTGAAAATCTTAGCAGAAAATTCATCACCAACCAGAAAAACATAAATATTATGGACCCTCTGATTCACAGCTATCAAAGAACAACACCAACGAAAGCAAAATTACCACCACTCCCAATCTTCAAATACTTAAAAACATTGTAACACTTCGAGAAAATAATGGATATTTATAATGAAATTTTTTAACTGGCAGGAAGACTTAGGTCGATAGCCGTTTGAAAGTAATTATGATCAATAAAGTTTATTTCTCTGTCTCTCTCTTATACTAGCATTGAAGGTACCCACAAATAATATATCGAAATAACAAATGAAATAATAATACAATTTAGATAAAAGCAATAAATAAAAAAAAAAGAAAAACAGCACAACAACCTCTACCAATTGCCAAGTGTGCAACGGCAAAAACAAAAATTATGATACCCCAGCTTATTGTTCTAAATGGCACATCAAAATCACTGAAAGCTCATCAAAGTATATATCACATGGACCACAACACCTGTCATGTAAGCTACACATGAAGTTAATAGGAGAACGTGACATAATATTCAACCTGCTATAATCAACATAAAAGTTGTTATTCGGCCACAGACTAAGCCTTGGTACATGAATAATCACTTTGGTCAAAGGAAATGGACAGTCAATTCTATTGTGCACCACCTTATAAAGAAACGTTAAGGCGAAACGCTCACATCTTAATTTCAACACCTCAATTCCAAGACTATTGGTGAGGACTGCGTGGTCAAAGCACCTTGAAGGGTACTGCCCATAAAATCTGAAGTACATATATTTCAGACACTTTCTTTGAACAGCTTCCAAGTTGACAACAGATTTATTGAATAGAGGACACCAGATAACAGAGGCATATTCCAACCTACTATACGAATGAAGGAATAGTATAGCGTTTTCATTGTACCAAGGTTTACAAAGTAGTTACAGTTTCTCACAAAATAACCCAGCATTCTAGAGGCAGAAGTAGTGACTTGACTTATGTGCTCTCCAAAGGACAACATATAGTCAAACATATGCATGTTCTTCAAAATAATATTAACAAAGGATCCCATTAAAAACAAATTTTTGATTGAACGTTGAGAAGTAGTCCTGTCCTAGCCAATGTGGTTTCGACATGGACTATACTGTGTGCTTTACCTGAATTATCCTATGGAGTTATTATTTCAATAGAAATAAAAATACAAATAACATTGATTGGAACTGGTAGTATCTTTTGGAATAGCTATGGAACTTTTTTTCTACGGTAACTGGCTTATCAACTGCTACTTTCAAGTTTGATTGGTTATGGTTTCTCTACTGGTTGTAATGGTACTATTTTGTCTTGATATTTTTCTTTCTACATGAATTGGGGTTATATCTTCAACAGATCCTTTGAATATGATAGGCTTGAGGTACTGAAACTTCTATCTTAACTGGGGTATTTACTGGATTACTGAAAAGTAAATATCTTTATAATCCCCTTCTATTGATAGAAAAACAACTTCGTTTTGTTGCTCCATATTCCTGTGTTATATTATTTTTGTGCGTATGTTCTGGGGAAAATCAAATCCATTTATTTCATTATTATTCTTACAAAATGAGAGATTGTCAGTTGGGACAGACAAGTGTGATATCAAGATCATAAAGGAACATATAATTCTTGAAAGACAGATAATCCACCGTATTCACAAAGCATTCAATCTCCATTAAGTCCTAACTTAGGTCCTGAGTTAAGGATAAATAAGAATCGCAACCTCAGTTTAAGTGAAAATTAACATGAATCAGGCCTGTTTCAGCACCGTTACATACGTTAACTGAGGTTGCGATTCTTATTTATCCTTAACTGAGGACCTCAGTTAGGACTTAACGGAGATTGAATGCTTTGTGAATATGGCGGAATATGTATGTTACCAACTTCAGGATATAATTTAAAGTCGAAAATTAGAAACTGTTGGCTAATTGTATGGTCGAATATATATACAGTTGACCAGTTTACTCCAATCGTTGGAATATTTGGATATTTCGGCAATATCTTCACCAATATAGATCCGATCGAGTTCAAATCTAGAACTTTACTGTGAAATAAGGTTTCGGAGGCTCTCGTAGAATTTCAACGATATCTGACAGAGGGTTTCTGAGTTACAGAATTTTTTCAAATATTTTTTTTTATTTTGCAGATATGCGATCCTGATCAAATTTTGCATGAGTCGTCGTGTCGGTATTTTTCAACTAATTACCGTGCTTTGATTCGATCATATTAGTATTTTTCGAGTTATTGGGAAAACAAAATTTCAAATGCCTATAACTATAACCATCCATTAACGAACTTAGCCGGCGCATTCAGACTACAAAGCTACCCAGAAAATTTCAACTCTCTACCTCAATGCGTTCGAGCGTAGTCGTGCTGACAGCCGGACGGCCGGCCGGACAGAATCAATTCTGACCTCGGATTCTTGATCAGTGAGTCGAAACTAATCGTTTAAGACCATTCAAGGCCAAATATTCGAAAATTACAGACATTTCGACGAATTGATAGGCACTCTGTTCATAGAACAGCGCGCCAAAAATATCAAGAACATTATATGATATCATTGGATTCGAGAATCTTCTATGAATGGCACTGGTTATTATTTAATTCAACCTTAAAACATAGAACTACTCAGGGTCATGACACTCTATTTCCTCCACCCCAAATACTGCTTTCAGTTTGGCTTTCAGCCGCTATATGATACTGCTCGCACAAATATTATGGGATTATGGGACGATGTCGTCGGATCGTTCAGATATAGATGCATAGAATGTTATTCTATGCATCTTGGTTCAGATATATAGTAACATTATGGATTTGTCAATTAATCTGTGTTTTTCGGAAAGTGTGTACAATGTTTACAACTTTTACAAATATGAACACAGATAATTTGGAAACAGTTCTTGCTTAAAAGTGACTTTCTTTACATGTATCTACTGTTGTGAAAATACCGATATAAATGTGGATTGTCAGGCAGAATTGCTATTTCAATTAGGGATATGTGATCGAGTTATCTACTGTCAGTTGTATACAAACATTAATTCTTCTGTACTTGTTAACAAATTTAACGTTATAACGACATACGACTGTTCCCAAGTCGCAGTGGTTAAATTCGGAGCTACTAGAACTCTGGGATCCGCGGTCTAGCTCCAGTGGAGATGGGAGTGGGTTTCTAAAAAGGGAACCTAGTAAATGGGCGCCAGGTAAATTTAAGTCTCCCAGATACCCCAGCGTAATGTAATAATTCCTAAATTCACCAAAAGAATATTCACGCTGAAAACAAACAATTTATTCCAGTAGCTTACAACCCAGGTCTTTAACTTCAATAAAGTAAAACTACTGTGAAACCCTGAATAAGGGTGGCGGAAATTGTACGTAGATAATATTATTATTTGATTCAAATACGCGTCGCTTGAGCTCAGGCGCATCCACGTTTCTTATCTATGATCATATATGACTACCACAAATCTTTCCCCCAATTTCCGCCTTACAACAACAATAATAATTTATATAATTGATGATAATAAGTTCACGTTATATATATAGCAGGTATAAGATATGTTTCGAGATATGTTTCCTATAACTTGCGTGCTGATTATCCTTATTTTTGAACGTAGTACTGCGTCGATGGTCTCGCAATACTGTCCTCTTTCTCTCTGTGCTCGTAGTCTGCAATCCTCGATTGAATGTCCCACAGCGTTGCTTACTGACCACCTTGTATATACTCGGGATCTGCAACCCTGCGTTGGCTGTCTCACAGCGTTACTTCTGGACCACCTTGTATATACTCGAATGCCTCAGTGCTACTCTTCCTGACATAAAAATCCTTCTCTTCCTGACATAAAAATCGTGCTGGCATAAAAATCGTGCTTGCATAAAAATCGTGCTTGCATAAAAACTCGGTTTGCCACAAGAATCCTTCTATTCCTCTTGATATAAAAATCGTGCTGGCACACAAAAACTTCTGATGTTACAAAAACCCTGATGACAGAAAAGAAATCATCAGTGACTTCTCTCGGATAAGAAATAAATGAATTTTCGCAATACATAATAATTTCGGTTATCATAATATGTATTAATCAGACCAATTATTCGTTGTTATGCAACAGTTATAGAATTCGTACATACCCTGATGTTCGGGGTTGTCCTGCACACGTTTGCTTCGAAACCAAATCTTGTCGTGCCTCCACCAAATAATTCTTCAAGCAAACAGCGATGTTCTGGATATAGAAATATAATTACGACCTGAATTGATTCCACTATAAATGACGAGAATAGAACATCTAACACATACCTGTCAAAGTCGCCAAGATCGTTCACGTGTCCAACTCTTAGATTTGCAGAAAGGTCGTTATATCCTCTTTCGAGACGAGTGCAAGTTACCTGTTATCTTCCCAAATCAAACCAACGTAACCCTCACTCCCAATTCGATTTTCGAAACTATATCCAACTAAGAAGAAATCACCAATTCTTATTAAGTTCCGAAAATACGCCCAACCTACTGCTCCTCCCTCGAGTGTTCACAAAATGGACGACCTCATGTCCCTGACTGGCGCAGACCCTCACAAATTTCAGACTGTCACCATGAAACAATATTGCCAACTCATTCGGCTCTCGAATGCGATATTCATTGTGCGTCGACTGGCACCACTGAGATCCAACCTCAAAATCGATGTCAACATAAACGACATAAACGACACTCGCCAACCAAACGCAAACAAACCCCTGCCCGGGTCAAAAAGAAACGTTATAACGACATACGACTGTTCCCAAGTCGCAGTGGTTAAATTCGGAGCTACTAGAACTCGGGGATCCGCGGTCTAGCTCCAGTGGAGATGGGAGTGGGTTTCTAAAAAGGGAACCTAGTAAATGGGCGCCAGGTAAATTTAAGTCTCCCAGATACCCCAGCGTAATGTAATAATTCCTAAATTCACCAAAAGAATATTCACGCTGAAAACAAACAATTTATTCCAGTAGCTTACAACCCAGGTCTTTAGCTTCAATAAAGTAAAAATACTGTGAAACCCTGAATAAGGGTGGCGGAAATTGTACGTAGATAATAATATTATTTGATTCAAATACGCGTCGCTTGAGCTCAGGCGCATCCACGTTTCTTATCTATGATCATATATGACTACCACAAATCTTTCCCCCAATTTCCGCCTTACAACAATAATAATAATTTATATAATTGATGATAATAAGTTCACGTTATATATATAGCAGGTATAAGATATGTTTCGAGATATGTTTCCTATAACTTGCGTGCTGATTATCCTTATTCCTGAACGTAGTACTGCGTCGATGGTCTCGCAATACTGTCCTCTTTCTCTCTGTGCTCGTAGTCTGCAATCCTCGATTGAATGTCCCACAGCGTTGCTTACTGACCACCTTGTATATACTCGGGATCTGCAACCCTGCGTTGGCTGTCTCACAGCGTTACTTCTGGACCACCTTGTATATACTCGAATGCCTCAGTGCTACTCTTCCTGACATAAAAATCCTTCTCTTCCTGACATAAAAATCGTGCTGGCATAAAAATCGTGCTTGCATAAAAATCGTGCTTGCATAAAAATCGTGCTTGCATAAAAACTCGGTTTGCCACAAGAATCCTTCTATTCCTCTTGATATAAAAATCGTGCTGGCACACAAAAACTTCTGATGTTACAAAAACCCTGATGACAGAAAAGAAATCATCAGTGACTTCTCTCGGATAAGAAATAAATGAATTTTCGCAATACATAATAATTTCGGTTATCATAATATGTATTAATCAGACCAATTATTCGTTGTTATGCAACAGTTATAGAATTCGTACATACCCTGATGTTCGGGGTTGTCCTGCACACGTTTGCTTCGAAACCAAATCTTGTCGTGCCTCCACCAAATAATTCTTCAAGCAAACAGCGATGTTCTGGATATAGAAATATAATTACGACCTGAATTGATTCCACTATAAATGACGAGAATAGAACATCTAACACATACCTGTCAAAGTCGCCAAGATCGTTCACGTGTCCAACTCTTAGATTTGCAGAAAGGTCGTTATATCCTCTTTCGAGACGAGGGCAAGTTACCTGTTATCTTCCCAAATCAAACCAACGTAACCCTCACTCCCAATTCGATTTTCGAAACTATATCCAACTAAGAAGAAATCACCAATTCTTATTAAGTTCCGAAAATACGCCCAACCTACTGCTCCTCCCTCGAGTGTTCACAAAATGGACGACCTCATGTCCCTGACTGGCGCAGACCCTCACAAATTTCAGACTGTCACCATGAAACAATATTGCCAACTCATTCGGCTCTCGAATGCGATATTCATTGTGCGTCGACTGGCACCACTGAGATCCAACCTCAAAATCGATGTCAACATAAACGACATAAACGACACTCGCCAACCAAACGCAAACAAACCCCTGCCCGGGTCAAAAAGTAACGTTACAACGTTTTCTTATGATTATAACAATCGCATGATTTTCCTTCCTTAATATATTCAAAATCTGGTTTGCACTCTGCAATGAATTTGGCCCAATTCTTGATATTTTAATGAAAACTTTAATTTTTTCAATGATTTTGAGTTAAAGTAGAAATTTTATAAATATGAATAAAACAATCGCGTATATCCACTATTGCGCGCTTGATCACCTGTCCTGAGTACCCAAATGTCTGTAATTTTGGAATTTTTAGTTGACAATGATTCCAAACGATTCGTTCCGAATCACTGATGAAGAAAACGAGGTCAAACTAGATCCTGTCCGGCTGTAAGAAAGATTACTCTCGAACGCAATTTAGAGAGTTGCAATTTGCAGAGTAGGTTTGGAGTCCAAATGCGCATGACTAGAAAATAAAAATGAAAATAAATATTCTGCATCTCAGAAACTGCCAGTCCGATATCGTTGAAATTTCTCGAGAGCCTTATTTCACAGTAATGTTATATATATGAACCCGATCAAGTCTACATTGTAGAATATCTTCTACAATGCTGACCTGATCGAGTTCATATCTATAATATAACTGTGAAATAAGGTTTTGAAGGCTCTCGCAAGAGAAATTTAGAAAAATCTCAAAAACAGTGGTCACAGTCACTAAACTAAGCATTCAGATTAAACGATGATATAAATACCTTTCTCTGTGTATCTATAAAATTTCAAGAATATGTTGGTATTCCCGAATAGTTTCAATTAATCTGTGGTTTGAATATCCATTATTATTATAAACAACATGACAAACATGTCAAAATAGCCAAACCAGCTTGAAAATGAGAAAAAATGTCAAGCATAGCAAACCTTGGTGAACCTAAATAAATGAAAAAGAGTTAGCTATGCAAAATAAACGAATGAAAAAAATTTTAATTCCGCACTTTCCTGATGTCTCATTTGAAAGACTCGATGTTAAATATCTATCGTTCAAAGTAAAAATATCTGAAGAAAACTTCAAAGATGCAATGAATTAAAGTATTTGGCTAGTGGAAGCTTATAGAAGCAGTTTTTTTTCCTTGATCTACTGAGGAAAAACGATAACTATGGTCACCATATTTGGTTGAATATGTTGAAGGAGTTGGAACTTGGAAATTTATATTTTCTTATGATACGATCCCCACAAAATTTTACGCGTCGGAATTCTACAACTAATAACCAAGTTTCAATTCGATCGAAGCTGTATTTTTTTATTATTGAGGAAACAATATTTTAGATGGGTATACCTCCGTAACCGTTTGGGCGCAAGTTATAGTGGCAACGGACGGACACAATCAAATTTGACCTCAAATTGACCTCATCAGTGAGTCGAACCTAATCGTTTCAGACCATTTTCGGTAAATATTAATTAGAGACATTTGGACAAAATGATTGCACATTTTCTCCTAATATTTTGTGTAACCAAAATTGGTTCAAGCATGACGTGGAGCCAAGAGCTTTTGCGCTTATTATCTATTGTCTAATCACCTTTATTAGACAGTATGGACACTCACCTTTATTGGACACTGTACTACGAATTTAGCATGAATATATACAGTTTTTCAACTTTTATATTATATGACTACATTTCATACCATTTTAATGACAGACTTCAGTAGAGAGTCGTATCTGATCACAGAATTTTCATTCTGAAATATGAACTCTATTGGAATTGAAATACGAAAAAACTTACGCGTCAAGTAATTCCAGGATACGATATTCACGAAATTCCTTCAAAATTAGTGAGTCAGCATTCTAGAAGTAATCACCAAGTTTTAATTGGATCAGATGTGTATATTTTAGTTAAGGATATAACAACACAATTTCAGATTGTTATAACTTCAAAATAATCTGGCCGAGTATGCCAATTAACGAACTCAATTTTCACATGCGCAACATACCCTGAAAATTGAGAGTCGCTATCTCTTTCCGTTCTAAAGTTATCGTGAGATACATAATATTTTTCTAATTTTTTTAAAATTTTCTAGTGGTATGGTCCTGACAAAATTTCCCACACGTCTTTATGTCGATATTCTACAACTAGTTACCAAGCTTCAATTCGATCGGGTCAATATTTTTTGAGTTATTGAGGAAATAATATTCCAGATTTGTATAACTCCGAAACCGTTAGGCCGATTATGCCCAACAACGAACTTAACACTCCCATCCGGATGCGCAACCTACCCTGAAAATTGCAAGTCCCTATCTCTTTTAATTCGAAAGTTATGGAGGCAACGGTCACCCATCCAGCTACTGAACTCACACAAGGCTGCTCGGACCTCCAACAATAGATCCGATCGTGTTCAGACTTGGAACTTGGTAGTAGAGGTTTTGAAGGCTCTTGCATGCAAAGCGATATCAGACGAATAGTTTCTGATATATACAATTTTGTTTTTAATTTTCTATTGATACGATCCTCAAGAAATATTGCAAGAATTTTTTACACTAATGTTGTAAAATGCCGACCCATGGATACTAAACCATGATTGAATTGGATCGGTTCCGGATTTTTCGAGTAATTGAGAAAATAATAACTTCAGAACTGTTTGGCCGATTACTCCTATTAGCGAATTTAAATGTCGCATTCGGATGCGCAACCTAACTTAAAATTCGCAAGTTATTTCTTTGCGTTCTCAGGTTATCGTGAGATACTTAAATAATATTTTTTAATAATTGTTTTTTAAATTTTCTCGTTATCCTCTCAAAATATCACACACATCTTTGCGTCGGTATTCCACAACTAGTTGCCAATTTTCAAGTTGATCTGTATTTTTTGGATACAAAATTATTACTCGTAAGAGGTTGATCCGATTATGCCCATTAATGAACTTGTCCGTAGCATTTGGATACCTCTGTCCATTCTAAAGTTATCGCAGTAACGGCCAGCCGCACATACAAATTTGACCTGGGAAACAGCGGCAAAAATTGATCAAAGGGAAGAAAATGAAGAAATGGAGGTCTCTACCGAATGAAATATAGTTTCAAAGTCATTAAATCTAGTGATACGCTCCTCACGAAATTTTGCAAGAATTTTCGTGTTGGCATTTTACAACTTATAACCATTATTGAAAGGTTTTTTTTTTGGTTTTCTCTCCCAAACTCTGAAAAATATCTATAAAATAAAAATTAATTATTTTATGATTTGCATCTGCGTAAGAAACACAAGATATTTGTCAGCAATCAATTGAACAATGTTGCCTAACAAAACACAACGAAACAACATCAACGAAGAAACAACTATATCGTAACGTTTCGGAGTTTATATCAGACTCCTTCGTCAGACGCTTAATGAAAATCTTTAGAATTATTGTGTTGATAGTTATTTTGTGAAATTGAAGAATTGTCACATTGATAGTATTTAAAAATCATAGCTAACATTTTAAATACTGTCAATGTGACAATTCTTGAATTTCACAAAATAACTATCAACAAAATAATTCTAAAGATTTTCATTAAGCGTCTGACGAAGGAGTCTGTTATAGACTCCGAAACGTTGTTTCTTCGTTGATGTTGTTTCGTTGTGTTTTGTTAGGCAACATTGTTCAATTGATTGCTTCTGACAAATATCTTGTGTTTCTTACGCAGAAGCAAATCGCAAAATAATTAATTTTTATTTTATAGATATTTTTCAGATTTTGGGAGATAAAACCCAAAAAAACCTTTCAATAATGAGTATGTACCTCCCACAGTATCCTTTAATGATTACTCAACTTATAACCATGTTTGAATTGGATCGGTGCTACCTACCCCGAAAATTTCAAGTTTTTATCTCTTTCCGTTCTCAAGTTATTGTGTCAACGGACACTGACAGAGTAAAATTTGACCTCGAATTATTCATCAGGGAGTCGAACTCGATCGTTTGATACCATTTTTGGCAAGAAATTAGAGACATTTGGGTAAAATGAGAACGCGATGTTCTCCAGCGATCAACAATGAACAACAATTATCAGGAAAAGGATACTCATTCAAATGATAAATTTCATAAAAATTCCTTTGCAAGTTGACGTGCCAGCTGCAACAATGACACAAACAACGCCTCAGTTGTTTGTAATGGATGTTTTACTAGTGTATTTTCCTTCTGGGAGTTTGAGTTGTTGATATGTTTTCATTTTCGCCAAACAACAATCTCCATTTGAAGCGTATAAATGCAATAACAGACATTTGATATTTTCAAAAAAAATGAGTAAAGGATGGATTACAATAGCAAAAGTTGATGGGAATATGATTTTTCCACCCTCAGATGCATAAGTAGACATTTTAAAGCATTTATTCATAATTTTAATCTAGACTCAGATGCAAACGCAGACATTAGTATGACCTTCTTACATGCAAAAGCAGACATTTGCCTTTTGGCCAAACAAATCGAGACTTTACTAGTCACGTGATCCTGCAAGCAGCTCGACACCATAGTATTTTGTAAATTAATCAGTTTGAGTTTAAACGTGGTACAATAAAGTGTATAAAGAAGATTATTCAGTATTCGACTGGAAGGCTGAAGTACAAAAAGGAGTTTAAGCTCCTGCATCCTGGCATTTTCGGTTTCAACCATCGAAAAGATTAATATTTAAAAAAATGGGTTCAAGCCCTGTGGACAGGAGCTTTCTGGCGCTCTAGTTCAAACAGACAAATTATCCGCCGTATTCACAAAGCATTCAATCTCCGTTAAGTCCTAACTGAGGTCCTCAGTTAAGGATAAATAAGAATCCCAACCTCAGTTTAAGTGCAAATTAATGAGAAACAGGCCTGTTTCAGCACCGTTGCATACATTAACTGAGGTTGCGATTCTTATTTATCCTTAACTGAGGGCCTCAGTTAGGACTTAACGGAGATTGAATGCTTTGTGAATACGGCGGTATATCTCCGAAAGTATTGGTTTCTCAGAGTTGAGAATTATATCAATGTATTCTTATGATATAACTGCATCATACAGGAAATTCAATTCAAATAATAGTTTATTTATCAAGATTAAATGAGCAATCTGAAAATGAGAACTGCACCATGGAAGAAACCAAATTAAAATAGCTGAAATGAATTTGACTCTCTCTTATAGAACAGGATGAAATGTACGAGTATGAACACAGATCATATAATAAAGCTTAGATAGAATAATTATAGCATTCTGTGAAAACATAGAAGTACGATTCATTATTGAAATTTAGAACTTCATCTTAGCAGAAATTGAATTCAAACATCATAGAAGAATCTAAATTCAACAAGACTGCCAAAAATTATCAATCCAAAACCAATAGACGAATTCTACCCAACAACGAACTCATCCGAGATATTCATTCCTCAATTCAGGTTTTGTTGTAGTGGAGATATTCTGAACTCAATATAATTAACTTACCATTACCATTCCCATCATCATATGGATTGACCATCGGCATGGAAATATCAACCAACAAAAACTATGATATTATATTATAATTCTCATATTTATACGATTGCTGGAATGAATGACAATGTTATTAACTTACCATTACCATTCCCATCATCATATGGATTGACCATCGGCATGAAAATATCAACCAACAAAAAGTATGATAATATTATAATTCTCATATTGATACCATTACTGGAATGAATGACAATGAGACAACGTCAAAGTTGACGTTATAACAATTCATAGAATAGCCACAGAATAATTCTATCATTGAAATTTTGAAAAATCATATCTCCGAAAGTATTAGTTTGTTAGAGTTCAAAATGATATGAATTGATTCTTATGGTAAAACTCCTTATTGAAACAAAATTTAATTTGGAATTTGTTCTGTAAAAAAAAAATTTTTTTTTTGTTACTCTGAAACCATCTGTCCGATTTCGCCCAATAACGAACTTAGCCGAGAAATTTATCCCCCAAACCTACTCTGAAAATTTCAACTGTCTAGCTCATTCCGTTCGAGTTATCGTGCCTACGGCCGGACGGCCGGACAGAATGAATTTCGACCACGGATTCTTGATCAGTGAGTCGAACCAAATCGTTTAAGACCATTTTCATCGAAAAATTCGAAAATTACAGACATTTGGGCAAATTGATAAGCACTCAGTTCCGAGGAACTAGAGCGCCAAAAACAGTGATGGATTAGTTTTTGTCGGAGGTGAACCATTTTATAAAAATGACATTTCTCATGCCCAGAGTCTCTGTGAATGGGGAAAAATAATTTCTCAAATGAATTTACAACCATTAAGAGTAGGCAGAAGATTAAAACCTGATAAAATGAAAAGCATATCTGCTCTATTAGCTTAGCACCATGAAAAAGATTGGACAGCTGATGAACATCTTAATTTATTCAAAAATGCTTTTGAATTAGAAAACCCTCATGAGCTAGATCATCCCGAAGACCCTGAAGAGAGAGGAGCTAATCTCTGATAAGGAAGATGATGGTTTAAGAATTTGATTTTGGTTTTTGTTTAATAAAAGCATTACCTTCAAGATTTTTTTTTGTTATATTACAAAGCATTATTGTTGCCAGCAAGGATTCTTTTATGTTATAAACTTTAGGATATTAAAAAACTTTTAGAAAAAAACTTTTTTTTTACATTATTCTGTAGTTTCTTCAAAAAACTACATAATAGTTATACAAAATTAGAAGAAAAGCAGATATTAGCTACTCTCAGGTGCAAAACCAGACATATCTATTTTTTTTGCAAAATATCTTTATACTGACAGGCTATATTTTTATGAGTGATGCAATATTAATTCCTATCACCATTTTAAATATTTTGGTCAAAACGGGAAGTTTGTTAGGTTAAAACTATAATTTTGGCAGGTTTTTTCGCGTTTTACTCAAAACGGCTGATACATCAAATATCTGGTTTTGCATTTATACGCTTCATTTCAACAATCTTCTAGTCAATAACTCAATAATTAACAAAACAGAATAAAGTTTATGGTTATAATCTGTTCCACTTTTTACGTGTCGTCGGAAAGCTTAGTTGCATGGGACGCCGGCTTAAGACGACTAATTCACAAACCCTTCATAACCTTTCAAAACCAGTCTCGAGGCTCCGCTCGATAGGAAGCAGCCTGCGATACTATCAAATTTATTTGTATTCGTGAACGAGATAGTGTATTTAAAGTCAATCACACTTCATTCTCCAAGAAAATAGGGTAAATAGTGTAATATCTCTGAGAGCGGAGTATCTGGAATCATGTATAATACGTCATATCCAACAGAGTTCATTAACGGATATCTTGGAGAAAGAGCAAAACACGAAGTTTTTCCTGATAGCTTTCAGGATCGAGTAGTACAGTGGCGTAGATACCGGCGCAAAGATGCTGTTCCTATAAGAATTTTAATAGGCGAAATATCTCCTCTATAAGAATAATCAACATAGTTAAATTTTCAAGAAAGCTATAACGGTAGAAAACCTCTAAATATTAGAATGATGCAACGTGTATTTGATGCACAGCTCCAATCTTGAAAAAAAAAGCACTGACGTGAAGTCAGTACTCTTTGGCGCGCGTGTTCACGGTGGCTAATTTGAATTGAATGATTCAAAAATTAACAGTGCTGTATCTAAGCTGCCATCAGGATAGAGTAACAAAGTTGGAAAAGAACACAAGTGACTCTCCTTAGTCGCACAAGCTCCTAGAAGATTTGGGAGGGTCAGTATAATCCTAATCATGTTTATAGCACGCGCGCCAAAGCCGATTGACTTTTTACACTTTTTCTTTCATTGTTAAGTCAATCTGCTTTTGCGCGCGTGCTATAAACATGATTAGGATTATACTGACCCTCCCAAATCTTCTAGGAGCTTGTGCGACTAAGGAGAGTCACTTGTGTTCTTTTTCAACTTTGTTACTCTATCCTGATGGCAGCTTAGATACAGCACTGTTAATTTTTGAATCATTCAATTCAAATTAGCCACCGTGAACACGCGCGCCAAAGAGTACTGACTTCACGTCAGTGCTTTTTTTTTTTTTTTCAAGTTCCTTTAACAAATATAGCTATCAATACAGTTTGGCTGTTAGTTTTACCGTAGATCAGAAAAAAAATCGGTTGTGGGTCCTCCGTTAGGGACGAAATTGCATCTTCTCCAAATCCGAACGCATTTTAATATAGATCTACCGAATATAGTTATTTATAAATTCGCCTCAGGGCCACTATACAGACCATTCAAATCGGAAACAACGCTATTTCCCCCAAACTGACTTGTGTCCGTGCACTGAATTGACATGAATATTCTTTTAAAACCTCACAATATCGGCTCATTACTCCCAACATAACCCAAACAACCCAAAACCATTCACTTCTCGTCTGCGCAAGCGCAGTATACTCGTGGCTGCAAGTCCTCCCAAAATTACACACCTCACAAAAAACTCCGATTCTCCAACACTAGTGGTTCAGGAGATATCGCTTCTTGAATCCACGCATGCGCAGATCCTCACCAGGGGATTCTATAGCGGAAAAGCACCCGCCACCCCAAAACCCCAATCCTCTCTGACGAAAGCACCACCAGTTAAATCACTGATGGTCTGCTCATGCGCATAACGAAAAATGCCCGTAAGGGGTTACATCCATTTCGAAATTAGCCCCAGGGCCACGGTACGGACACTTTAACTCTGAAACAACGCTACAGCCCCCAAACTGACTTGTCCTTGCACTGAATTGCTATGAATATTCTTTTAAAACCTCATAATATCGTCTCAGCACTCCCAACATAACCCATCCAACCCAAAAACAGTCACTTCTCTTCTGCGCATGCGCAATCTACTCGCGGCTAAAAGTCCTCTCAAAATAACACACCTTACAAAAAACTCCGATTCTCCAACACTAGTGGTTCAGGAGATATCACATCTTTAATCCACGCATGCGCAGACCCTCAACAGGGGATTCTATAGAGGAATAGCATCCGCCACCCCAAAACCCTAATCCTCTCTGACGAAAACACCACCAGTTAAATCACTGATGATCTGCTCATGCGCATAACGAAAAATGCCTGTAAGCGGTAACATCAATTTCAAAATTAGCTCCAGGGCCACGGTACGGACACTTTAACTCGGAAACAACGCTACATCCCCCAAACTGACTTGTCCTTGCACTGAATTGCTATGAATATTCTTTTAAAACCTCATAGTATCGACTCAGCCCTCCCAACATAACCCATCCAACCCAAAAACAGTCACTTCTCTTCTGCGCATGCGCAATCTACTCGTGGCTAAAAGTCCTCTCAAAATAACAAACCTTACAAAAAACTCCGATTCTCCAACACTAGTGGTTCAGGAGATATCACATCTTTAATCCACGCATGCGCAGACCCTCAACGAGGGATTCTATAGAGGAATAGCATCCGCCACCCCAAAACCCTAATCCTCTCTGATGAAAACACCACCAGTTAAATCACTGATGGTCTGCTCATGCGCATAACGAAAAATGCCTGTAAGGGGTAACATCAGTTTCAAAATTAGCCCCAGGGCCACGGTACGGACACTTTAACTCGGAAACAACGCTACATCCCCCAAACTGACTTGTCCTTGCACTGAATTGCTATGAATATTCTTTCAAAACCTCATAATATCGACTCAGCACTCCCAACATAACCCATCCAACCCAAAAATAGTCACTTCTCTTCTGCGCATGCGCAATCTACTGGCGGCTAAAAGTCCTCTCAAAATAACACACCTTACAAAAAACTCCGATTCTCCAACACTAGTGGTTCGGAAGATATCGCATCTTTAATCTACGCATGCGCAGACCCTCATCAGGGATCTGAATTCTATGGAGGAATAGCATCCGCCACCCCAAAACCCCAATCCTCTCTGACGAAAACTACAGCAGTTAAAGGACTTCTCATCTGCGCATGCGCAATACGGAAAATGCCCGGAAAGGGCAGCATGAACCTCAAAAACATATGTTTCGGCATTAAAAGCAAAGTATTCCGCAAAATAGTAGTAATTTTTTTATTTTTTTCATGTCATGTGATCTTCACGAAATTTTGCAAAAGTGTTTGCTTTGGTCTTTTGCATCTAACTACTGAGTTTCATTTTAATCAGATCAGTATTTTTCGAGTTATCGTGAAAACAAAATTTTCAAATTTTCAAAATTTTTTTTTGCCACTTTAGGGCCGTCCGTTCAACACAAAACTTCGCAGGCATATAAAGGTCATGATTCTACAATCTGATGCCAAATTTCAAAAAGATCGAGTGATCGGTTACGGAAATATTCATAAAAAACGTTTTTATTAAAAACGGCCTTAACTCCGAAACCGCTCGGTCGATTTCGCCCTTTAACGAACTTGTACGAGATATTTACGCTACGAAACTACCCTGCAAATTTCAACGCTCTAAGTCGTTCCGTTCGAGAGTTATCGTGCTAACGGCCGGACCGGCCGGCCGGCCGGACCGGACGGACAGAATTGAATTTGACCTCGAATTCTTCATCAGGGAGTCGAACGAATGTACGAGTATGAACACAGTTCATATACTTAAGCTTAGATAGAATAATTATAGCATTCTGTGAAAACATAGAAGTACGTACGATTCATTATTGAAAATTAGAAAAATCATATCTCCGAAAGTATTAACATGTTGGAGTTGAAAATGATATCGATGGATTTTAATGGTGAAACTGCATCTTAAATAAAAATTACTGACAGTTGGGCAAATTGATAAGCCCTCAGTTCCGAGGAACTAGAGCGCCAAAAAGTGTAATTCCCTTTCCGGGATTTGAGCCCGCCTTCTCTCGTTCCGAAACCGAATACCCGACGGACTAGACCAACTGGCTATCGGGCTCCTCGTACGATCTTGTCGATCTCCGGTATTAGAATAAAACGTCGGTACTTACCTGGGATATATATTCTTAATTTTCACTTTTCGACATAAAATCGCCACATGGGGGTTTATTTGACGGTTTTTTACCCTTGTCTCTCTAAGTCGATTTTGACGTTTCTCGAAGCAAAGAATTAGACAATGTCATGTCTCAGGAAAATTTGTTGACATTATGACAATTCATACATAGAATAATTATATAATTCTGTGAAAACGTAGAAATACGATTTATTCTTGAAATCTTGAAAAATCATATCTCCGAAAGTATTAGCTTGTTAGAGTAACGAATGATATCATTGGATTCTTATGGTAAAACTGCTTAGTGAAAAAAATTTAATTTGGAATTTGTTATGTAAAAAAATAAATTTTTTTGTTACTCCGAAACCATCTGTCCGATTTTGCCCAATAACGAACTCAGCCGAGATATTTATCTCCCAAACCTACTCTGAAAATTTCAACTGTCTAGCTCGTTCCGTTCGAGAGTTATCGTGCCTACGGCCGGTCGGACCGGCCGGACAGAATGAATTTCGACCACGGATTCTTGATCAGTGAGTCGAACCAAATCGTTTAAAACCATTTTCATGGAAAAATTCGAAAATTACAGACATTTGGGCAAATTGATAAGCACTCATTCCGAGGAACTAGAGCGCCAAAAATGGGCAATGAAACCGTAGTTTTCAAATAGTAGTTCTACCAAATTTTTGGGCGCATGTTCTAGGGGAACATCGTCCTATCATTTCGTCCAAATGTCTGTAATTTTCGAATTTCGAGCTGAAAATTGGCTAATAGACTAATTCGGACTCCCTGATCACGAATCCGGTGTCAGATTTTTGGGTGCCGTCCGGCCGGCCGGCCGGCCGTAGGCACGATAACAGGAGCACCGAAGGTCCTATCGACTTCAAACTTTCAGGGTAGGTTTCTGATCAAAATGCGACGGTTAAGTTCGTTAACAGGCAAAATCGGCCGGACGGTTTAGGAGTTATAGACATTTAAAATTTTGAGGTTATTTCCCTGATATTTCAGGAACTAAAGAAGATGTTGAATCTAAACTTGGTAGTCAGTTCGAGGATATAAACGCGCAACTTTTGGCAAAATTCTGTTATGATCGAAATGTTGGTAATTTTTAAAAAAATATTTCTTTTAATTTTTTCGAAAAAAAAATTTTTTTTTCGTGAACTATTCATCAGATTGCAACAAAAACTTGTACTAACGTCAATTGTAGTATTTTGCAACATTGTGCAAAATTTTGGCTCTATACGATTTCAATTTCTGGAGATATAAGACAAAATGTGTCAAATTTCCTGGGTCTCTCTCAGTATTTTCATCGATTATTCTATGAACTCTTTGAATTCCACCGAAAACAAATTCAAAGACATAAACATAAAGAATCAAGTCATAGTTTAGACGTCGAAAGAAGGACGATGTTGATCGACTTGAAAAGGTACCTATTTCAAGAAATGCAATAATGAAATGCTTAATTTATGGATATAATATTATCTAAGTATTGTTGGGATCGGGCAGTTGGAAAATTTTTTAATAAAAAAATTTGTACCGACGTTAAATCAAGCATTCTACACGAGTGTGCAAAATTTCAGTTCGATACGATCTCAATTCCAGAAGATATTGCTTAAAATTCACATTCCAGCGTGTTTTGACGTTCTATGGTCACAGAAAATCGTCACAAAAATCTATTTACCTCATTTGACGGCTGTTTGTCAAATCAATTAATTCCAATAATTGATGTCAGATTTCCTACATACCAAGTTCAAACACATTTTATTATATGGAAAACACTTATTATGATCACGTTCTACAGGAATTGATACTAAATAGAAGCTAGATGAAGATTATTGTAATGGAAAATTTGTGTTCCAGAATAATATTAAGGTATTCAACATGATACTGCTTTTTTTCTTTACTGGTCAGTACGGGCCACAAGGAAGATGAACATGCGCCCAAAAGCTCCTGTCCACAGGGCTTGAACCAATTTTTAGGAATTTATATTGACCAATTTATGAAATGGTCTCATCATATAGAAAGGTATATTGACGAATAGCTCTGGAACATCTCTCACCTGTTCCGTTCTTCGCCCGTTGCAGTATGTAGCATTTTCTGCTCGGTGTGGGGCGGCTCTCTCGCCTGCTCAATGTCCGGAGCTGTGACTTCTTCATACCGCAATTTAGGCGATTATTATTATTATTATTATTATTATAGCATAGCATTCAGGAGAGACCATACGAATTATTCAAAAAAAATTAAAATTTCTCCAAAAATATGAAATTATGGACATTTATCATCTCAATCGTATCAGACAGCTGAGAACTATCTAAGATACATCAAGGGATGTATGCCGCTTCTCTAACATTATCGAGCAGGAACTGTCGCATAACTCTGACAGTTTCTTCAAATAGAAGTCACATAAGAGAGGTAACAGTAAGCAGGGGGGCGAAACTTGGTATTGTATGTCCCTAACATAGAATTTCCGGTAAAAGTGACAGTCCAACCGAAAATATCCCCTATACACCTCCTACACTGAAGGCCAGTCATCAAAACCAATATGGCCGCCATCGGGGATGGAGGAAAGGCGGCAAATTCAAAAGTTGAATTATAGGATTTATCTCATTTTCAAACAAACTGCTGAATTATACATGCCATGCAATATTGTGATGATTTTATTCAATAGCGCACCTATTTTCTTCATCGAACATATTGATAACATCATGTGTCGTCTTCAAATAAAATGATTGGACTCACTCTCCGACATAGCAAGTTATTTAGAAAGAATGGCACTGTCGGTATATTTTTCCTTTTTATTAGCAAACTAAATTTTGCCTCATCAGTTTGTAACTCTCATTATGTGTATCACATAAAACGTTTGAAAGGTATATAAGATCAATTTCTAAGATACTTATCATACCGAATTAATTGCCGAATTGTTGATCATGATTTCACGGTAGGTCAGTATAGATTCAGCAGCTCATTTTGGATAAATGAAAATGTATTTATCGTACAAAATTCTGGATGGTGTTCTTTCGGTTCCTTCAATATTTCAGTGTGTTATATAGAGTTGCTGAGAAGAGATTGAGGTCGAGGCAGATGTTTGCCATACAGAAATTCTCGAATAAGTGAGATTTCGACGACTTTCAACTCGGACCTTTTTGAGGCTGTATCTTTTATTCAATTCAAGAATTTTTTGAGGCTAAAGTTTGATCAGAAATTCTGAGTGTTTTTTGTTTCTTTCTTGGTCAGCCGAAATGTTCGTTTTTTGTTCCATTGTTATCATTATATTTATTTATTTTAGGCTAGATTTAATTGTAAGGATCGTGAGAATATTCATGTAACTTAATGAGTATACTGTGCTCGTTTGGGCCATTTGTAATTTTCTTTGTGTATTACGATTGAATAATAGATACATAAATAGCTTTCTGAGTCCATAAATAAAAAAAATTGGTTCAAGCACTGCCACGAGTGGATTGCGCATGCGCAGAGGAGAAGCGGATCTTTTTTGGATGTATGGGTTACGTTGGGATTAGTCATGTCTAGTCTAGCAGTCATGATGAGCCGATATTGTGAGGTGTTAGAAGAAAATTAATTGCCATTCTGTGTGTGGACAAGTTAGTCTCGAGGAAATAGCGTTCTTTCCTTGCTTTTTTAAATGTTTGCATCAATATCATGAATACCCACATACTTCCACAATAGATATCGTTGATGGCACGTAAGAAAGAAATACTCTCGGCAGTAGGAGCTATTGGGAACTGCCAAGACTCTGGTGGCGGGATTCGGCAACTAACCAAGCTAGTAATGAGCCACGTGTTCGAGTTTAATTGTTCAGTATTCGTCAATAAACTTTTGTTTGAAAGAAAAATTCAAGTTGAAATAGTGAATATTATCCTGCCTAATATATCTTCGACTAGAAACGACTATTGTTGTGTGCCTCAATGCAATTCATGGTCGAATAAACTGCCAAAATGTATAGGTTTGAGTTTTCACTTCTTACCGCCGGAAAACCAAATATAAATATTGAAAATGCGTTAGAACTGTTAGAAGGATAACTAATAGACCGAAGAGTACTTAACATGGAACTACATCAACATAATCTTCAAACAGAGGACAAGGAGGTACCTAGAAAGAGAAAGGAATGTGTAGATGACGTTTGCTGTGCTGAAAAACCTCAGAAGAAAAAATAAAACCCACCAGCACTCTTGAGTTAGTTAAACAGCAATAATAATGTTAGTAGTAGACTTGGTTGTGTACATTGTTACCAGACCACTTAACATTTGTGATGTTAGTGTTATGCTTGATACATCCGATATATACCTACCTACTTTGAGTGATATCTTTAACAGTGACAGTGCTTTGAAAAGTTTCACAGATATAAACAATTTTAATATTTTCAATTGAATAGATGATCATCAAAACTCTTGGAAACAAAACAAAAACTTTATTATACCTCAAACATTACACTTATTGTTAATAATTCTTTTCACATAATATATGTATCATATTCTGAAGAAATCATTTCAATTATTGGTAACTGTTTTACAAAAGCTTTATCTGGTTCAATTTGTCACTATATTCTCATAAATAAACTAGAAAATCATGCACCTGAACTTTAATTAATTCATCAGTAATATGTTTACACCTCCTCCGTGCTCCGACTTTACAAGAATATACCATACCTTCTATTTTAAGTTTACCATTCTCCACATTAATGGGCCATCAATTTTATGTGGTACTGAATTAAGGGCACTACTTTGTAAACATAAAGACAAATGTCTATAAAACTGAGACCACAATTTGTTTTGTCACACACGATTACATGATCTACATTTAGAGACTCCTCTCCTTCTAGAAGGACTCTAGAATTAGAAGTTGAAGCTCCTATGTACTCCAGAAATTCTAATAAACTGAGTCCCTTCTTAATCATTCGCAAATAGTAACTGAAAGAACTTTTAAATATAATGTAAGTTTGACAAACATATGAATATACTTACTGGTTGTAGTCTTTATATCAATCAAGTGCCATAAAATTAGTTATATAATGATCACTATTTGAATATATATCACAAAGTAATCCAACAATGATCTCAAGTCAATTATAATTTAAATTTTCCATGAAAATTTTGGTCAAACTTCGTCGACTGACCTGTCCAACACGAGATTGTTTACATTTATTACTAGCGTGGTTAGTTGCCGAATCCCGCCACCAGAGTTTTGGAAGTTCCCAATAGCGCACAAAACACAGGCGATGATAGCATATTTAGCCAACACTGACGCCAACTATGTGCGTTCATGTATTAGATCATCCATTTGGAGGAATTCAAGTTCATATTCCAATGAATTCTGGATTGATTTTCGTTGCCTAATCGTCCACCCTTTTAATAATGTATTTTATTGCCGGCATGCCAGTATTAGTATTCAGCAACTATTGATACTGGATTGGCTTATATTATGATTCGAGGACTCAAACATTGGAACGATGCAATAAACATTTTATGCAAGACTCAGAAGTTCGATAAACTACACTAGGTATAACTGCAGAATTTTAAGTGCCAAATCTTTTTGGGTTGCCATCAGCTCATAAATAGACATAAATAAATCATAGTTCATAATCCTCGAGCTCAACCGCAGAAGCCTCCCATATGACAAAAATTCTCAACATTTCGATAACTATTCGAGAGATTCACTTGAAACTGAGACCATCAAATGAAATATCTGAAACTTCAGCCATCAAATATTACAACTGAAGATAAATTAAGATTCATTGCTATGGAATCGATCTCCGATAACTATACATAAATGCAGATATTTTGCTGATTACACCAAATTGAGTTAACAATCTACAGATCTCCAACAAAGGACAGACATTCTGCATCAAACTATTGCGCTATCAGCTTGACATCCATCTACTCACGCATGGTGCCCTTTTTGTTATCTAACAAAACTATTCCCGATTTTCAGCACGGTTTTGTTCCTGGTCGTTCAGCGATGACGTGCTTGCTTCAGTCTTTGAATGCATGTACCTTTAGTCTAATTCCCCGGTAGATATTGTCTATTTAGATTTCTCTAGAGCATTTGATCGCGTGTCCATAAATAGACTTCTCAATAAACTTGATCATTTCGGCATCCGAGGAGAGCTGCTCCAGTGGATAGAGTCATTCCTTAGTGGCCGTCAGTTTTCGGTGAGAGTTGGAACATCTCTATCTAGTCCTTGGCAAGTTATTAGTGGCGTACCACAGGGTTCCGTCCTTGGGCCGCTGCTCTTTCTCGTCTATGTTGCTGATCTCCCGCAGGTGGTATCGTCCACGTGGTCCGCTTACGCTGATGACTACAAAATATTTGGCGAGGCAGCTTCTTCTACAGTTCAGGATGACCTGGACCGTGTTTTTGAGTGGTGTCGTGATTGGCCCCTTCAGCTGAATATCGAGAAGTGCAAGGTACTCCATTTGGGCAAGAGCAATCCGCAGCGAAGCAATTTTGTGGATGGTGCTCCACTTCAATCAGTGGATCAGCATAGTGACCTCGGAGTGATTATTACATCGGATTTATCTTGGTCGGTTCATAAAGATGGTGTCGTGGCGAAGGCTCGTCAGATGACGTATTTGATCGGCAGGGCATTTCTGCGGTGCTCGGTAATGACGGCGAAGATGCTTTTTACCGCTTATGTGCGACCCATAGAGTTCGCCGGTCCTGCTTATGCGCCAACGCTAGCTGGTGATCGCGATCGACTCGAACGAGTTCAGCGTTATGCGATGCGTATTCCTTATAGTGCTGCTCGTCCCAGTTATGATGACAAGTTGAGGCTTTTCGGTCTCCAAACTTTTTCTGAGCGCCGTGAGCGTGGCGACCTTATTGTGTTTTACAGGGCGTTACACCGTTTGTTTGGTTGTGATCTTCAACATCTTATCACACTCAACACTAACAACCTCTGAGGCCATCGGCTCAAGTTGTATCATGAAAAGTATCGTACATCTCAGAGACAACACGTCCTCAGCAATAGAATTTTCGACAGGTGGAATTCACACTCGGAGCACAAACAATATGATTACCACGTCATGAGTGTGAATTCCTTCAAGAATCAGCTTGATGCACTAAACTAGAGATATTTTTGGAATAGATTAGAATTGACAGACAACGCGCTGACAAATGTGGAGACATAATTCTTCTTCGAACGATTAGTTAGGATTAACTAGTGAACCCTATCATACCCCTCTCTTCCATACGTATCCTACCCAGTTTGAAAAAGAAGTTTTTGTAATATATAATTTGTAGGTATATAAGTTTTCCTGTGCGCCCTGTATCGGTGGATTCGCGTTCTGGCGGACGATCGTTCGAAGAAGAATTATGTCTCCACATCTGTTAGCAGGTTGTCTGTCATTTATTATCTATTCAAACATTTAATTCTGGCGATTTTGTGTTTATGATTTTATCATGTAATTCTTGTTTGATGTTTTGTTCAGAATAATTGTGAAGTCGAAATCATCATATTTGTCATTTTATCCCCTGGACTTTTTGACTTGATGAAGTTTCTGCTGCCATATGAAGTTGAAACCGAAAATGGAATCATAAGTCTTATCACCCAAGTTTTCGTTACCGCAAACCATTTCTCGTAGTTCCTAGATTCATTATTTTTTCCCATTCACTTATAGTGTTATTTTTCAAATAACCCCTCCTCCAGTCTTCTCCTTTTCCAACATTTTAGCGTACGAATTCTTACTATACTTACAGAAATATTCTTTTAGAATTTATGGTTTGATAATGGCGTAATGCCGAAACATGTCACCTAGATAATCTGAATAAAAGGTTTCACAAGTCGAGAGTGTTTATAAGACTTTTCTCCTTCCTCATAATAAAGTTCATTCCTCAAATCCACAAATTTTCTATAAAATTAATTTTTTAAGCACATTTCTTTCATATCGAGGGAATAAACAGGACATGTCATAGAAGTAGTTTAGCTACTTGTATGTGACATCTTCATTTTACCCAATATAAAATGTCATACATTACATATGCGAACTGAAAAACAAAACTAAAACACATTCTAGACGAAGGTAGCCATGTGAAGCTACGAAAATAAACACATCAATTATATCTAATAATAATTTTAACTTATTTACATTATTTTCATCTACATATTGTTAATGTTGATGAGGTCGTGAATAATCTTACTACCAAAGTTCTGAAGCCACTTTTTCAGTCTAGTCTTGAAAATCTTTTCATGAAAATGCACTTTTCTGGGTCTGGCAGCACGTTGAATAGATTTGGAGCAATATACTGAGCACACCTCGGTCCAATAAATAAACTCCTAGGAACCATGACACAATCTTCTCTCATCCTTGTACCATGTTGATGGGTAAGGTAGATTATTTTTATATTTCTCCTACTGATGTTCATCAGGAGGTGCGGTGCAAACTGCTGTCTGATGTCAAATATTTGAGTCTCTGAATAGAGTAGCTCAGATAGAAATCTAATTTTTTTATCATGAATTATTTTCACAATCCACTTCTGCAAAACTTTAAGCCCTCGCAGGTGACAGTCATTTACACCTCCCCAAGCAGAAATCCCATAAGATAACTGAGACTGTGCCGAAGCATAGTACAATAGTCTCAATTGTTCCATCCCCAGGAAGTCCTACAAATAGCGAAATTTGTAGATGAGTCTTCTCATATTTCCACTAAGATATTTCACATGTAGATCCCATTTGAGATGTCTATCAATTATAATGCCCAGTTATTTCACCGACTCTGCAGATGGAATGACAGTGTGTTGTCCTATCCTGAGAAGAACCTCATCTGGAATAGGAGGAAAAGATCAAATATTTGGATTTCTGACATTGAGAGTCAGCTGACTTATTTCCAACCAGAGTGTGATCTGAGTAAGGTCACCTTCAGCTTTCGTACTCAAGGTTCTCCAACACTCATATGTGTAAAGAATCACTATGTCATCTGCAAAACTATTTTTCCCACCGTATCTTGCTAACAAAATGGGGTCAAGCACTGTACCTTGTGGAACTCCAGACTTAAGTGTAACCGATAACTCCTTCTTCCATTCAGATCCACAAGCTGAACTCTGTCAGACAGGTAACTCCTCATAAGTTGGTGCTCAGTCCCTCTAATTCCATAATCCTCCAGTCTCCCCAGCAGTATTTCATGGATTACGGTATTAAATGCCCTACTGAGATCAACAAATAAACAAAGTGCTTGTAATTTCCTATCCAGTGCCTCAGGTCCTTAGTGAATTTCAATATTGCGTTATCCGTTGATCTGTCCTCCCTAAATCCGTACTGGCTTTCGGCAAGAATGTTTTTATCTTCCAGAAACTTGAAAATTCTCACCTTCATAACTTTCTCCATGATTTTAGAAATATTTGAAATCAAGGTTATTGGCCGGAAATTATTCATATCGCTTCTAATTCCCCCCTTTATATATTTGCTTGACTATTGCTAATTTCAAGATGTTGGGAAAGTCACCTTTTAGGAAGCATAAGTTAACGATGTGGGCAAAAGGCGAACATATTTCTTGCGAAATTTCTTTCAGTGTTTCCAATGGTATGTTATCATTTCTCGCAGTCTTATTGGATTTAATTTGTTTGACAATCGAGGAGATTTCATATTCATCGGTGGTATACACGAATAATAAATTTTCTTTTTTTCTCGATAATTAATCGGATTATTCGGTTCGTCTTCATTACCTTCACCAATTTTGCTGAAGAACTCATTCATTGTATTGGCAATGTCCTGTTTCTCTGTATATAGCTCTCCATTGTCTGCCTTTATGCACTGAATGTTCGGTCCAAGTTTTCCTTTGCCATTAACTTTGTTAACGCACTGCCAGAGGTTCCTAGAGTCATATCAATTCTTGTGTATGATGTTCTGTATATATTTTCTCTTTGAACAATTTATAAGTTATATAGTGTTGACTTATATTTTCTATACTCCCCCTTCAGTATGTCATCCTCCGGATTCCTCTGTGTCAGCAAAAAAGATTATTCTTTCTGTTAATCGAATTCAAAAGTGATGGTGTTATCCACTCCATTGTAATAATAACAATAATAATTAATGAAGGAAGACGCAACCGCATCATACGATTACGCCAAAGATCCCAAAGCCGCGTCCTTGCTTTTACAATTCGAAAATATTTATTCATATATTAACTAAAATTGAAGGAGATTTGGGATATCGCTATACTGAGAACATAGGGAAGTTTTAGAGAAGATGTTTCCATTTTTTGTAAACCGATTGCCTTTGGCTTATACATACTTCTTGCAAATCCATAATAACTCGAATGAAAAATTATGTATGATTTACACTTATTATCAATTAGTGTAAATTCTATATAATTCATCTTTCCCTTTTTGTTTTCAACAAATATACCCGTACACCTGAAATTACCTGATCACGCTACTGACAAAGTGACTGAAAAGATCGGATTCAGGAGTGATGTTAATTGCGTTCACAGCATGCTATAATCTCACGGGGAATCCGTAAAAATCCACGAACTGCTTGAACATCTTCTCTGCGAATGTAGACTGGTAAGTAACAAGAGATCACACTTAACTGAAATACTTCAGAACATCATGACTTAAAGTTGAGGGTAAATTGAACCATTTCCAATAAATCTTCGATTCTGGTACGAAAGTCTTACGCTGGGATTCAGAACAAAATGTTTGATTTTCTTATCAATGACTTGATTTTAGATGATGTACATATGCATGGAAATGGGGATCCAATATAGAATTGATTGTTCGTTTAGGATGTATTGTTATGTTAGGCAAAATTCCAGGATTTGAAACAGTTTGTGGATATACGAGAACTTCTTTCAAAATACTAGTTTCTAATTTCACTATAGTTTTCGAACCGTTAGTCGATTGTTTAAGATGCATCGATCGATACCCTTCCGAAAAATCATTTTTTTATGCCAGCTCAGTTTCCAAAGTTAAAAAATATTAAAAATTATTTTAAATGCAATATATTTAATTGATTTGGTGGCATTCATCGTTTTGGTATCATACATCGAATTCTATGGTACCCCGTTACACTATCCTCTGCCAACACTTTTGGCGCTCTTACTCCTCGGAACAGAGTGATTATCAATCTGTCCAAATGTTTGTAATTTTCGAATTTTCAGCTGAAAATGGTATCAACCGATTAGTTTCAACTCACTGATCAAGAATCCGTGGTTGAAATCGATTCTTTCCGGCCGGTCGTAAGGACGATAAGTCTCGAGCGGAATGAGCTAGACAGTTGAAATTCTCAGAGTAGGTTTGAGAGATAAATATCTCGGTTAAGTTCGTTATTGGGTGAAATCGACTTGGTGGTTTTTGGCGCTCTTGTTCCTCGGAACAGAGTGCTTATCAATTTGCCCAAATGTCTGTTATTTTCGATTTTTTGGCTGAAAATGGTCTTGAGCGATTTGGTTCGACTCACTGATCAAGAATCCGTGGTCGAAATTGATTCTGTCCGGTCGGTCCGGCCAGTCCGGCCGGCCCTCCGTTATCACGATAATTCTTGAACGGAATGAGCTAGGCAGTTGAAATTTTCAGAGTAGGTTTAGGGGATAAATATCGTTTAAATTCGTTATTGGGCAGAATCGGTCAGATGGTTTCGGAGCAACGAAATACATTTTTTTTTCAGATTATAAATTCCAAAATAAATGTTTTTCCAAATGCAGTTTTGTCATAAAAATCCATCGATATCATTTTTAACTCTAACAATCAAATACTTTCGGAGATACAATTTCTCAAAATTGCAATAATACATCGTAGTTCTATGTATTCACAGAATGTGAACACATAATCTGTCGGTGTTCACTGTTCATAAATGTAATCTTAAAAATGTCTAGCTATTAGAGACTTGTCAATTCGTAGTTTGGAAAATATTTTATGTTGGAAACAAGTATTCGATTCATGAATTTGTGAATATATACAAGACTGTTTTGAAATCGAAAATCATTATGACTGATCACATATTGAATAATTTATGTATAAATTTATATTGGGGATGATGTTTCAGAAGATTTAAAATTGGATCATTTTAATGATGTAGATTATGAAGGCAATAGGAAAGAAGAACATAATGGAATCATCAAAAGAAATTACTATTCGTTAACCACTGAGGTTTATATTACCTTTTACTTCCGTAAGTTGTGAGACATGTTCCTATATGCAGTATTTTCATAATGTTGCTAGCAAAAAAATGCTGAAATATGAATCTACATTTGTGTATCAAACATTTTTTCTTGAGTTAGGGTCCATACTACAAAAAATAATGTGTTAGTGGTATGAACTATTAAATTTTAAATTATGAAAAGAGGAAAATATTTTATATATTTTCAACTATTAAAATAATTTGTTCGTCTGCCTCCACCTACTCAAATATCAGGAATAAATGGACAATCTGCTATGATTGTCTCCAGCCTTGCTCTAGACATTCCGTTGATATTTTCCTTAGGTATTTCGAGTTGTGAATACTATGTACCGAGTGTAAGTTGCAACAGCCCATTCCACGAGTTTGAATCATTGCAGATTGCTCATTTAATCATGATAAATAAATTTAATGAAAATTCTTGAAGAATTAAAGCATTGTAGATTGCTCTTTTTTTTTTAAATGATAATTTTTTGAAGCATTTTTTTGTAAACGTCCGTTGTTAAGAGCGTGAATATCTCAGACGAGTTCGTTAACGGGCGAAATCCACCAAGCGGCTTCGGAGTTATGGCCATTTTTAGTAAAAACACTTTTTATGAATATATCCGAAACCGATCTCTCGATCTATCTGAAATTTAGCATCAAATTGTAAAATAATGACCTCAATATGTATGCGAAGTATTGTATTGATCAGGTTGCCTTAAAGTGTCAAAAAAAGATTTTAGAAATGTTTTAATTTTGTTTCTAAAATAACTCTCGAACAGAATGGGCTAAGCAGTTGAAATATTCAGAGTAGGTAACAAAATATTTTTTTACATTAGGTGCAAATTTCAATTTCATTTTTTTGTTAAATGCAGTTTCACCATAAAAATCCATTGATATAATTTTCAACTCTAATAAGCTAATACTTTCGGAGATATGATATTTCGAAATTTCAATATTGAATCGTACTTCTGCAATTAGTCTATCTATGAATTATTATATGATCTGTGTTCTTACATATCACCTTATTTTCCTATGGGAGATGAATGTCAAAATTAGTTCTGGTTCGTTATTCAGCTATCGTAGAATTAGGAGGATGAAATGATATTATACTTTTAAGGTGATAATATAATGCCCATGGATAATCCATATGACGATGGAAATAAATTATTTGGTAAGATACATAATTAAATTGGGTTCAGAATATCTCCAGTAAAAACAAAACTGCAATATTGTCTAATTGATATAATAGAATTTTCAGAGTAGATTTGAGGAATGAGTGTCTCTGATAAGTTCGTTATTGGGGAGAATCGGTCTGTTTGAATTTAATTCCTTCCATGATGCAGTTCTATCGTAAGAATCCATTTATATCATTCCCAGAGACCAATAATTTCGTTGATATGATTTGTCAAAGTTTGAACAAGAGCGCCAAAGCTCCTGTCCACAGGGCTTGAACCAATTTTTTTTTTTAATTACTCGCTAGTAGATTGACAAGAGCTAATTTGCTAATTTCCACTGGGCTTTCTCACATTTTTCCATACACATGCTTTATTATTAGATGAAGAAATGTAATACTCGAAGTTCAAAAGAATATACAGTGTGGAAGAGACAAATGGAATAAATTCATTATCTTGGTTACTGTACATCTTTATGGAAAATCCCGAAACACGTCCAATTTAAATTTCAAATTGTCATTCTTCTTCCTAAAAATGTGAACTCTACCTTCAAACCCCTTCGAAAGACAGGTGCAGCCCCCAATTTTTGGCGCACTTGTTACTGGTAACAGAGTGCTTATCAATTTGCCCAAATGTCTGTAATTTTCGAATTTTTGGCTAAAAATGGTCTCAAACTATTTGGTTCGACTCACTGATCAAGAATCCGTGGTCGAAATTGATTCTGTCCGTATGTATTGTATCAAGATTTGGAAATATTCGAGGGAATATTATAATGAATTTCGGTAATCACATCATTTTATTTTGAGTTTTGCAATGAACATGAAAGTGATAACATAGTGAATGACGCGATCTTTCAAACGATGTATCACAATCCCAAACTTTCTTGTTGAAAGATTGGGGGTTGTATCTGTCTTTCGAAGGGGGTTTAAGGTAGGGTTCGTGTTTTTACGAAGAAGAAAGGCAATTTAAAATTTTAATTTGACGTATTTTCCATAAATATGTATTCCATTTGGCTTTTCCAAACTTTATATACCTACTTCAATGTATTCAGAACACTTTGGAATGAGAGCAGAGAGAATAGGGTGAAACCTATTTCATTCAAGAACAAGATTAATAACACATCTGATAAATTGGTGATATCAACCTATTTTTGTCATAGGTTGGGATAGGGATCAGTTTATATTGAAGAAAAAAATATTGTTTCTTGTGGACGTAGTGAACTCTATTGAATTCATCATCGGAGCTCTGTAACAACGATTTCTCAAATAACGGAATAGTTTATACGCGCCAAGATGTATTATTATAATTAAATATATTGAAAACGATTATGTTTGGAAACCATAGAGTAATAATATCAATTGATATTTACATAAACACGAACTTACATAGAGGTTGATACCGCCACAGATCGTTCTTATAATCAGGAACCAATTTGTATCATGGTTCTGCTAAATCTGGTCCACTGTGATAGGGAATCTGGTACTTTGTAATCATTAAAATATTTTAATAAATCTATAGAGTTTGGCTGTAAAATCTTTGAAGGCTCTCGCAAAATTTCACCGATAGTTTCTGACATGCAGAATTCAAGTAAATAACATAGAAATATGGATCATGCGGAGTAATATATATATACATATATATATATGGAGAGGTTTAACGGGTAATTCCGCAAAAGGAGCAGATTCAAAATAATTCTGCTGGTACCGTTAAACCTCTCCATATAAAATAACTTTTTTTTTTAATTTTCTAATAATATGGTCCTAATAAGATTTTGCATAAGTCTTTGTGTTGACGTTTTTCTGCAAATAAAGAGCTTTATCGACGCATTTGGATTCCCATCCTACCCTGCAACTTTCAACTCTAAATGCATTCCTTTCGAGAAACGAAAATTAAACTTTGACAATTTTTGGCCAAATATTCGAAAATTACAGACAAAAAGTAGATTATTATCATTCGAATCAGTATTTTCGTATATAGATAAATAAATAAAACTTAAATTAATTAATGAATTTCAGAATATCGAGAATAGAGCATTTGAAAAGAAAACATATTTTCTGAATTCTCATTCATTTTGGAACAAATCTGATCTCTCAAGTTGCTTTCAGTCGATGCGCAAACATTTTCACACCGCATCAGATTTTTGAGAAGTTGATCCTGAAGTAAAACGATTTCTATTTTTCAAGCGGAAACCGTGCGTCTGACAAAGAAAACCCATCAGATCAAATTTGCTCGGAAATGAATGAAGAATTCAGAATTGATTTTTCTTCCAAAAGAAAGCAGAGACGTAGTACTTTTTTCTCCAAAAATATTCAATACGAAACCCGTTTGGACATCACTGATAGAGAAAATGAAAATTTGTGAACATCAAAAACTACACTTGGATGCATAGAACACATGTACCAAATTGTATAAAGTTGTCCACAATATTATCTCAGTTATTATTAAAAAACTGATTTTTTTCCAAAATTTCATCATCCCGTATCTCAAGAATTAAGACTTTCAGGACATAGGTTCTTAGTAAAATTTTTCTTAAAATAAGTAAAAAATGAACCCCCCTTAAATATTAGCATGTCCGTAAGGAACACCCTGTATATTGCTTGTGAAAAATATCTGTTGTTTCTAACACAGAAACACTTTTCAAACGAATCAAAGTTTTCATAGATAGATTTTTCTAAGAGTTTGGGAGAAAACATCCAGAAAAAAAGATAAGTACGAATAGTTAGAATTTCTGCTTCAAATCGATTCATTTGTATTGATCCGAAACCGGTGAGTATTTTCTGACCTGTCTGGTAATTACATTGCGTCATTCAGCATTGTTTTCAACTGCCATTGAAAAGCACTAAAGCAATGCTGGACGGCTGCACGTCGCGGCGGAACGCGAACGTTGGACGTCGCAACGAAATCCCACCAAAGGCGAAAATTCATGAGACGATGCTGTCGTTAAAAAGCAATGACGCTGGCGTTAAAATTTTCCCTTCCTATCCTTTTCATGAAACGATGAAATCAGACGACAGCTTTGAACTGAATTAAAAACATAACCTAATTGAGGCATAATATTACAACTATTAATGAGTGATTTTAATCATCATTTCAATTTGTGGTATAGACACTGTTATTTGAAATATTATCAGTAGTACATGCAGAAAGTACTACAGTTATCTCTAATAATTATATAAATGCATTAAATCGCAAAAGAAAACCAATTACAGCAGCTCCAATTATGATTGCTAACAAAGAAAGAAAATATAATAAAAAGAAAATTTTGGGTTGCGCGTTAATAATATACTTGCGCGCTGAAATTCTAAATCGGAGTCCATTGCTTGACAAAAACCTGCATGATTTGCACATCCTACTTTCTGCGCGCATGTTCTCGTGGACACATCGCATTATCATTTTGTTGAGCTGAGCCGAGCGGGACGTATAATATGAATCGGCCTTAAGAGTATGTCCAATAGAAATGAATGAACAATAGAATATGCGCGCAAAAGCTACTGACTTCACGTCAGTGCTTGAAACAATTTTAATTTTTGCGACTGTCAGAGGTATGTTATCATTAGTGTCCGACCGAAACTGGTTTTTCAGCCGAAACCGAAACCAAAACAGAACTTTCGGCTAGGCTCTCAGTTTCAGCCGAAACCGAAACCGAAACCGAAACTTTATATTTTACACTGAAATATAGTGTATTTTTTACATTTTTTTTTGCACATACATAAAAACAGTTGAAGAGTGTTAGATAAAAAAAAATTACATTTTTTTTGGTATCTTTATTTATTATTTTGGTATTAGCAAGTTATCAAAATAATCAGTCCACGTATACAGGGTGATTCCAAATCAGACGTGAACATTGGAGGAGGTATTAGTATGGATCATTTGCTGTGGTTTGAACCATTTTTATTGATAACCGAAAATCAACAGTTTCCGAGATATTTGAGTTCTGGTTCTGTTGAAAAAGAATTTTTTTGCAATTAAGCTCGAAATATCATTAGACAATGTATTCATAAATTATGTTCGAGATGACCTCCAGCAATCCATAGGCAAGCACTTGCCCTCTTTCTAATTCCTTCAGTTGTTATTTTCCGCCTGAAATTTAAGAACGCTGCCTTTTGATTACACATTCACTATTTTATATGCCGGACATTCAAAAGGTTTCTTGTAAAAAATCTGCTAAAACGAAACTAGTTAACCATTCTAACGAAATTTTTTAGAGAATGAAGAAGGAATCTGGCAAGTTTTTAAAATAGTTTTGGCATACAGAAATTGTGAAATTGGAAAGTTGCAGACAAATTGATATTAGAGATTGATTTTTCATTTATTTCTATGCCACATTTCAAATCATACTAATTATTTTTCAAGCTCTTATATGGCATACTTTTTTCGTACATACATATCATATCCTTTCTGATAAAAATACACCAAAATTATCATAAAATTTGGTCAACGTAGGAAAAATAGACGAAATATCAACTAAGGTCAGAAATCTTTTAAAAATCACCCGAACTCCAATAGCTGTTGATTTTCGGTTATCAATAAATATGGATCAAACAACAGCTAATTGGTCATACTAACTCCTCCTCCAAGGTTCACGTCTAATTTGGAATCACCCTATATAATCTAAATAATAATGATTGAAGTACATTCTCAGTCTTAACAAAGATAGATAACAATAACTTGTACGACCATTATGTATGTACATATACCTACCTGTATGTATGTACGTATACCTACTCAGTTGGCCAAATGACCAGGATAATTCACGAATAATCAAGTTTCGGCCATATTTTGGCCGAAACCGAAACTAAGGCCGAAACTAGATTTATCGCCGAAACTGGCCGAAACCGAAACCGAAACCGAACTTTCGGTCGGTCACTAGTTATTATATATTAAAATGGTCGGAGGAAAGCCAGCTAAATTCAGCATTACAACGACGTCGTTCAAATCACGAACGACGAGAATTTGTCGTTGCGATTTCATCGTCTCATGAATTTTCGCTTTAAAGCGTCTGATTTTTACGAATTTACGGCCAGGACCTCTTGAGATGGCACCATTCCATATTTACATTCTAAATACTTACGATTCGATAACATTCAAAATAATCTCAATTCAGACTTGCAATTCCGTAATTGTCCGAGTAATAACCGTTTGTGCCTCAGCGTTTCTAAAATATCTGGTGGGAAGTCTAATATTCGGTATTTAAGAAAATTGATGATTTCTTACAGTAGTTGACACAAAATAAATCATAACGAACAACATAAAAATCAGATTCGAACAAAAAACTAAATTCTTACATATGTAAAAATTCATTCAATGTCATATTTTCAATGCAAATAAGTAACGAATCCATTCGATATTCGAAATCGAAAGATTTCAGGAAAAGTATTCACTTATTGAAAATTAGATTCAAAATAATGAATTACTAATTATATAAAAAACATCAGGAGCTTTTGCGCGCATGTTTCACTATCTATTCATAGTCAGTTATAAAGGGTTTTCCAATAAGAGGTGTTATTTTGAATAGCCCGCTATTTCGGTAGATGTCACTTTTGAAGCTGTCATTTTTTGACATTTGACAAGTAGAAACTACGCCATTAATAAAAATGGAACGATACACGCTTCAAGAACGCATTGAAATTATTAAAATTCACTATAAAAATTGGTTCAAGCACTGACGTGAAGTCAGAAGCTTTTGCGCGTATGTTCTATTGTCCATTCTTCTGTATTGGACACCCTTAATCGAATTTACCATGGTAAATTATGTTGTCCATTCTCCTGTATTGGACACTCTTAATTCAAATTTACCATGGTAAATTCGAATTAAGTGTCCAATACAGGAGAATGGACGACATAATTAACCATGGTAAATTCGATTAAGGGTGTCCAATACAGAAGAATGGACAATAGAACATACGCGCAAAAGCTTCTGACTTCACGTCAGTGCTTGAACCAATTTTTTTTTCGTGATTTTTTTTTAATTTTCTGGAGGCGCGGTTCTTAAATTTTTTTTTTTCGTCAATTTTTTCAAATTTTCTAGGAGTATGGTTCTTACAGAATTTCAAACATGTCTTTGTGTTGAATTTCTACTACTAGTTACCAAGCTTCAATTCAATCGAATATTTATTTTTTGAGTTAACAAGGAAACAATATTCCAGGTGGATATAACTCGGAAACCGTTAAACCGATTATGCCCAAAAACGAACTCAACTCTCCGTTTCGGATACGCAACCTACCCTGAAAATTGCAAGTCCCTATCTCCTTTGGTTCGAAAGTTATCGAGGCAACGGTCACCCATCTACTGAACTCACACAAGAATGCTCGAATCTCCAACAATATTCAACCGATCGTGTTAAAACTTGAAACTTGGCAGTAGAGTTAGGAAATGAACGCTCTTGCAAAATTTCAGCAATTTCAAACGTATAGTTCTTGATATATAGAATTTTTTTTTTTTATTTTCAATGATTTATTAAAAATTTTCTACAAATGCTATCCTCACCAAATTTCGCAAACATTTTGGCGTTGGCATTCTACAACTAATAACCATGTTTGAATTCAATCGGTTCAGTATTTTTCGAGTTAATGAGGAACAAAAAACCACCAAATTTCAGATGGCTATAACTCTTTTTGGGTCGTCGCACCTTGTCGGACCGCAATAAAGAAATTGGTGGAAAAATTCGAGCTGTTGGGACAAGTTAGTTATGTGAAGAATAAAACTCGTGCACATCGCTCAAGAACAGCCGAGAATATTGCTGCTGTAGCCGAAAGTATTGAAGAAAACCCAGGTTTGTCCATTCCTCGTTGTTCTTTGGAATTATACATTCTACAAACGTCACTACACCGTATTTTGCATAAAGATTTGGGTATTAAGGCTAAAGTTCAGTTAACACAAGAACTCATGCCGGCCGATCACCAACAACGTCGTGTATTTGCTGATTGGGTCGTTGAAATGCATGAAAATGATCCGGAATTCCATCGAAAAATCATCTTGAGTGATGAGGCCCATTTCCACCTCGGTGGCTTCGTCAACAAGCAAAACCCAAGAGTTATTGTTGAAAAGCCTCTCTATCCTCAACGTGTACCTGTTTGGTGCGGTTTATGGTCCGGCGGAGTCATTGGACCTTACTTTTTCTAAAATGAGGCTGGAGCAACATTTACTTTGAATGTATTGCGCTATCGAGAGATGATTAGTGATTTTTTATGGCCGGAATTGGATGGTATTGATCTGGACAACGTTTACTTTCAACAAGACGGCGCCACGTGCCACACAAGCAACGAAACCATTGATCTTTTGCGGGAAAAGTTCACGGACCGTGTTATCTCTCGAAGAGGTGATCACAATTGGCCACCGAGATCTTGTGATTTAACACCTTGCGACTTCTTCCTTTGGTGCCACGTGAAAGAGAAGGTCTACGCCAATAGCCCAGCTTCGATTGAAGAACTCAAAGATGGAATTCGTGAGGCTATCGAGGACATAGGGCAGCCACTTTGCGATTTGGTTATGGAAAATTTCATTAAAAGGATATGGTCCTGTGAGCGTGGTCGTGGTGGTCATTTGCCTGATGTTATTTTCCACTATTAACGACATCGCTTCTTCTTTATAATGAAATAAACATCCAATCGTTTATATTGAAAAATGGCAATTTTCTTTGAATATCAAAATAACACCTCTTATTGGAAAACCCTTTAGTTATAGTTTTCAGTAGTGATTTCTACTTACATTTATTCAACAATTGCAATGCAAATAAATAATTTTTTTCTGTGAAGGGAAAAAAATTTGACATTTCATCTCTGTTGACAGGTAACAAAATATAACTTTTCACGAAATTACTTTTTTCCCCGGGAAAAAAGTGAATACTTTTTTCCCGGATATATATACATAGAGGAAGGTCGCCTAATATGGGCTACTTTTTTTCAAATCCCTATAAAATCTTTCCAACATTAACCACAATAAATTCTTGTACATTATATCCTATCTTTGTTTGTTACTGACCATTCAGAATAACAAAAAGCAAATAAAAACAAATGATTGAGGAAGGACACAGTTTATAAAAAAGTTCTTAGTATCCCAAATTCGGTTCATATGTGCTCCTTATATTGGGTATCATATATCCGTAATTTGGGGTACCCCATATTAGAATTTTATGCATAGAAAAACATTTTATATTCAAGGAAACTGTATTATATTTTTCAAAAAACAAAAAAGATATTACGAAATAATAGTAGTATCAACAAATATCTAAGAAATTAAAGAAACATTCTAAATCTTAGCCTACTTGTAGAAATAAAACATATAAGTTGGTAAAACTAAACTAAAAAACAATTATTACTAAGTATTAATTATAACCATTTCTTCCCAGCACATTCTTTGGCCACGTTAAATGGATTTTAGATATTATTTGCCTTACATAGGCTAAAAGCTAATCTACAAACATCGTTTTTCGTTATACCAAAAAACTTTTTTTCCATTTCCAAACAACGAGCAGCAAGCAGACTTTCCATTTCCGGTGGAAAAACAACTTTCCTACCTAATCTCGACTCAACGATATCTTCTGGATTTCCCTGCATTTCAACGTATCTTTCTAAAGTACTTTGTGGTACGTTATGCGCTCGAGCACTTTTTAAATATCCCATTTGTTTTTGTCGACAGGTTATAATTGCCGATATCATTTTTTCCCTGTCCCAAGACTTGTGTTTATTGTGCATCTGCAAAGTAACATGAATATCTTTAGTACACACATAGGAATTAGACACATGTATTAAAAAATTAGTCAGTTGTTTCAAATAATTGGAAAGATGGGACCTAAAATGGGGTACCCCAAATTAGCGCCGTGAACCTAACGGCCAGTTCCACAGCGGCCAGTTTGCCGGAAAGAGCCGATCGCGGTGCCCAGTGGCGTACGATCGGACTGTATAATTTACGCATAATAATGCTCAAATGCTTGTATACAGCACAAAGGTTTATCAGAAATTCGGCAATTATGATAACTCGATAGTCGGAATGCAGTGATTGATATTTATACGAAATATTTGACGAATTCTACAATGGTTTCATGCTTTAATATGAAAAGTTTGAATTCTCGCTAAACGATTGAACTATGATGGGCTTTGGCATTCATCGGACCACTATGGGGTTTTCTTACACGGATAGCTTTAGTTGATATGATGAATCTCTGAAAATTTCATCCACTTCCCTTGGGGACAAGGGGGTTAAATACGCCCCCCCAGATGCCGAAAAATTCATAACTCGGAAACCGTTCGTTGGACCACTATGGGGTTTTCTTACACGGATAGCTTTAATCGATATGATGAATCTCTGAAAATTTCATCCACTTCTCTTGGGGACAAGGGGGTTAAATACGCCCCCCAAATGCCGAAAAATTCATAACTCGAAAACCGTTCGTTGGACCACTATGGGGTTTTCTTACACGGATAGCTTTAATCGATATGATGAATCTCTGAAAATTTCATCCACTTCCCTTGGGGACAAGGGGGTTAAATACGCCCCCCAGATGCCGAAAAATTCATAACTCGGAAACCGTTCGTTGGGCCACTATGGGGTTTTCTTACACGGATAGCTTTAATCGATATGATGAATCCCTGAAAATTTCATCCACTTCCCTTGGGAACAAGGGGGTTAAATACGCCCCCCAAATGCCGAAAAATTCATAACTCGAAAACCGTTCGTTGGACCACTATGGGGTTTTCTTACACGGATAGCTTTAATCGATATGATGAATCTCTGAAAATTTCATCCACTTCCTTTGGGGACAAGGGGGTTAATTACGCCCCCCAGATGCTGAAAAATTCATAACTCGGAAACCGTTCGTTGGACCACTATGGGGTTTCCTTACACGGATAGCTTTAATCGATATGATGAATCTCTGAAAATTTCATCCACTTCCCTTGGGGACAAGGGGGTTAATTACGCCCCCCAGATGCCGAAAAATTCATAACTCGGAAACCGTTCGTTGGACCACTATGGGGTTTTCTTATACAGAGAGCTTTAATTGATATGATGAATCTCTGAAAATTTCATCCACTTCCCTTGGGGACAAGGGGGTTAAATACGCCCCCCAGATGCCGAAAAATTCATAATTCGGAAACCGTTCGTTGGACCACTATGGGGTTTTCTTACACGGATAGCTTTAATCGATATGATGAATCTCTGAAAATTTCATCCACTTCCCTTGGGGACAAGGGGGTTAAATACGCCCCCCAAATGCCGAATAATTCATAACTCGGAAACCGTTCGTTGGACCACTATGGGGTTTCCTTACACGGATAGCTTTAATCGATATGATGAATCTCTGAAAATTTCATCCACTTCCCTTGGGGACAAGGGGGTTAATTACGCCCCCCAGATGCTGAAAAATTCATAACTTGGAAACCGTTCGTTGGACCACTATGGGGTTTCCTTACACGGATAGCTTTAATCGATATGATGAATCTCTGAAAATTTCATCCACTTCCCTTGGGGACAAGGGGGTTAATTACGCCCCCCAGATGCCGAAAAATTCATAACTCGGAAACCGTTCGTTGGACCACTATGGGGTTTTCTTATACGGAGAGCTTTAATTGATATGATGAATCTCAGATCTAATTTTCCTAACTGTTGGATCGGATTTCACATTTTCTAAACTTTTGGTTATATTGACGAAAGACTCATCACATTTCAACAATGTTTCTTTTTTATAGTTTAACGGTTTTCTCCTTATTAATTCGTTCTTAATTATGTCTCTCTCAACTCCTTTAACTTGTGCTGTCAGATATTCTCTATGATAAAAATTTAACGAGTTACTATTTACTCGAACTGACGACGAAATGGTGGATATAAATATTATGAATTTTTTGCATCCATTATGCGCACATTGAGCTTACACACATATATTCGAATTCCTCTTTATATATTTTTTATAGCGAATTACTTTTATACATGAATTATTGACATTAGCATTTATATACTTCTTCAATACATAACAATAGGATTTCATTAAATTATTTGCTTTGTACATTTCTTTCCATAACCCCTTTTCTATTTCAAATTGGCCTTCACATATAGTGCAATCTTTTAAACTTCCTTGAATTGGGGCATTTATGTTGATTGAGTTCAATGGAATGATTTCCTTTCGAGATTTCAGATTCTGTAATACGTAAGTAATTTTTTTATTGGTGAAGGATTCTTCCTTTGATGAATCTAAAAATTTTGGGGATTCAAATTTTTCTATATGACAGTTATTGTTGGGTGATTCATTCTGTCCATTCATCGGTAAGGAAATGTCATCATCACATTGAATAGACCGAAGTAACAATTTATCTGGAAGTAAGTTGACGGAAATGGGGCATATTTTTTTTCCGGCGATTCAGCGTGAACAACGATACTTGCAGTACCAGGTGGATTCAAATTGAAAATATCACTATACTTGCTTGCCGAAGTTGATAGCGGGGAAACAGGGTAATCTATCGAAGCGTCTGAATTATCTTTTTCAAGATGTTTCGTTTCCAAAATCTCTTAATTTTCTCATGACATAGTTTGTAGAAATAAAATCTATTTTTCTGGCAATTCTTCTTTCCAAAATATTTACAGAGAATGCCATAAATAGATTCCTTATTTCTATGTACGGAGCTGAATTTGATCGTACTCTTCGAATCTATCTCGTTTAATACACGGTCAATGTCTGCTAGCGAAAATTCAATTTTTTCTTTTCTTTGACTTTGCCCTTCGAAAAGACTTCGAAATTTTAGATTTTCCATAAGAATTCTTGTCAACCTACTAACAAAAAAATGTTGTTTTTCGGTACTTAGTAGCAATTGAATGGCATTCGATAAATTTTCATTAACCAAGGCCGGTATTTCTTCGTATGTGATGTTTGGAAATTTACATTTGAGAAAGTCAATAACTTTACACATTGTATCCAAATTCATGTTTATTTGAGGAACTGAATAAATAAATATTAAAATGAATTAATAACAAAACGAGTTCAGTTAAATAAAAAAAACTCACCTAGAACAATAAATTCACACTTTCACAATTAATTTTCAACTGGACAGAATATCACTGTTTAGTGTCTATGCTTTCTTATCTATATTATCGTCAAACTTCAAAACTAAAATTTGCACCACTGTAACGCAAGAGCAACAATTGGTACGAAATCCAAATTGGGAATGATTCTTCTTCGAAAAGTAGGATTTTTTTTCGGACATACAAAATAGTATAAAAAACATCTGTAGAAAAAATGTAGTAACGGCGCCTTTAGTATTCATTAGCATAATGCTTAAAACATAATTATCCATGGTTTAGGCCTATTTAAGAAGATAGTCCACAACAATGCTATAAATATCGAAAAAGGTACCGCTTTTATTACGTTTACGGTCCCGACACCCCAACAACCTTAATTGCCAGATTATTATTACCCTAGCACAACAAAATATATTTCATAATATATTCAGATCCTACCTAATCCGGCATCATGACATTACTGGGAATACCAACAATATGGAAAAGCACTTGCTATACATTTAAATATCAATTTAAATTACGTAATGCATATTATTCATTATTTAAACACATAAATTCCGAAATAACCATTCACTGAAAATATTAATATCAATGAACTCAGAAAAAAGTGCCGAAAGTTTCTATTTAGGTACCTACTTCTTCAATTTTATTTGAAATTGTAACAGGTCAGGTATTGGAAAGTGTTGCAGAAATTACTAGGAATGAAAACATTTCGTATTTAAGCCCCTTGTCCCCAAGGGAAGTGGATGAAATTTTCAGAGATTCATCATATCAACTAAAACTATCCGTGTAAGAAAAGCCCATAGTGGTCCAACGAACGGTTTCCGAGTTATGAATTTTTCGGCATTTGGGGGGCGTATTTAACCCCCTTTTCCCCGAGGGAAGTGGATGAAATTTTCAGAGATTCATCATATCAACTCAAGCTATCCGTGTAAGAAAACCCCATAGTGGTCCAACGAACGGTATTCGAGTTATGAATTTTTCAGCATCTGGGGGGCGTAATTAACCCCCTTGTCCCCAAGGGAAGTAGATGAAATTTTCAGAGATTCATCATATCGATTAAAGCTATCCGTGTAAGAAAACCCCATAGTGGTCCAACGAACGGTTTCCGAGTTATGAATTTTTCAGCATCTGGGGGGCGTAATTAACCCCCTTGTCCCCAAGGGAAGTAGATGAAATTTTCAGAGATTCATCATATCGATTAAAGCTATCCGTGTAAGAAAACCCCATAGTGGTCCAACGAACGGTTTCCGAGTTATGATTTTTTCGGCATCTGGGGGGCGCATTTGACCCCCTTGTCCCCAAGGGAAGTGGATGAAATTTTCAGAGATTCATCATATCAACTAAAGCTATCCGTATAAGCAAACCCCATAGTGGTCCAACGAACGGTTTCCGAGTTATGAATTTTTCGGCATCTGGGGGGCGTATTTAACCCCCTTGTCCCCAAGGGAAGTGGATGAAATTTTCAGAGATTCATCATATCGATTAAAGCTATCCGTGTAAGGAAACCCCATAGTGGTCCAACGAACGGTTTCCGAGTTATGAATTTTTCAGCATCTGGGGGGCGAAATTAACCCCCTTGTCCCTAAGGGAAGTAGATGAAATTTTCAGAGATTCATCATATCGATTAAAGCTATCCGCGTAAGAAAACCCCATAGTGGTCCAACGAACGGTTTCCGAGTTATGAATTTTTCGGCATCTGGGGGGCGTATTTGACCCCCTTGTCCCCAAGGGAAGTGGATGAAATTTTCAGAGATTCATCATATCAACTAAAGGTATCCGTATAAGAAAACCCCATAGTGGTCCAACGAACGGTTTCCGAGTTATGAATTATTCGGCATTTGGGGGGCGTATTTAACCCCCTTGTCCCCAAGGGAAGTGGATGAAATTTTCAGAGATTCATCATATCGATTAAAGCTATCCGTGTAAGAAAACCCCATAGTGGTCCAACGAACGGTTTCCGAGTTATGAATTTTTCGGCATTTGGGGGGCGTATTTAACCCCCTTGTCCCCAAGGGAAGTGGATGAAATTTTCAGAGATTCATCATATCAACTCAAGCTATCCGTGTAAGAAAACCCCATAGTGGTCCAACGAACGGTATTCGAGTTATGAATTTTTCGGCATTTGGGGGGCGTATTTAACCCCCTTGTCCCCAAGGGAAGTGGATGAAATTTTCAGAGATTCATCATATCGATTAAAGCTATCCGTGTAAGGAAACCCCATAGTGGTCCAACGAACGGTTTCCGAGTTATGAATTTTTCAGCATCTGGGGGGCGTAATTAACCCCCTTGTCCCCAAGGGAAGTGGATGAAATTTTCAGAGATTCATCATATCGATTAAAGCTATCCGTATAAGAAAACCCCATAGTGGTCCAACGAACGGTTTCCGAGTTATGAATTTTTCAGCATCTGGGGGGCGTAATTAACCCCCTTGTCCCCAAGGGAAGTGGATGAAATTTTCAGAGATTCATCATATCGATTAAAGCTATCCGTATAAGAAAACCCCATAGTGGTCCAACGAACGGTTTCCGAGTTATGAATTTTTCAGCATCTGGGGGGCGTAATTAACCCCCTTGTCCCCAAGGGAAGTGGATGAAATTTTCAGAGATTTATCATATCGATTAAAGCTATCCGCATAAGAAAACCCCATAGTGGTCCAACGAACGGTTTCCGAGTTATGAATTTTTCAGCATCTGGGGGGCGTAATTAACCCCCTTGACCCCAAGGGAAGTGGATAAAATTTTCAGAGATTCATCATATCGATTAAAGCTATCCGTGTAAGAAAACCCCATAGTGGTCCAACGAACGGTTTTCGAGTTATGAATTTTTCGGCATTTGGGGGGCGTATTTAACCCCCTTGTCCCCAAGGGAAGTGGATGAAATTTTCAGAGATTCATCATATCGATTAAAGCTATCCGTGTAAGAAAACCCCATAGTGGTCCAACGAACGGTTTCCGAGTTATGAATTTTTCGGCATCTGGGGGGCGTATTTAACCCCCTTGTCCCCAAGGGAAGTGGATGAAATTTTCAGAGATTCATCATATCAATTAAAGCTCTTCGTATAAGAAAACCCCATAGTGGTCCAACGAACAGTTTCCGAGTTATGAATTTTTCGGCATCTGGGGGGCGTAATTAACCCCCTTGTCCCCAAGGGAAGTGGATGAAATTTTCAGAGATTCATCATATCGATTAAAGCTATCCGTGTAAGGAAACCCCATAGTGGTCCAACGAACGGTTTCCAAGTTATGAATTTTTCAGCATCTGGGGGGCGTAATTAACCCCCTTGTCCCCAAGGGAAGTGGATGAAATTTTCAGAGATTCATCATATCGATTAAAGCTATCCGTGTAAGGAAACCCCATAGTGGTCCAACGAACGGTTTCCGAGTTATGAATTTTTCAGCATCTGGGGGGCGTAATTAACCCCCTTGTCCCCAAGGGAAGTGGATGAAATTTTCAGAGATTCATCATATCGATTAAAGCTATCCGTATAAGAAAACCCCATAGTGGTCCAACGAACGGTTTCCGAGTTATGAATTTTTCAGCATCTGGGGGGCGTAATTAACCCCCTTGTCCCCAAGGGAAGTGGATGAAATTTTCAGAGATTCATCATATCGATTAAAGCTATCCGTATAAGAAAACCCCATAGTGGTCCAACGAACGGTTTCCGAGTTATGAATTTTTCAGCATCTGGGGGGCGTAATTAACCCCCTTGTCCCCAAGGGAAGTGGATGAAATTTTCAGAGATTTATCATATCGATTAAAGCTATCCGTATAAGAAAACCCCATAGTGGTCCAACGAACGGTTTCCAAGTTATGAATTTTTCAGCATCTGGGGGGCGTAATTAACCCCCTTGACCCCAAGGGAAGTGGATAAAATTTTCAGAGATTCATCATATCGATTAAAGCTATCCGTGTAAGAAAACCCCATAGTGGTCCAACGAACGGTTTTCGAGTTATGAATTTTTCGGCATTTGGGGGGCGTATTTAACCCCCTTGTCCCCAAGGGAAGTGGATGAAATTTTCAGAGATTCATCATATCGATTAAAGCTATCCGTGTAAGAAAACCCCATAGTGGTCCAACGAACGGTTTCCGAGTTATGAATTTTTCGGCATCTGGGGGGCGTATTTAACCCCCTTGTCCCCAAGGGAAGTGGATGAAATTTTCAGAGATTCATCATATCAATTAAAGCTCTTCGTATAAGAAAACCCCATAGTGGTCCAACGAACGGTTTCCGAGTTATGAATTTTTCGGCATCTGGGGGGCGTAATTAACCCCCTTGTCCCCAAGGGAAGTGGATGAAATTTTCAGAGATTCATCATATCGATTAAAGCTATCCGTGTAAGGAAACCCCATAGTGGTCCAACGAACGGTTTCCAAGTTATGAATTTTTCAGCATCTGGGGGGCGTAATTAACCCCCTTGTCCCCAAGGGAAGTGGATGAAATTTTCAGAGATTCATCATATCGATTAAAGCTATCCGTGTAAGGAAACCCCATAGTGGTCCAACGAACGGTTTCCAAGTTATGAATTATTCGGCATTTGGGGGGCGTATTTAACCCCCTTGTCCCCAAGGGAGTGGATGAAATTTTCAGAGATTCATCATATCGATTAAAGCTATCCGTGTAAGAAAACCCCATAGTGGTCCAACGAACGGTTTCCGAATTATGAATTTTTCGGCATCTGGGGGGCGTATTTAACCCCCTTGTCCCCAAGGGAAGTGGATGAAATTTTCAGAGATTCATCATATCAATTAAAGCTCTCTGTATAAGAAAACCCCATAGTGGTCCAACGAACGGTTTCCGAGTTATGAATTTTTCGGCATCTGGGGGGCGTAATTAACCCCCTTGTCCCCAAGGGAAGTGGATGAAATTTTCAGAGATTCATCATATCGATTAAAGCTATCCGTGTAAGGAAACCCCATAGTGGTCCAACGAACGGTTTCCGAGTTATGAATTTTTCAGCATCTGGGGGGCGTAATTAACCCCCTTGTCCCCAAGGGAAGTGGATGAAATTTTCAGAGATTCATCATATCGATTAAAGCTATCCGTGTAAGAAAACCCCATAGTGGTCCAACGAACGATTTTTGAGTTATGAATTTTTCGGCATTTGGGGGGCGTATTTAACCCCCTTGTCCCCAAGGGAAGTGGATGAAATTTTCAGAGATTCATCATATCGATTAAAGCTATCCGTGTAAGAAAACCCCATAGTGGTCCAACGAACGGTTTCCGAGTTATGAATTTTTCGGCATCTGGGGGGCGTATTTAACCCCCTTGTCCCCAAGGGAAGTGGATGAAATTTTCAGAGATTCATCATATCGATTAAAGCTATCCGTGTAAGGAAACCCCATAGTGGTCCAACGAACGGTTTCCGAGTTATGAATTTTTCGGCATCTGGGGGGCGTATTTAACCCCCTTGTCCCCAAGGGAAGTGGATGAAATTTTCAGAGATTCATCATATCAACTAAAGCTATCCGTGTAAGAAAACCCCATAGTGGTCCGATGAATGCCAAAGCCCATCATAGTTCGATCGTTTAGCGAGAATTCAAACTTTTCATATTAAAGCATGAAACCATTGTAGAATTCGTCAAATATTTCGTATAAATATCAATCACTGCATTCCGACTATCGAGTTATCATAATTGCCGAATTTCTGATAAACCTTTGTGCTGTATACAAGCATTTGAGCATTATTATGCGTAAATTATACAGTCCGATCGTACGCCACTGGGCACCGCGATCGGCTCTTTCCGGCAAACTGGCCGCTGTGGAACTGGCCGTTAGGTTCACGGCGCTCCCCAAATTAGGGACTAGCTTCTTCCTCATATTAGGAGCAAAAAATAATTTGGTTATGTCTAATGTTTTTGCTAAAGCTACTCAGTTTATTTAAAAACTTCATACAATACTATAAACTACATACGATTACTATCAAATGCAACTAAACTACTTTTGAAAACTTACCTTTAAGTTTGAATAATCGCACAAAACAACACCGGCTTGTGAATGATTCACATGTAAATAAAAATTGTGGCGCCTCTGGTGTGAATACGGTGTAAGTTTTTAGGTTATAATCCGGGTAGAAAATCCACAGGGAAGTGATTTTAGTACGTCATACAAGCAATAGATGGCACTCATATTATATATGCTTAGAATACGTGCTACCCCATATTAGGAACTATCCTCATATTAGGCGACTTTCCTCTATAGATAATGGAAGATATTTGCTACTTGCGCTGCTTCTATCAACTTCGGTGGAGTCAGAGAAAACTCAGAATCAAGCATTTTTAACTTTATAGTATTCAAAATAACTACTAAACAATTACTGAGTTCGCAATTTTTGAATCAAATCACAAAATTAAATTGACAGATATTTGATTACACTGAAGTTTTCCTTAGCAACGCAGGTCTAATAGCTTACTAGTTTAAAAATTCAAATTTCATATCGATAACATTCTGACTTTAATATATTGTAATAATATGTTCTTTCACTATTAAATCGTCGTTTTTCCTGTCACAGAAAAAAATAGTGTATTATACACGGGAAAAATATTAGATTTCAGCTCTCGGTTTTTTGTCTCCCTCCGCTTCGCGTCGGGAGACAACATAACCTCGAGCTAAAATCTAATACTTTTTTCCCTTGTATAATAAATAACTATAGAATAATATCATAATCTAACAGCTAAAATTAAATGAGTTTTTTTTCACAAACACATCCAAATTGTCAGAACTATCCTGAATTTCACCGTATCGCTCCGTCTATGGTTTATTTTGATCATGCGAATAGGTTGGTCAAGATTTTCTCAGGTGCCCCACTATCCTTAGCGAATCTATTATTATAGTATCAAGCGTACCACAGTGAAGTCTAATTCTATTGAATTAAATCTGTGACAAACGAGCAACGTCATTATTTATAGTGATGTTTGATGAAGGAATTAAGTTATTGTCTATGCGTCAAACGAAAAACTTAAATTCAACTTTTTCTGTATTCTCGGGAAATAATGACACAATTCTCACGAGCATTAAGAGAGCCGACTGAATAATTTCCAAAAATATATATTCATTAGTACTATACGTTTTGTGCGCTTGTTGCAGGCCGCTATCATTTCGCCGAAAAAGGACTCGAACTATTATATTAGCCTCATATCCGCCCAGTGGTTTCGGATATATTCCTTTCAGATCCCCTTTTTTTTTATGCTATCTATATATCATAATATTCTGACTTCCGTATAACACATGTGGAGTGCCTCCAAAATCTAACTCTACTGTCAAGTTCCAAGTTTGACCACGATCTTTATAGTTGGAGATCCGAGCACCCTTGTGTGAGTTCAGTAGCTGGATGGGTGACTGTTGCTTCGATAACTTTCGAATGAAAATATAGATATGGGCGTGAAATTTTCAGGGTAGATAGCGCATCTGAATGGGAGATATAAGTTTGTTGTTGGGCATAATCGGCCCAACGGTTTCGAGTTATGCCCATCTGGAATATTATTTTCTCGTTAACTCAAAAAATACAGGTCCGATCAAATTTAAGCTTGGTAACAAGTTGTTGAATATCGACATAAAGACGTGTGTGAAATTTTGTGAGGAGCGCACCACTAGAAAATTTTGAGAAACTATTATGTATCTCACGATAACTTGAGAATGGAAAGAGATAGCAACTTGCAGTTTTCGAGGTAGGTTGCGCATTCGAATGCAACAGTTAAGTTCGTTAAAGGCATAATCGGCCATCGATTTGGAGTCATACTCATCTGAAATTTTGTTGTTATTTCCTCTATAACTCAAAATATACAAATCTGATCCAATTGAAACTCGGTGATTACTTGTAGAATGCCAACTCACTAATTCTCGCGGAATTGCGTGAATATCGTATCCTGGAGCTACATGAGGCGTAAGTTTTTTCGTATTTCAATTTCGATTGAATACACAAATGAAAGAATTAAAATTTATGTGATCATAAATACTCTTGTTACTGAAAGTGTGTCATTAAAATGGTATTATAGGTTTTCATATTATATTATAAAAGCTGAGAAAATAGTATATATCGATGCTACATTCGATAAATAGTGTGCAGTAGGGGTGAGTAGACAATAAAACATGCGCGTAAAAATTCCTGACTTCAATACAGTGCTTGGACAAATTTTGTAATGAGATTAGATATTTTATAAAGCCTAAATTTAAAAATCTGTTTTTCAAATTTTAACAATAAATATCTCGAGAATTATTGAACCAAATGGCGTTACATGTGTATTACTGAATTTAGAATTGTATGATGTCTGCATGTCAAGAAAAAAAAATAGGGGCTTGTAATTCAAAGAAAATATCAATGTCTTCACTGCTTGTTAACAAGAAATGGTAGACATATAAGAATTACGGAAAAATATCCCTTAAAAAATGAATTACCTTGACCTATCCTTTTTGGATGAATCTGACAGGGCAGAAAATAAACCCATTATTCCATATTCTGACGATTATGGTATGTAAAGGGTTCGGTGACATAATTCATATTTTTTCAACCATTAACTTTTCCCTATTTTTTGGTGTTAAAATAAAATATCTCGCCCCAACCCTACAAACTTTTGTTTTTCAAATGTAAGCATATATGTCATGTGTGGGCTCGTTAGAAAGCTTATGAAAAATAGAATTCTACCATACCCTCAGTTTATTTTCGTTATGTAATCGTTAGGAAAATTTGAATAAAACCGACCGGTATGCTGAGTTCAATTCTGAATAAGTATTTGCTTTACACCGATAAAAAGAAAAAGCAACTGAGATGGTATCTAGCTTTTGTACTAGGAGAAGCAGAAAAAGATTTTTTTTTTATAGATGTGAATCAAAAACTTATTCAGAATTGAACATAGCATACCGGTCGGCTTTATTTAAGGGTTTCATTATATGTGAGTTGTGTCGGACAGACAAAAACGACCCCGCCACTGCAACCAATCGGTCTGTTGTGGCTCACCTAAATCTATACTTCACCCACAACCTCAAGCCTTTTGATAAAGGAGGATAAGTCTGATGGGTGAAAACTTGTCCAGTTCCCTCAGTCTCAGTTTGTGCACTCCTAGTTCGTCAAATCTGATCCTGTCCCCAGTGGGACAGTCAACATGATGTTCGATAGACTCGTCGTCCTCCAGGCATGGTCTGCACTCAGAGTACTCAGTCAACCCCAGCGTACTTAGGTGTTTCTTGAGGCCGCATTGACCCATGTATACAGCTGTTAAGATTCTCAGGTTTAACCTACAGAATTTGACCCATTGTCTGGCTCTTTCAGCTGATGAGCCAATAATTATTGTGCAAGAATGTCTGTGTCCATGTATACTGCTGCAAATTTTCATATGTTGCTCTTCCACTCTGCTGCCTTGAGAGAGGTGCCACAGGCCAGACATGCAGAAATCTGTATGTCACTATCCGGGCCACGCTCCTGATCACTATATGAAGAGTGACGAGGTCTAGTAGTAGTATTAGTAGTAGTAGGTCTTTTATGGCTGCAGCGAGGGTGGAGCGAAAAGACCCAGTCACCATTAAGCATGCATATCTCCGAATTATTGCAGAACTTGCGCTGAGACTGCACCTTTACAGTGCACTCCCACCAAGCAATGCTACCGTAAGAGGTTTGTAGTCTCAGCACCATCACGTACAATCATCATCTGTTTAGCAGCTCTCCAGTCTTCTTCGCACGGCCTACAGCGCTGCTCCTGGGAAACATAGGGCAAACCGCTATCCCACTCATTAAGGAGGCGACAATCTAGGAAGTGTGTTTGCAAAGGATATCTAACTTCTCTTTTCCAGAGACCTTGAGAAGGCCAACGGATTTAGAGATAGATCCCAGCCCTCCTGACGGTTCTCTGGAGGGGATTCTGTGGAGTCTGGCTTTCTGCAGGGTAGACTTGACTTCCCCGCAGAGCCTCCTCCAGGGAATCTCTCTTTGCCCTTCTTATGTCTTTGTTCTAGTTTGCTAGAGTATTTCTATGATTATTCCAGTTGGTGGATACCTTAGCTCAGTGAAATAGTCCCTTGTTAATCACTAGGAGAGCCTCTGTCATGAGGAAGCCAGCAGACGTGCACCCCTCCAGTTGACGTATGTGCTGCTCCACACCATATAATGCGCATTTGCATCACATATGCCATTAGGAGGTGGTAGTTTTTCTTCCCGTAGTGGTCCAACATCAGCTGGCGAATCACTACAAGTATCGTAGGATTCCATTCTTCATAAGCTTTCCAACGAACCCACACATATGTTCACATTTAAAAAACAAATGTTGGGTAGGGTTGCAGCCCGGGGTTCGAAGGAAAATATTTCATTTCTCCGCCAAAAGATGGGAAAAATTAATACTCAATTGACGGGTTCCAGAGTTTTTATTTTAAGTTATCGGTTGATAAAATATGAATTCCTGATAATCGTCTGAGCCTGTATAGAGAGAAACAAAGAAGTCGCCATCTGAAAATCACAATTTTGCAGTTAACAAGATTTGTTGGAAACCTGCAAAAATTAGGCTGTACGAGTTATATAGAAATAAGGATAGTGCGAAGAATTAAAAACTTATTCTGCTGGTACCTGCTGACACGTGTTTTTGATAATTGGCTTCTTCAGGACAGGGTAACCAAGAAACCAAGGAAAAGATAGAAATAAATCTGAAAATAGGTTACACCACAACAGGAGCAAGCAACCAATTTGTGCCCCCAGTTCTAGGAACCTCCAATTCGGAGGCAATGTGTGGAATCTGCAAGGAGGAGGCATAAGGAATCTGTGCGATGCGACCTCAACCCGAGAATATAAAATATAGAAATTAGAATAGTGCGGAGAATTATATTTAAATGGGAAAGTATATCGTGCAATTCCACAAGAGGAGCAAAAAAAATATTCTGCTGGTACCTGCAGTCACGTGTTTCTGCTAATTGGCTTCTTCAGGACAGGAGAACCAAGAAACTAAGAAAAATATTTCCATATTTATCTTGCTTCTGAGGGATCCCCTAGGGCAAGAACTAGGAGGGTCAGTATAATCATAATCATGTCAGCAAGTACGCCAAATCAGATTAACCCCACGCCCGTGCTTTTTAAGCTTGCCATCATACCGATATGTGATTCTGAAAACTTGGATATTGGATGTTTTTAAAATATCTTATCCTTTGTTAGTATTTTTATAGTGTTCGTTAGTATCATTTAGTTGCAAATTTCAGATATTTTTTGTAAAACTGGTCATTGAATGTGAAATTTTTTGAAAGTTAAATATTTTTTTTCTTGTTATAGAATAAATGTCACGTTTTCAGTTATTGATATCATTTATTTTCCAGTAAATAAGCCACCCCTAAAGTATTGATTCACCAGAAACCTCCTTCACAATTCTTCGAACCGGCTCTTGTATTGAATTACCTAACATCGAGACTTTGACTGTATTCTGCGCCAATAGAGACCAAGAACGAAGATCAAAACAACCACGCAATACCATACGGGATATGCTCCAAAATATCAATTTCAGGAAGATATGCTTTTTTTGCAATATAAATATACTTCAGTTTACAACTGCCATTCGATTAATCATGTTAATTGGGAAAATATATTACTTTCTAAAAAAAAATTTCATTTACTGCACATAACTTTTGATGAATATATACCTACAATTCACTATAATGAGTTTTCCTTTATTTAAGTTTATGAAATATTCATTTCTGAAATATAAATATTTTGTTTATTGATATATATATATTGATATATATTTATATTTTTCCCATAATGTCATTTATTTTGATCAAAAATTCATTATTGAATGAAAATATACCTTTTTGATACAGTTGAAAACTTCATTATCTATGAATAAATATAAATTTACCACTAGTATATATTTATTTTCAGAATTCAGATAAACCGTTACTGAAGACAAATGAATATTTACTACACCATATATGAATAAGGGGTTAGGATAGTAGCATTGATGCGTTAATGCTACGTGATATAGGTGAGAGAACATAATGGTTGAATTCCAAACAATTTTGTTCGAAAATGGTTTGAGTCATTTGAAAAGTAAGGTAATGCTTATTTTTGATTTTTAATTTGAATCAGCTTACTTACTGATATGCTTTTTTGCAATATAAATATACTTCAGTTTTCAACTTCCATTCGATTAATCATGTTAATTGGGAAAATATATTACTTTCTCAACAAAAAATTTAATTTACTGCACATAACTTTTGATGAAAATATACCTACAATTCTCTATAATGAGTTTTCCTTTATTTAAGTTTAAGAAATATTCATTTCGGAAATATAAATATTAGGTTTATTGATATATATATTGCTATATATTTATATATTTCCCATTACATTTATTTTGATCAAGAATTCGTTATTGAATGAAAATATATCTTTTTGATCTAGTAGAAAACTTCATTATCTATGAATAAATATAAATAATTTATATTTGCCAACTATTGCCAACGCCAACTCCAACTCCAACTCCAACTCCACCTCCAACTCCAACTCCAACTCCAACTCCAACTCCAACTCCAACTCCAACTCCAACTCCAACTCCAACTCCAACTCCAACTCCAACTCCAACTCCAACTCCAACTCCAACTCCAACTCCAACTCCAACTCCAACTCCAACTCCAACTCCAACTCCAACTCCAACTCCAACTCCAACTCCAACTCCAACTCCAACTCCAACTCCAACTCCAACTCCAACTCCAACTCCAACTCCAACTCCAACTCCAACTCCAACTCCAACTCCAACTCCAACTCCAACTCCAACTCCAACTCCAACTCCAACTCCAACTCCAACTCCAACTCCAACTCCAACTCCAACTCCAACTCCAACTCCAACTCCAACTCCAACTCCAACTCCAACTCCAACTCCAACTCCAACTCCAACTCCAACTCCAACTCCAACTCCAACTCCAACTCCAACTCCAACTCCAACTCCAACTCCAACTCCAACTCCAACTCCAACTCCAACTCCAACTCCAACTCCAACTCCAACTCCAACTCCAACTCCAACTCCAACTCCAACTCCAACTCCAACTCCAACTCCAACTCCAACTCCAACTCCAACTCCAACTCCAACTCCAACTCCAACTCTAACTCCAACTCCAACTCCAACTCCAACTCCAACTCCAACTCCAACTCCAACTCCAACTCCAACTCCAACTTCAACGCCAACTCAAACTCCAACTCCATTTCCACCTCCATCGCCATTTCCACCTCCATCTCTACCTCCAACTCCAATCCAACTACAACTCCAACTACAACGCCAACTCCATAACCAACGCCAACTCCATAACCAACGCCAACCACAATGCCTACTCCAACTTCAACTCCAACTCCAACTCCAACTCCAACTCCAACTCCAACTCCAACTCCAACTCCAACTCCAACTCCAACTCCAACTCCAACTCCAACTCCAACTCCAACTCCAACTCCAACTCCAACTCCAACTCCAACTCCAACTCCAACTCCAACTCCAACTCCAACTCCAACTCCAACTCCAACTTCAACGCCAACTCAAACTCCAACTCCATTTCCACCTCCATCTCCATTTCCACCTCCATCTCTACCTCCAACTCCAATCCAACTACAACTCCAACTACAACGCCAACTCCATAACCAACGCCAACCACAATGCCTACTCCAACTCCAACTCCAACTCCAACTCCAACTCCAACTCCAACTCCAACTCCAACTCCAACTCCAACTCCAACTCCAACTCCAACTCCAACTCCAACTCCAACTCCAACTCCAACTCCAACTCCAACTCCAACTCCAACTCCAACTCCAACTCCAACTCCAACTCCAACTCCAACTCCAACTCCAACTCCAACTCCAACTCCAACTCCAACTCCAACTCCAACTCCAACTCCAACTCCAACTCCAACTCCAACTCCAACTCCAACTCCAACTCCAACTCCAACTCCAACTCCAACTCCAACTCCAACTCCAACTCCAACTCCAACTCCAACTCCAACTCCAACTCCAACTCCAACTCCAACTCCAACTCCAACTCCAACTCCAACTTCAACGCCAACTCAAACTCCAACTCCATTTCCACCTCCATCTCCATTTCCACCTCCATCTCCATTTCCACCTCCATCTCTACCTCCAACTCCAATCCAACTACAACTCCAACTACAACGCCAACTCCATAACCAACGCCAACCACAATGCCTACTCCAACTTCAACTTCAACTCCAACCCCAACGCCAACGCCAACTCAAACTCCAACTCCATTTCCACCTCCATCTCCATTTCCACCTCCATCTCCATTTCCATTTCCATTTCCATCTCCATCTCCACCTCTAACTCCAATCCAACTACAACTCCAACTACAACGCCAACTCCATAACCAACTCCATAACCAACGCCAACTCCATAACCAACGCCAACTCCATAACCATTACCAACCACAATGCCTACTCCAACTTCAACTTCAACCCCAACCCCAACGCCAACTCCAACACCAACTCTTACCCCAACTACAACGCCAACTCCAATCCTAACGCCAACCACAACGCCAACTTCAACGCCAACTCAAACTCCAACTCCACCTCCATCTCCACCTCCAACTCCAACCCAACTACAACTCCAACCCCAACGTCAACTTTATTGAATAGCCATAAAGTTCAAATTGACTCTACATTGTAGTTAGAAAACGTTTGTATGAAAAACAGAAAAGGGCTGTTTTTAGGGTTTTCCCGGCAATTATTCGAAATTTTCTCCCCGTAAAAACCATCCTTGGACTTCAACGAACATTAAAAAAAAAGAATTAGCAAAATTGGTCCAGGCACTGTTGAGTTATGCGCTTACCAACACATTTTGCGATTCATTCTGTATATATAAGATGAAAATTTACTGTTTGCTCTCTGTGCACCGAAAATATCCCGAAATGGATTGATATAGCAGGAGCACATGAACGCATGAACTGGTCTGACTAATAAGTGCAAGCACCTATTCGCACAGGACATACATACGCATGAACTGCTCGTACGAATAGGTGCAAGCACCTGGGTGCGAAAAAATGTTTGGTGTGTCGGCGGCGGAATTCTATTGCATCAGTACCGACTTTTTCAACCAATGTTTTTAAGGTACTTACATTAGTTCCCTAAATGCGGACTCAGTTCGTGTTTCGATTCCATTTAATCGGTCACTGTAGTTGAAAGTATCGTACAATTATGGATTATTTGGTGCTCGGAAGCGCCGAAGAATCGACTTTTTATACAGCGGAACCCTGCGGTTCCCCATCAGGCCTGACGCCCAGAGGTGTTCCGGCCCCCCTGCACCCTAACTAGAACCACCCCTGCGTTTCGGATACAAGTGCAGGTATATGAAGTTTTCGTCCAATTTTTTGACCATTTAAGGATAGTGTAGTACTTATTTTCAAACGTATCATAGTAGATTTTCTTGATTTTTTCAAACCATATTTATCTTGTTATTGTATCGCTGATGGCAGATATAAAAGCATAGATTTTGTAGATGACGAAAAATTCAATCCATTCGAATGAGGAAAATATGTTACTGAAAACCAAAGATCACTTAATGGTTCTTTTCTGGGTTTTCTATCCTAAATTCTGAAGATTTTCTATAAAAAAAAATATTATTTTGAAATTGTTTCTCCGTTAGAAACACAAGATATTTGTCAAAAGCAATACATAGAACAATATCAACGATGAAACAACCGTTTTGTAACGTTTCGGAGACTAAATCAGTCTCCTTCTTCAGACACCAACGGAAATCTTACAAGAATTACTTTTCGACATTATTATAATCCAAAATTTGCCACATTGATGGTCTTTGAAAATATATAGCAACAGGGTTTCACTTTGTATAGAAGTTTCCAAGTTCCAACTCGTTCTTCATCAAATTCAACAAAATACGGTAAATTTGAATTGAACAGTTTACAAAATTGCATTTCTGTTCAAGAAAATATAAGTTGGCTCCTTGAGTTTCCTTTTTATGACACATCAGACACTGTCATCAGAATCTTTGTTAAACTCCAATCCATCATGTGATCTCCATGGATTGTACATACATGTTTTGCTATTTTTGATTTTTGTATTTCTCTTTTCCTTAAATTGATCTTATGTTCCGAACTTCTTACCTCTATTGGTCTATTTCTCCTGTATACGATGTACCACAAATTCAAGGAATCTTATACACAGTTTTTGGATTTTTCTTTTTCATTAATGGATTTTGTCTTACTTAACAAAGATAATTTTGTGTCTTAAAAATTGGTTCAAGCACTGACGTGAAGTCAGGAGCTTTTGCGCGTATGTTCTATTGTCCATACTCCTGTAATGAACACTCTTCTTAATCGAATTTACCATGATGAATTCTATTGTCTATTCTCCTGTATTGGACACTCTTCTCAATCGAATTCACCATGATGAATTCTATTGTCCATTCTCCTGTATTGGAGAATGAACAATAGAATTCATCATGGTGAATTCGATTGAGAAGAGTATCCAATACAGGAGAATAGACAATAGAATTCATCATGGTAAATTCGATTAAGAAGAGTGTTCATTACAGGAGTATGGACAAAAGAACATACGCGCAAAAGCTCCTGACTTCACGTCAGTGCTTGAACCAATTTTTTTTTCGATTAAAAGGGTCCAATCAGGAGAACGGACAATAGAATTCATCATGGTAAATTCGATTAAGAAGAGCAAAAGCTCCTGATTCACGTCAGTGCTGGAACCAATTTTTTTTTTCGATTAAGAGTGTCCAATACAGGAGAATGGACAATAGAACATACGCGCAAAAGCTCCTGACTTCACGTCAGTGCTTGAACAAATTTTTATATTAGCCATCAAACCTATTTAATTCTTCATAATCATTACAAGAATGTCTGCCGATATGGAATATGGTAATAATTTGACATTTGAACACATCGTTTAATGCATAATCAATTTCAATACTTTTGTCACTCGTTGATGAGATGAGATATCTGAAATTATAGATAAACTCTAAATATTCCATTCAATATTGAAATATTAAAATTAAATTTCCACTTATTCATTTGTATTTCAAGATAAGCTAATGATTCATGTAAATTGTCTGTGAAATTTTGTTTTCATGGGTTAGGGGAAAAGAGTTATTGTGAAAATAAGATTCATTTATTTAGATACCAATCTATATATTGTTTTATACTATCTACTAAGGGCCGATTTATTCAACCTCTCCGTAAAGTATTCGTCAACTATGTGCTCGTTGAATTTACTGATCCCCTTTAAAGTGAACATTTACAGATTACTCTCCTTTCGGTAAGGCTACTTGACAGTTTACAGGTCGTAAAATATATCAGCCCTCAGTGAACAAAAAAATTGTATACCTCACTGAAGCCGTAATACAAACAAAGGAAATAATTTCGAATAAAACTCTATTAACATATTCGATTATTTACTTCAAGAGAGATCAAGAATAACATTCATTTTGAAAATTCAATACTACATCAAGCAGCATGCAATGCATTTTTTCGAGTTTGGACCACTGCTGCCCACATAATCATGGAGGATTCGTGAAACACTGCAGGGAGGATAAATACTTGTATATAGATTATTATTAAAATATGATAACTGACTTTCTCCATTTCTTCATATACTACTTCTCGTTGTAAAATATACTTGGATTTTCCTCCGCAACACTAGGATACATCATTTTCAAAGTTAGCGTTGAATTATCAAGCCATTCTATTATAATATTAGTAAAATCTGTTCTTCAGAGGTATTTATTGTTAAGCATGCTAAGCAACAAGCATTTAAGAAACATATACCTGAAGTTCCACGGGAAAACAATATACATAATATATACCTACACACATGTTATATTGCATCACCTTCTACTCCTATATTTTAAAATATTCTGCAATTAGAAAAATTAAAATGTTTCGTTAAAAATGCCTATTATATAGGTACACGCTGGCATCCAAACACCCTGATGATGGATCGTAAGAGACCCAACATATCAGGAAAACAGATTTGTTTGAATAGAAACACTAGATTTTCTTCTTGGCTATTCCACTTTTGAACTTTAAAATTTTTAGTGTTCATGTCATCTTGGTTGCCTCTTATCAATATTAAATTTTCTCATGAGATACTTAAGCTTCACAAATATTCAATCGACTAAGTTCCATATACCTTGTTTTTAAGAATTCTATCTGCAGTAACTCCAAGAGTAACTCATGCATTCTATTTGTCGAAAAGCATTACTTTTTTGCTCTACGTCAACTGGACCTTAATTCATTCCAACCTGAAAGGAAATATTAAGACTTGGATTTCTCTGAGTAAAGTAATTCATTCAATTCACTTCTATTACTTACTGCTGATTTTTAGCCAGAAATCCTGAAGGACATATACCAGATATCTTCTTTATGAACAACTTTTCCACAGTTCTCCATAATTTGGAATTTCTTTCACATACGTAAACAATATTTCTAGATTCCTCCAATCTTCAAATACAAGGTAATCTCGATTATTTTCAACGGAAGGAATACTCGTTCGTACTTCGTGGATTGAGAATATTTTGTTTACGTTTTGTATTTGTGTTATGTGTTTTGATCAGATGTTGAGGTTAAAACGGGGCGCATGCGATGTAGGGCTATCATCTCCCATAGATTTGTGATGAAATAACACAATTTTCCCATAACATACGCGTAAAAGATATGTCATCATGACATTCATATTTTTATTTTTGAAGCTTCTCGCAAAAATACGACCATAGACAACATATCATACGACGATTCACATCCGCTACCGAACTCACAAAAGGCTGCGCGTTTCTCCAACAATATAGATCCGATCGTCTTCAAACTTGGAATTCTGCAGTAGAGTTAGGTTCTGCAGGCTCTCCCAAAATTTCAGCCATGCCGGACGAATAGTTTATGATATATAGAATTTTTTTCAATTATTTTTAATTATTTTTTTTTTTAATTTTCTAGTTATACCATCCTCACGAAATTCTGCAAAAATTTTCGCGTTGGCATTCTACAACTAATAACCATGTTTGAATCCAATCGGTTTTGTATTCTTCGAGTTAATGAGGAACAAAAAACATCCAAATTTCAGAAAATTTCAGATGGCTATAACTCTAAAACCGTTTGGACGATTATGCTCATAAACAAACTCAAATGTCGCATTCAGATGCACAACCTAACCTGAAATTTTCAAGCCGCTGTCTCTTTCCGTTCTCAGGTTATCATGACAACAAAAATATTTTTTAATAATTTTTTAATAATTTTCTAGCGATACGATTCTCACAAAATTCCATAAACGTGCTTAGGTCTATATTCTACAACTATTCACCAAGTTTAAATTCGATCGGATTTATTTTGGTTGAAAACAAAATTATTACTCGGAAACCATTAGGCCGATTATACCCATTAACGAACTTGTCCGTCGTATTGGGATGCGCCACCTACCCTGAAAATTTCAAGTGGCTAGCTCTTTCCGTTCTCAAGTTATCGTGGCAACGGACGGCACCACAGAAAATTTCACATTTGGGCAAAACTATAACGCGTATGTTCCCCAGAACATACGCGCAAAAACGGTTCGTATATTGAACTTAGAACTGATTCTTCTGATTTTTTCCTAAAGGCCGCGGACATAAGGGATCACATTCAATAGATTGAGTTATTCTTATTTGTTATTCTCTAGTAGGTACTTGATTTATTGGTATTTGATTAGAAGCTCTATTTTTTGGCTTCTGACGAATTTCTAACGCAGAAGAATTTAAAAAATAATGAATTTTTATTTTATAGATATTTTTCACAATTAAGGAGAAAAATAAAGAATCATTTAGTGATGAATTTAGTTTCCAAAGTATCCTTTAATGATTACTTAATACCAAACATGTGGCAAAGGTGACGAATTTTGACTAAGATTATTATCACTCAATAAACTGACATGGTTATTTTTCCTCGTATTTTCTGATCTTGCATCCAATACCCGCTAGACGTTGAGTTTCAGGACAGCCTGTACATTACACACTCGAAAATAGTACATTCTAAAACAAGTTGCAGAATGGGCTCCTATCAAAACACGAATGCGAAATTCGAAAACGAGTGACGAAGTAGCGAGTTTTCGAACGCATGAGTGTTGGAATAGACTTCTGCAACGAGTATTAGACAATATTTTCTCTATTTCAGGCAAGTTTTGTGAAATACTGTTGAAATTTAATGAAAAAGTCGGATTATACATCCTAGTGACTTTTGTATTGTATCTTGGTAGTTGGTGTGACTGTTACGAAAGTTGACAGATTACGGAATTTGAATTTGAAACGTACGTAGGGCATGGAGATCAGATTTAAAACAGTTTACTAATAGCATGAATGATTCAAAATTAGCAAGAAGGAAATCTCTAGTACCATATTTTTTAATGAAAATAAAGCTTTTCCCCAACAATTATTTCACTACATCTACATTGTATTGTCAATTGACGTGTGCTGAAATGAGATAGGATCGAATGTCAGTGCTGCCTACCACAATTCCAGCACTGTTTTCAGTGCTTGGGTTGGACTCATTACGATACTAAAATAGTGAAAATCATTTTCATTCTTGTGCAGTTGGAAAATGAAATCCGAAATGTCATCACCAAAAAGAAGATATCTCTTAAAAATGATTATATCATTTTTAATCGAAACGGGATACTACCAAGTTTGGAACTAGCTACTGGGCCGGTATTCCGTCAGCTCCATAATTTATACCGTCTTGAGCGGCACGCGCCACATATAGCTTCCTAATTCGGGGAACCAGTCCATACATCCATTCATAACACTTCTGCGCCTCGGGCAGGTACCACCGGTACCACCAGAATCCTTCTGCTGCCGCCAGGTAGCCCTCTCTCGGCTCACTCATTGTTCCTCAAACAGAGGCGGTGTGTAAAAGTGTGCGACCAATCAGGTTTTCCGATGTAACGCGAGGCGTGACGTACCGTATTAGTCATAATGATGAAATTATTATTTGTTCTTTAATGGAAAGCATTAGCATCAAGCCTTGACTCCTTTTGTGATCTACCAATGGGACCCGATGACGAGTTGTGACGTATTGCTCGCTTGAGTGGACTCTCTGATGAGCACGGTATGATGTTTCGTCTTGCGGACTTTTCGCTTGTAAATGCTTTTTTCTTGTATCTCTACTGCTGGAAGATACTAATGAAGATTTGGAATTAGATTCTGAAGCTGAAGAATCTAGAACCCATCGTTGGATTCTCTCTAGATGTATCCCCAAGAAAAAACGGAGATATAAAGTACCACAATCTACTACTTCAATGATCGACTGTTCGAAATCGGAATGATGTTCACTTTTTCTTAGAGACTTCCTGCGTTTTGATATACGTTCAGATTTCAGCTTCGCATAATATGGTGATAATGAAATTAAATATGTCATGATTACAGGGTGTATTAAAAGGTTAATTGGACCAATCAATTTAAACCATTTCAGTCAAAAAATAAATTGAAAGTTTCCTCATCCGGCCTGAAATATAAAAGTCCAGAATGATAAATTTGGTGCCAAGGTACGAATAATTTTGCTGAAAGATTGCTGAGTCAGATGTGCAGGAAGGATAGAAGTACCCGAAATATCTGAAATATTGGAAGCAATTCCGGTAAATGTCAAAAGAGAGCAAACAGTTAGAGTGAGTCACAGTATACAGCCTTAATAGAGATAGGAACAATTTAATGCATACCTTGCCTACTATCAAATATATTACCACTAGGACAATCAACGGCTAAATTATCGTAGAAACACCCATGTTTGGTCAACAGAAAATTGTGTTACTTGTACACTTCAAAAGGAACAGGAAAGCTGCGTACCTACTAACTCATTTATGGCGTATGATGTTACCTACTAAAACCCGATTTCCATTTGAGTTTCGGGTTTATTAATTACGAGTATTGAGATAGCAGCAAACATTATGACTATGTGGAAACTGATTTCCAATTCTCGCAGCTAAAAAATAGATATTTTGTATTTTTCATTTAGAATGCTAGTATTTGAAAAAAATTATAACGTACATTTTCCAACTCACTTTTTCCTGCTTTTGTACAATAGAAAGTGAATCTTACATCTATGGGAGATGATAGCCCTACATAAGGGTCCTGTAGCTGTCTTGAAACATCTGAAGTTCTGAATAATCATCGCTTGGATTGGCCAAACCCCCCTGGCTTTTTGAGCAACGGCATTTCGTTTTAAATCCTAGTATTGAGAGAATTTCTTGGAACAGTGATTGCCGTCCAAAAATTTGCGGAGCTGATCCATGCAGTTGCATAGTATATTTGTGACTTTTGAAAGGTTATGTATTATTTTTAATTTGTTAGTTCTTCTCCCCTTGTCTTTTCATTTTCCAGGTTTACTTGTAGAAACCTCTCCGTTTTTTGACGAGGGAATCCATATTGAAGAAGGAAATGCCCATCAATATTTAAAAATATCCCTCCTTCCTGACAATTTCTTCTTTGACATGTATTGTCTTGTCGTCTTTCCTTTTCAAGATTTATATAAAAGGTAACATTTGTGAGGAGGATACTTCAATGCTTCTGAAGAATTGTTATGGGTATCCTTTATATATTGAAAATGGGAAAAACTAGAAAGAAACTGTTTTTGGTGGTATTCATATTAAAATTCGTATCAACACATACCCATTGAAAAATTTTCACAATTCTTCACTTTATGGTCTGATAAAATAAAAAATAAAAATCCTCAATTTAACTCCTATACAAAATATAATCATGAAGTATGCATTAAGTTCGTCCATTGGGAGCATACTATAAAGATTCTTTATGCTTTATATTCTTTTTTTCTTCAAATACAATTTTACGTTGGTATGATGAAAAATGTTTTGCATACCTATAAAGAAAAATTGACAAAACTTTTCCGGTTTTCCGGTTTATTTAGTTCTGAATAAAACTTACTCCCAGATTTCATTATTCGGGAAAAAATAATAAACAGAAATATTTGTCATTCAGTTCTACAAGCTGTTCAAACTTGACAAATTATTTTAGGATATTGATATTCTTATGAAACACCCTGTATCCTTTATGTATCCTGAGGTTGAAATAATATTATTTTCCGGAATAATTGGCTGCCTCCGTAAAAAATATGCTTCAATCGGATGGACCATAAATTTTCTATAATCTTAACAGTTTCTTGTCATTTTCACTACAACTCGATGGATTCCATAAATTCTGAATAAGATAAAGTCAGTTCCGATAATTCCCTTACTATTATTTCTGTAAGCGATATAATCACTCCAGCGCTTCTCTCTAACGTTCAAGCCAATTTTTGTTTCCTTTAGAACTTTTTTTGGGTCTGCGAAAGGAAAAGAGGGCAAAATCTGGAGAAAAGTGTAGGTATGGAAGCAATTTGATGTGTAATTCGTGTGATTTTGCTCTCGCAGCCAAAGACATGTGGCACGGTGCATTGTCTTGGTGAAACATTTCACGTTGGGCCATGTAGCGATTGCTATCAACTATTTGTCCTTTTTAAGATAGTCGCTAAAAAATTACTGTACGCATCCTAAAATAGGGACGCCATAACCTTGCCAGTATACTGTGTTACAGTTAGGCAATGGTCACACAGCAACTTTCAACGTATGTCGATGACCACCAAGTACCGTCAACCAAAACAGTATGTCGATGACCACCAAGTACCATCAACCAAAACAGTATTGGTCCTACAGCAGCCACCACTACCGACAAAATTTACACAAGAATTCATTTTAAAGATTTGCCGAACTTCATATACAGATTGTTAAAAACAACTGCGAAAAATTTCAGGAGGTGATTCCTTGACAAAAATAGGACTAGTTTGCTATATAAAACTTTTTCAAATTCACACCCCAGATGAGTTATAACCCTTGAAAGAATGAATTGATTTTTCCGTTTTGAATTTTTATCTACCGAACCAAAATACTCAGTCACATAGATTTTGAAATGTTGTAATATCAACTATTTCTTCAACCCCCTACGACATCAACTTGGGGTTGAAACAAACAACCACTTCCCTAACTGACTCCAAATAATCGTAAAAATTGAAAATATCTTCCGAAAGAAAATCCAATTCTGGAAAATGTATATATAGGAGATATAAATTTTCCAGAATTGATATTTCTACAGAAATCCCGGAGGAAATAATTGAAATGTAAAATCCCTTTTTTCACGGTTGATACAGGATGAATACCATTATTCACCAATATTGTGTGTGTTACCGCACCCGTATAAACGCGGGGGTTCTAAATTTGGTTGGTGTTTGTAGGTGAATGGCAGTGTGAGTCTGTGTGGATGCTTTTCGTGAAGTTTACCGGTTACTGTTCACTGAGCTGGCTACTAATTTAACTCTGGCTTGTAATGGTGCATACGATTTTCGTCCATCGCATCGAATCGACAACAAAAGTATTTTTTATTTCGATGCTACAGCTCCAAAAAGCGCTTGGAATCAATGTCTTGTTGGTTCTGCTCGTCTGTTAGCCTACGTGGCACCCAAACTGAAGCGAGCTTTCTCATAGACAAATGTTCTTGCAAAATGAAGTCTGCACACGTTGCTCCTATAGGTATATATTTAGAGTGTTAACTATGTCCTGCAACTTCACTTTACGGTTTGCCAAAATGATTTAATGTAACTTTTTGCTATTTTCCAGTATTATCACCTCATTCCTGCGATCAGAGAGTGGACCATCGTCTACTTCGTGAGATCACGTTTAAATTCAGCAAATCTGTCAATAATGGTAGATTTTTCTGATGCAGAGTGCGGATAAAATTTATCAATCCAAGCAGTGTTTTGCCATCAGAAATTTGAAGCAATAAATAATTGAATCGAACAATTTATGAGCTTTCGGGAAAACATATCCTGTTTGTGTTGCACATATAGATTTTTTACTGTACAAAATAATGTTTGAACTGTTGATAGAAGATTTTTTTGATGATATGTTCATGGATGTCTGAAATTGTCTTTATGAATAATATAATATAAAATAGGATAATATTCTGAAGGTGAATGCGGAATATTTGTTCCTTACTTCTTCCATACAAAAATATACAGGGTGAGTCGTGAGAAATAGAGGAAACTTTAAAAATGTGTTTTATATGTAGAAAACATTCCAAAAAATATGTGAATGTGAAAATATTTCTCTCTCTCTCTCTCTCTCTCTACCCAGAAAATTTGCAGGTCAGTATTCTACTACTAATTACTACCAAAAACGTTTAAGCTACGTTTTTGGCACTCTTGTTCCTCGGAACAGATTACTTATCAATTTGCGCAAATGTATGTTAAATGTTTCGGTTCGACTCACTGATCAAGAATCCATGGTCGAAATTGATTCTGTCTGGCTGTTCTTCCGCTAACACGATAACTCTCAAACGGAATTAATGAGAATAGACAGTTGAAATTTTCAGAGTAGGTTTTGGAGATAAATATCTCGCCAAATTTTTTTTTTACATTACAAATTTCCAATTCAATTTCTTTTAAGATGCAGTTTCATCATAAGAATCCATTGAGATCAATCTCAAGTATAATAAACTAATACGTTCGGAGATATGATTTTTCGAAATTTCAATAATTATTCGTAATTTTATGATTTCATAGAATGCTCTAATTATTATTTGGTGATTTATGAAAATCCAACATATGAGGTGAGTCATGAACTTTCGTTTTGAATTCAATTTTTTATAATGCAGTTCTATCATAAGAATTCGTTGATATCATTCTCACGTCTGAGAAACCAATACTTTCGGAAATTGTTCAAAGTTTGATTAATTATTTCAAGCCAGGAGAATAATGATATTCCTTATTACAAGTACTCCAGGCAATTTTAAGCTAACCATAGTCCAGTCAGAAGAGTAACAAACACATTATTGAATGTAATCATTACAGGATACTGTGGGAGGTATATTCATTATTGAATGTTTTCTTTCTGGGTTTTCTCTCCCAAACTCCCAAAAATAACTATAAGATAAAAAATTTATTATTTTGGGATTTGCAGAAACAAATCCCAAAATAATTAATTTGTTTGGGAGAGAAAACCCAGAATGAAACCATGAATAATACATTATTCCAGGGCTTCCCAAACTGTGCGTCGTGACACCCTGGGGCGTCGCGACATTGTCCCAGGGTCGTCACATGTCGATGTGACCGAGTCTAGTGAGCTGATAACGTATTACTAGGCTAGTACTAAAATTGGTAAATATAATTGGGGGCTGAGTAAGGGGCGTCGTACAAAAATGGCAAAGTCCCAAGGGCGTCACAGTAAAAATAAGTTTGGGAAGCCCTGCATCATTCTATATTTTCATAATAAAGCTTATAACTCGAAAACAATAATGAAAATCGAACATATGAGATATTTTCAATTATTTTCACATGTGGGACACATTCCTAAACTTCGGGCCATTCCTCACGACTCACCCTGTATAGCTATGTTTCATTCCCAGATTGAATACTATAATCATAAAAGTATAAATAAGAAATTTATAACATCTTTTGGAAATAATATATCCAATAAGGTTAGCGGGAATATCTTCTTATTAAGTATACCCGTCAGTACTATCGTTCGACGATCAGAGTCTTCAGGTAAATAATTGTAAAATAATCTTCATTTACAGACAACTGTTTTCCCTTCTTTAAGTACTGCCCCAATTTCCTCTGAAATTAGTAATCAACCAGCAATCAGGTGCAATATCGATATGTATCTATGATAATTTTAATTACATGTATATAGACCGTTGAAGTCGTTCACTTCCTTTCAACTTGTTGGATTCAACCCCTCTGTTCCTAAAATGTTCATAAAACAGTGCTAGTTTTTAAGGAAGGGGGATAATTTTTCCTTCCCCCTCTACTAAAACAGGTGTACGCGGTTCTTGAAGCATAACCATGCGATAGCCAGTCACTCGTCCGGCACAGTCTAAGCGGAGATGTTGGTTGCGTTTGTTCCCCTGAAGAAATACCACACGCGCTAACAAATAAGAATAGGTTTCGAGGTTTCTGGAGAAGTTGAGTGCCGTTTAAACCTACGTTCACCCCTGAAAATCTGATTGGATATTTCGGATCTCGATAGGAGTGCGGTACCACCCGGTAGACTCGAAGTTTGGAAAAACCGCGAAAATTTCGAGGAAATTATCGGAAATCTAGGACGACAGGACTGAGTTTTTCTGTGGTTATGAACGATTTAGTGATGTGTTAGTTTGCATTTGCAATGAGACAAAAAACTTGATATGAGAAAAAAACAGTGCATTTGACTGAATATATTTCAGGTTTCAGTGTTTGTTTTTTTCCATTGGATTCTCGGTATTTGCTGTGAAGGTAAGTCAAAACTGATTGAACACAATGGTGTTTTTTGCAAGATACTAAAAACTCCAAAGTGTTATATCTCTGTCTAATGGTGGGAAACCACAGAAATATACCTACACTCCTGATGGATATGCTCCTCTGCAGGAAACATTGAAAATTCATTATCATTTTCCAAACTGAGTTTATTATACCTTGCCAGTAGCTTACTTGAATACCTTCAAATCGTATCCCCTGCTAGGATAACTTCATATGAAACAAGTGTTCAAAATTAATATGTCCAAATCACAGCGATCATGTATTTCATCCGCGTTTCGCGCTTTATCGCCTGTTGATATCTCCATACCAAAATGCCAGGAGTTGCACCGGAAGGCCTAGCTTTTCCATCCAAATTCTTTAAAATTACAGAAAAATCATCATGATTATATTTTTTTTGGTATGTTTGCCCGAATGAGTCGAAAAATGTATTACCTACATTGAAAAAATATTAATTAATTCATTTCTGGTCTCGAATCTTTGTCGTTTTAAATATGTAGATGATCCATAATATGGAACATAATATCAGAAATACATTATATTTTTCATCAACAAGCATCTGAAATGGTTAACATAATCCTTCATTTCAATTTGAATTTTTGTTGATTTCTCATTTTTCTGTTATTTCAATAATGAAGCCAACATTAAAATTTTACCGTTGAGTATTAATATCTCCGTATTCTTATGACTGATTGAATCATGTCCCTCCATGAATAATAAATCATGTATTGATTAGCATTACTTTCAAGTAGTGATTAATTTGCCGATAACTCTCGCACCAAAAATAATCCAACTAAACAATCCTACGCGTCTTTTAAACAAAAGTTTGTAGCATGAAAAATATGGATATAAGTGTACACGGGGTAATAGACGTATATCAAATTGTTATGGCTTATAAATAACAACAATTACGCAACCTAAAATTATAGCTTGCATGTAGCCTTAGGCAGTATAATTTCTTCAGATTATTTGCTCCCTTTCGCAAAATGAAGAGCTCTCCATAAATAGCAAGAAAAGAATAATTCCATAATAGGAGATAATATATCAAATATGAATTTAATAGGAAGCAATTTCAAAAACTCAGAAAATTGAGATACTTCGGATGCCTACCTATATATTCTATAAGAGTATAATAGATAAGGATGATTTTTTTTCGTATCTTTAATGAATGTTCCCAGTGGAAAATTCGTATACCATAACTAATCATAATAGAAGATAATATCATGCCTTCCGAGATAATATCATGCTTTTATATTCAGATATCAAAATGTTTCGAGTATACCTAGCCAATAAATAATGGTATATTTTAAGTGTCCTTAGTATTGTAGTAATACTCAATAAAATTTCCAATACTGGATAGTTGAAAAATATATTGGAATGAATTAAATTCGATATCCAAAGTGATTCAAAAATTTGCGAAATCATTGAAATTATTTCCAATTTTTACTGCTCAGTGCTACTGAACCTGATTTTTCTTTTGAACTTCTTACGACTATTCTGAAATCAATATTTAGACATTCAGAAAGAATATATGAATTTTGAGTAAGAGTGAAGTGATCTAATAATGATTTCTAGTCGAAGAAAAAGGTAATAAAATTATCTTGATACATTAATTCATTCATGAAATCTCCATTGATATTATCTGATTGATTGAAACTATATTTCAAATGAGACTTCTGATGTGAAAGCGAATATAACTACACAACATTATTCATAATAATAGAATTCATTAATTAGAAATATTTCTCAATTTTTGGGTAATACACAATAGATGGCAACAATACTGAAATCAGTATTGTTCCAAAATATCTGCTATGTCCGCAATTTCAAGGTTGTCGCTTCGAATGCGAATCGAATTAACTTTAACCTTGTGAAAAGTCAAATTAATTCTAGAATTATCTGAGTATTAGATAAAAAACGTAGCGTTCGGAGCTCGATACTACCAAACAAAGCTCTGGGGGAGATAAAGAAGTGTAATGAAATGCAAACATGGATACATACACTGGTGTTATCTGGAAACCGTGGCAATGACGATACGAATTGAATAAACTACAAATTTTGCTGAAAGAATGTACAATAATCAAATTTTGATCGATAATTAGATTCTAGAGTAGACTGGTCAACAAAGGAAGGGCGTTTTGCAATTTTATCTTAATTATAGAGAACATATGGTAGGTTCCTGTCACAAGGATCATCACATCTTTAGTGTAAGGCTTGAATTATAACCTGAAATTTAGTCCAAATTTCCAAGACGTTGGGGGTAGTTTCTATAATTTCCACTCATTTAAAGCGTTAAAATTTTATTCAGATATACTGGTCTATGATTAGATAATTGGTTGCTGAGAATTTTAGTTCGGTTTGGAAGATATACTATTGATATATTTTTCTGAAATAAGGACTATTCGAAATCGTACGAAGCAAACATTGTGTAATATAGGGAGATTATCCTCCCTTGCAATTCGATTGATTCATTTCAAAGGTGATAATTTCGAAAGCCATAAAATTTGTTCTTGTTACTTCTTATATATATTCTTCGACCAGTTAGAGAGATATAAAATGTGAAGAAAACAAACCGTAAAGAAGAAGTCCGAATCAGATAAGAACAACTTTGATGGGTATATTGCTTGAGGCGTCTCACTTGTAAGATGGTGTGGATATGTGACGAGAGTTCTGATCTCGGATTCAAAACGGATTTTTTCTCAGTTTCTTTGGATATTTAATTATGATGTTCTAGGTTGTTTTGGTCACAATAAGGGAATAATATTAATATATATTTTATTAATTGCTAAATATTTATATTTTTAATATTATAATATTATACGATTATATATTGTATTCCATTTCGACCTCGCGTCGAAAATCGAAGTTACACCCCCCTTTACTATACCCTCAATCAATAAGAATATTAAGAAATAAATTAATTTAAAATATAACGAATATTCTTAGTAAGAAAATACAGATGGAAACTATTCAAATTCAAATATTCTCGGTTGATTCAATATTTTCTTGACCATTATTTTCAAAAGTGGCGATAAAATTCTTGTATGAAATACAAAATAGTCAAAATGGAATTGTTTTCAGTTTCTTTGAATATCTAATTATAAGCTTCTGCAGTTCTAGATTGTTTTGGTCACAATAAGGGAATGATAATAATAATAAATTTTATTCCTACCTAAATATGAATATTAATATGTTTTATATACACGAGTACTGCTTGAGTGTGCATTTCCTAAGCTTCTATTTGTATATTATGTCGATACATACTCAGTATTAAATGAATAAGAACAACATACACAGTACTCCTAATCGATTTTCTACTTTTGGTATATTCCACTTTTTTTATTTCTAAACCCCCCTTCTTTATTAATATTTTGCATTCTGCCGTTTGATTATTAGTACTCAGGAATCATTTCAGACTTCAAGTCTAGATCGTGTCACCTAAGCAACGATAAAAAATTACTGATTTTTTAATAATATATGATCTCGATGCATTCATAATCTTCATTTTCACTCCATCGAAACCATTTTTCAAGTGAGAGGGTAGTGGATTATATATAGCTTCATAATATGGTTGACTTCGTTCTATATGACTTTCATATAGGCTTGGAACTGATACAGGGTCACTGGAAAGTTATTTAGGTGCGTAGCTATGTTTAATTGCATTTCTTTCTTGAATTCTCCCAGATGAGTTCAAAAATATATAGCAGAATTTATATTCAGAAATAAATTAATATAATATAAAGAATGTTTTTTTTTTAATGAAAAAACACATGGAAATCATTCATATTCGAATATTGTCAGTTGATTCAATTTTTACTCGCCTCGATATTTTCGAAATTGGCGATACATTTTTTGTATAAAATACAAAATTATCCAAATTTCTTGATTTATTCCATTTTCTCTCAAAGTCATTTTCTATGAAATTGATATCAATATTGATATAAAGGTTCTATTTTTGAATTTATATACTTTGTGATATACATATTTATTCAGTGTTATTGCGCGCCTGTTCTAGGGCTAACAATTTGCCTAAATTATTATTATTATACTGATCCTCCTATGTCTTCCACAAGGAGACCCCTCATGATCTCAGACCATTAAGTTCGACTCACTGACGAAGAATTCGAGGTCATATTCGATTCTGTCCGGCCGGTCAATTATTGCCACGATAACTTTCGAATAGAAAGAGATAGCAACTTTCAATTATCAGGGTAGGTTGTGCCTCCAAATGGAACGGTCAAGTTCGTTAATGGGCATAATACGCCAAAACGGATTCGCAGTAATATCCATCTGTATTTTGTATATTATTTCCTTAGAAACTCAAAAAATACGTATCCAAATTGACCCTTGATAATTAGTATTGAAATGCTGACTAGAAAAAAAAATTAAATTTATATTTTAGATAACGGATTTCAGCTTGATAGGCTCTGTATTTTTGGAATAATTTCATTTTATAATTTGAATTCAGTTGCTGCCCTACCTATGCATTATTTAACGAGTTAACGCTTCCTTTGATAGAATTATTAGATTATTGATAGAAATTATATCACCGACAAAATACAGTTCGCTATTAGTAAAAGTTTCTTTCGATAGCAAGACATCCCCGACGCGCTCCTCATTAAATATCGGCGTCTGCACCAGCTTCAACTCCGCGAAGATTGAGTGGTGCATTACTCCCGACCAAGGAGCCATCATGCACCAGTAAAGTACGAGCCCAGATCAGAGAAAGACCTGACCTACCAGACACCAATTATAATTCAGCCTCTTCTCCATCCCAGTCCTGCGATATAATCAGAAACACGTGTAAGATTCCGCGCAATATTTTAATGCCGTGTAACTCATCGAAATTACTGAAATACGAGACATTCCGATAAATCAGCAACGGCAATTATTGATGATGTCGGAATAATTACAACTCTAATGCTTAATTTAACAACATTTAACCTGAACCGAGATCGCCAGATCACAGGTGCATGTGGGAACGAGGTGCGAACTAGGCGGTTTAACGTTGGGAACTTCTGGAGTTATTCGATAGGAGATAGAGCTGGTAGTATCGATGTCATCAGCAGAACGTGTGAGTTATCGGTTCTCTCGTCCGCTACCCAGTATTGAACTGGTGTGGAATGATAATTTTGCATATTTCTGTAATGTTCAGTATTTATCAAACCGGAGAACTCACTTGGTGGATCTCTCGTAGATTGAAAAAAGTGGGAAAGCCCTGTGGACAGAAGCTTTGACGAATCATATCTTCGAAAGTATTGGTTTCTCGGAGTTCGGAAAGATATCAATGGATTCTTTTGATATAACTGCATCATAAAAAAATAAATTCAAGCATAATAAACGGAACTAAATTCAAGAAGAGTACCAAAATCGGTTAATTCGAAACCATCAGACTGATTCTACCCAATAACGAACTTATCTGAGATATTCATTCCTCCAAACTACTATGGAAATAATTATATTATATCAATTGAAACTTAGCCATTATTCCAGTTTTGGCTTCCTGGAGATATTCTGAACCCAATTTGATTAACTTACCAAAGTATATATTTCCATCATCATATGGATTATCCAAGAGCTATATACGATAGCTGAGGTTCTTTCATTGTTCATTTTGCATTCAATCATCCTTTGTTTGAAATGTCTGTAGTTGAGATGAGAATGATGACAAGTATGAACAGATCATGAAATTCATAGATACGGACGTTATTTTCGATAACAGCATTTCCGTGATTTCATACGATTTTATATTGAAATTTCGAAAAATCATATCTCCGAAAGTATTAACTAACAAAATACTACCACTGGATTCTTATTATGAAACTTCATCTTAAAAAAATGAATTGGAAAATTGTAGTGTAAAAAAATTTATTTTTTTCGGTTCTCTGAAATTATCTGACCGATTTTGCTCAATAACATCCTTAACTGGAATATAAATCTCTAAAACCTACTGTGAAAATTTCAACTGTCTAGCTCATTCTGTTCGGGAGTTATCGTCTCTACGGCTGGCCGACTGGACCAGCCGAAGAGAATCGATTTTGAACACGGATTCTTGATCCAGTGAGTCGAACCAAATCATTTAAGACCATTTTCATCCAAAAATTCTAAAACATCAGACATTTGGGCAAATGGATAAGCATTCTGTTCTGAGGAATAAAAGCGCCAAAAAAGGCTTGAAAATGGGTTGTTGAGTTGGACGATTCAATCAGTAGATTCAACTAGTGATTCACTGATTCATTGATTGATTTCCTCTGATTCTTTTCAGTATGTTAGGTTTCATTAACACTTCTTCCATCTACATTATATCGAATTCTTAACAGAGTGATGTTTTTGTATGAATTTCTCTCTGACTGGGTGGTTTGCCTGATTACTCCATTTTGTCCTCTTTCTAGACAACTCTAGTATTTTCTAAATCAACTCCATCAGGAAATTATTTTTACATCACAACGATTTCAAAGATAGATTACGTGATTAACCGCCGTATTCACAAAGCATTAAATCTCAGTTAAGTCCTAACTGAGGTCCTTAGTTAAGGATAAATTTGAATAGCTACCCCAGTTAAAACGTATTTAACGGTGGTTAAACAGGCCTGTTTCACGTTAATTTTTACGTTAACTGAAGTTGTGATCCAAATTTATCCTTAACTGAGAAACTCAGTTAGGACTTAACGGAGATTGAATGCTTTGTGAATACGGCGGTAAATCTTCTATAATGTTATACACGGAATTAATTATTGAATAATTGCGATTAAGTACCTAATGATATTAAATTCAGAAATTCAGCAAATTTCTATGCAAATGACCAGAGTGAATGAACTAGCCTCAAATGAATAAAACCTGTTCGCTGATATGTAAAAAAATATTCTCTTAGAGTAAAATAGGTAGCGAATGATATTAAGATACGAAATTTTTAGGGTGTCTTTAAATCTAGTGAGTACCTATCCTGTATTAAATATCCAGAATTATTCAAAAATCCATGACGAAACAAAGTTGCATTTTCATTAACGCAACACCCTGTATATTAGTCCATATTTGTTCTCGAAATTCTAAACAAACTTGATATAACAATTCATATCCTAAATTCAACTGTTTTCGAGATATCGAATTTTGAATAAATTTTTAATATCTATTTATCTTATTTTACAAGTTATAAGTAAAAGTCCGAAATGATGGATATTTATCACGGAAATCATACTAGGTGGTGTATATGAATATGATTGAATTTTAATTATTTTTTTCTATGGAAAATAAAAGTGTCTATAAATATGCATGAAATGAAAAAAAAATATGTTTTAATGAATGACCTGAATATTTAAAATTTCACGAAAACAATGCATATTTATGCCAAAAAAGGAGGGAAAACAAGTTTTGATAAACAACAAATATTTTCTTAGGAATTCTTTTTAATAAGGTGCTCAAATAGTTTACCATTTACCTCCTGACAGTTTAATTTTAAAGGATTTTTCCGCTAGCCACCTTACTAAAGGAGATTATCGACCTTTTCCACATATATCAGCGACCCTGTATAGGTGCGTACTCCTCACTATTTATCAAGAATTCGTGACAAACCCACTTTCTTACTTAAATTTCACATCTTAATTCTTAAAATTCTCGTCATCTTGTTATAATCACCATATTGCTTATGGAATGAAATTATATCGTATCATATGCTGCATTTCAATTTATTTTTCAGGATTGAATATTTTAGTGCAGTCATGTAGTGTGTATCCATTTTAATTGATGGCGATTCGAACTGGCTTTTCGTTTTCTCCAGGCTCTTAAGGATTATATAATTTGGCAACATCGCAGTACTATTAGCGTCCTCGCAGATCTTCAATACCGGCAAATATTTACAAATACCCGAATGATTTGTCGCATAATGATGTCAAACTTTTTGCTTGTGTATATTATCAAGATTTATCTCTTGACAACCAATATATCAAATCCTATATTTATCAAGACCGTATAACAAATGGGTAATTTATAGACTGCCTTCTTCCTAATTATATCCAACTCAGAGATAAATAATTAAATGCCTCGTTAATCAAATAGCGACAAAAATTCGTACCTGGAGAATTATGAGAGAACAACATAATCAGTATTGAAGTAAGACGTCGCTGAGTCTAGTTACATTCCGAACAAACAAGTTGAGACGAATAAATAATGCAATAATAGGTTTATTCCGAGCTGTCGAACCATTTCAAACTTTGAAAGGAATCCCCAGTCAAATTCGCGGAAATAATACTAATAATAATTATAGATAGGATACAGTTGATCGGTCTTGGGTAGTATAGAAAATTAATCAACGTTACGAAATAGTTGTTTCGTTATTGTATGTTAGGTCGATTTATTGCTTCTGACAAATATCTTGTGTCCCTTACGCTGAAGCAATTCACAAAATAATAAATTTTTATATAATAGATATTTTTCAGAGTTTGGGAGAGAAAATCCAGAAAGAAACCATTTAATCATCATGTTATTATAGATTTTCATTTTGAATTGAAATTAAAAAAATTCCCTAGGAATACCCTATTCAATAGAATTCGAATCAGCAAACAATATTTAAATTAAATCCAATAATCAGAAACAAATTCAGATAAAAGATTTCATAATTTAACTCAGAAAATATGAACAGCTGAATCTAATAATATTAGAAGAAATCAGATGCAATTTTTCAAAATGAAGCCCAATTTTATTACAATATCAATCAAAATAAATTCAATTATGAATGCTGTTCCATCAGTCGAAAACTCATAAACTACATTAATGTTTTAGTAAAAACTATGTTGAATATAATGGGATATGTGTTCTATAAAAAATTCTGACCGAAATAAACTAGTTTTGTGATTTAAAATTTCGAAATAACTATTCAGAATTCCAAATATACAAAATCTGCATATAAAATATGGAGAAAGATTAATTATATCAATTAATGAATGATTTTAAATAATTTGAAATCAATGTATAATGAATATATCCCATCGATATCAGATTTCGCTTCTTCAAAAAAATTGTCATCTTTCGTTTTGTACTCGTCGTTCTGCCCCTACTGAAGCCTATCCTGTTCACATCCCCCGAAACCTTTTGGTTCACATACCTTATGGTTAACAAATTAGCGCTAGGAATAATATTTCCTTTCGAAATTGCTTTATTTGTATCGAATCGAACTAGCGGTTTTGTTATTTCCTTTTGTGGTTTCGTCATCTATGAAAGAGGTCCACCTAATGACTCAAGAATTGTAGTGTTGTTTTTTGTTTACACTTTTCGGCAATTAAAATTAATTGAAATCGGTCAGGAAGAGAAATTCGGAAGGCTATTTTGAAACGTAATTCTCCAATTAGGTACCGACATCTTTCACCATGTGGTCGCTCTCACTTACATTGGTACGTTTCAAGCAAGGATAATGATAGGTACAGGAATAAACAAATATTTTATCGGATTTTCATTCACTAAAATATCAACGCGATTGGTTTTGATTGTTAAATCATTGAGAAGTGTTAAGTGACAGGTAAACGGGAATTATACGGGGTGATTCATAACTTTATATTATTAAAAAAAATTAAGAATACAATTTTCGCGATTTTAAATAGTATAAGCAGCATTTAAATCCCCACTAAAAAACACAGGTTTCCAGGTTGAGACAACAAAGCGACGTTAATAGAGCTGTAACGCATTTTTACTAACTTGATTTACATGGATAAGAAACAGTTCTTGAAAGGAAGATAAAGTATAAAATCCGAGGAAAATAATATCTAAAAATGCCAACACACTCTTCTTTAATGCTTTCTGACACTGTTTGAGAATAATCGACTTCATATAATTTATAATTATAGTCGAATTGACTAGCTTATCCATAAAAACCTTTTTTCCAAATCCTCATTATTATTAACTATCAAACTGTTATGCTAAAAGTTTACGTGTTAAAACGCATGGAGAAATTTCGAGGCATTGATCTTAATGTGTTCGCAGTAGGTGAATTTTCAATTCACTTCAAAAATATTCAGGCTTACGAATTCGGGAATATATACATAAATTAGGACGTCCTGATTCCAGGTCATATAAGGTGACATGATTTTGAATTTTCGTTGGCAAATGCCCGAAATTCCACAAAAGGTAAAAAATCAATTCGTTTTAATCCTAGGAAATACACAAATTTTATAACTCCTTCCTCGTCAATTTGTGTCCCATATACAGGGTGATCCACGAACACCGTTCGTTAGAATATTTCAAAAAAGGACACGAGATAAAAGCCTGAAAGTTTATAGTTAAGCATTTTTAGGAGAGATGAATTCTTGGATCATCTTATTGTATTTTTATAATACATTCCACTGCTTTACTTACCGAATATCTCTGGAAATGAGCATTCTAGAGCAGTAGTTTGTATTATTAAAAATACACTATTTTCAACGTAGATTCCATATGACCAATAAAGACAATGGGTTCTCATTTGAGTTTTTTGTGATGACTGACTTTGTCATTGAAATAGAAACTCCCTGTATGTTCAATTGATTTGTTAATTAACGAAGGAAAAGCATTGGTATGTCTTCTGATAGAAACTAGAAAATTAGGAATTTTCATGCAAAAATCACCGGAGTGAAGCCCTATTCGAGAAAATTTTAAGGGTTTTTCAGATTTCACACGAATTTTCTGAGAATAATATGTAAGTGATACATTAAAACAATGTAGAATTCAATGGTTAATCTGATTATCAATGAAAAAACTGGGTATTACATTTGAAAAACGAAAGTTGGTATGGGTTATCTGATTATCAATGACAAGACTGGGTATTACATTTAAAAAACGAAAGTTGGTATCATTTTCGCTGAAACCGGAACTCGAACGAATCTGAAATTTTTCCTAATTCATATTTCCTAACAAAGCTTAACTATAAAATTTCAAGTGTTTATCTCGAGTGTTTCTTTGAAATATTCTAACGAACGGTCGTCTTGAATCATCTTGTATACAAAGTGTTTCAATGGTAAATGAACATACATTAACCTGAGGTAGATCTACTCTAGACGAATCTAAAAAAACCTGTATACGATAGGTCTAATCAGCTCCATAGCCGACATATAGGGTGATTTATGTATTCACCAATATTTTCAATTGTTTATAACTTTTGAATCACCCAGTAGAATCAGTTGATATTTGGACTGTGAAATACACTTCCATGGGTCGATCGATTAATCTTTGAACTGATTAAAAAACCCAGGTCCTTATTAAAAATATTTTGAGCTTTTCGCAAGCTTAGAAACAACACCAATATTGGAATTTGACAGGATTTCCGGAAAAAGCAGAAGAGTCGATGTTCTAATCACTGGGTCAGCGCATACATCATTTCATACTCGAACTAAAATAAATATTCTACAATCTGATTGGAGCGCCATCTACTGGGTCTGATTGCAACTCCAAACTATCCAGGGGCCCACTCAAAAACACACACAACCTTCATCAAAATCGGTTAGGTCGTTTAGGAGGAGTTCAGTGACACACGCTTATAAAAAAAATAGAATTATATATAATTACATCTTATAATATTGTACTCTTGCAAAACGAAACAGTTTTCAGTAATTCTATTGAGTTGATTTGGACTATTCAAGTTGAATGAGATCCCAAGAGTTTTAGAAAGCTTAGATTGCATTTCACATCGATGGAAAATCTTCGTGAATGCCCGGTGATGAGAAACGCTAAATATCCATCATTCTCCAATACTGTAACCTCTTTTTCTCGGATAAAATAAAATGATAAAATAATAAAAAGCATTCCGTGCATCGTAAATATCGTATGAGCCTCAGTTAACTTTTACTCTGCCATAAACAATTCGAGCGTTTTGATTTCCTCCTCGCGTACAGACAGAATCGGAATTCAGTAAATTGAATCCGATCAACATAAATTGGTCTAATGAGCTATTTTACGGCATTTTTCAGTTGTAAATATGGTACGCTTACCACATGGTTTTGTTGATAGTTTAATGGAAAACCAATCAATTCGGACATTTGAATGTAGCTCAATAAAACATTCGAGTGCCATGTTATTCCAGTGGTCACTTTAATACGCAAATTTGTGGAATTGGTAATCACTGTAAGTTGACTCTTAGATAAGGACACACTATCACGATTGGTACAGTTCTCCTGGTATTGTTATTGAACTGTCGTTTGTTCTGATTCAATGTGTATGTCCTGAAATGAGAAACCAATGTAACGCACGCATTCGATCTTTTTAAATGTCAATTATGTTGTGCACTCTGCTACTTGGTGATATTTCCAGCTGTTCTATTAACCCGTCAGATTTATTCAGATCACTTGTGGAGTTTGCTTTTTCACCGAAAGTATCGTCGACGTTATAATGTTACTTTACGTTCCACTGGATGCTATTTAAGTTATTTTTAACTAAATTGAAACAATTTGGAATAATCAGGGGTGCGGAGTATGTAATGAGGAATACGAAAATTTATCACCAATAAAACTTGGGTTTTATTTCGTTAGAGAATAATCTTCAAACCAAGCAGCAAAAATGTATTTATCAACACCCCAGGAATTAATACTAGGCTTCCTGGAATTGCTACAGGTTAGAAAAGTCAGATCAATTATAGTAAAAGTGCCAAATGAGAGGAAAGCAAAAATGTATCATTTGAAATTTCGGTTCAATATTCCTAATATGATTACTTTAAATCAAGCAGCAAAAATGTATCTCTAATCTCCTAGAAATTGTTCCGATTTGCAAAGTCAGGGTAATTTCAGGGATGCGAGATCATAGTTGGGGAATTCTAATATTTATTAGTGGAAATTATTCAAATTTTGGTTTATTTGTTCCTCCCATAATGAACTTGGAATCCAGCAATGAAAATATATCTCTCTGTTACATTCTGGAAATTTCGGGACAATTTTAGGGCTATGGAGTGAGGGTTGAGGAATTGAAAATCATTCAGGGTTATGAATGAATTTTCAGTTCCCCAATCCTCACTTTATAGCCCCGAATTTTCCAAAATGTATCTATTGAAATTTTTACATTCCGGAAAGCAATTATTCAAATTGTGACGCGTCAATGGAGTTCCAATATGACTATTATCCAAGGACGATGTTCCAACAATTTCAGCCATATGTCCACTCAAAGGGTAGAAAATTGAAGGTTGAAAAATTTCTTAGGAAAATATTAAATTATCGTTGATGAATGTTGAACTACGATCGGGGATACTTTGATACCATCTTTTATTCTTACGGAATTTGAAATTAACGAATCTAATCTAACCTAAGTTCTTGGTATGGCGAAAATAAATTATGTCTAATAAGAATATTCAATATCCTGAATTATTCTAAGTAACTGAAAGTCCATGACTTCATGGGGTAACATTGATCAAAAATTTAACTCTTGTGGATTTCATTTGTTGCAAGTCCATATCAACTCGAATGTAAAATAATATACCTTGTGTCCCAGTATACACATTCCAATGTATTATCTCAGCCATTTCAAAAGATAAAAATTTGAAAATTTCATGATTTTCAATTCGTTCAAGGAAAAACAAAAATTGAAAGTCACTTTCGGTTTGACCGGAAGTGACTCTGACTTTTTTATCTCATATAGCATCTTATATATTTTTGGCAATTTTTCAATTCTACTCAAAATTACCTTTCCAACGATGTATTAAACTGTGTATTTTACATTTGATTTTAGGGAGAAAACGTCAATTGATATATCTAATTGGAAGAATCGCGGTAGGCTACTATATTTTGTACAATCTTGATTTTGACTTATAATCCGTGCGTGCCGATCCATCAATCTTCAAATGGTCCGATAAGATGGCCTGCAAGATCTCCAGATTCAACACCGCTAGAATTCATCCTTCGGATATATTTGAAAGATCATGTGTACCAGACTCCCCCTATCGATATGGAAGATCTTAAAACCAAAATAAGGAATGCATCTTGAGAGAGCCCTCATTGCTGAGGTGTTTAGAAACGTAACTTCGCGTAAATTAGTCCACCGAGCTGAAAGATGTGTAGAAGCAGATGGTCAACATTTCGAACATTTTTGCCCCCTTTTTTGTAATTTTTTGTTTCTTTTACTATTCATTCTCATGTATTTTACCGAACGTTAAACAAAGAATGAATAGTAAAAGAAATAAAAAATTACAAAAACGGGGCAAAAAAATATCTATAATAAACCAGATTCAGCTCGGTGGACTAATTGAGGTGAAGTAACACTTCTCAACACCTCAGCAATAAGGGCTCTCTCTATATGCAGTCCTTATTTTGTTTTTTAGATCTTCCATATCATTAGGAGGAGTGTGTGATACACACGATCTTTCAAATATCCCCGAAGGATGAAATCTAGCAGTGTCAAATCTGGAGATCTTGCAGGCCATCTTATCGGTGCATTTGAAGATAGATCGATCGGATTATAAGTCGAAATCAAGATTATACATAATATCGTAGCCTACTGCCCATTTCATGTATCAATTGACGTTTTCTCCCTCAAATCAAATGTAAAATACATTGTGTGATAGATCGTTGGAAAGGTAATTTTAAGTAGAATTGAAAAATTGCCAAAAATATATAGTGTGCTATTTGAGATAAGAAAGTCAGAGTCACTTCCGATCAAACCGAAAGTGACATTCAATTTTTGTTTTTCTCAGTTGAAGGTTCCTTGAACGAATTGAAAATCGTAAAATTTTCAAATTTTTATCTTCTGAAATGGCTGAGATAATCTATTGGAACATGTATACTGGGACTCCCAGTATATTATCACTTATTCCAAGGTAAATCAAAAATAAATTTTCATTTGAATACCATTGATCAAGAATCGATTAAATTAACCCCGTACAAAATATGCCGCCAAAAAAAATTTACTTTAATTTTATGATTTGCAATAAATGTAATTTAATTTCTGATCCCGTGAATTATTCACATTTGATATGTTTCCTACACTAATAGTGGGTTTCACGAAGCTCCGATTAGCTTAATTGTGGATTTAGTTCGATGGTTGCGTCAAAAATGAACTGGGAATCGACATAGAATCCCACTAATTTGGCAATTAAGCGCTGTCAAAGCTTTGTGAAAACCAATGTAAATGATTTAGTGAAGAAGTTATTCAAGTTTTCAAAATTACAAAAAAGTAATAATAACACGTTTCATATAATTTTCCACAAACTATCACTGCTACTGATCACACGATGACGCTGCCAATCTTGAAAGAAATAAAGAAATCATGCGTTCCGAATTCCCACAATCTGAGTTCGAAAACGAAGAAGTGTTTTTCAAAGTAACCCCGTGATTTGAAGTAACCTCATTCTACTGTACTCATCTTGATTAGATTCATATCAAGATCAGAGCAAACAATCATTTCGAAGCATTTTGAAACGAAAATAGTCAGCAATCCAATAATAAAATGGATGCGGACTCACTCAGTGGACTGACTTCATCAAGTTTCACAATCGAATGTAGCAAAACATTTATTGTTTACCTATTAACCTATTATAACATATTCGGCTAATTCTATAGTGTTTCATACTATTTAATTATAATAATAATGACCATTTTTATTATCGGCATCAATTTACACGCAGCAATTATTTTAGAATTTCATTGTACAGTCACCAGAAGTATGAAATAATGTCGGATGGAAAATATCAAAAATGTGTGAAATCAAGGAACTGGTCTGTGATATTAATTTCAATTACAGACCCAGGTACAAGTAATTTGGTGAATAATTTTCATAACATTCATGTTTGTGACCATAACCTTGTCTGAAATACATTTTTGTTCTTGAGTATGTTTGTTGGTTTACATTTTCTGCGGAAAAATTATCCTAAACTTTCTTATGTCGATATAACAGTGATACATGGTCAATCTGGCATCAGTTCAGTCGGACATCAATCATGGATTGATGTCAGATTGACGGGAAACTGATTGTATACGCGTAGACTGATGGTCCGGAATGATGGCCATATTGATGTCGGATTGGTGATTAGCCAGAACAGTAATTGTTAAAGATGTGCAGTTGTGATTTTTTTTTCTGCGTCTCCCAGGAAACATATCGCATAAAAGTTCTGAATGGCCTCAGGCCAAACGGCCACCTCTAATCTAATCTATCTAGTTAATTTTTTCGAGTACCACCTTTAGAAAATACTCTGCTCTCAAAAACACTCTAGAGTCACAAAACGTGTTTCAATAACAAAAATTATGAATCTATTAATTGATTTATTGAGTTGTGCCGATAAGATGATTAATAGCCAACGAAAAAAATCCCATACACGATCACATCGAGGGCAAATTCACTACTCCTCCTCCTCGTAATAGTAAAGTCTAAAATATAATTACAACCATGTTGGAGAAACACACCTTCGTCGTAGTATGTAAGCGATTTTCATTAAACTCACAATTAACAATATATTATCTCCGGCTTTACCGTAAACTGCCCAATCAACATCACTTTATCCACTCACGCAGGCTCGAGATAAAGCTCAAAAACTCAATCATTACGATCGACCTGGCATTAACCCATTAACCATTTCCAAGCGGTCAGCTGAATGGGACCCAGCCCACGGCGACCGTCCGATAAGGAATGCGGAAAATGGAGCCTCATTTTCAGTAGAAATGCATCCAGAAAATTACCGCTTGGCCTTTGGTGCGCATTAATCACGGCATCGGGATGAAATGTGTCGCAATTTTTTAATTGTACTGAGTTGCGATCAAATTGGTGCGCAGTTGAGGTAAGGATTTATTTTTGTTGATATGGGGTTAGGATGGAAAACGTTTCATCATCAAAATACACCCATTTTCTCCATTCTTTGTATGCCTTCGTCAGTTTTCTCATATTTTGTTAGCATCTTGGTATGAACGTGAGAGAACTGAAAAAATGTACAAAATGAATGTAGATAAGTGGATTGGTCTCGAGAATTATTTTTTCAAATTCTTTCAGCGGAGTTTTACCTTAAAAACGAATCAGTCGGACTGAAAAACTCGGACAACTAAGAACATCCACACACGGGCATACCGAATGGACGCACGTACGATTACTACGATTGTAATCCCAGTCTCCACGATTCACGCTACCGGAATGGAAACAAAAGATCGAGTAGTTCGTTCGTCGCGTACTTATTGGAGGTTTAGCTTCCGATTGCAGCGACGCTGGAGTTTCAATTGTAGTAATCGTCCGTGCAAGATTCCAATGGAAACCGAGTCCAGGAAAGGGACTCAGGAGATTGGTATCGCGTCGATTCGGTATAAACGTGTGCGGACGCTCTGACGAAGTGTGACTCCATTTTAGTACCAAGTTTCGAGAATTTATCAATTTTCAGCGACTCGCTAACTTCTACTAATTGTAGAATATGAGTTGAGATTTTTATGTATAGCGTAATGCATGCTTAACCCAATAGGATCCGAAATATGTTCATATTAAATGTCAGTTTCTTTATATGTCAAATTGAATGTATAAGTAGAAAAAATATTACCATAAACATGAGAAAATTCAAAATGAATAAATTTCAGATTTCACCAGATCAATTCCCTACATTCCGCCTAAAATGTAAACAGGGTGATTCCAAATTAGACGTGAACCTTTGAGAAGGTGTTACTTTGGATTATTTGCTGTCGTTTAAGCCATATTTATTGATAACCAAAAATCAATAGTTCTCGAGATATTAGAGTTCTTGTGATATTTGAGAGATTTCTCACCTTAGTTAATTTTTCGTCAATTTTTTTACGTTGACCATACTGGATTATAATTTTGAATCATTTTTATCAGAACAAGATACGGTCGCCTTAATAGGAAAATTGCCTAAGTACGTTTTCTTCATGGACTTTTGAGGCGAAAAATGTCTAACTCCAATAATATTTAGAGAATCTCGTTAAGTCCTTTTTTGATACTCTGGATTTACAGAATAATGAACAATTAATACATGGTTGCGTTATCTATTATTTATTCATAGATTTATCCAATATATATTCATTTTTGCTCCTCCTGTGAAATTGTCCAATACGGAGTTAGGCAGCTTTCTTATTAAGGCGACGATATGCTGTATTGTTGAAAAATAATTAGTATGATTTTAAAGGGGATTTAAGAAGTTAAGAATTGAAAATAACGAATTAAATATGAACTAAAATGGAAATTTCATTAGAAAATGTATTCTTAAATTATGTTCGAAATGACCGCCATTCATACATTTCACCATTATACAAGCACGTATGCTATTTCTAATTTCTTCAGTTGTTATTTTGCACCTGAAATTAACACCTTTTGATCACACATTCACTATTTTTCATGCCGGAAATTCAAAAGGTCCTTCTAAAAAATCGGCTGAAACAAAACTAGTGAATGCATTCGAAAGTTGCAGGCAAATTGATTTTTTCTTTTATTCATATACCACATTTCAAATCATATTAATTCTTTTTCAACATATTATACATCATAGTTTTGCTTTTTTCATACATGATATGTATCCTTTTCTGATAAAAATAACCCAAAACTGTAATCAGATTTAGTCAACTAACTATTGATGATAAATGATCTAAGGTAAGAAACTTTCAAAAATCAACACAAAATATCTCGGGAACTGTTGATTTCCGGTTATCAATAAATATGGCTTAAACAACAGCAAATGAGTCATACTAACACCTCCTCCAAGGTTCACGTCTGATTCGGAATCACCCTGTATATATAAAAGGTTTCAATAAGATGGGACAATAGTTTTTGCACGCATGTTCTAGGGATCAGCGTGCTATCATTTGTCCTAAATGTCTGTAATTTTCGATTTGTTTGCCAAAAATGCACTCAAACGATTAGGTTCAATCACTGATGAAAAATTCAATGCTATCCGGCCAGCGGTTGCCACGATAACTTTTGAATGGAAACTAATTACAATTTTCAGGGTAGCTTGCGCATCCAAATGCGACAGTTATGTTGCATAATCCTAACGGATCGTATCACTAGAAAGTTTTGAAATGTTTTGTTTTAAATATTCTGTATCTCAGAAACTGATTTCGCTGAAATTCTGAGAGAGTCTTTAAAACCTAATCTTACAAACAGGTCTCAAATTTGAACATGGGTGGATTGTAGGAGATATTGAAAAAATATTGGAAGCCGAGCAGACTTGGGTGAGTACAGTAGCAGGATGGTTAAACGTTGCCACGATAACTTTCGAACGGAAAGAGATAGCAACTTGTAATTTCAAGAGAAAATTTTCCATCCGAATGTGACATTCAAGTTCGTTAGGTGGCATAATCGGTCAAACAGTTTCAGAGTTAGACGGTTCTGAATTTTGTTTTTATTTCCACAATAACTCAAATACTTGTAGAATTCCGGCACACTGATTGTTGCGGAATTTCGTGAATATCGTATTACTAGAAAAAAAATTAAAATTTGTTTTCTTCAAAAATTGTATATTTCACAAACTATCCATCAAAATCCGCTGAAATCCAGCACATACCTTCGAATCACCATTTTACAATCGAGTACCTAATTTCAGCTCGATCGACTTTGCATGAGGCGTGAATAGAATACGGAACATGCGCGCGAAAGCTCTTGACTTATGCTCCATATTCATTAATAATGTATCACATCAACTTCAAATCATTATAATACACCAACTGATCGATCATTAAACCAATACCGACAGTTTTTTCAATGCCCTATTTCAAAAATATACAAGACTGCTAATGCTGCATATAAAATTTACGACAGTTCTATAATGGCGCTAAAATAACCAATCGTTAAAAAAACTGGATTGAAACACGTACATACAGAACATTTCCAATAAATAATGACAACTATGGCAATAATAGGTTTATAAAATATATATGACCGGTGGAACCACGTCTGTGTCATAATAGAAATAATTTATTATAGGTGTGCTTACAAGCGAAGATTATTTGTGATTATTTGTCCCTGTTTTTGCATCGATTCTCTCGTGGAGTGGTATTAAAACGATTAAGATTGTTAGCGAATAGATAGCTGTTCCTAATTGATCGGGCTTGTCCTAGAGGAATATTGCAATTGGTATCATCGCTACCAAAACCCGAAAATATATTATTCCATCACGGTTTTTGCAGGAATTAAAGTCCGAATCAATCAAATGAATCTGAAGCATTGTGAATAATTCATTCAGGTTTATTCAGAGGTCTTTGAGGTATCTTTGCTGCAAATGCGAAGATACTGAATGTTGTAAGGAGTTATCTCTGATAAATATCCGAATTCAAATGGCGGATATATTCAAAACAGATTTCATAAAAACAGCACATTAGAAACACATCGCAGTTTTTAAAGATATCTGCAAATGGGGTACCCTTTGTTATGTTAGTTACGTGGATGGGTGACCTATTATTTGATTAATATACCTATTTTATATTAAATGAATGCCAGTATTTCACTTCAATTGAAAATATTTGAATGGCACGGTGATTTAACATAAGCATACCGAACAATTGCATTTGACTCTGGTTAATAAGCCAATAAAATATGCCGATTTATGAGTAACCACTTTCAAAGAACAACAGTAAATATCTAAAATAAAAACAAATTAAAAGAACTCATGTGAAGTTCACTCATAGATCAATATATTTTGCTGTGTTGTAATACTTACCGTACACTTTACAAAATTTCAGATGGGCACGTTCTGGGAATTGTTTTAAATATTCAGTCAAATGAATAAGCACATCCAATTAGCATTGAAAGAATATCGATAATCAATGGAAACATGGGGATGCTTCCAGTTTGTATGTGTCAATATGTCCAACTACTGTCGTCTATTTTCCAGTGACTCAACATAATAATGGTAACTCAAATTTATGGCAACGGATAAGTCGTTTACTTAGATACTATAATTGATTTGAGCAGATTCTAGGTAAACCTTATTTTCTATAATAATGAAGCTACACAGTTGATTTTTCGGATAACTCATTTCGTCATTACTTTCGGTAATATACATACATACAGAATTTCAGTAAATTCTCTATTTTCGAGATAATATGTGACAATTATCAAATGTCTGAATAGTTATCAGCAAAAAAAATAATTCTGAAGATTGTCGCTCTGTGTCGGACGATGGAGTCTGATATAGTCTCCGAAACGTTACGAAATAGTTGTTTCATCGATGATGTTGTTTGGTTATTGTTTGTTAGGCAACATCGTTCTATACAAGCTTCTGACAAATAGCTTGTGTTTCTAATGCAAAACCAATTCACAAAATACTAAATGGATATCAAACAGACGTGTGTCAGGTGTATTGTGCTAGCGATTAATTGCGAATATTTACACATCCGGACATAAAAACTTATCAACACTCCATACAGTTTTTGATGGTAAGAAGTTTGAAATTTCATATTTATATTTCGACGAGAGGTAAATTGAATTGCTGTAGTTATCGCACTCAGGAGAGTGTGATGACATTACTCAATTCGAAAATATGAACAACTTAGAAATGGAGAGTACCTACTTCTGACTACAGGGGTACTCAAAACGATATATCAACCAGAGAAACAACTTCATCAATCCCATCTAACTCCTATGCAAAAGCTGTTTCAACCTTCAAATTTCCATCAAAAAATCAAGCCATTATCTTTAATGCAATCGAGGAAGTTAAAATACACGAATACATCATCGCTCTCGGAACGAAAGTTCAGCCTAAAGATATAATCTTCTCGTCCAAAATTTCGAATAGCCGGGTCTGCATCTATCTATCTAGCCAAACCGTAGTAGATACATTTCTGGAAGAAGGAGGAGAAATCGAAATCAATCAGCAGATCCTTAAGGCTCGCCGATTAATTACTCCATCAACTAGGTTAATTCTTTCGAATGTGTGCCCAACTGTTCCGCATGATATCATCCAAGAAAAACTCAAAGAAAGTGGTTTAACACTCATGTCACCTATTACTTTTCTCCGAATTGGGATACCTCAACCAGAGTTTAGCCATATACTGAGTTTCCGCAGACAGGTTTTCATACATCCCATCTCATCATTTCCTGAATCACTTGTCATCAACCATGAAAACACATCATATCGTATCTTCATATCGGAAGATAAACTCACATGATTTAAATGTAAAAGGGAAGGTTATGTCGCCGCAAATTGTCAAGAAACAATAACAGAAACTTTAAACACCACCGACAGTATCAATCAATAGAAGAATTCACCACTCCTGGTCAAGAAAGTCTCACTAGAATTAACACTCTTTCTAACAAACGACCACGATCTGAAATCAGTCCACCGATCCTGAATGACATAGAAGAAACTGAACCTTCTTTTATTAAGCCTTGTAAACAAGTGCAAAAAAAATCTAAAACTGTACAATCCCAAACATTACCATTGGACCACGTTGAAACTCTTGTTGCCCCAGCCAAGGAACTTTTTGAAGGTGTCCTTTCTACCTCTTCCCTCGACTTTAGTCAAATAGTTAGTTTTTTGGAAAATTCTTTTGGTTCATCGGACCCTCTCAGCGTAGCTCGCAGATATACAGAGGATATTCACGAACGTCTGGGTATTCTGACAAAAATATATCCGGCACTCATTGAGCGTAGCATTAAAACTAAAATAACAAGATTGAAAAGGAAGATAATGAAACAACTCAATAATGAATCTGAATCTGGCTCGAACTTATCACTATCGGAGTCTGAAAGTGAAAAATCTTCAGAAATCAAATAATATTTTCCATACCATGCCATTCATTCTGCAGAAGAACATAAATGGGGTTTATTCCCAATTAGAAATGCTGCAGCTACTAATGAAAGAACATCAGGACTACCAGAGAACATTCAAGATGCCTTGGATCCAAAGAACCTTGATTCGGTGATAAAATTCTTGAAGTATATCCATATCTTTATACTGTACCGCCGCTAATAACCTTCATGGTTGATGCGGTTTTTTTTCTAAATAAAAAAAAATACTAAATATTTTATATTTTGTAGATATTATTCAGAGTTTGGGGGAGAAGACCCAGAAAAGAAGTATTTAATAGTAAACAATAAGCCACATAAAACTCGAGCAATTATCAATTCTAACGTTTATTGTACCTTCTTTCTTTCTAAGTTGCTGGAGGCTGTTTCCCTAACTCAGACGTATCAACTTTAACTTGACATATTTCAACAAGGTTTCTAGGTAGATGAAGGATGAACGCCATCTGTCATGAGCCGTTAAGAGATCTTTCTCCGATGAAGAGCTGCCGCCAAGCATATGGTCATTGTCTGTTAGGGCACGTGACAAATGTTCATTTCAGCCTCAATTAAAATCTGGAGTATGAGTGATACCCCTACGCCTACTGGCTTTCATAACAAAAGAGGAGGATGAAGCGATGAAAAATCATTAATCCTTAAATTTAGTGATCAATCAAGAGCTCTTTGTCCCTTTTGTTGAAGGAGAAATTGAAACAATTTGGAAAAAATGGATTTATTGTGAAGATGTTAGTTTTTGAAATAATGTGTTTTTCTAAAGAATTGTAATATACAGGCTGTCCCGAAATTAATGCAATAAAATTTGGTTACAGATTCTCGAGACGAAATTAGGAGACGCCTATTTTCGATTTTTGTCAGGAGGCCCCCTCTTCCGGGGTTACAGCCTACTGAATTTCACCCCTCAAGATAGTCTTTTCTTTTTAACTCAGAATCCTTTCGTATGAAAGTCATCGAATTTAGTACACAGGAGTTATATGATATGCAAAATCTGATAGTGCTACTTATTTTGGCGATGGACCCACGTAAGACTCTTTTTACTTGGCCACAATTTCTTTGGGAATTTCTTCTCTCTTGCATTTTTTTCATGAAACGAAAAGTTTTTGAGAAAATATCTAAAAATGTGATTGACAAGTAGACTTCCCTACGAATCTCGAAATGCGTTCAATCGAATATTCAGATTTTTCTCAAAAATCTTGCATTTTATTAAAAAATTGCAAGATACAAGATAGTTTTTCAATTGAATAGGCTTTCTAAAGGTTTATCAATTTTCAAGGAATTCAAATACGCGGTTAATGTTCATTGGTTCTAAAAACCAGTGCATTAAATTCAATGATTTTCATATGACCGGATTCTGAGATAAAAGAAAAGACTATCTTAAGGGGCAACCTTCAGTGGGCTGCAACTCCGGAAGAGGTGGCCTTCTGGAAAAATCAAAAATCCTAATTTCGTCTCGAGAATCTGTGGTCAAATTTTGTTGTATACATTTTGGAACATCCTGACATGATTGAAAATAATACGAAAATAGACTATTATTTTCTGGATTCTATAATTATTTATATAATAATATATTCTAAAAAAATCGATTATTAACAATAGGAATGCTACAATTATTCAATTATTCAAGTGGAAAGCAATAAGTTGTAACTGATCGTGTCAGCTTATACGAAAATTATGGAAAGCTTCGTTGTTCATTTGGGTTGAAGCTATAGAAAACATTTAATTTTAAATCAACTTTACTTCCCATCTTATCCAATGAAACAAAACTGAAAATATAATGCAGTTTTGGAACTGACTATTTTCTTCAGACAATATAAACAACAGGTCTTCAGATTTCTATATGGAAAATTATGAAAAAATATTTCCGGGGAATTCTTATGTCATTCAGGGCAGATACTTACCGGTTTCATGGTTGTTGCCAATCACAACGTAACTTAGCTACTGAATGACAAACGAAGGACCTTTAGAAAATTAAATCATATGGTGGCAAAGTACTGGAAAGAAAATCTTACCAGCGGCACCTAGGAAGATCCTTACGAACTCACCCCTCCGTGGAAACCTTGAGGGATGTTCAGTGAGGTTCGTGCTTTTGTCCCGAAAGGGAGTTGGGACTTCATTGCAGACTACCATTGAGACGTGAAAACGCTCGTGTGGTTAGAGAAGACCACAAACCAGTGAACATAGATGAAGGTCCCAACTAGCAAAATAGACCCCTAAAAGAACGAAATGGTTTCATAACTGTCGGATAGCGCCGCTTGAAAGGATAACATTATTTTTTTAAGCGTCTCAATACGACAATTTGATCATAAAATAGATGGATTTCTATAATGCTGTTGTATATACGTTCTCACAACTCATATCATACGACAAATTTTATAACAGTTGCATAACGTACTATAAAATTCCTATAAAATAATTTTAAAACAGTGTTATACAGATTAGAATACGGTTGCATAGCTATTGTATTACTTATAATAGCGACGTTAAAAGATGGTTATAAAGGAAGCTGTATAAATAGTTGTATTAGAGTTCTTTAAGAAAAGTAATAAGATTGTTGCTTTACGCAGAAGTTGAACACTACACAATAGATATAAAACTATTTTATAATCATCTTATAACTAAAACATTATTCTCTCTTATGAAGACCTTATAGAATAAAAATGTGGATAGGAATAAATTTATCTCATGTTCTACGTTATAAAATTATCTACATTTACCTACAAACATATAAACATAACCCAATAGTAATAGAAAAATTACGCGGGTTTTCTAGCAGTTTTCGGTTACGAAATGAATTCGGCAATATCTGAGTGGAAACGTCTGATTCGTTTCCCAGTTTGTGGGAACAATCGTCAACTCTTTTCTATTATTTTCCTCGGTTTCTACTATCTTGAACATCTTTCAAATATATGAATACCGGTATATTTAAATCCAATAATTTGAGGTTAGTTCACGCTTGGAAAGAATCTGTGTTAAGAAATTATTCCAAACACAATATAACTAAATAATTGTTTAGTGTCGCACCGAACGCATGTTAAGCGATTATTCTGTTCTATTATGTAGTTTGCCAACGCGCTAAAGGATAACACGGAAATCTAACGTACAGTGTTGCTAGCTTGGCAGTTAGTAGTTTTTCCGACATACATAAAATCAGTAGCAATAAATAGGCAGACTTTTTATTTTATTATGATACATCTTGTAGTTCAAGATGTTCTAAATGCACCTACAATGTATGTTTTGCAATTCAATCATGAAAAGTCATATATATTTGACACGGATTGTCATAAGGGTTCATTGTAACTTTTAACAGTAATCTTGTGCTAAAGAGAGTTTCGTCATATAAACAAACACAATATTGCGATAGATCCCTTTATTTTTACTAAGAAAACAACTTTTTTTTAAATAATAACTGAATAATTATCACAAAAAAATCTTGTGTAGCCTACACTTTATGCAAAACAGTGACGTGTACTTTTTGCACACAATAGGCTTGTTTTGGTTCGCAGTAGGGACAGTTCCGAATCGGTTCTAAAGAGTGGGCCAAACGTAGCGTGTGAAAGATTTCGCCCATTCGCGCAAGTCCCATTACAATAAACGACTGTGTGACTACTTTGAACTGTTCTAGGACAGTCCGAATTGCGAACCAAAACAAACCTAATGTGTTGGACCACTCACTATACTCTTGGTCCAATCCTCATCCTTTATATAAATATCTACCTATTATTTCTGTAATAAACAAAATGCTGTGGGAAAATATTTTGAATATATTATTAAATCTGGCAACAGTTAAAAGTGGTCAAGAATCAAACTGCACCATGATTCCTGAGACTGTTAAAAACAATTTTATGGCGCTGCATTAAACAACATAATAAAACTTTAATATCGTATACAGCTCAGAAGGAAACAGAATCATTGTATAAGGTATCTAATTTGTATTCTACCATATACGCCATATTTATTAAACGTTCGGCTGTTCAGAAACCGCCGCCATTGTGAAAAAATCATATAGAAATGAAAAAGGGGTAAAATAAAAATAGATTTTTTAAAGAAATATGAGATTTTTTCCGCTTTTACAACAGCCACAATACATGCTTTGTTTTAAGTTGAAAATTCAACAAATAAAACATTTTTTTTTATTTTTCATTTTTCAATAATACCAATAAAATGTACGCTAAACTGAGGCGCTTTAATTTTTTACCAACAAAATATATATATATTGTCAGAAAAGTTAGCTGCGCAAATAAATTTGGCCCCCACAGAAGCGATATAGGTCTTCAATATTTTCAATATGATTAACAGGTCCCATCTCCATCACCCACCGCCATAATAATGCCTGATATTGGATCTTACTCCTCTGTCAAACGCGAACGTTTACACATAGGTACCTAATAAAATATTCTTGTGATAATTCTATTCCGAATTTCAACGGTAGAAACCAAAATTATTGTATTAGCTATTCTGTCTGCATTATAAAATACTTATAAAATACTTTCTTAGTAGTTCTATATGTGTCCGTTAAATACTCTTAAACCGCAGAATAAGAGTACTGCTATACAATAGTTATATAGACATCCTAAAACGGTTGGGTAGTTTACTAAAGGATGTCCTAAAAGAACTGAACAGTTGTGTAAAGTGGGGCCCTTTTTGGTTGTAAAGACATTGTATAGTGGTTTATATCCACATTATAAGTTTTTCACGTTTCTATAAGATATGCTGTATAGCAGTTCTTACAACCTTTATAAAATTATTTTTGCTAGTTGGGGTGTCTGTCAGTCGATTTACAGTTCGTAGGGATGTTCCTAGGTTGCACTGGTAAGATTTTTTTTTTCAGTACTTCACCACCAAATGGTTTTTGATTCCTTGAGCTCAATTGTTTGTCATTCAGTGGCTGGCGCTGGCGATTGGTAGCAACTCTGAAATCGGTACGTATCTTCCCTGAATGGCATTTTACCCTTTGGGTGAACACTAAGCCATGAGGTGACTAGCCCGAATCACGAGGGAATATTTTTGCTGATGATTAAAATCGTCTATTACTGCACTGTGTATATGTTAGTTTTTAGCAATTAACTACAGTCAGATTCATCAAATTTCACTGGTTGAATTCGAATACCACACTTGAGTTTTTGAATTGAATGTAATTCCAGGAGCAGTTGTGGAATTTTTTCCTGTTTGTTTCCCAAATGCTGAACTTGTAAAATGTTGTAATGGATTGAAAGCTTCATATCACTTAAGTATCGTTTCATCTTTGCAAAATGTACATAATCTTCATTTTTATTATCCCCGCGATATAAACTATTCTGCGCACTATAGGAAATGAAAAATGGATTATCCTTCGGAACTTCGAATTGAACCTTTGTTCTGCGAGAATAATATCCATGAATATAAATTCTGGAACGGACATCGCCGATAAAACATCCTTCGACAATGGCTGGCGTTGCAAACACTAGAATAATGAACAAATTCATTATTGCGACATGAGTTGTAAGCTGTGAATCATATCAGAAACGTGAAATTTATTTCATTGCCCACTTTTCAGCTATGTCTGGCGGTTCAGGCAAAAAAATTGATTTGCTTTGAAAATATTCTTCCTTGGATAGTTCAGAAGTGGCATTCTGGTTCATAATTTTCTCTATTTATAAGTATTATTCGAAATCTCCTCAATCCTTTTACTGTTCTTGATTTTAAGTATATAGAATTAAAATATTGAATGAAACAATTTTGAAGGCATTTTTTACGTGACGTCAGGAGCTCAAGCGTGGTAGTTCATTTTATGATCAATATATTTCACTTTTCTGTAATTCCGTAGGTACACTACGGTACACAATATAGAGTGTGGAAAATCCAAATGGAATAAATTCATTAGATATCTTGGTTACTGTAATCTGGAAAACACAATGTTATGGTTTTTTCCATTTTTTTTCTATCCCTCCTTGAAGTCAATATAGTTTTTAGTATTATTGAAAAAAGATTTGGTAATATTCGGGGGAATTTTATAATGAATTTTGGTAATCAGTACCTATTTTTATTTTGAGTTTTGCATTAAACATGAAAGTGATATCATTTCTGCATAGAGACTGACGAGACCTTTCAAACGATGTACCACAAGCCCATACTTCCTGTTTGAAAAATTGTGGGGTTGTACCTGTCTTACGAAGAAGGATGACAATTTCAAACTGACGTGTTTCGGGATTTTCCATAAATATGTACAGTAACCACGATAATGAATTTATTCCTTTTGGCAGTGTGGACAGGTTAGTGTAAAGGGATACCATATAACTCGATATATGATACGAGAGAAGGGACATTATTGTCTGGAATATAGAGGAGAATCGGAATAGTTCCAGTGATGATCCTCGTAGATGAATCCAGCTGTGCATACATTTTTTGCGCATGAACAGCAGACGGAGCAAAAACATTCAGCTGCTTAATACCCAAGGCTAAGGCTGTCGTTCGAAGAGTAGCTGCATCAGCAAACCATGAAGTACGAGCTAATTTCTGAAGAATATTATTCCTTTTTTTACCACTACTGAAGTCCTTCAAATGAGCTTTAAAATTAATTGAGGAATCTAGTTCAACTCCTAGGTTTTTAGGATAAAATTATGTTTCTAGAAAGAATCACCGAAAGAAGAAATCTCTGTGTCATTTGGATTTGGGCACAAACGCCACCCGAATAGGTAGATTTTCAGGATTACTGAATCTGCAGATAGATAAGTTTCTAAACTTCAGAAATCAGAATGACAAAATGAAGGGCAATGTAATCGGCGTAAACGAATTTATCATAGTAAGTAGCAGGAATATAATACAGATATATATTGGGAATAAGAGGGGCTACAACTGAACCTTGTGGGAAATCATTATTGAAATTTTTGGAAATACTACTATTATTATACAAAAACACGAAACTTTCTATTATATATCTGTTATCATATTTGGGAGTAAACGAACCATTCTTCCACACTTCGGTTTAAATTTTCAATAATAGGATTTGACTACCAATTCATCATCAGTGGGTTAATTGGAATCGTTCGAAGCTATTTCAGATTAAAATTCGTAAATGACAGACATTCGGTCGAAATGATAGCGTCGGTACTATTGTCTGTGGATTGGAAGGAAGAAAAAAAATTGTTTCCGTTCAGTTTAAGAGAGTATCTGATGAATAAATTCCATCTCTCGTTTCTTGAGAATGTTTCTCATCAACAAGTGACTAAAAAAACTAATGGAAAACCGATATGAATTCCGTTCTTTCCACCTCCGATACCAGTTCGCCATCGATTTTCTAACACTTGTACAAATAACCGCATATAAACCAACATCCTCATAATGATTCAAGTGAACCCCCATAGGGCGGCAACAAATCCCTATAATTCCGCAAGTCGTATTAAATCCAGCTTTAATTTCATCCACAATGGGGCCCTATCAATAACGAAAGAACCGTGAACCGAACTGAGAGCTCCTAGGCCGCCGCGAGAGACCGCTACTCGCGTATCGAGCACCGGATGTGGACAAGGTTTTCAACGCTGTAGTTCGCCAGCACTATTCAACTCATTTTGAGGTTTTGAAACGGAGATAATATCGTTCGAAACCGGTAGATATTTTTTTTCCAACTTTCACAGAAATATATTGTTGTTTTCTTAGATAACCAAGTACCGCTACTGTATATTGCGACAAATAATTTTGACACCTGAGGGACTTATTTAACTTCGAACGAGTTGATAGACGTTAACTTCGTATACAAGTAAAATGTATACGAATAGCACGTAAATTACACGGTACAGGCGTATTAAGATCACCTGGGCAGCTTATTATGAAACTGCCCCCGGTGGGCAAATATTTCGTGATGGAATCATTCGGAATATGAGTTTTTGTGATTTGGTTTATGTGGGAGCTGAATATTATGACGCTCCAGAATGGATTCTGCTTTTCAATGACTTCAAACTTTATTTACAAACATTCAATTTGTACATTACTTAGGTATATCGTGCGTTTATATTCTACAACTATTTATCTAGTTTCAATTTGATCGGATTTGTATTGGTTGAAAACAAAATTATTACTCGGAAACCATTAAGCCGATTATTCCCATTAAGTTGCTATAGCTCTTTCCTTTCTCAAGTTATCGTGGCAAGGGCCGGCCGGCCGGACAGAATCAAATTTTATCTCGAATTCTTCATCGGGGAGTCGATCCCAATTGTTAGAGACCATTTTTGGAAAAAAAATTATAAAATTACAGACATTTGGGCAAAATGATAACTCGATGTCCCTCAGAACATACGCGCAAAAACATTTTAAAAACACTGACGTGAAGTCAGGAGCCTTTTCGCGCATGTTCTATTGTCTATTAACGCCTCACGCACCCCTACGAAATATTACATGACCCTTCAAGCCGTATTTTTCTGATTGAAACGTGAAAATAGCAGGGGACATCAAATGAATTGAAATTTTGAAATGAATAAAATAACCGTTTGGCCGATAATGCACATTAACGATCTTGACCGTCGTATTCTGATGCGCAACCTGCTACGATAATTTCAAGTCGCTATCTCTTTCCTCAGTAGGTCGAACCTAATAGTTCGAGACCATTTTCAGCAAATCCATTGAAAATTAAGTACATTTGGGTAAAATGATAGCATGTTGTTCCTTAGAACATGAGCGCAAAAGAATTTGGTCTAGGAGCTCCAGCGGTTCCTGCATGGATTTCACTGATTTGTTACGTCATAAACTCCTTAATTAGTGCTTATCAGAGACTCATCATTTAAAGATCCGATAATTTCAACTTGGCATATTCTAAAATTATTTAGAGAAATACGCCAATTCAACTCGAAAAACAGATCTTAAATATCAATTTCACCTAAATCAAATACATAGCAACAAATGAATCGTTAGCTTAGATATACTCGTATAATAATTGGGTAGTGCAGTTTCCAGAAGAACTTTTCTGTTTTCTGTTATGGCTGAAGGATATTATCTACAAATATTGAATTTCTCATGAAAATCATTTTTGGCGCTCATGTTCCTAGGAAGAGAGAGTTTATCGATTTGACCAATTGTCTGTAATTTTCGAATTTTTGGATGAAAATGGTCTTAAACGATTTGGTTCGACTCACTGATCAAGAATCCGTGGTCAAAATCTATTTGGTCCGGCCGTTAACACGATAACTCTTGAACGGAATGAGCTAGACAGTTGGAATTTTCAGAGTAGGTTTGGGAGAAGAATATGTCAGTTCAGTTATTGGGCAAAATCGGCCAGGTGGTTTGAGAGTAACGAAAACAATTTTTTTTTCATTACAAATTTTAAATTCAATTTTTTTCAAGATGTCGTTTCATCACAAGAATCCATTGATTTCATTCTCAACTCTAACAACTAAAAACTCTCGGAGATATAATTTTTCAAAACTCAATAATATAATTATTCTATGATATCATTCTATGATATCATAGAATTATACTTTAATCCAACATGAGGTGAGTCATAAACCTACGTTCTGAATTTACCGAACCGAATTACCGAACGGTCACTCATCCAAGTACCAACCGTGCCCGATGCTGCTTGGCTTCAGTGTTCGGACGGTATCTAGAATATTCAGTGTGATAATTAGCTGCAAACAATATATCTTCCTCTATCCCTGCAATTATATTTATGATGCAGTTCTATTATAAGAAACCATTAATAACTTTCCCAACTCTGAGAAACCAATATTATCGTAATTATGATTTGTCAAAGTTTGAAGAAGAGCGCCAAAGCTCCTGTCCACAGGGCTTTCCCACATTTTTATTTAAAAGAAAAAGAATTATCGGTAAATTCCATGCTATTGGTACTTGCCGACGCGTGTTTCTCCTTTTTGGCTTTTTCTTCAGTGCAAGGCAGTCAAGACAACACGGAAAAGGTGGAAACTATTGGTTTCAGTTACAGGTTTTTTTGCTCAATTACTGAATTTACCGTTAATACTTTTTCAATTAAATTTACATCTTCACTTATCATCAGTTTGATTATTGGTTCTCGTGTTACGATCCCTAAAAAAAATTTCATGAACTTTGAAGTTGTAATTCTATGTACATAATCATATGATTCTAGACTTCAATCATTCTGTAGTTTTGGAAAAATTGAAAATATAGAATTTCGAATAGGTCATTTCTCGTAATCAATTAAGAACTTGACCTGCGCATTTCACGTCGAGTTACAGAACTCAACTCGACTCATGCAGTTTTAAGAAAAATCTTTACTGGATAATTATCTACGGGTTGCCATCCTATTGATCCTACAATTTTTTTTTAAATTCACAGCTAAATTTGTTGGAAGGTTCTCAAAAATTTGTAAAATTTAATTTCGCTATGCTTCTATTATCGGTTCATTTAGTTATAAATGAAAATGCAAATCCGTATTTAACATCTGATACTTGTATTTATTTTGAAAAAAAAATCGATTTTACATAATATTTATAATAATTATCAATATTTATCATTTTTGAACAAGGTATATGGACATTTTGCTGTTCAACTGGTTCGAAACTAGTTCTCTGTATTCGTCATATTTATTCGCTATTTTCCCAATAACTCGAAAAATACCGTCCTATCAAGTCCAAATCTCGAAGTCGAACGTCAGGTTTTGAATTATCTCACAACATTTCACCGATATCTGACGGATAGTTTCTGAGACGCAGAATTGTTTAAATAATTTTTTAAAATTAGATCGAGTTTCTGTTCGACCATTTCAATATTTTTAGTGTTATTGGAAAAACAAAATCTCAGAAGGCGGATTTTGCTCATTAACGAATTCAACTGGCACGTATTGACTTCAAACCTACCCAACTCTCTAGCTCATTTTATTCGAGAATAATCGGGCCTATGGCCGGACGAAGAGACTTCAATTTGACTTCGGATTCCTCATCAGTCAGTCGAAACTTAACGTTTCAGACCATTTTCGGCAAAAAATTAGAGAGTTACAGACATTTAGGCGAATTGGTGGACGCTCTCTCAAGGGGAACAAGCGCACCAAGAATATAATGCATCAAAAACAAACGCAAATAGACTGCTCGAAATAACGTTTTATTTTTACCATATACAATTACAAGTATATCGAACAGTTAACCGTTCTGATTTTCATTTTTGTAGTACAAATCGAATAAGATTCATCGATCTCCATTCCCGGTCTAATAAGCGAAGAAAAGAGGTGAGAAAAAAGTATTTTACGCCTTGATCAAGCTGTGTCTATCGGTTCGCTACACGAAGCTGTGAGAAAGCAATACGAAGGTAATCAAGCATGGCCGTGACACCACTAAAGATGCTCATTTGTTAAGCTTTATTGTCGGTGATTGTTTTTTGGCTTTCAAATACTGAATATTTCAAATCCATGAGGTAAGTTTCAACTGAATGTTTGCAGATTTTTATATAATTCGAGTTGACCATTGCAATCTTCAAGGAACTTCACTTCGACGATGTGACGATAACAGAAACATATGAACAAGAATTTAATGTTTTCAAGAATTGTTTATTAATATAACCTCTATATAGATTCATAGTTTCATTCCAACCATAGCTATTACATTGAATTTTTAAAATAATACAGTTTCTATTGTGTCACCCTGTATCAAGGGAACGTGTAGGATTTATTGTACACAAACATGCTTCTATGAGAAGGCGGCTTTGGATACGATATACGGATTACACTTCAAATTGCGTCGGCACCCAACCTATTTGCTTATGCTCCAGATTTGCCCAAGTCACTTTTACCCTTTAGTAATTCTTAGAGGGATGAACCGATTTTATGGCCAAACATAAATAATTCAAGAAAGGTATCGAAATGTTAGAAGTATTAACGGAAAATGTTGGTTTCAAGTTAGAGAGTTGGAATTTGCAGGATAGGTTCAAAGTCTAAATGCACCGGTTAAATTTATTAATGGGAGATTTATGCCAGATAGTTCGGAGTAACAGCCATCTGACATTTTGCTTCCACACTCGAAAAATAATGATCTGGACGAATTGAAACTTGGTAGTAAGTTGAGAATAGGGCTTCACACGAGACGAGAGTAAGTGAGAGTATAAAAAATCTCTTTCTCGCCAATTGCCAAAAAATTACGTCTCGTTTAAGTCTCCTTCTCGTCTCGTTAGCAGTTGTCTCGTCTCGTCTCGCTCAATTCTGAATAACGATAATAAATATTATAATATATAAACGAAATGGTATACAATAATTAATAATTTTGTAAAGCTATATTTATCACGCTGTTATGCAAAAATATTTGTACATGTACAATTGTACATATTATTTTTTATTTTAAACACTGATAATTTCAACTTTTGAATTACTCGATGACCAAGAATTCAAACATAATCACGTTTGCTTCACATCATTTTTTAATGATGGTCATACATGCTGTGGAAAATAATCTTTCAACAGGTACGGATGTAGCCATTAATAAATCATCGGCCATCTTGGAAAGTGTAGGAAGAACTTTGTCATCACTCTCCACCACTGTAAAATATTTTGGTTACTATTCTCTTTCTAACAGCAAATATTCTTCAAACTCAGCTTTCCAATATTTCGAAAGTTTTGTTGATATTTTAAATAGGCTATCGATGTCGATACATTTTTTAATAGAATTGAACAATTTGGTATAGTTTTCGAAGAATACCTTCCCAGTGGGTAGATCATTGAGGTGTTCCTCATAACACTTTTGGAAACATTGAATAGCTTCATTTCTTTACCAGTTTTATTATACGTAGTTCCACAGATGTAGGGGATAAATTTCTCCAGATGTTCAGATAGAAACGAAATTTTCCAAGCATTGGGATTTAGGGGTAATCAAAGTTGTCCGTTAAGTATTGAATTCATAATGGCATCCGTTTTTATGGTTGTGACTTCTATTTTTTCTTGAAAAATAATTTAAATTATTGCAAGGTCATAACGAATTAATAGATAATCTTCTAAAAAATCGTGTATTTCTAGAACGATCGATGCAGACAAAATATATTGGTAATTAAAGTGGAAACTCTTCATATTCAATTGTTTTCTGTGGGTGTTGAAAAAAGTCGAGTCGTATAAAAAACTTGATACAAAAAATTTAACGAGGCCTATAATATTTTTGAAAACGTCTCGTCTCGTCCCGTCTCGCTTTCACGAGACGAGGACGAGACGAGACGAGAAAAGTCTCACTCTCACGTGAAGCCCTAGTTGAAAAAAAACTGACATGATGACTTATGCAAAATTTGGTGAGGAGCCGATATGATAAAAAAAATCAGTATCTCAAAAACTATCAGTCAGATATTGCCGGAAATTTTCAGGAGCCTTGTTCTTAATTTCAGCCTATTTAAGTATAGATTTAAAACACGATTTTTTTTGTGGAAGCTTTGGGGAAGTTCAGTACCAGGATGGTTGAACGCTTTGGTTATGATTTTGAATAAGCGCACCGAATCCATAACGATCAGGTTCGATTCACTGATGAATAACTCGATTTGATTCTGCCCGGCCAGCCAGCTGTTGCCACGATAACTTGAGAATGGAAAGAGATAGCGACTTGAAATTTTCAGGGTGGGTGACGCCACTAAATGTGACGGACAAGTTCGTTAATGGGCATAATCGGCCTAACGGTTTTGCAGTATTAATTTTGTTTAAGAAAAATACAGATCCGATCGAATTGAAGCTTGGTAACTAGCTGTAGAATACTGACACTAAGACGCATGTGGAATTTTATGTGAATCTTATCACTGGGATATTTTAGTTCGTTAAAAGGCATAATCGGCGGAACAGTTTTGGAGTTATGCCAATCTGAAATTTTGTTATTATTTCCTCAAGAACTAAATGAATACGAATCTGATCTAATTCAAACATTGTAATTAGTTTTAGAATGCCGACTCACAAATTTTTTGGAGAATACGTGAGTATCGTATCACTAGAAAATGTAAAAAAAAATGTGGGAAATCCCTGGGAACAGAAGCTTAGGCGCTCTTGTTCAAACGTTGACAAATCATATTTCCGAAAGTATTAGTTTCTCAGAGTTGGGCATGATATTACTGGTTTCTTATAATAGAAATACTTCATAAAAGTCACTAAATTCAAAAAGTGTCATTTAAAAACAAAGAAGAGTGCAAAAAATTATTAATCCGGAACCACCAGACCGATTCTACCCAATAACGAACTTTTCCGAGATATCCATTCCTCAAATCTGCTCTGAAAATAAAATTATATCAATTGAAACTTACCCGATATTCCAGTTTTGTTTTTTCGGAGAAATTCTGAACCCAATTTGATTAACTTACCAAAGTATATATTTCCATCATCATATGGATTATCCAACGGCATAATATCCTATAATCCTCATAATTCTACGATATCTGAGATTATTTTATTGGTCATTTTGCATTCAATCATAATTTGTTTTGCAGAACAGAAGGTACATTTATATTTTATATCATACGTAACGAATTTTGAATAGAACCCGAAATAAATATGCTATGTCTCGGTAGATAAGATGACATGTATGAAGACGGATTATTCATTTATATATTCATAGATACAAATACGGACGATAATTTTCGATTGGGCATTCTACAGCATTCTGTGAAATCATAGAAATTCAATATTCGATACGATATACGATTCAATATAGAAATTTTGAAAAATCATATACCCGCAAGTATTAGCTTACTAGAGTTGAAATTGATCAGTGGATTCTTATATTTCAAAAAAATTCAATTTTAAATTTGTAATTTAACGAAAAAAAATTTCCTTGCTCCAACACTATCAGACAGGATTTTGCCCAATAAAGAACTTACCTGAGATATTTCTTTCTCAAACATAGTATGAAAATTTCAACTATCTAGCTCATTCTGTTCGAGAGCAATCGTGTTAAGCCGAAGGGCCGGCCGAACGGCCGGACACAATGCATTTTGACCACGTATTCGTGATCAGTGAGTCGAACAAAATCGTTTGAGACTATTTTTGTCCAAAAGTTCGTAAATTACAGAAATTTGGGCAAATCGATAAGCACTCTGTTCAGAGGAACAAGGGCGCCATCATTGAAAAATTTTGTATTAAAGAAAGTGTCCATCCGATATCGCTGAAATTTTGCGAGAGCCAAGTGCCAAATTTGAACACGACCGGATTCATATTATTGGAGATCCGAGCAGCCTTGGGTGAGTTCAGCCGCTGGATGAGTGGCCGTTGCCACGATAACTGTCGAACGTAAAGAGATAGCGACTTCTAATTTACAGGGTAGGTTTCGCATCCAAATGGGACAGTTAGGTTAGGTTTAAATTTTGTTATGATTTCTTCAATAACTGAAAAGTTACAAATGCGATCCAATTAAAACTTGTCAATTACTTGTAGAATGTCGACGTGCTAATTTCCGTGATATATCGTACCACTAGAAAAAAAAATATATTTCAGAAACTATTTGTCAGAATCCGCTGAAATTCCGCACATACCTTCGTGTCACCATTTTACAATCGAATTTCAGCTCGATCGACTTCGCATGAGGCGTGAATGAAAGCCAATGGTACAAGTACGCCAAAGCTCCTGACTTCACGTCAGTGCTTTTTAAGAATTTTTAAGTTTCAGAGTAGATCCTAAAAATGTTGCTTTTCATTTCTCCAGAAATGTATTCTTTGTGGAAATAGCTGTGGAGTATACAAAAGTATACTCCAAAATCAATAAAAAACGCAGACCGTGTTGATAATAATAAGCGAAAGGAATCGAACACAAATCCACATCTCTCACTCCGGTATGCCAACTGCATAAGCTCATGCACGCATCAGTGTCCGGATTGTCCAGAGTTCCCAAGATACGTTCTTCAAGCATATCGATCTTACACAGGTGCATGTGAGAACGAGGTGCAAACTATAGAATAATAAGGGTAAAACAACCGACAGATACGCCAATGTTACATACCAGAAAATTATTGCAAAGCTCGACCGTTAAGTTTTTGCGATCGTATCTATAAATATCGTCCGGCTGATTTGCAGTTATGCCCGACTCGCTGTTGTTTCGTCTCATCCGTTCACTCTAGACTTCGATTTTCGAGTTACTATTATATTTCGGGATATAGTGTCAGTTGAAGCCACTCACTAATTGACAGGGTGACTGGAAAAAATTAATTAAGATATGGAATTATGGGATCCAACGTTACAGGAATTTTCTCTTGAATTCAGTTTTTCATTTCCTTTTCGACTGGTATTTCGTTCTCAGATTCTCATCTATATCAAGCATATAATTATTCTTGTATGCATCTATATGTTGAAGTGGTGCAACATTGATGGGATATACTTGTTCTTGAGGTTCAGACGAGATCTCGCGATCGCCATTCTGAAGAATGTGAAAAATTTGGCATTGAAAAAGCAATGACGATAAATGTCTATAAATAAAAGTTACGTGAAGTTTAAATATCCCCTTAAAAATATTCATCCATCCACCATATTATCATATTGTATATTGTTGTAGAGTGTAACGTTTCACTGCGACCTCAAGGTCTATTGTGCCCCCGTCAAGCTATTGATGTCATCACCAGCTACACCTCGCCTTCCAGTTCTAGAGTTCAGATGAACTCCAGTATCTGGGATGGCTTCAAGGAGGCTACGTCTTCAGTCTTGCAGATTTCTTGCCCAAAGCATTCCTTTCGTTGGTTTGAGATGGCGGGGCATTCCGTAATCAGGTGATCAGGAGTTTCATCCTCCTCCCAACAGAATCTACACTCGTCAGTTTCTGCTATTCCAAATCTCATCATATGCTTCCTAAGGCCGCAGTGCCTTGTGAGAATACCAGTGAGGAGGTGCAGCGTGTTCTTACTGAGGTCCATATATTTCTTGAATCTAACAGTGTTAAGTTCCGGAGGATTTTGTTGCTGTGACACATTCCGGAGAGAGATCTCCAGAAAATAGAACTTTCAGTTTCTTCTTTCATCCGGAATTCACTTTTGTAGGGGTATCTACTAACCATACAGTAGGGTTACGGGCCAATAAAGGAGGTTTGTGTTCCTTTCTTGGCAAGTGAGTTTGCCTCCTCATTTTCTTTAATTCCGTCCACCATAGGTCTCGGCTTATTCTCCCAGAGATAATTCCACTAAACTTGGTAGAAAAATTGAGTATTACCCTGAAACAACCTCATACGTCTCATAAGATGTACTTAGAAATCGGTTGAAGGATCTGACTGAAAGACCACAGAGTGTCAAGATCGTTCGTAAGTACAGAACAGGTTTATAAATATTGGCAGAATTGCCCCACGTTGGGAGCGTAGAGAATATTTCAGGCGTACTCCGGTTGTTCAATATATCAAACGACATTCCCAAATAAAATATATGCATCAAATAGAAGCTGTCACAATATGAGTTTGAAGGAACACAAAGTTCAGCTAACCTCCTATACATTTGAACCTCTTCCATGAAATCAAAATATTATATGAACGAGGATTCATGTCAGTTGGGAACAGTGAAATAAAACAGGTTTTTTTCAAAGGTGAGGTAGAACTCATCAAAATTAACCCTTGCAGCTAAAATTGTTTATGCGAAAGTTGCATACTATAAAATAAATTATGCAACGAGGTTGACATTATACCAATGATATAATTAATACGGATTTGAACACGCTTGGTTGATAGACGTACCCGGTTCCTACACTCAGTTGTTTACCTCGTGTGTACGTTTGAGATTACAACGAGTTTTCATCAAATTTATAGACAAATTCTTTAAATCAGTGCTTAAACGTCTGTAGTAGCTTAAAAGTCTATAGTAGCTCAGTTATGGATATTAGCAAGATGTTATTATACCATCTTTATGTTTGAAACTAAGAAGAACATAAGTGTATCCTAAATTCATTCCCAAAAAATGTATTGTATGTGTTGTATCGTAACCATGTTAATCCAATCAATTACAAGTAATTTGAGCTAATCTAAGGAAATCTCGAATCGGGATGAGAAATCAAATTAGTTGCATCTTTTAAAGAAACGAACATTGGACCACTGACCATCTGACGGAAAAGAGACTGCCAACAATATAGAACCGATTAAGTTCAAGTCTACAACTTTCCTGCAAAATTTCAGCTATTTCCGACGGATAGTTTATGAGATGGTTTTTTTTTTTAATTTTTTAATATTCTCTTTTTTTCTAAATTTTGTAGTTATCATATAAGTATTTACCAGGTTATTGGGAAAACAAAATTTCCAGATGGCTATAACTCCGAAACCGGATTTTGCCCATTAAAGAACTTAACCGAGATATCTATATTCCAAACCAGGCGGAAAGTAACAACTGAAATAATTAGAAAGAGGGTGCGTGCTTGTATGAGGAATGGTGGGGGTCATTTCGAACATAATTTCTGAATACATTGTCTGTAGAAATTTCTAGTTTAGTTACAATGAAAAAATATTTAGTTTGTTATTATTCTTTGTTCACTTCTTATATCCTTTCAAGTCATACTAATTCTAGTACATCACAGTTTTTCTTTTTTCATACATATCATATCCTTGTCAGATAAAAATAATCAAAAATTATAATCAAATTTGTACAAAGTAGAAAAAATCAAGAAAAATGAACTAAGGTTAGAAATCAATAAAAAATCACAAGAACTGAAATATTTCGGAAACTGTTGATTTTCGGTTATCAACAAATATGGCTCAAACGACAGTGAATGAAACAACATCTCCTCCAAGGTTCACGTCTAATTTAGAATCAACCTGTATATATTGATGCAGGAAATATATCAACGGACTTGGATGTAAACCATCACATGCAGCTATAGTGTTTTTTGTCACCGATGTTAATCTGAATATTGAAAATGGTATCTCTAGCGCAATGTATCGTGATTCAAATATTACAAGAACCACCGCTCTCCTGACAAGAGTATATCTCATATCTATCTCAGTTCTCCCAATCATAATTCCTCATGATCCCCAACATTTCTGACGTTCCATTTCATTTCAGTGTAAAAACGCACGGTGGAGAGTATGATCACGATGGACTGCCAGCCAGGAGGTCACGGAGGTCACCTGGGACACTCCATGATTCTAGATCCGTCCGGTGGGTCGATGCATCAGATCAGCGGTGAGCAAGACCACAAGAAGAAGAGTGAGTTGGCACTTTTGTTCTTCTTTTTCTGTGCTACGGTCATGTGCAGTGGAATTACATAAGTTGACTCATCGATATTTCATGTCATAATAAGCATGGCTTAAATAAAGTATTTATTCTTAGAATATTGTGGGAATGGGAATGGCTTTGCCATTGTTTTCAGATGATCTTAGTGATAGCTATAGTATCGCGATTTAGATGTTTAATTTTAAAATGGTATGTTATAAAACGGTCACATCGGGAAATTACAGATTCAAGTTCTCATGGTTATGATCATTGAGATACTTGTATTTATGCCAAATGATGTACGCATGTTAAAATAATGATAATAGCCATTATCCTGAATAAAGCTTACAGAATTGAAATGAAACGGCCTCAAATAAGTTATAAAGAATTAGTCAAAATACCATCAGCATTTGGAATTTGTCATACCCAAAAAAATTCTTTGATGGAGTATGGGACAATATCTAATAAAATTTCCCTCAAACTTCTTCAATTCGGAAATGGTTCTAAGTTGAACTGGCAAGCTATTGAATAATTTGACACATTGTTCAGGGACCTTTCCAGTGATGGTCAATCTGTGCTTATTGTACTTCAATTGTGTAGTTCTGATCTAATAAGAAACGCCGGTTTTGCTTTCAAATAGGATTTTGTTCTTACGAACAAATATGAGGCACTCCTGGTAAATAGCTGGTGCTGTCAAATCTCCGAATTCACGGAATTTCCTCTGCAGGACTCCCCATTGTTTATTTTAAATATTATTCTAATGACTCTATTTTGTAAACATAGTATTCTGCCTATCTGCCCTGATGAACCATACATCGAATAAAGCATGATGAATGGTTTTACTTGAGGATGGGCTTAAATATGCATTCAGTACACCCAAGCTGTAATAACTCTGTTTATCACATAGGTCTGTAATATCATCCGACCAAGTTTTATATCATTCAAGCTTATACTCTGTATGGGGTATCAAATCTTGAATGCAGAGGCTTGAATAAAATTGCTGTTCTCTTATTTCCGTTCATACTAATTGGTTGTTGCTTATCCAATCATCTGCTCTTTTAGGGCTGTATTATGCTATTTTTACTGCTTCTTCGTATCTGGCTGAGAGACATATCCATTGTGGATGATATTCAACTTTGGAAAAGGACGGTAGGACATATATTGGTCTGTATTTCTCCAACTTTTCCTCATCACCTTTCTTGTACACTGGTGTATCTTAAGCCTGTTTCAGTAAGACCTAGTCTCCTTAAAGCCATCCCAGATACTGGAGTTCATCAGAACTCTGAAACTGGAAGGTGAGCTGTAGATGGTGGTGACATCGAAAGCTCTGGGGGGACACCATAGACCTTAAGGAGGCAGTGTAACGTTACCCCCTACAACAATATAGCCAGTTTCAGTCGGTCAGGGAGGATGCCATATTTCAGAGAGTTATCAAATTATATGAGCAACTGGTTCTGCTATTTCAATTTCACACTTCTTGACAACATACATCGGGATGTCATCGATGCCACTACTGCTCGTACTTTTCAACAGGAGGACAATTGACACTAATTGTTCAGTCTCAATTTGTTGCAGTTTAAGGGACTTTTTGTCATGGGCATATTATGTTTGAAGTTCTTCTCAATATAACTTCCAACTTGATATTCATTGATAGTTGACAAATATTCTTTAAATTCTCCGCCAGATCTCTTTCATTTCGATATATTGACATTTTGGGTGTCCGTCCATTCTGTTACATTTAATTTTTTCAATCTAGTTCAAATAACAAGCATGGGCATATATGTAGCGATCGATTATTGGAGCCAATAACTCAATTCTCTTTAACACACATCGGGTGGCATATTTGTATCGAGCGTATAGTATACCGCATTCGGGTGGCCCGAGTTCAGCAAGTATCGAGCACGCGGCAGCCCGACAATCACTCGGGCTACCATACGCTCGATACTATTGAAAATCTTGTATGTACATCGGTTTACGATCCAAGACTTATAGCTTAATACAAGACTTATTGATGAACAAAACAGTTATAAATCAGGAAATATTTGTTTAACTGAAATAATAAATCACTTTTTGGTGAACTTGAATAAAAAATATGTATACAACAAGATAAAGTGAAAATGTATACAAAAGTAAGTAGAAGGGTGGATATAAAATAAGGGTGGATATAAAATCGGAAATGTACAGAATTTAAATCGATAAAATTTATTTCAAAAATTTATTTTCACCGAGTCCAACATTGTTATTAATACAAGTATTAAGGGAGTGAGGAGCTTTAGGCTTCCTTACTCTAAGACTTTCCACTTTTCTTCCTGCCTGCATTGATCTCCTACCTGTTATTTGCACTTTTCTCCGAGACACAGAAGTAGGCTGAACTGCAATTTTTTTTCCTTTTCTTGTAATTTTTTTTGAGCCTACTGTCAATGATCGTGGCAAGTGGTCAAATTTAAAAGCTCTATGTAAGCCACTCATGAGAGTTGAACTACTATTTATATTTTTCCGGTAGTTTTTCATACATTTTTCAATGGCTGGGCTAAATCCTATTGGATCATCTTCCAAATTTTTCATGACATCTTCCTTAAATTTTAAAATAAATTCGCACCATGCTTTTTTAATATCAGTGCTACTATTTTCAGGAGAGTATTTGGATTGTTCGTCATTTGTAATTACAATACTTTCACTGTCGTCGATATTTGTGGATTCTTGCATCAGTCTAGGTAACTTATCTTTGCTAATTTCTGTGCAGTCGACAAGTTTAAGAGGCAGCAAAATATTTTCCGGCGGCTCTGTACCAGTTGCTATAATGTATAGAATTTTCCTACTTTCGAGTGTCAATGTATTGCAAGCGTTGATTATATTATATTCTTTTATTATTGCAGATTGATGTTTGCATATTTTTCCATTGACACCTACAAGGCAAGAACATATATTGCTATTCATATCGACAAAATATGTCGTTCCTTTATGAGAACTACTCGCGACATGATATAACATTTCTTCCAATTGTGTGATTTGATTTGGCAACACATCTTTTGCATTGGGAGATAACCGATTTATGGTTGATTTGCTCATTTTGTTCATAACTAAATCAAGCAATCTTTGTTTATAATAACTATCAAAACTGCTGACAACAAAATCCGTTAACTGTGTTAGGTTGTATGCCTTAGTTCGCTCCAGAGAAATATCTTTAAAAAGACGGAACATTACTTCAATATAGTTGTTTGTATCAGCTCCACGTATAATCAATGACTGGCGATAATACAAACACCAAGCATCAATTTGTTCAATTTTACTGTCGACATATTTTTTATACTGTGGATATTTATAACTTTTGTAATATGTTGCCAAGTGTTCCTCCATACTTTCCTTCGTTTTTGACATAAGAATGTTTCTGAATAGTTGATATAATGATTGTCTATCTTCTTTTTTAATATCATTTTTGACGAGCTGCAACCATTTCCATACAGCTTTTAGTACATGAAAGCTGCAAAGTAGTAGATTGGATGTAGGCCAATATTTGTGCAACACATGCCGTTCTGCCAAGTCGTCATCTGTCATTATGACAGAAGGCGAAATTTTAAAAGGCATTATTCCTATTAAGTCTTTCAAAGCAGAATCGAAAATAGAAGCCTTCTGGCTGTTCGTAATTATGCAAGCTAATGGAATACCCCCTGCTGGAGACTGAGTGGCAAGAAAATATAGTTTGTGGTTTTGCACATCGCAGTTGCTTGTAGCATCTACAAATAATATTTCTGATGCCTGAATTAAGTGCTTTGCTGCACGCTGCATGATTGGGGTACATAATGAAATGGCATAGTCTTCCTCGTTTCGGGCTATTTTGTACACTGTATGAGAGAAATCTTTTAGATTCTCTTCTAGTTGGAGAAACATACCTTCACCAGTTCTATCTCCATATTGCCGTTTAAAATGAGATTTCCACAGATTGGAAAAATCTTCCTTAGATGGAAAATAGTATCTATCGCATGTAAGTTCGTCATATTTTGCTCCCAATTGCTCCATTTTGCTGAAGCAAAAGCTGTTGTAGGCTGAAGCAACTGAGTGTCCCTTTTCAAACAAATGAAGAATTTCTTTCTTTGTTTCTTCTCCTATTGGTCTTCTTATCAAAGCTGCAGCACTATCTATCGTATGGTTGTGAATGTTTTTAATAGTAATTACACATGGCCATTCTTTAATCATATTGTCAACATTTTTAGGTTTTGTTCGGGGATGGAATGCCTGTTTTTTGATAACAACTATTAATTCTGCTGGACAATTAATATTTCTTGAAAAATGTTCCCTTTTTCGTTCTCCCTTCAATTTATTTATTCTAGTTTTAAACTGGCAATGATAGATTCTCTTGAAAACATTCTGTCTGGCTTTTTCGGCCGATGTATTTATGGTCCTGGTGATATACCAAGTATTTTTTGAGATTTCTTCCAAATCATGAACCCACCTCTAGAAAAGAAGTATTGTTTCAGAAGTCTGTCCATGATTTCATGAAGCTATTCTTACAATGGCAAATAAGTACCTATTCATAAAAGAGGAAACCATTTTGAAAATTGTAAGTTTTCCGGGATTCTTTATGTTATTCTTTGAATTTTATTCAAAATAAAATATCTACATATTAATTTTGATTTCGAATAAGCTATTTCAGGATTGAGGAAACGCTTTGCCTCATTGGACGATACAGCTTTACTATCCAGTGCAGAATATTCTCACTGCTTTGTAGTGACATTCGATATTGTTCTTTTTCAGAAATTACTTCAAGGAAAACAAAAGGTGTGCCAAAAAAACTAAAAACACCAGAGTAATAACAGATAATGGTAGAAACTGAAACAGGTAGTGAAGTTATGAAAACGAAATGAACAAATCTGACGGTATCCTCCTGAATAACTCTCTTCATAAACTGGCAAATATGCGTTTCTAGGCATACTTAGAATTGTTAGATTATGTGACTAAAATCGTAAGTTCTTTCTATCCACTTACCTCAACCTCTTCCTTAGTTTTAAAATTAGTTCTTATTTCGTTTGAGTTCACAACGTGATAAGAATAATTGTTAGGCCACTCCATAATTTATTTCTAAATTTAAGAATAAACGGTTTTAATAGCAAAACGTTTTGTTTAAACCGCGCAATGCGAAAATGATACTTTTTGTTTTATAGAAACAATAACGCTGTTTTGCAATCGTAAGTATCGAGCGAATGATAGCCCTACGATAGATCGGAATAACAGTCGCTCGTTTCCAGACGGGCACCGCCAAATACGATGTTACCCGAATGCGGTATACTATACGCTCGATACAAATATGCCATCGGGTGAAACAATAGCAATTTCGCATTCGGTTTTCTCTGAGCTCCTCTAAAGTTATTAGCATTTTTGTCATAAATCAACGACTGAACGTCTTCATAAAACGGAATCCAACTGCGATAATCCGCACGAGCGAGGTGTTGTCTATTCTACTGAACTATTCCTCGAGGTTACACGATTCTCCTTAAATATACATTCTACCAATTCCATAGCACAAATTCACTAATATTCGATTCAATTTTTAATAAATGAACAGAGAGATCAATGAGAGGAATGTACATATCGAGATGAACTCAACGTTCCACTCTCATATTGCCTCGTAAACAACGTTGACACATGTAACTGGACGCTGTATTTCAGATCTTCATTATCTCCAACTTTTTATATGCGTGATTTTAGACATTAATGAAATATTTGATGAGTTACATATTGTGTTGTAGATAGACTCTTGTTTAAAAACATCCTGTCAATTGTCTGAATATTTCGCTGAAGCATTAAAAGCTATGGTTCATTATTTCGGATAAAACAAATCGTGAAAAGTCTTTAATTTTGATGCTGAATATTTACAGCTTTTTTGCTATGTAAGTAAAATATCAGAAAGAGTTATTCTATCTCTGGGATCATATTGAAAGAATGTGACCTCCATCGAATTTTTATTGGTAGGAAAATTAAGAATGGGATTAATTTCTTGCACTGGCGCCCTTCGTTAGAAAAAATTAATATACCAATATAACTGAAGCAGCAGCGAATGATTCAAATTAACGTTTAAAAGTACTCAGAAGCTTTGGCGCGCAGAGGTACTAGAGATCGGTTATATCAAAATACCAAAATTTGAAATGGCTATATTCTGGAAATTGTTTATGAATAAACATTCATATAAATACACCAATCCATTGAACTTTCAGAGAGCGTTACCTTTTGATGCAAATCAATAGATTTTTCATCCGTTTCAGTCATTCTGTCAAAATACCTACTATTGATATTTCTCACTGGTCCAAAATCATATAGAAAATCAAATTCACAGTAACAAATTGATCGTTTTATTGAATGAAATGGGTCATTGCGGTATATAGTTTCCCAAGGAAGATATTGTAACCCCAGGACGGGTCCAATAAATGTCTATAAAAATTAATAGCTTGTAAGAATAGGGAAATTTAAATGCCAATATTAATTTGTAAAGATGAATTCTGGGTTGAGATATTAAATAGACTTTTTGATTTCTTGATTGGAGACTAATACCGTCGACGTTCTGTATACCCAGACATATGTGTCAAATTGAAATATTTGTTAGAAATAGGCATTGAGTATTCTTTTACCTAGAAGTACAACGTGGTCCAACTAAATGAAACCAAACATATTTGAATACTCAATGAGATAGGTGATCTCTAGCAAGATATTGATACGGATAGTTTCAAAATGCATAGAATATTTTGAGAAAGATACTGTGGAGAAAATTATCAACGGAGCATCTCAAATCACAGAATAACTAGAACTCTTCAAAACTGAAAAAAATAAGAATTGTTCAGAAATGTTGAACACAACATACAATAAGGGAATGTTAGAATGATTTCCCAATTTACACATCGCCTTAAAGTAGGATTTTACGAAACCTATGATAAGTTGCGAGGTAGAACGCTAATTTTTTAAATGATCGATTATGATTAACCAATATAGAACTTTTATGAAGGAAAAAAGATTGCAGTCGTAGAAATTATTTTGATCGAATGTAATATCTCGAACATTCTAAATTATGATACTAGAGTAGAACTTTGCTCACAGGGAAATAAGAAATATTCCTAAAATGCACATGAAAATTAAGTCAATAGCTTTTGTGCGGAAGTTCTTGTGTCTCACATACTTCAATAATTCGTCTTTTTTCAATTCGTTCCTATATGTAATTTGGAAATTTTGGGAAGATAGAATGCTGCCTGATGGTTTGTGTGGAATTTCAGCGGAAACTGAGAGATAGTTTCTGAAGTATACCTATAATGTTTGAAGAAAAATTAAAATTTCTGAGAGATTAAAAACTTTTTATTTTAATTCTATTAATACGATTCTTACGACATTTTACAATGGCAATTTGGGCGTTGGCATTTTATAACTGATTATCAAGTTTAAATTTGTTCGGATCTGTATTTTTTGAGTTATTGAGGAAATAACAACAAAATTCCAAATGGGTATAACGAAACCCTTTGTCCGCTTGTGCCCATTAACGTACTCAACGGGAGTCGGATATGCAACCTACCCTGAGAATTGCAAGGTCATATCTCATATCATAGCTCATAAAAAAAATTCTGGTGATATTATTTCTTTTAACGATTTTTTTTCATTGAAATGTTGCAGTCATTTCAGCAAAATAATATCGCACTTGTAAGAGCACGCAAAAATATGATATGTGTATTAACAGCGATATGTCCGAAATAGAGCAACTCATCCTCGATGGACCCATCACCATAGAAGCAGGATTTCTGCCCACCCCGGACAATCGAAAACCAAAAGCGATCGGGCTCATACACCTCAAGGAATCCTTTCCGGGCACGTACACGACGACATGAGTGAATGCCTAACAGATGAACAGCACCGCTGCGAAGAAGTTACGAGGAAAATCGCGCTTTGATTCCATCTAATGACTACGTAAATCTGAAATCCGCTGCTAATTTGGGTTACTGGGTTTCGCAAGTGCACGGATAGCAAATTATGAACGTGTTGCTACGGCCTCAACGCGCGGTAATGAATATGTAAATGGCGAGAAGACAATGAGTTTCTATCGGCTCCAGGAGCAAAAGGATGATGGCCTCGAACGGGCCTCGCCATTGAGTTGAATGTCGGTACCATATGATAGCTGCAAAGTGTTGAAGGGTGTTTTTGGCGCGCTCTACCAGCTCTATCATTTTTCCAATTTGTTTGGATTTTTTTTTTAACTTTTGAGTCTCAAAGGAATCTATTTGAGTTACTGATGAATCCGAGGTCAAATTCAAATGGCCGTCCATATCTTTCGAAGAAAGCACCTCGCAGACAAGAAATTCGCGGTTTAGGCTTGAATTATAAATATTGATTGGGAAAATCTGCTCACTAGGTTTGGAGATGTATCCATTCGAAATTTTCTATTTTCAATATTTCAAATCATAAATTTTATACAATTGATCCCGTTGAATAAGATACTGTAAACACATGACGTTTAGTTTCCAATTGACAAAATTGGGAAGTAGATTTTTTTCGTCTAATTACGAAGCTTATGTTCCGGAAGTCGTAATTCAGAAAATATCATTGGGACAAACTGATTATTTCTACTTAGGATAGCTCAATATAAAAGGAATACGTCCTGCAACTTTCGAATTGATACATGAACTAGTTTTGACGTGACGCTCCTTGATCTAAATCAACTTTTTTATGATCAATTCAAGAGGAGCAATTTCCGACCTTCATAACTGCCAAAAAAATTAGAATAGGATAATAAGAGTTACCTATTTTTAAAGGTGGACCTTCAACCTACGATCTGTCGAAAGATCTTCGCTCTAGGGTGAAAAAAATGTTTCGATGATTTTTTCACGGAATATTTTCTAAGTATGTATTAGCGGACGGGGAGGGCAAACGGCTATAAAAACCGAACTACTGGACCGATTTTAATGAACGATACCTTTTTCTGGATTGGCATGGGACGTAAAATTTGGATTTTATATTGATGAATACGATACAGCAACTAAATTAGAGACAACAACATATTTTTTAGAGATTTTCGTCTACATACGATGCTTATGTCTATTCACAGATCCAGTCTACATGCAATTTGGTGTTTCAGTGTAGAATAACGAGAAGAAGACTTTCATGACAATATATAAAATACGATATCTGGGAAACCAAAATTAGCTGAAATTTTGTTCTATGGTAGCCGAAGAGCAACGATAAATGTGCTACCTATTCGAATAGGTAAACATATAGCTTCTTTATCGTCATATAAAAAAGGTTTCTTTTAATACATATCTCAATAATGGTATACAAGTCCACGATTTATTCGTTGAATTTGATTAAGTATTAATTGTATTCTGCACAGAAAAATATCCATCCATGACGTTAAACTGAAAAAAATATAGATTTGCATCAAAACGCAGCGGTCATTAAATCTCCGCCAAATTTACGTATTTATTCAAAAGCATATATCAAAAAATTTCCAGAATATGACCATTATGTAGGGTATTACAAATCAGTCAAATTTATTGATCATTAAATGAACGAGCGCGCTCAATCTCCTGACGTCAAATAAGTCCTTTAATTTTTGTTTACGGGAACGGAATTGGTAGCAAATAATCGATGAGCCGAAAACTTAAAACATAAATAATTCCATAGTTAATTCTTTTTAATTACCTATCAGTCTCTTGGTTATTATCGAAAGATAAAGAATTTATTACAGCTATGAAAATAATATGTCAAATTCTTCGTTGAATAATATACTTATGTGGCATAAAAGCGGGAGAATCAAAGTGAACGTATAAAAATCACCACACATAACTTTCTCTAATCGAAAAGAAGTGCCTACAACTTACACTGAATTACGTTTCAATACCGCAAATACAAACCGTAAAGTACCTAGGAATATATACTGACAACAAATTGAAATGGAAATAGCACACCCAAAAAAAATATAAATGTAATATCGTGCCTTCAGAAGGTACAGCGCAGTTCATTAAATTATCAGTAGATTTCTCTGATTTGATACACCATAGTCAACAGAAATGTATGTAAATCGGGGATCTGTAATATAAAAAAAATTACACATTCTATGGAAACATTCAGATAGCTATTTATGTAATCAGTTACGAAATGCCTAATTTTGAGTAGTGCGTGAAATCTCAGAAGTTACACAAAATTATACATTTCATGACTAGAAAACGTCTAGTCTCCTTGCTGCTATCACTTCATGTCAGTTTTACATTTTGTAAATAAACCTGAACGTGTCTCCTTAGTGCTCTCGAAATATTTCTTTTATTTTCGGAATCAAGTTATATATTTTTTCTTGCTATAATCGATAAATCAAATTCAGTGCCAATATGGTTTCTAGATTTTTTATGTTATCCTGCATATTATGTCATTACATATATGACATTACCATACAAATTAGCGGAAAATCATGCACTCATCAGACTAACAAAAGTGCCCCGCTTACCTCATATCAATCCTACCTCATTGATGGTCACAAATGAATAATTCTTGATTTTCTTCCTAGGAGATGGCTCTCACGTGGGATCTTCATCGAGCGATGGTAAGTATCTCTTTGTTTCAACTCTAAATGTAGGAAGGAGGCGATGTACTCGAAGAATAACAGCCTCGAGTATCATTCAGCATATCCGCATTTGCAAATGGGCTTACTTTATCTCCCAGAATGACAAAAACAAGTAGATAATCAATGTGAAACACCGATATATCATAGAACCATAATATGGACCAAAGAGTGTCTATAGCACACCCTTCTATTCTCTGGGATCGTGTAGGCGCACCATAACGATAACGAGTTTTCATTTTTGATAAGTTACCGGCCAATCAGAACTCAACGCTCTAGAATCTAGAACTGTATTGTATTTTTTCGAGATAGGCTCATATATCAAAACAACTATGCAATATGCAGTACTGAGACTGGACGTTCATAATCAATTTATTATGAAGAAAAGAAAGTTGGTTAGATATGCCGATTGGCTTTTGAGTAAATCTCTTACGGGAGAAGTTCGAGGAACTGTGAATGCGTGATTGGTTGAGTGGAAATGTATTAGGAAAACCGTTGTTATCTAACCGATTTCCTCAACAAATATTTGTAAACCAACAACGGTTTTGCTAATTGAAATATTTATTGCAGCACCTTTCGTTTCATTGCGTGCAAAAGAAAATTAATGGAATGATTCTTCAGAATCATCAATCGGATTATTGCCTCAACTATACAATGAATGGTATGAATTTATACTCGTATAGTTGGCTGCGGATTGATTGTTTGAAACATCACTATATTTAAATGTGTTAATAGTACCACTCTGGATACACGTAGTCAGAAGACTTTACTAGAGAATGATCTACTGAAATTAATTTGTATACCTTTTCACGCAATACCAAAGTTGCATGAACTTTATACACACTCTTCAGTAAACTGGATTATTGATTAGTGTTCTTTTTTCAAGTTAGGAAAAATTTTCGAAAAAATTGACTAATAACGCCATTAGGACCAAATTCATACTAAACTGCCACTCGCTGTTGATGGAATTATTCTTTCACTACTTTTGGGTTTTGAGCATCTAATTTTGGTTGTTGACATACTCCCATACATTAGAATAAGAGGACAGGAACAAAATAACTTCCTCATTTATCATTATCATTTAGTTAGGATGAAACTATACAATGGGCAATATTAAAATGCATCGATTATATTGACCATAACTGGGCGAGAGAGAAGTTGGTGATGACGAACATTACGAACCATCTTTGCAACATTTTCACCATTTTTGTCGCTCTTGTTCCTCGGAATAGAGTGCTTATCAATTTGCCCAAATGTCTCTAATTTTCGAATTTTTGACTGAAAATGGTCATAAACGATTTGGTTTGGCTCACTGATGAAGAATCCGTGGTCAGAATTCATTCTGTCTGGCTGGTCCGGCCTTAGACACGATAACACTTTAACAGAATGAGCTTGACAGTTAAAATTTCAGGAGTATGTTTGGGAGACAAATATCTCGGTTGAGTTCGTTATCGGGCAAAATCTGATGGTTTCGGAATTACGAAAAAAACAAATTTCTTTACATTACAACCTTTGGATTCAATATTTTTTAAGATGCAACTCCATCATGAGAATCCATTGATGTAATTTTCAACTCTTACGAGCCAATATTTTCGGAGATATGATTTTTCAAAATTTCAATAATACATCGTACTTCTTTATATATTTTCACAGAATGCGAATTCTATCTGTCTGTATTCTATCTGTGTTCACTGTTCATTCATGTCATCTTTATATCTCATATTTATTAGCGTTCTTGTTTCTGTTCTAGTTTGCTTATAAAATTCGTACTTCGAAAATATTTTGCGTTGGAGAACAAGGTACCGCATCTTGAATTTGTGAATATATAATACAAGACTGCTTTGATACCGAAAATAATATTGACTTTTTGCATACCGAATAATAATTTTTGTGCAAATATTGGGGATGATGTTTCAGAACATTTAAAATTGGATCATTTTAATGATGTAGTTTTTGAAGGCTATAGGAAAGAACAACATAATGGAATCATCGAAAGAAATTACTATTCGTTGACCACCGAGGTTAATATTAAGTTTTACTTCCCTAAGTGGTGAGACATGTTCCTATATACAGTATTTTTATAATGTTGCTAGCAAAAAAATACTGGAATATTGATCTACAATTATGCATCAAATATTTTTTCTTGGGTTGAGGTTCATAATACAGAATGAATGTGTTAGTGCTACAATTCTTTTTTCATAATTCAGTAGTCCATGAATTATGAAAAGAGGATTGTATTTCATTAATATATTTTGAACTATTAAAATAATTTATTTGTCTGCCTATACCCATTCAAATATCAGGAATAAATGGACAATCTGCTATGATTGTCTCCAGCCTTGCTCTACACAATTCGATGGTACTTCGAGTTGGGAAAACTATGCATGTAAGTTGCAACAACCCATTCCATGAGGTTAAACCATTGCAGATTGCTCATTCAATCTTGATAAATAAACTACAATTTGAATATAATCTATTTTATGGTGCAGTTCTATCATTATAATACATTGATATCATTCCCAACTCTGAGAAACCAATACTTTCGGAGATATGGTTTGTATTTGAGTATATAGAGAGTATAGAGTATTAGAGTATATCGTTCGACATCCTAAAACATCTTTAGTGTTTTTATATTAATATACACAATAATGGCGCAATATTTAAGAGGGAACCTCTTTTTGCAGAACTCGATACATGATGTACTATGTCTCAAATCGATGAAGCAACATATTTTAGGAATAAAGAAAGATTTAATTTTAAACTCCTCGATTCGAATCTTCGGCACTACATTTCCTTTTAACGAATATACTGCTTGCAGCTTCAATTTCTCTTTCAGCAAGTCTAGTCGGAAGACCTACAGTAACGAAGATTTTCTTGATGCCGCACCGTGAATAACACGGAGTAAAGAAGTTAATCTCCAAGGTCGAGTACTTTATCGCTGTTCTATAATAACAGGAGGCGTGGGATAGACTGTTGAGTAATGAATTTTGGGAACGTCCTTAGTGCCTGTCGTGTGAAAATATGCTAATGGTGCTCCCTTTGTTTCCTAGTACGTAGATTCTATTGATGTTCTTGTGATTTCCCTATCGGATGCTGCAGTGATTTGAATTATTATTCGTCGTAGTTGATCTTTTCAAGGCCTCTTATTGAGTTATATTCTCTTGGATAGGATACGGAAATCTGGTAGCTACCAAGAAAATAGCCATGTTTATGGAAGATATTGATATTGATAGAGCGTTGAATATTCCACAAAATATTTTCATCTATAAGTAGAAGGGGATTATCGCTTTAACGTTAAGCTACTACTAATAGATGATAATAGATGATAATAGTATAGAGACCATAGTTCAGAGCAATCCACAGAATGTAATTTCATCGAAGTTGAAGAGCTACATATATGTAGCAATCCGCGGTATACCGCGTATTGCTACATTCTGTGGATTGCTCTGAACTATGGTCTTTACTAGTCCGTTCATGTCTCATATATTCATCTATACCTGATCAATTAATATATCTCGATATTAATTTTGCCAGGCTATATTACAAAACTGATTTTTACGCACTCAAACCCGAGTGCTATCACATTGTCCAAATGTTTCTCAAATTTTAAACCGAAAATGGTATAAACCGCAAGATGGGTATATTGGTCGTACTGACAGATAATTCATCAGATCTTGTCCATCTGTCCAACCGACCCACCATTTGTAAGCGCGATAACTTCGAAAGAATTAAATTAGGGGCCTGAAATTTGCAGCTTAAATTTAAGCCTCGAAAAAGAAGATAGATTTCATGTTTCGGCATGATATATTGGATCCAGGAAAATAACTAGATATTTATAATCCAATTTCTTAACATTTCAGAAAATACAAATCAAACCAAGTTTGGATCAAGGAATTAGATGTAGAATGTTGAGTCGAATTTCATTGAGATCATACCAATAGAGGCACAGAAAAACTAATTTTATAAAATTTTTGATTCCTCGAGAGCCATTCTATAGATTCATCTGAAAATTTCTATGGAGTTGAAAAGTATCAAAAGAAGCAGATCTCGAAAATATCAAAGTTGTTTCTTCATAAGGCAAAGTAATTTTTTTTTTTGGATATACATGTCACAATGATAATACCTAGGTAAACTACGTAAAGGACAACTGATGACTATTCTGTTCCAATAATTCTAGTAATGTAACTACTTGATTAACACTTACTTGAATCTGTGTAGTTTCAGATATCTATTTAAGTATCATTTAATTGTCTGGAACCAATAGGTAGATCATGTCATTCAAGAACTCGATCTTCCTATTTGAGTTCAAATCTGGCTCATCCTATTTCCGTTTATAATTTCGAAAAAATTAACATATGGAATCAAAACTTGTTTTTACTCATTCAGAAATGTCAAAGTTTTATATCTGCCATCTAGAGCTTTTCTTCGAAACTAATACTTGATGTTGTAGGGATCTCTACTTCATCCCTAGTCACTTCTCGTTCCCTGCAGTAGATGGCGAAATCAACTAGGTGAGACCCATTAGAGCGACCGCAGCGGATATGAGTCTCCAAACTTTGTTACTGCGAGCAGATCTTTGGATCAAAGTGTCGTTTCCGGCGCCACACGTCTATAGCAGACGTATAACTGGAGTAGGAGCTGGAGTAGAACGTGGAGCGTCATTCCCAATGAAAAACGATGTAATGTGGTACCTCCAGACCACGAGTCGAAAACTTATTATTATTATTCCAGATCTTATTGTTGAACTTGCGAATGAGTAAACATAAAAACAAGCAATTCGGATATCGTTTGCCTCTTCATTTTGCATACATATATTTTGACCACAATGCTTCATAACCAGCAGTTACTTTTATAAAATGTGATATTTACAATGTAAAAGTGTCCTTTTTTCCATATGTATTTTGAAAATAACAGAAATTTGCGTAACGCTCTTCTGTTGAAGTTGTTCTTTTCCTCCTCTCGATTATTAAAAGTTGCTGTGAGATAAAAGTTTCAAGTCAGAGTCGTGATGCTGATACTACGGAACCTACAATGCGGCACTTATATATATCAAATCATATCCGTGTTTAACTAGCGCTTGTCAATTTTCTCTAACGCCTTTTGAAATGCTCTCATTGGTCAACGCGCAACAACACGGTATGTATAAACAATCTCGTGAAATATATTGCGGTAGTTGGCTGCGGTGAATAAAGTGAATAATTTATCCTCAAAAGCGTAGGAGGCTTAGTATGTAATTAGCCGTATTGGAATTTATAAATAGAAAGTAGTGCAAATGCGATTCTGCATCGAGTACGGCCGGTGCAGTTTGATAAAGTACAGATGGGGAATGAAAAAAAGGTAAATGTGCTCTGAGAACCGGAGATTAGCAATTCAAATTCCCAATTTTAAAATTTTCGATCGGATCGGCGTTAGATCTACTGCGTAGCGGAATAACGGATAGTGCGGAATATATAGTTCGTCTGTCTGTAATGTTTTCCACCGTGCTTCGATATCGATTCGCTCCGGTCTACTTTATTTCTCTATTGTGATCGATACACAAGTACATTTTGCATTCTTCATGCAGGTATTTTTGTTTCTGTTCGATGTTTCGTCGATACACCGAGTGTTCCAAGTAATTATGCTGCTTACCGAAATATGTGATAATGTTGTCATTGAAGTGACAGTAAATTCTATGACTGATACATTATATCAAAATAATTGCACACACTATGTACTAACTTTTGACGTGCATGTTTTTTGGTCTCAGATGAGGAAACGAACAAAAATCTTGCAGTCAAAATCCAATATTAGTCAATACTGCATCCATTTTACGTAAGGCACATTCTCACGACTGGGCATTCTTTGAATTAAATGAACGCTTTCCTCTTTAGGTGTACTACCCTAGGCTAACTGTCATTCATGCATGACTAAGGCAAGCCAAGGTCTGTGGAGGAAGTGGTAAATTGACTGTTCTTCTACTCATAATATCCCAGAGGTCTTCAATGGATGAAAAATCCAGAGTTCTAGGTGACCACTGGATTAAATTGACCAGGTTTTGTTTAAAGTAGTTCAGGGTTCTTCTTTCCACAACGAATCTGAAGTCATCACTAAGGACAACCGTCTTCCATCACTACAGTGTAGTCGTTCTCTGCAACATGTCTGGCGCTTAGGTTGGTGTTAAGGAATGAGAGATAACACGAAATGAGGATAGTATCAGTCCAACGCTTAGTAGCCTGTAACATATGGTATGTATATTACATGAATCGACATCCTGTGCCCCTTGTTCTTCTTGTTCCTTCCTCTCGGAAACATTTCTGACCACAGTATTCAGAGTCTTTTCTAGAAAAAATCTCACCCAAAGATCCAGGTTTCGTCGAACCTACCTTCTTGAAACTTGCTAAATTAATGAAAATTGGTACATCTTATTTGAGTGGTAGTTGTCTCTATGGTCCTCGTCATGGTGATTTTTCACGGAAATTTGACATCAACTTGGTGTTCCACTGGGAAAAATTATGGGCCCTTTGTTTTTTCTGATCTATATGAATGATTTCGCAAAGTAGATGATGCAAATATGTTTCATTCTCTTCGCAGTTGACTTTACAATCTATGAAGAAGAAAGCATTTTCTTTTGTATGCACACATTAGTGCAGGGAAACACATTGAGATCAGTAGTGCATTCGGACTAAGAATGATTTGGGTATCCTTTTTTGTGAAGAGATAGACTCTCTGACTTTCAATTTTAAAATAATAAAATAGATTAAATGGATTTTTACGCATTACGCAGAACAATACCTCACAAAATCCAATTTTTGTAGACGGCTTTTGTTGGAAGAATTCGAAGGAGTATTTATGAACGTAAGATTTTCCTAACCATCATAATATCTACCGAAGAAACGGTTATTTCGGCTAGATAACTCAGAACGTGTCTTACCTGGGAGCTCCGATAAAAACTTGACATCATAATAAAGTTTATATAATGAACATGCCTTCGGGTACTCGAAATAAGGTTGATTGATAAGCCCTTTTTTCGCGGTGCCCAAGTAGATTGTCGGGTACCTGGTGCCGGAAGAGAAGCACCTCCGGCAGTCTTCACTGGAACGCTCATTCCAACCTCGATTGTGTCCGAGATGTAGGTGCAAATGAAATTGAAAATTATAGAAAATTATCTTTTGTGTGTAGACGTGAGACACAAATAACACGGAGAGTCTGAATGAGGCTCGAGTCGAGGATAATGGAAGGTGTACGGCGTCCGTCAGTTGCAATTTTCCATGGATAAGGATCGTAGTTTATGTTTTGTAAATACAATAATCCGCTCGATGCACTCCCGTTCATTTGCATTCCGACAAAACATCGACGTTTTCCATTTTCGCCTAGATTCATCGAGGTATGAGTGTCATATCTGGAGGAACCATTTCTGTCGCTATCATGCATATACAGGCTGTATAAACTATATGTGATGCCATTTGGTTAGTTTGTCGTTAAGTCGTCAATTTTTAGGAAGTATAAATCCATTTTTGTACCATTTCTCAGAGGTGCCTTCATAATCATTATTTTGTTACAATTTTCCATTCTACGTTCTTAACAACGAATAAATCGTTTGCTTATACAGTGCTTCCCAGCAATTCCACACCAAAAGGGACTGTTCTTTTCTATTAATATTTTCGATTATTTTCTTACAAAAAGTTGGTGCACCAAAAATGATGTAAAATGATCTACTGTTCGGCCTACTGTGACTTCCAGTCTAAGAACAAATTGTCATTTTTAGTCCAAACTGTCCATTATCAATGTACTGGTCAGAAAACCGCGATTTTTTTTTCCTTCTTGCTTCCACCTCTTCCAAAAATTCAATAATTACCTAACAGATTTGTTTTTAGCAACTAGACAATATGAGTGTCAGCATGAATATGATTGTAACTACAAAATTCTGTTTGAACTTGATTTTTCGTAAATTAGTTGTTCTAATTTTCTTTCAGAAGCCGTTTCATTCTAGTGAAAAGTTTTTGGGATGCACTGTATACCATTATTGAGTTGTGTAATTTTCTATTATGATTAAGAAGTTATATAACTGATTTTTTTGCGCGTATGTTCTGGGGAACATCGCATTATCACTTTGCCCAAATGTCTGTAATTACCGAATTTTTTGCCGAAAATAGTTTCAAACGATTGGGCTCGACTGCCTGATGAAGAATTCGAGATCAAATTTGATTCTGGCCGGCCGGCCGGACGGGACGAAAAAGACATCAGATCTTTAGTTGATATGAAACAAAAAAGATTGCGAACAGCACAAACCGGAAGTCAGGAGCTTTTGCGCGCATGTTATATTGACTAGTCACGCCTCACAAACCCTTACAAAATTCTGCATGAACCATCAATCCGTATTGCCAAACAAGTTCCTACTACCTACTAGATTTCAATTTCAATGGAATATGTATTTTTGGAAATATCAGGAAAATAAAATTTTGAATGGGTACCTCTAGATCTTCGGAATCATTGATCGGATTTAATAAAATAGTGAACTTACCTGATTTTATCTGTATTTCTTGAGTTTGAGATGTGTATAACTCTGACACCGTTTTGGCTGATTAAGGGCCGGTTTATCAATTGCGAGTTAACTCGAGGCTGCGAGTTACGCATGTATTTAGCGATATTCATGAATGCGTAACACTCAGGTTACCCGCAACCTCGGGTTAACTCGCTTGTGAAAAAACTGCCCTATGCCCGTTAAAGAACTTAACCGTCGCTTCTGGATGCGTAACCCACCCTGAAAATTGTAAATCCGTCTCTCTTTCCGTTCCGATGTTATCGTCGAAACGGACGGCCGACCGGACAGAATTGAATTTGACCTCAAATTCTTCATCGATCAACCAGATCGTTTGAGATCATTTTCGGCAAAAAATTCGAAAATTATAGAGATTTGGGCAAAATGATAGAGTTCAGAGTAAGATTATTATCAGTAAATTAAAATATATTTTAATCAAGTCAAAACTGAATTCTAGAACAAAGAAGAGCTGATTATTTTGGGAAACGCAGAACTGCATTTGGTTTTGTTGGGATGATACTAGAAACTAATTGTTCCGCAAAAATTTTAATTCAGAATGATAAATCAATACTTAGTTGAGACGAAAATATTCATGCAGTAATCGTGACACCTCGCAATAGTCCATCACAATGGAAACATGGAAATATATACATTTGTTTCACCATTGAGGATGCAAAGGACTATTACCATTTACCTAGAGGTGCCGTACCTAATTGTACCATATTCTCGAATCTTGCCCATTGAACAAATGGAAACGTTTCCTACAAACAACAGATTCACTCCCCGAGATAACGGCTCTAACATTGTTCTCTTTGATTATTCGATTGTGGTTGGTGTTCTTTTGCAAGTTCACAATTAGCGCAAATCTCAGTAAGGCCTGCCTGGCTTGGCTGGAACACAGGTCGCCACGTTTTGTCGAAGGTTTCATTACATTCGTGGTAACATGCCGTTTGTAACGATTTTTGAACGGCAGCAGATCACGACTCATAGTTAGGATAATATGCGTGCTGTTGCGATAAGTGGTCTCGTTGTGAAAAAAGCCCAGTCTCTTCTGTGGAATTAGCTGTAAACGTTCATTAAATCGGCGGAATTGGTGATCGTCGGGACAGAGTGCTGCTGCCCAGGGCCGTAGAACCTGGGGACAAGTGCGAACGAAGTGCGGAAACAAAGCTTGAGAGTGGACTCACGAAAAGCCTTCAAAGTATCACTTATTTTTGATCTGACGGTGGTCGTTTCCTAGTTATGGTGCTTTATCGAACTTTTACTCAACCGTCTCTTTATCAGAATGAAACACAACCGCTTCCGGATGGAGACTTTGATCTCAGTTTATAACATATGGGTAAAATTATGAATTAGAAGTTTTTTATCCATTCAAAATATGGCCAACTTCTGTCGATGCTATTGTGAGTCACACCGAATAAAATAATTGTTACCTTCGGTATAACACCACACAGGATAAATGACATAATATCTCATATACAGGGTGAGTCTTTGACCACTGCATTAATTTTAACCAAAGATTCCTCTCATCAAATGAAACACTTTTTTCATTTAACATTTTTCCAGATTCGGCTCAGGTAAAAAGTTACAAGCGTTTAAGGATTTCACAATGTGCTAATACACTCCCGCATATAAATTATCTATGACATTGTTGGCGGACGAGAATAAGGCATGGTAACGTGGTTTACAGCTTGATTCGGGATTCCAACGCTCAGGGACGGATCCATAAAAGTAGTGAAATTTCTGGAGTTTTCCATTTTAAAACATTCAATGAAGAATATCTCGAAAACAGTGCGTTTAAGGAGAAATGATGAAAAATAATATAATGTTCTATGACGATGGAATATTCTTGAAATGACTCAAGAAAAGCTTTATATGCTTTCTTTATGCTAATTTCGTTTAGTTTTATGAATCCACGAGTCCATAACTAGAAAACCAGTAGAAGTAGAAAATAACTAATATTTGGAAAATATGTATCATACTTATAGGAAACTTCACGCCAACATTCATTTTATTCGAAAAAAGGATGTCAAAGCTACAAAATAAAAACTGATTTTTTTTCAAAATTTCAACAGCCTGTATCTTTTTACCTTCTCATTTGATGAGAGGAATCTTTGGTTAAAATTAATGCAGTGTTCAAAGACTCACCCTGTATAATTCTTCTATTAGTATGTGACTGAACGACGTTACGGTTTCTTATGAAATTTTGTGTGTGTATTTAAGTGGGTCGCTGGATGGTTTAGATTCGTAATCGGACCCAGTAGGAAGCGCGGCAATTAGTTTGCAGAATATTTGTTTTGTGTTCTACTACAAAACATGCGCTGGTCCAATTAATGTGTGAAGGGTTTTGAAATGTTATTCTAAACTACAGATTGTGGGACTCGTTAGCTGAAGTATTGAAGTGAGTATTTTATACCAAATGAGCCAATTTCAAGCACCAAATATCTTCCAGACATGACACTAGAAATGATCAGCTTAGGATACCAAGAAATGGGAGTCAGTTTTTGATTTTGATTGGGGCAACAGCAAATCGAAGAAGAGATAATGTCGAAGCGAAAAGATTGAAATGTCAATATTATGTCATATGTCAGTTAGAATACAGTATATCGAAAATACGAATATTTAGTAGAAGGTTTGCTGATCCCGCTGATAGCAGGCAATTTAACGTTTGAGCAGGAAAAGGACTGTCCGGTCCGCTAGTAATATGTAATTCTCAATAATGTAGGAGCTTCCAACATGGACGCTTAAAATACTTAAGGTATAACGCTTACGCGTCAATTGATCTGTGATATATGGAACATCAAAATGGACGCGTTAAACAATGTCTACAAATCATGGAACTTTATTTTCAGTATTGTCAGAGTTACAATGAATTATATCAGTTGAAACGGCTTCAAAACGTACGGTTCTACATGGGGCAGCAAGTCTGATCAGGTGATTCTTAGGAACTAAACAAGTACTAAAGCAATATCATCAGATCATGAACTAGGGAACTAATACTGGAACCCAATAGCAAGAACTATGTACAGGGTCTTTATCAATGATTGTAACATCGTAGTTGGTTCTTAAACCCTATCATTTTGCCGCTTCATATGCATGTTTTTCACATTTGGAATTTCAGCCACTGAATTCATAATATACGCATAACGTCACTCTCTCCTTTGTTTACATTACACGTACATAGTATAATTGCTGGGCCTTACTCCTTCTTGGGTTCACAACAGACCTTGTGATAACCAGAGTAGGGTAATTTGATTGAAAGAATGATGAATGATAAATGATACTAGAAGATATTCATTTTTCGGGCCTCTACAGAGTAATCCCTTCACTATTGATTAATGTACCATTGCAGTAATAAGACATCACAATAAATGTGTTTTGTTCTAAATCATTTGATTTGCAGATGTGATTGCAGATTTAAATAATTTGGAAACTGAAATTTTACGAATTTAAAATAGAATCTTATGAGTTAACAATTATTCAATATTAGCTCTCAGTTTAGAAATTCTATGATATAAACAGAAAACAAGAAACAAACGGGACAAATAAAAATCCAGAGCCAACTGCGATGTTATAATCATTTATAAAGACCCTGTATAATAATACGACTGAAATTAAATGTATTCATTGGGGATTAGTTTCCCGACGGATTGCGGGAATGCGAATCCCACGTGCGCTGATAGGCTGAAGTCCGGAAATATAATATAAGTATCTATTCAAATTCTGGATGTAATACTGTATTATCTTATGAACATTCTTCATTTCATTATACAGGTCTCCTATGTTATCAGCTCGATTTCTCTACTCATTATTCCATCAGTTCACCCTCATCAAGAGGAAATTAAAATATTCCTATAGATATTATTCAATTCCTTCAATATTTTCGTGACGGCATTCAAAAAAATTATTCGAATGGAGCAAGCTTTAATTCAACACTTCATTTCAGCTAATTACAGTGGTTAGAGGCGCTGCCACTGGTCCAATCGTAGTATCCATCTCTTCATTGAGACTACTTTTCTTCTCGTTATTAATTGGTATTAGGAAGTATTCGCCTAGGTTGTATAATGGAATAATAATAATAATGATACCGACTCATGCACTCCTGGATCACTGATGTGATTAATCATGAACACGTATAGGCGGATTTGTTTTTCGTGTACCGTAGAAAAGAGATGAATTAATGAAGAATGAGATCGTCTTATGTCTTCATTTGATGATGATGATACTTGAAATGTCAGCGAAGGCAATTGGTGATTTTTCCTCATTTAGATAAGATTTATTGTTCGGAGAGATAATACTCAGATCTTGGTCGCTTTGACTTCAAGGAGAGAATACAAAGAGAACATTTTTTTTTATGTTCAGACTAAATATTTCATGTAAAGTTGGTTGCCAAGACTCACAAGTAGTGTCGACTACGGAGCAGCCAAGACATACTTTTTGACCAAAAGATGTAGGATTTGTGGAATTAGGACTTGTAGAGAAATTCCTTGCTAGGGGCTTATCTCTTTATGAGATCTGATAACTTTATGTGAATGCTTTTTGTGAGTCTTGGTAACTAATTTTACATATTACAATATTTTCGGTGAGAATTTATTTCTTTTTGTAAGAAGTATCAGTTTCTTCAGCTTTTCCTTTTATCATCCCCGACTTTCTCTCTGCGCTTTTCTTTCATCCTAGCATAATCGGGTAAAATATTTATTTCTTGCAAACCAGCAGTTCTTTCTTCAGAGCTCGCTCACTTTCTTGTCATTTATATTTATACACTAATCTAGCCTTCACAATAGATGGAAATACCTGCCCAAAAGAAATGTTATGTACAGAACTGCACCCATCATTTATGGGGGGCGAAGGGAGAAAATTACAAACCTTATGCCAAATCTGAACCTTCTAGGACTTCGGGAAGAACCTAGTTTAATTCACAGATCTGCACCGCCCTGCCCTGTATGTGGGTTGGAGGGTGAGAATGAAAGATTTCTCAATTTTGTCGTTTTTTGCGCGTATGTTCTGGGGAACATCGCGTTACCATTTTGCCCAAATGTCCGTAACTTTCGAATTTTTTGACGAAAATGGTCTCAAACGATTTGGTTCGACTCCCCAATGAAGAATTCGAGGTCAAATTTGATTATGTCCGGCCGTTGCCACGATAACTTGAGAACTGAAAGAGCTAGCGACATGAAATTATTAGGGTAGGTGGCGCATCCCAATACGACGGACAAGTTCGTTAATGGACATAATCGGCCCAATGGTTTCAGATTAATAATTTTGTTTCCAACCAATATGAATCCGATCGAATTGAAACTTGGTGAATAGTTGTAGAATATAAAGCTAAGCACGAATGTGAAATTTTGTGAGGATCATATCGCTAGAAAATTATTAAAAAATATTTTTGTTGTCACGATAACCTGAGAACGGAAAGAGATAACGGCTTGAAGTTTTCAGGTTAGGTTATGCATCTGAATGCGACATTTGAGTTTGTTTATAAGCATAATCGGCCAAACAGTTTTAGAGTTATAGCCATCAGAAATTTGGTTGTTTTTTTTTCCCATTAACTCGAAAAATACAGAACCGATTGAATTCAAACATGGTTATTAGTTGTAGAATGCCAACGCGAAAATTCTTGCAAAATTTCGTGAGGATAGTATTAGTAGAAAGTTTGTAAGATATCATTGAAAATTAAAAAAAAAACTATATACCGGGAACTATTCGTCTGAAATTGCTGAAATTTTGCAAGAGCCTTTAGAACCGAACTCTACTGCCAAGTTTTAAGTTTTAACACGAACGGTCAAATATTGTTGGAGATTCGAGCAGCCTTGTGTGAGTTCAGTAGATGGATGACCATTGCCTCGATAACTTTCGAGCGATAGGAGATAGGTACTTGCAATATTCAGGGTAGGTTGCGTATCCGAAAGGGAGAGTTGAGTTCGTTTTTGGGCATAATCGGTCAAACGGTTTCCGAGTTATACCTACCTGGAAAATTATTTCCTTGATAAAACTCAAAAAATAAATATTCGATCGAATTGAAGCTTGGTAACTAGTAGTAGAAAATCATCATAAAGACGTGTTTAAAATTTTACAAGAACCGTACCCCTAGAAAATTTGGAAAAATTAAGAAAAAAAAATTGGTTCAAGCACAGACGTGAAGTCAGGAGCTTTTGCGCGTATGTTCAATTGTCCATTCTCCTGTACTGGACACTCTTAATCGAATTTACCATGGTGAATTCTATTGTCTGTTCTCCTGTATTGGACACTCTTAATCGAATTTAGCATGGTAAATTCGGAGTATCCAATACAGGCGAACAGACAATATAATTTACCATGGTAAATTCGATTAAGAGTGTCCAATACAGGAGCATGGACAATAGAACATACGCGCAAAAGCTCCTGACTTCAAGACAGTGCTTGAATATTTGTATGCTTATCCTAGCCTACACATCAAATCTCAGTTTTCCGGAATTTTGGGAAGTACTCTAGTTTCATATACAGATTTGCACACCCCTTTATGATCTACAGATTTGCTTCGAAGATAATTCTTCCATGGTTCATTCGATTGTTGTTCTGTGTCTAAATTGAATTTTTTTTTGGATATGAAGGATCTGTAAAAAACATATATTTCTGTATTAAAAGGTGTAATCAATGAACAAGCTTGCCGAGACTCGTTAAGCTCTTATATTTTTTTTAATAGACCATGACCACTAACAAAAATGGAAAATGCATATATGTGCCGAGGAATGAAGACATCCAAACACTCCTCAAGTCTATTAGTAGAGTTCAAACCGGGCTCTATCGTGTCACCCCGTGGGACCTTCATTGCTAAAATGTATAGACCACTGGGTATCATTCTCCATACCCTTACAATGTAAATTCAACTGGTCGTCAAAAAATCGTCGTGTGCAGGAAGGGGTGGGGGGAATTTTTCCAAAAATTGACAAAAAAATTTTTTCTGTTCATGGTCATCTATATACGGTGAACATCATTCACACAAACTTCTGTTGAAATATACGATTCAGAAATATTTTTTATTAATTGTCAAAAAAGTCGGATACAATGCTCTTAAATGGAATTCCTTAAGATAAAAACGCTTGCCCTGAACACCCATATTAACTATTATGTTCCACTCGGTTTTACTCGAGATCTGTTAGGGTTATCGAAAAAATGCTTTATATGAAAGGTCTGCTCCGAAAACCAACGATTCAGATGCTTCTTTCAAAATTACAATAGGTAGAACAGTTTCCTCACAAAATAAGAAATTGTGTTATTAACTCCCATTAACCGAAACCGAACCTGGAGACGCTAGTAAGGCGCAATTTGTAGCGTTAGTCCATGTTAGTGGCGACCTTATGGATTTGAGCTTTGATCTATGCACATAAGGTTCGTTATATCTATCCGACCAACTTTACAGTACTATTCCTGAGTGCCTTCAGAACGCATTTTGAAGATATTGTTTAAATTCCTAATTTTTTATATATATGAGAATTTTACATATAATTCATATATATTTGATTTAATTTTGTTAATTCGTTAATAAATATGCAAATATGCGAGTTCAAACTTATATTCATTACTTCATAAATCAATTTTGTGACGTAATATTAACACATTTTTGAAATCATCATTCATTCTCATTAGTAGTAACAATATTTCCTGAATCCTAGACCAAAAATCTAGAAAAGAATTAAGAAGGTATATAGTTGGTATCTATGATATTTAGGGTCTAAAAATTTCTTACATATCATGATTCATCTAATTCAACTATCACTATCACATGAAGAATCATCAAGGGAAGGAAGATTTGAAAAATTTGAAGTACTCGTATTTGCACATGTTTTTGGGCCATACATTTGCAGGAGCCAATACACGGAATTTGTTTTCTTTTAAAGGAACACATTGATCCTGTGCAATCTGAAATGAAAATTTCCATTTCATAAAGAATATTTACGGATCTGATATTCGAAATAATATTTACCTTTCCTACAACTGCAGTTGCTAAGGATAGATGTTTCCTTAGGTAGGATTGGCATCGTCGTTAATTTTGGCAGAAGTTTTCCATTTTCTACATACCACCCACTAAATATAGGATCCGGTAAAGATGGTCATGGTACATTACTATTGATCCAAATTTTTGTTTGGTAATGGACTCGAAGGCTGTGTTGTCTCAAACTATCCAATGTTGGAGGTAATTTACTTATGGATCTTGAAGAAGCTATAATATTCCCCTGAGCCTGTTGATACATTTCACATTTTCGTTTGTCGTATACAGATGGATTTCAAATTCAACAATATCATTGAATACTTATTCTCTCAAATTCTCAAAATCTTGAAAGTTCACTCTGCAGTATCTGCTCAGAATCTTCATCAATTTTCATTATTTTTTTACCTTCTTCGACATTTTGACCGAATGAAGATGCAAAGATGAGCGTAATGTGACTAACTTCATACCAATAATGTTGTATCTCAAGAACCATTCATCCATTCTATAGTACTATTTTCAGTTTATCCCACTGTTCCTCCTGCAGCTTTGGAATTTTTGTTGATATGCTCTAGCGCCTGATCTACAGAAAGTTGGTTAAAATTCCCAATCAAACATTTAATGACAAAATTACTATTTTTGAATTCATCATGTACTTCCGGTGTCATGTTTGAAAGTATTCAATGATATTGTTGAATTTGTAATCTGTCTGTATACGACAAACGAAAATGTGAAATGTATCAACAGGCTCAGGGGAATATTATAGCTTCTTCAAGATCCATAAGTAAATTACCTTCAAGTTGGATAGTTTGAGACAACACAGCCTTCGAGTCCATTACCAAACAAAAATTTGGATCAATAGTAATGTACCATGACTATCTTTCTGGATCCTATATTTAGTGGGTGGTATGTAGAAAATGGAAAACTTCTGCCAAAATTAACGACGATGCCAATCCTACCTAAGGAAACATCTATCCTCAGCAACTGCAGTTGTAGGAAAGGTAAATATTGTTTCGAATATCAGATCCGTAAATATTCCTTATGCAATGGAAATTCTCATTTCAGATTGCACAGGATCAATGTGTTCCTGTAAAAAAAAACAAATTCCGTGTATTGGCTCCTGCAAATGTATGGCCCAAAAAACATGTGCAAATACGAGTACTTCAAATTTTTCAAATCTTCCTTCCCTTGATGATTCTTCATGTGATAGTGATAGTTGAATTAGATGAATCATGACATGTAAGAAATTTTTAGGCCCTAAATATCATAGATACCAACTATATACCTTCTTAATTATTTCCTACATTTTTGGTCTAGGATTCAGGAAATCTTGTTACTACTAATGAGAATGAACGATGATTTCAAAAATGTGTTAATATTACGTCACAAAATTGATTTATGAAGTAATGAATATAAGTTTGAACTCGCATATTTGCATATTTATTAACGAATTAACAAAATTAAATCAAATATATTTGAATTATCTGTAAAATTCTCATATACATAAAAAATTAGGAATTTAAACAATATCTTCAAAATGATGATTCTTCACGTGATAGTGATAGTTGAATTAGATGAATCATGACATGTAAGAAATTTTTAGGCCCTAAATATCATAGACACCAACTATATACCTTCTTAATTATTTTCTAGATGTTTGGTCTAGGATTCAGGAAATCTTGTTACTACTAATGAGAATGAACGATGATTTCAAAAATGTGTTAATATTACGTCACAAAATTGATTTATGAAGTAATGAATATAAGTTTGAACTCGCATATTTGCATATTTATTAACGAATTAACAAAATTAAATCAAATATATATGAATTATCTGTAAAATTCTCATATACTTAAAAAATTAGGAATTTAAACAATATCTTCAAAATGATGATTCTTCATGTGATAGTGATAGTTGAATTAGATGAATCATGACATGTAAGAAATTTTTAGGCCCTAAATATCATAGATACCAACTATATACCTTCTTAATTATTTTCTAGATTTTTGGTCTAGGTTTCAGGAAATCTTGTTACTACTAATGAGAATGAACGATGATTTCAAAAATGTGTTAATATTACGTCACAAAATTGATTTATGAAGTAATGAATATAAGTTTGAACTCGCATATTTGCATATTTATTAACGAATTAACAAAATTAAATCAAATATATATGAATTATCAGTAAAATTCTCATATACATAAAAAATTAGGAATTTAAACAATATCTTCAAAATGATGATTCTTCATCTGATAGTGATAGATGAATTAGATAAATCATGACATGTAAGAAATTTTTAGACCCTAAATATCATAGATACCAACTTTATACCTTCTTAATTCTTTTCCAGATTTTTAGTCTAGGATTCAGGAAATCTTGTTACTACTAATGAGAATGAACGATGATTTCAAAAATGTGGTAATATTAGGTCACAAAATTGATTTATGAAGTAATGAATATAAGTTTGAACTCGCATATTTGCATATTTATAAACGAATTAACAAAATTAAATCAAATATATATGAATTATATGTAAAATTCTCATATATATAAAAAATTAGGAATATAAACAATATCTTCAAAATGCGTTCTGAAGGCACGCAGGAATAGTACTGTAAAGTTGGTCGGATAGATATAACGAACCTTATGTGCATAGATCAAAGCTCAAATCCATAAGGTCGCCACTAACATGGACTAACGCTACAAATTGCGCCTTACTAGCGTCTCCAGGTTCGGTTTCGGTTAATGGGAGTTAATAACACAATTTCTTATTTTGTGAGGAAACTGTTCTACCTATTGTAATTTTGAAAGAAGCATCTGAATCGTTGGTTTTCGGAGCAGACCTTTCATATAAAGCATTTTTTCGATAATCCTAACAGATCTCGAGTAAAACCGAGTGGAACATAATAGTTAATATGGGTGTTCAGGGCAAGCGTTTATATCTTAAGGAATTCCATTTAAGAGCATTGTATCCGACTTTTTTGACAATTAATAAAAAATATTTCTGAATCGTATATTTCAACAGAAGTTTGTGTGAGTGATGTTCACCGTATATAGATGACCATGAACAGGAAAAAATTTTTTGTCAATTTTTGGAAAAATTCCCCCCACCCCTTCCTGCACACGACGATTTTTTGACGACCAGTTGAATTTACATTGTAAGGGTATGGAGAATGATACCCAGTGGTCTATACATTTTAGCAATGAAGGTCCCACGAAAATCTGTTTTAGAGCTCTTTTCATGCCTTGTGAACTCTACTATATATCCAAGCCGCCCGGAGTGACCATTCCGATGGTACGTTCTCAGAGCTGGCAATTCAGTGGTGTAAAAATACGCACAACTCTGTCGGCCACGCCATACGGCCTGAGCGTAATCTGATAGATGGACATAGTTGGAAACCGATTAATAAAGTATCGAGCCCAAAGACCGCTCGGCTTTGAAAGAGAAATAGCTGAAAGATCGGAGAAGAGAATGAAGGAAAGAATAGCCTGCAGCTGCGCGACCATTGCGCATCTGAAGATAAATCATACATGAATGATAATGCACGACTGTCTGCTGAACGCCCGACAACCTTTCGAGCGATCACAGGATCGAGATCTGACTGTGGTGGCGGCCACCATCACAGCCACTCATCGGTTGTACGGTACGACACCTCGAATTCCGTTAGTATTAACGTTTTTTTTTCCGTCCCGAATCGCGGCATCGGGTGAGCTTGCTTATTCTGCTTGGATGGAGATTGTAGTTGAATACTTCATATTTCATTCCATTGTCGTAAAGATAATTGTTTGCTGGCCGAGGAAGGCAGTTGAGATTGAGGAGATGATCATCGCTGGGCATGGACTCGTTCGTGCAGGTTTCGAAGTCATTTTTTTTAATAGTTGATCTAGCTCGGAACGATTTATGAGTATCATACAAATGTCAAGTCTATGTGACACCCGTGCGAGTACCTATGCATCGAATGTGAAGAGATATGCAGATCTCAAAATGTTTGTTATTCGTTTCAGCGTGACAAATTTCGGACTAACTGTCAACAAAAAATAATTCGCTTTGTGTCCGATGAACGAGTCTGATTAACCCCCGGTTTTTGAAAAGCTGATCAACAGAAATGTTAACTAATCAGACATCAATCTCTCGGCAGCCTTCATTTGAGTTGCGCAAAGCGCAAAAACTTGGACTGATTTGACTTTAACAGTTGTGTTAGTTGATCAACACTTTGACCAGCCTTTCAGAAACCGGATGTTAGTCTCCAAAACGTTAGAGAATTAAGTAAACATTAAAGGATACTGGGGGAGGTATATTCATCATTGAATGGTTTCTTTCTGGGTTTTCTTACGCAGAAGCAAATCACAAAATAATTAATTTTTATTTTATAGATATTTTTCAGAGTTTGGGAGAGAAAACCCAGAAATAAACCATTCAATGTTTGAGAATTAGTTACTTTATAGTTGACGTTGTTTCGTGACTTTTTATTAGGCATCATTGTTCTGAATATTACTTCTGACAAATACCTAGTGTTTCTAACACAGAAGCCATTTCGAAATAATTTAAATTTTTGGGAGAGAAAACCGAGAAAGAAACCATTTAGCGATTCTTTGTTGAAATTGATCATGAACTCCTTGAGCTAGATGCTGACTATCTGAAAAGTACTTAAAAAGGATGAAGAACTTGCTAAATTACAGGTTGATCTTAACAGACTTTCTTCTTGAGTTGATACTTGTCTCCGAATGTTGCAAAGTGCAAGAACATAACCAGAAATAATGATATGCATAAATTACATAAGGCTCTGATCTAATTTTTCAGAAAAATAAAAACTAAATCTGCCCTCCTGCTTTCCAATAAAATGAAATTTCGTTTACGAATCTGACAGGAACTTTCTGTGATATACATTTTTTGAGGAACTTTTTTTGTTCTAGAGATACGATTCTTCCAAAACTTCGCAAAAAGTTGAGCGTAGGCATTCTACAGCTAAGTACCGAGTTTAAATTCCATCAGATATGTATTTCTTGAGTTATTGAGTTATACTAGACATCATTTGCAACGATTTTAGTCCAGTGAACCATGGTCCAAAAGTCTTTGGTTACTGAGATATGTACATTGATATTTCGACTTACCACTGAAAATGATTAATTTCGTGGAAACTACTCAACACTGATTATAGAAGTAAGGTTTTTATGAGAGATGATGAGATCATTTTCAGAAAAAATCATTCACCAAAAATTCTAATAACCTGAATAATAAAGAGTCTGAAGTGGCATTAATTGTTTTTCTCATTAAATTTTCATGAAAAAATTGCGTGTTCCTCGAAAAAATTATAATTAACTTGCATACAAATAAGTGAAGAAATATCCTTGGTTGATGAAATTTCCAAAAAAGTACATGTGTAATAAATTTTCCCACGAGATCACAAAATATAGCCGAAAAGCCGAGCAAGTAACAGACTTTTTCGATACCTGGTTATCCCTCTTATCTCCGCCTTTACTTGTGATTATTAGTTTCTTGTTACGAGTAGGATAAGTAAGAACAAAAAAAATCATAGTATTTCTCGAATGAAAATTGGAATAGTCTTCAGTTAACTGAGAGTAACTCTAAAGAATTTCGATTTGAGGATAATGCGATGAGAATGCTGACATTTAATTATTGTGTTATGGGTTGCGCCACTGGAATAAAATATGCCTTATTGGAGCGGTTTTCCGGCCATATTGTTCGATTTCATGAAGGAATTATTGCATATGTATCTAACTTTTTGAAAATCTAATGAAACAACGAAGTTTTTCCCTGAATTTGTACAACAAGTTCATAATAATTTTTTCGAGTAAATCTCAATTGTTTCATGAGGAAAACTCAGGTTATCTAATTTTTTAGTAAATACTTTTTCGCATGAAATGATATCCATCTTTTCAGCTTTAAAAAAATATATCATTGAATATTTAGAGTCAAGTAATTTTTACAAAATTAATTATTTTCGATAACAAAGCAGGAAATTTCCAAAAAGTTTTAAAATCCCCATATCTTCGTAACCATAGTTTTTACGACCATGGTTCACTCGACTCAATTCGCTTCAAATGTCGTCTAGTATATCCCCTTTGAAGGATCACGTCGAATTAGCAAACACCCTGTATATTTTTATTTCATAGATATTTTTCAGAGTTTGGTATAGAAAATAACAAATTGGTTCAAGCCCTGTGGACAGAAGCTTTGGCGCTCTTGTTCAAACTTTAACAAATCATATTTACAAGATTATTAGTCTCTTGGAATAATATAGATGGATTATTACGATAGACCTACATCATAAAAGAAATTCAATTCAAACAGACCGATTCTCCCCAATAACGAACTTATCCGAGATATTAATTCCTCAAATCTACTCTGAAAATTATATTATATCAATTAAAACATAGAAAATATACCAGTTTTGTTTTTACTGGAGATATCCTGAACCCAATTTGATTATGTATCTTACCAAAGAATATATTTCCATCATCATATGGATTATCCACGGGCATTATATTATAACCTCAAAAGTATAATATCATATCATGCTCATAATTCTACGATAGGTGAGGTTATTTCATTGGTCATTTTGCAGTCAATCATACTTTGTTTTCTAGAACACGAAGTGTATTTTATATCAAGAATAACGAACGAGAAATAATTTTGGCATTTATCTCTCATAGGAAAATAGGATGACATGTAAGAACACAGATCATATAATAATTCATAGATAGATTAATTAAGTAGGTACAGCATTCTGTGAAAACATAGAAGTACGATTCATTAAAGAATTTTCGAAAATTATATCTCCGAAAGTATTAGCTTGTTAAAGTTTAAAATGATATCAATGAATTTCTATGGTGAAACTGCATCTTAAAAAAATTGAATTTGAAATTTGTGAAGTAAAAGAAATTCTTTTTTCATTACTCCGAAACCATTTTGCCCAATAACGAACTTCGCCGAGATATTTATCTCCCAAACCTACTATGAAAATTTCATCTGCCTAGCTCATTCTGTTCGAGAGTTATTGTAGAAACAAAATTTTAAAATAATCAAATTTTTTTTTACACTTTACGGCAACCCGATCAATACAAAACTTGGCATGCATATAAAAGGGACTATTCTACAATTGGGTGCCAAATTTCAGACAGAACAAGTCATCGCTTTCGGAAATATTCATAAAAAATGTTTTTACTAAAAACGGCCATAACTCCAAAACCGCTTGATGGATTTCGCCCGAACTTGTCCGAGATATTTACGCTCCAAACCTACCCTGTAAATTACAGACATTTGGGCAAATTGGTAAGCACTCTGTTCCGAGGAGCAAGAGCGCCAAAAAGTACATTGACGAATTTTCCTACAATACTGCATTATTCAAAAGCCATAAATCAAAACTGCATTAAAGAGATTCTATGTGAACAACACTAGGACTGAAATATTTCGATGTTCTCTGTATAACAGACTAGCAAACTGGTCGGAATCGCAGAGATTTCATTATGTTGAGAACGGAATGCAGCCCATAATTGATAGATTGATAAAATTGTCGCTACCTGTACACCAGTATTATCTGAAGCGCAGATTGATTGAAATGGATCCCTGATGTTCAATACTCTAAAAACTCGCGAATAGCGATTCCTTAATGGCTTCATACGATTGGAAACACGAGGAAAGTGGTAAAAAAATTTTATATGCTGGTATATATATCGTTCGGTACTCTTCAGTCGCTTTAAGTGCTCATATTTAACGAGTTATCTTGCTGCCGAATGAAATGGAATATCTACCGGGATGATGGTTTAATAAGTGTATGAAAAGTGCAGGATTTATTGTAATTAAACTGTTCTGGTTTATCATTTTTATTTTTGCGTATATTTACGACATTAAAATATCCCCATCTGTTTCAGTGAAATAGAGTTCACCAATTTTGAAAGATAAGAATTATAAATACTATACAGTATTTTCAAGAGTGATGATAAATCATCAAAATACACAATTTCACAAAAAATCGTCTGAGAATTGCATATCTAATAATAAGAGTATTCGAAATCTGTAGTTGATATTATTTCAATAATCAAATGAATAGGTATCTGGATTCGATTCTTGGTTTTACCGATCGTGATTCCCATCTTAAGAGTGCTATATCATCATGATATCAGTTATCTAGTGAGATCCAAACCTTCATTATTCACGTTTTTGGCACTCTTGTTCCTCGAAACAGAGTGTTTACCAATTTGCCCAAATGTTTGTAATTTTCCAATTTTTGGCTGGAAATGGTCTCAAACGTTTTTATTCAACTCACTGATCAAGAAACCATGTTCAAAATCGATTCTGTCCGGCCGTCCGTCCATTAAGTGGTTAGGTGTAGTAGGCTTTTTCGAAAAATCTTTTTTCTTTTTTTTGCATTTGCTTAAAGCATGATATCTCAGAAATATTCTCTGAAAATTTGAAGTAAATCCGATAAATACATTTTGAGTAATTCTATAAGAAGCAACTGGCTCTCGGGCGCTCTGGGCTAGAGCAGTTAGCTAACAGCAGGTAGCTAGCAGCTTACGTGCTAACGACAACACTCCAGAAGGTAGAATGATACGCAGACAACATCAAATAGATATTTTAGAGGCTGCCACAACGGCCGAAGAACTATTATATGGCTCAAGAATAGATTACTCTGTAAGTAATTGAATAATACGTAAATTGAGTGTAAAACTTCAAATGCGTTTTTCTCAAAACTACGTTCTTTGAACTGGTGACCACTGTAGCTTGAAAATCGCTTGGTAGATTCTAATGAAATTCATAAAGCTTTTCGAAAACATGAGAGACTCGTGCCTGATCGGAGGATTTTCTTTTAGTTTCGAATTTTTTAAACAATTAACTGTTGGTATTTTCCTGAAAATATGGAAAATATTTTCCTGAGGCTGCCATTTCGTTAATTAAAAAAAAAAAACTTCGATCAGGCACAAGATTATCTATTAATAAAACAATTTTTTTTGTCCGATTGATTTTTTTTTAATCTTCAAGGATAAGTGATGGTCAACGGTCGGAGCTGGATCAACACAAACAGCCGTTACTTTCAAAATTATTAATATATTTTTCTGATTTTCTGTCAAAAAAAGTCGAAACCCTATTTGATGATACTATGTTTTTACTTTTATGAAATAAAATAATTTACTGTCAAACAAAAGTCATTTAAAATTGTCATGTCTTGACGCTTCTGACTACATATAACCCCTTAATACTTTCGAACGAAATGAGGTAGACAGTTAAAATGTTCAGAGAAGGTTTGGAAGATAAATATCTCGGTTCAGTTCGATATTAGGCAAAATCGGCCTAGTGGTTTCGGTAACTAAAAAATTTTTGCTTTAATTACAAATTTCATATTCAGTTTTGTTTAAGTTGTAGTTTCAATATAAGAATCCATTAATATGATTTTCAACTCTTACATATTAATTCTTTCGGAGATATGATTTTTCAATATTTCAAGAATTATTTGTAATTTTATGATTTTATTGAATGCTCCAATTATAATTTGCTGATGTATGTAAATCCAACATATGAGGTGAAACATAGACCTACGTTTTGAATTTAATTTTTGGTGCTTTTGTCCCTCGGTACAGAATGTTTATCAATTTGTTTTCACTAGATATAGATAATCCATACTCCTCGATTGAATTATATACCTCCCACCATATTTTTCTCATATTCCCCGAAACTGTACAATAAATTGCGGCAGAAATTTTTCGGTTCGCATATTGGTTTTTTCATTTGCTCTACTTAATTTTTTTTTTCAAAATTTTCACATGGTTGAAAGCTTGGAGAATCATCACAGGTCAACTCTATCTTGTAACTCTTAGAGACCTATGAATTCGGCTTCAAATGTTTGCAAGAAAATCCCCTGCTGGCCGAATTTATTTTCGATGTTTACATTTTACCTTTTGCAGAACATTATTTGTGAAAGTTTCAGTAGGAGTATATTTTTGCTGCAGATTCCATAGGTTTATCACTTCAAAAAATATTAAACCCATAGAATCAGAGATTATAATAATACGAAGCAGACGCATGCCAAATTTCTGTGAATTCCTTTTCACTTTCTTCGCAAATCCTTAAGCCGTCTTGCCAACAGGTTAAACGAAACAAATACATATATATCCCATTTGATCGTACCCTGAAGTATAGAAACTCAGATGTGGAAGCGCGCCACATGATCATAAGTCTTTAAGCCATGTGCACCAGCATGTAAGTAGGTGGGCGATCTAATCTTGTGTTATTCTTAGATATCGCAACTTCGAACATCACTTTAAATGTTAATTTTCGACTATTTCTGCATTTTCAGCGCATTAGGAGCGCAACCAATGGAAGTTACTACCTTAATTGATATTTATTGATAAGTACGATATATAAATCGATCCAGTTCAACCTGAAATTGGTTTATTTATAGATGCTTATTGAACAATTGAAGATAAATAGATTATCTGGAAAACATTTTATCCTATTCTATATTATACTTAATTTGGATTTGGTCTGTTATTTCCAAAAAATATTATATTATTTTATGAGGAGGAGAAGGGCTACCTCTCATGCCGTTTATAGAAGGCGAGCTATGAAAAGTCACTTCTCCTCCAAATCAAATACGACATTTTTATTCAAACGTTTCGAAATTGTATATTGAATAAGTTTTAATCTTAATATGCAGCTCTTGCTTCGATTTATATTTACAATCAATATAATGGTGCGATTTATGAAAAATGTAATTAATTATACGGTTGTTAAGCAAACCATAATTTTGACAGATATAAATGGAGGCTTTATCTAGTTAAGCTGACTGACGGAAACAATGTCGTGTGCATTCATGTGTATTAGGTAAATTTTAAAAATTTGTTACAATTCTCGGAATTTTGCCAAAGCTGATGTTTTCTCACTACTTGCGTACAACTTTCCCTTTTTGAATATTCAAAGAAAAAGCGGCAACTTTCAAAATTTTCTGTACGACATGTAACATATTTTCTTTGAAGTTCCATATGAGTTTCGTTTATTACAAATGATCTTGGCTTGAACGTTCTGTTATTGGGTATTTGGATCAAATGGTTAGGACCAAAATCTTCAACATCATTCAAATTCAGTTTATATAATTCATTATGGCGACATGCTCCAGCAACACCAAATACTAAAGGCCACCTAAAAAATAAACCCTACATAATATATATCTAGGTAACTATAAAATTGCTAGTTGCTAAACGAAATTTATTCATTAAGTATATTGTGTGATCGGGAACTTGCGTAATAAATGCCTTGATTTGTTCATCAGACAAAATTTTTTATTTTTTCGGTTAATATTCATCATTCCTGGATTTCAAAAAAGCACGTAATTTAGAATATTCTGAAATATCTTTTTTTGTACTGAGTGTAGCTACTCAAAATGCGACCAAAATAATGTGGAAGCATCATGTTGATGAAAAAATGTTCATTCTTAAATAATTCTCACATACTAACTCTTTTAAGTTTCCAAAAAATGTCCTTATCTGCAAGGTTGTCAGATAGCGACTTTTCTCTGAGATATTGAGTTAATCTTAAAATTTCGCATAAACCATAGAGTCAGTATTCTGTACCTACATACCAAATTTTGAGTCCATCGGATCTGTAGTTTTGGAATATCAGGTATGGAAAAATTATTTTTTTGATCATCTGCAATGCCATTTCTTGCATCTAATTCAAATGTGGCTGCAAATAAAAAATAGCCGGCTGGTAGAATATCTAGTTTTACATAGAATTTCTCTAAATTATACTCCCATGTTAATCCAGTTTGTCTGCTCGTACATAGAATGATTTAAAAGTTCGTTTCATGCACAGAGCTCAGAGATAACAGCTTTATCATTGTTTGTTCCATAATTGAAGGCTGTTCGAACCAATGAGATATATTGTTGGAAATATGAGGCAATAAGGAGGCCGTAAGTCAGAGCGATGTCGTTGGCATACGTTGGGCAACAATCTAAATGGTTCAAGAACATTGTGGAACACTGTCCTTCACGCTTACCTGCTTCACTACGGGATCAGATGGTCATACGGTAGATGCAAAAAGTCCGCAGTTTCGAACAGATATTAAATTTTGTAGTATATTTCAGGTTAACTGTCCATGGGATTATAATGTTATTTACTTTAATGTAAAGAGATGGAATATACTCAAATTAGGAAATGAAAACTCATGCAAATATGACGTATAGAAAACCCAGAAACCGCTATAGGATTTACTGAGCTGAAGGAAAAGCCGAGTATCCTAGCTTCGACCAAGTTCTCATGAAAGTAGAATCTTTTGAAAATTCATGCGACTTTTTTCAATTTATTGGTGTACATAACTTTCAAACGATAAAACTTGCGTGTCTAAAGCAATATCTGAATCCTGTTCAGTTTAAATCACTTATCTAGTAACCGTTAAAAACCTGCCATGTGTTGCATCACTGACAGAAATATAAAGACATCCTGCTGAACTCTTGAAAAGTATATGGTTATGATTCAATTGGAATTATAAACATTCAACTTTTTAGGCATCCACACTAACATGAAACGTTGCAATAAATTCTGAATAACTGCTATGCACGACAGTCTTGTGAGTCGAAGGGTTAAATGACATGCATCTCAACACTCAGTTAAGGCAGATTGCCACAGCAATAATTCCATGTAACTCCGGTAATCAATGAACTTATTAGTGCGGCTATTGGAAGATTTCTGTGTGGATATAAAGAATGGTTCACGATCTAGTAACTCTCTCATTTACGCTTAAAGAACCTTGGAAATACTGGTTGGGACGAAGATCTGCACCTGAACTCAGCAGGGGCAGGCTATCTAGAGGTATATCGCAGATTTTCCTGGTTTTTAAACTTCGATCTTGTAGTCGTTATATTTCATGTAATGAAGGAATTACAGGAAGGCAAATTCAGCTAGCATGAACTGGAATATTCAATCTTTAGTCAGAAGGTACACAATATGAAGAAAGTTGTGGGGAACATCACGTTATCATTTTGCGCAAATGTCTGTAATTTTCGATTTTTTTGCCGAAAATGCTCTCAAACGATGGGGTTCGACTCACTGATGAAGAATTCGACATATGATTCTGTCCGGCCGTCCGTTGCCACGATAACTTGAGAACGGAAAAAGATAGCAACTTGGAATTTTTAGAGTAGGTGGCGTGTCCAGATACGACGGACAAGTTCACTAATGGGCATGATCAGTCCAACGGTTTCCGAGTGATAACTTTGGCATCAACCAATACAGATCCGAGCAGGTTGAAACTTGGTAGCTATTTGCAGAATACTGTCAGAAATACGATTGAGAAATTTTGTGAGAATCTTAACGCTAGAAAATAAAACAAAATTTATAAAAAATATTATTTATGTCACGATATCTTGAGAACGGAAAGAGATAGCGACTTGCAATTTCTAGGTAGGTTGAGCATCTGAATGCGATATTTGAGTTTGTTAATAGGCATAATCTGCTAAACGATTCTGGAGTTATACCCATCTGAAATGTTGTTGTTATTTACTCAATAACTCGAAAAATACAAAACCGATCCAATTCGACCATGGTTACCAGTTGTAGAATGCCAACGCGAAAATTCTTACGAAATTTCGTCACGAGCGTATCTCTAGAAAATTTTCAAAAAATCGTTGAAAGAAATTCTATATATACAGGGTAAGTCTTTGACCACTGCATTAATTTCAACCAAAGATTCCTCTCATCAAATGAAACACTTTTTTCATTCAACATTTTTCCAAATTCAGCTCAGGTAAAAAGATACAGGCTGTTGAAATTTTAAAAAATGTTAAACTATGATACATATTTTCCAATTATCAGTTATTTTCTACTACTACTGGTTTTCTAGTTATGGACTCGTGGATTCATAAAACTACACGAAATTAGCATAAAGAAAGCATACAAAGTTTTTCTTGAGTCATTTCAAGAATATTCCATCGATTTAGAACACTATATTATTCTTCATCATTTCTCCTTAAACGCACCGTTTTCGAGATATTCTTCATTGAATGTTTTAAAATGGAAAACTCCAGAAATTTCACTACTTTTATGGACCCGTCCCTGAGCGTTGGAATCCCGAATCAAGCTGTAAACCACGGTACCATTATTCTCGTCCGCCAACAATGTCATAGATAATTTATATGCGGGAGTGTATTAGCACATTGTGAAATCTTTAAACGCTTGTAACTTTTTACCTGAGCCGAATCTGGAAAAATGGTAAATGAAAAAAGTGTTTCATTTGATGAGAGGAATCTTCGGTTAAAATTAATGCAGTGGTCAAAGAATCACCCTGTATATCAGAAACTATTCGTCCGACATCGCTGAAATTTTGCGAGAGTCTTCAAAACCTAACTGTACTCAAAGTTCGAAGTATGAACATGATCGGATATTGTTGGAGGCCCGAGCAGCCTTGTTTGAGTTTAGTAGCTGGATGGGTGACCATTGCATTGATAACTTTCGAAAAAAGAAAGGGACTTGAAATTTTTAGGGTAGGTTGCGCATCCGAATGAATGGGTTACGTTCGTTGTTGGGTGTAATCGGTCCAACGGTTTCAGAGATATACCCAACTGAAATATTATATCCTCGATAACTCACAAAATATAGACTTGATCGAATTGAGGCTTGCTATTTGATTGTAGAATATCGACATAAAGACGTGTGTGGAATATTGTGAGAATCGTACAACTATAAAATTCTAAAAAAATTATGAAAAAATATTATGTATTTCAAGATAACTTGAGAACGAAAAGAGATGGTGATTTTCAATTTTCAGGGTAGGTTGCGCATCCGTGTGAGACATTTAAGTTCACTGATTGTCTAAATTGGCCATATGGTTTTGGAGTTATACTCATCTGAAATTTTGCTTTTATTTCCTCTATAACTCAAGATATACCAATCTGACCAAATTAAAACTCGGTGATTACTTGTAGAATGCCAACCCACTAGTTTTTCGCGGAATTTAGTGAATATCGTATCCTGGATTACTTGAGGCATAAGTTTTTTCGTATTTGAATTTCAATACATTAATGAAATAATTAAAAATTATTTGATCATAGATTTTCTCGTTATTCAAGTATGTCATTAAAATGGTATAAAATGTATTCATATATTATGAAAGCTGAGAAAACGGTATATATAGTATAGATTCTACATTCTATAAAGAGTGTCCAATAGAGGTGAGTGAACAATAGAACATGAGCGTAAAAGCTTATAACTTCACGTCAGTGCTTGAACTAATTTTTTTTCAAATGGTGTTTTCTTCGTTAGATTTGCACCTCCTTGTTTTGCTGCTAATAAGCCTATAGGCTTGTTAGCATCTATTTATCAATAATATCTACCCGAGGCTAGGAAAGAAATTTTCTAGTCAAGGTAATCGCTACCATTCACTATTGGGTCAAAAATTAACAGTGCTGTGCCTAAGGTGGCGTAAGCATACAGTAACAAAACCTACACAGAACACAAGTGATTCTCCTTTCTTGCTCAAGTTCTCGAGAGCTTATGAGGGGCAAGACCTAGGAGGATCAGTATAATAATAATAATTAAACTAATTCGATCCTATGCTCGAGTTTCAAAAATCTGTTATATCTAATATAGCAGGATAGATAGAATCAAACTTTCCATTTCACTGACTCCATATTGAAGAATAGTCAATATTCCAATAGAGTGAGCCATATAAGTCAATGTATCTTGCGGAAGGAACCATCTGGAAGTATCGAGTATCGTATTACCATGTCACAGAATTATTCCAGATGTCAGTTGAGTTCCATGTAACATAAAATAATGGTGTAGATATTTCATAATCAGCTATTGAAGTAGATGAGGTATTTGATAAAGGAACAATCCTACAAACTCATTTCATATTCTGCCATATCAGATCGACCATACCTGGTTGTTCATATACCTCATACCTTCTAATCTGAATTCTAGTTCTGAATTTACACCACTTTCCACATTTTTCGAACTGCAATATTGAAGTTGAGCTGTATAATATATGACTTAATTTTACCTTCACGATTATATGCCGCCTACACATTTCGTAATATATTTAGTTTATTGGTGTGGAGTATAAAATAAATGAAATAGTTTCAAACGTTGGGAACTGTCGTAAGAGTTGCAAAATTCTTCCCTGACATTCATATTTTCAGTCAGTTTGCGGTTTAATTGATAGGATTATTATGGATATTTGTAAATTCTTGTAGTGCGGTAAAAATCAGTTCTCTAGATTGTTAGATACCCAGTGGTGATTAACAGATTTGGGTTAAGGAAGCTTTTTTGTCGAAAAAGCGTGTGACGCAGTTGAAAGTGGTTTCCAGTTGGTTATGTTGATTTTGTTTAAGCATAGATCTAATTGGTATAGTAACACAAATAAATAGTCTTGCATAACTTCAAATATGGTAGCAGAAGATATTTTTTTTTAATTTGTCAGATAATTCATTTATTAGAAAACGATTCGAGGTAGAATTGAAAGAATCATTTTCGATGAAATTGAATAATAAAATAAAAAGGAAAAGTTCTTCGATATGTTTTCTCATCAAAATAAACCACTCCCTCCATTATGCAGTGTTGAAAATCCAAATGGAATGAATTCATTATCTTGGATACTGTGCATATTTATAGAAAATCCCGAAACATGTCAAATTTAAATTTCAAATTGTCATTCTTCTTCGTAAAAATACGACTTCTACCTTCAACCCCCTTCGAAAGACAGATACAACCATAATTTTTCAAATAGGAAGTATGGACTTCTGATACATCGTTTAAAAGGCCTCATCATTATCTATTCAGATATTCTATCACTTTCGTGTTTATTGCAAGGATCAAATTAGAAAAAAAAAATAATAAAGTGACGAAATTTAGTACAATATAAAAAACTAAAATGAAGCTAAAAATGTATGTTAATGAAAGATGTTCAAAGTGAATGCCAACAAGAAAGCCTTGGTAAAATCCTAACCTCAAATACAAATTTCTTCCAACATTATCTATTCAACATCTCAGGAGTAATCATTTTTCTTGGATCACATCTTGACCTTTCAAACCAGTATCACAAGCCCATACTTCCAATTTGAAAAATTGGGGGTACCTGTCTTTCGAAGGGGGTTGAAGGTAGGGTTCGCAATTTTTCGAAGGATAATGACAATTTAGAATTTAAATTTGACGTGTAAGAGCTAAATATGCTGTTGAAGTTAAATTTATGTGAATTGGAATGCTTTTTGGTTTTAATTCAATATTTTGCACGCATGTTTTGAGGAACCGCGTACTATCATTTGGCCCAAATGTCTTTAATTTTCGAAAATTTTGCTGAAAATAGTCTCAAACGATTAGGTTCGACTCATTGATCATGAATTCGAGGTCAAAGGTTATCTGTCTACGATAACTTTCGATTCGAAAGAGATAACAACTTAAAATTTGTTCAGGGTAGATTGAGCGTCCGAGTACGACAGTTAAGTTAATTAATTCGGCCTAATGGTTTCCAAATACCTACTTATTTTGTTTTTCAACAATACAGATCCAATCGAATTGAAATTTGGTAACTAGTTGTAGAATATCGACACAAAGACGTACGTAAAATTTCGTCAAGATCGTATTACTGAAAAAATTTTAAATAATCATTAAAAAATATGATGTATCTCACGATCACTTGAGAGCGAAAAGAGATAAGGGCCTGTAATTACCAGGGTAGTTTGTACTTCCAAATGAAATATTTGAGTTCGTTAATAGGTATAATCGGCTAAAGGGTTTCGGAGTTATACCCATCTTCAATTTTGTTGTTATTTCCTCAATAACTCAAAATTATAAAAATTCCATCCAATTAAAACTTGGTAATTGCTTGTAAAATGCCAACGCGCTAATTTTCTAAAATTTCGGATTTTTGAAAATCGTGAATATCATATCACTAGTAAAAATATTTTCTTATGAAATGTTATATTTTGGAAACTATTCCTCATAGAATCCGCTGAAATTCCGCACATACCTTCAAGCCACCATTTTACTATCTAGTACCGAATTTCATATAGATCAATTTCGTATGTGGTATGAATGAACAATGGAACATGCGCGCAAAAGCTCCTGACTTCACGTCAGTACTTTTTAAGAATGTTTGTGCTAGGTACAGGTAATAGAGCATTGCTATGAATATTTCTAGATCCAGCAAATATTTTGCGAATTTAATTCCTTTCGGAATATGTTGCCTTATATATGCAGAATCTATTAGGTACCTCAAAACTGCAACAGGAGGAAGATCTCGGAGGTCGGTCGCACGGTGGCCGAACATAATTTTTATTAAATATCTGTAAATTCGTACCTCAAGTCCAAACTCAGATATTCGATGTATCATATTATTATCCATATTATTATCCAAAGAGATCCGAGGTTTTTCGCCTAACGCACTGTTGGGATCTCCAATCAGAACCAGGGTACAAGCATATTTAATCCGAGGGGGAAACCGCTGACAAAAATTTGTACACCTTAATTCCAACTCAACCGGAATTTCATGGGAATTCCATAGGAATTCATTAGGAATTATTTTGAAATTCTATTGGAATTCTATATTCTTGTACACAAGAATTCCTAGCGGTTTATCCTTCGATTAAAACCAACTATTTGGAGCTGTATACAGGATTGTCCGATAGGCGTCACACTCTAAAATCAATATGAATTCTTAATAATTCAATAGGAATCCTGCGGAATTCCATGGAATTCAATAGGAATTCCACAGAATTCAATAGGAATTCCAGGAATTCAATAGGAATTCCAGGAATTCAATAGGAATTCCTCGGAATTCAATAGGAAGTCTACTTTCTTGTACACCAGAATTCCTTGCGGTTTACCCCTCGATTTAATCATTTTGTACTTTAATTTTATACCGAGTATATTGATGTAAAATTCTCCGATGCAATTAACATAGTTATTATGATAAAACGAATAAACAGAATTAGACGCTAATTCAAAACAACATCTACGTTGGCAATTAACTTTTTAGTTCAAAGTTAATGAGGACTGAATCAAAAACAATAGAACCCCAATCAAATGGCCACTTTGTATCACCAACCATACTTGTAGGATAGTGAGTGAGTCGTCGAGTGCGAATATTAATTAATTCAATTCGAGACTCCCTTACCGATTGTTTAACGGTAACTGCAACGATAAAAGCTTCTATGCTCTTCCTGCTGGCTGCTCTGTGTGGGTGTGACGTCACCTTACATTCTCTGCTGCTATTAATAATAATCGCTTGGATTCAATTCTAACAGGAAATTGCCAATTATGAAAACAAATGTAAGAGCGCCGTTGATGGTGTTTCGATGCTGAGTATCGGGGTAAAAAAATTAAAAATCATAATGTCAGATTGTAATTACATAGATTCCGACCCAAATAGCTGTAACAAATGAAGAATGCTGGAACACACTTCTTCAGTCGGCTTCATTGGATTTTAATTAAGGTTTTATCTATTCTTCCTATTATTATTGATATGCGAGCGTGTTCTTTTTATTGGTTTCGAAGTAAGTTGATGCAAAGTAGTATCTCCTTCAGTGCACAGTTTATTTCAGAAAATTATGCTCTTCTTTACAGGAAATTAAACTCATCGCATTAAATCATTACATCAAAATTCTTTCATAATGTATAAAAATTTCAGAAAAACCATTTTCAGAAGCTAAAAAATTAAATTAATTTTTTAATTTTCCCCACTTCCTCACAAAGGTGTGTTCTTCAGGAATAACTTGGTGGTTGTATCGTTTTATGATTGTATGGATATTGTGGTTGCCGCTCCTTCGTGCTCGACTATTTCCATGATTTCTTCCCCATTTTTTGTCAATTCAAAGCGTTCTCACATAGTCTTCGCGGCATTTCTGATGTTCTATATCTTGTATTTTGATGCAATTGAACTAATAATAGAATTTATAGACGCGATTTCAGAAGTATAGATTTTAAATATTTTACACATTGATCGATATAGCACTGCAAAATCGAGAAAAATTCTCTCGAAATTTCATTTCATCATTATACATCCATCAGATATTAACAGATAAACACTATACGCACGACATTTTGTTGAGGACTTACTCATTCATTTCATGGTTCTGGAGATGTGTACTCATGTAGGTCAAATTATATACTGCGCAAAAATTTGGGGTATATACAATTTTTTTTTTATATTCAATGATTTTTAATAGACTATATTTGAGTGGAAAATGCTCATAGCAGGTATTGAAATGAAATTGGTTCAAGCCCTGTGGACAGGAGCTTTCTGGCGCTCTCTTGTTCAAACAGACAAATTATATCTCCGAAAGAATTGGTTTCTCAGAGTTGAGAATTATATCAATGTATTCTTATGATAGAACTGCATCATAAAGGAAATTCAATTCAAATAATAGCATATTTATCAAGATTAAATGAGCAATCTGAGAATGAGAACTGCACCATGGAAGAAATCAAATTAAAATAGCTGTAATGAATTTGACTCTCTCTTATAGAACAGGATGACATGTACGAGTATGAACATAGATCATAAAATAAATCATAGATAGAATAATTATAGCATTCTGTGAAAACATAGAAGTACGATTCATTATTGAAATTTCTAAAAATCATATCTCCGAAAGTATTAGCTTGTTAGAGTTGAAAATGATATCAATGGATTTTTATGATGAAACTGCATCTTAAAAAAAATTACTATGAAATTTGTGAGTTAAAAAAAAATGTTTTCGTTACTCCGAAACCATCTGGCCTATTTTGCCCAATAGCGAACTTACCCTTGATATTCATCTCCCTAAAATACTCTGAAAATTTCAACTGCCTAGCTCATTCCGTTCGAGAGTTATTGTAGAAACAAAATTTAGAAATTTTCAAAATTTTTTTTTACACTTTACGGTAACTCGTTTTATACAAAACTCCACATGCGTCTAAAGATCATGATTCTACAAGTTAATGCTAAATTTCAGATACATCGAGTGATCGGTTTCGGAAATATTCATAAAAATTGTTTTAACTAAAAACGGCCATAACTCCGAAACCGCTTAATGGATTTCGCCCGAACTCGTCCAAGATATTTACGCTCCAAACCTACCCTGCAAATTTCAATCCTGTTATTAAGTTTTGGCGATTTTCTGTAGGATGGTGCGATACGAAGATATCCGATTTTATTAATTAAGGTATAACAGATTCAGAACAGTGAAAAAAGTTGTAACAAAGGCATATTTCAATTGTTGAAAACATAACCAATCAGTAAAGAGGAACTGATCTGAAATTCAACAGAGTTATTAAGGATACTTTGAGGTAAAAAAGATCTCGAAACCATAAGCTGTCCGATCAAAATTAGTAATGTTTCGGTCAATTTCCAAAACAAAAGGAAAAAGTTACCTTTTTTCGATACTTTTCAATTCATTTGATGTTGGAAGAATTTCTGTAACTGGCCATAAATTGGCTGTATAACCATTGGATATCTCCGTGAGTAATCGGCGTAGGAGAAATCGTCCGACATCAAATTAAAGCTGGATAAACAGTTTATCAGCTGCATATGGTAGTTTAGTTGGGAAACATTTTCCAAAGCCCAGAGACAATAAAAATTTGATAAAATTTTTTCGATTTTTCCAGAGCTTCGAAAAATATTTTGCCAATAGATTTGAAAACTAGAATTTTTAAGCTCTAAAAAGCTTTTATTCGCTCCTTGCTACGATCAATTTTACTGAAATACAGCTCATCAAAAAACATCAAAAAGGTTATTTGATATGGCAGATTGGTGTATATTGTATATTTAATGAACAATTGCGCCAACGTGAAAACCATTTTTATAATTCTTGCGTACTATCATTTTCAATTTTTTTGGTGAAAATGGTTTCAAATTATTAGGTTCGACTTACTGATAAAGAATACGAGATCAAATTCGATTCTGTTCGGCTGGCTGGCCGTTCGTTGGCACGATAACTATCGAACCGAAAGAGATAGCACGAGCGTATCAGTTCGTGTATGCTGAATATTATTTTTTGTCCATTGAAGTGTGCGCGATTCTATAAAAATTGACAAAATCGGGATAAGTGGTTCGATAAAGTAACTCTGTAAAAAGGAGTTATAACCACAAGAAATGCATAAGTTCGCTATGTTCCTTCTTACCAGGTAATCAAGAACTGGAAACGAAATTTCAAACCGGTAAGAGCGTGAATAGTAATAATAATAATCATGCAGGGGACTGTGTTGGAAAATAAATTCATTAATTTCATTCTTCTCGTGTGTTTGCTTCTATATATTAGGGAAAACAATTCGTGAACTATCCCCGTATAGAGACATAAGACGTCAAACACGTTGGTCTTTCTAGAACATCAAGTGGTTTTATCGATGATATCGTTTATCGTTTTATTTACCCAATCAGTTCGGAAACTGTGTCCCCATTTCGGGGATTTAACGGGTATATCATAATTTATGGTGAAATAAACCCATTTAATAACCATTGATAACTCCTCAGAATTCTCAATTCGCTAAAATCGCTTACAATCACTATGTCATATCAACTAATCGAGTTCCGATTCGTTTAGGCATCGCCATTTTGCCCGCCACCGATAGTCGACCAATTGAGAAATCAATTCAGCACCAACGAAAGAAACAAATGAGTCTGGTGGCGGTTCGTAAATAATTTGCATGTCAACATTTATAAGTAAACACCTTGTCCGCAATGCCATTACATGTGTCCACTCCGCGATCCGAGTCCGGCGTTGTAAATTCTCAGCTGCGAACGATGCCTGCCCGCGATGTCGGTCTGTCCAGTTTGTTCTGTTACGATTGGTCTGTTACGATGGGTAAGGGAGAGTCTTGGAGAATTGCGATAGAAATTTTGCGGTGTATGGAAAAAATGGATATTAGTGGATTTTGGTGTAGATATTTTTGTTGGGGAAACATCTGGTTAGTCGCTTGACCAAACGTTTGGATCTCCATTCAGGAATAACTAATTGTTATCGGGGTGACGATTTACTGGGTATAATCAGGGTTAAAGCTTTATTGGAAAGATACATCTGGCCAAAATCAACTACTCCACAAAAATCGCCATCTTGAAAGTTTGAGGATATCAAAAATATTTATGAATTTACCATGGTACATTCAAATTAAGAGAGTCCAAAACAGGAGAATGGACAATAAAATATGCCATGGTAAATTCTATTAAGAGTTTCCAATACAGAAGAACTGACAATAGAACATACGCGCAAAAGCTGCTGACTTCACGCCAGTGCTTGAACCAATTTTTTTTTCGTAATTTTTTAAAAAATTTCTGGGGGTTCGGTTGCCACAAAATTTTACACACGCCTTTATGTCGATATTCTACAACTAGTTACCAAGCTCCAATTCGATCGAGTCTATATTTCTTGAGTTATTGAGGAAATTATATTTCAGGTGGGTATAACTCCGAAACCGATGGACCAATTATGCCCAAACTCTCCCATTGGGATGTGCAACCTACCCTAAAAATTGCAAGTCCCTATCTCCTTTCGTTCGAAAGTTATTTCGGCATCAGTCACCCATCCAGCTACTGAACTCACACAAGTCTGCTCGGATGTCCAACAATATAGATCTGATTATGCCAAACTTGGAACTTGGCAGTAGTCAGGTTTTGAAGGCTCTCGCAAAATTTCAGCGATGTCGGACGAATAGTCTCTGTTATATAAACATCTTTTAAATAATTTTTTTTTTAATTTCTAGTGATACGATCCTCTCAAAATTTCACAAGATTTTTTGCGTTGGCATTCTACAACTGATGACCGGGTGTGAATTGGATCGGTTTTGTATTTTTCGAGTTATTGGGGAAATGAAAACCAAATTTCAGATGTGTATAACTCCAAAACCGTTTGGTTGATTATGCCTGTGAACAAACTCTAATGTTCCATTCATATGCACAACCTAACCTGGAAATTTCAAGTCGCTCTCTCTTTCCGTTCTCAGGTATGGTGACATAAATAATATATTTTTTTTATTTTCTAGTTATACGATTCTCACAAAATGTCACAAACGTCCTCAGTTTTGCATTCGACAACTACTCACCAAGTTTCAATTCGATCGGACTTGTATTGGTTGAAAACAAAATTATTACTCGGAAACCATTGCGCCGATTATGCCCGATTATGCCGATTATGCGATGTTCCCCAGAACATACGCGCAAAAAATACATATCCGATCAAATTCGTACTTGGTAATTTTTTGTAGAAGGCTCACCCACAAATGTATCCAAAATTTCGTGAAGATCTGATTACCAGAAAATCAAATATTTTTTTTCGAAAAAAGGTGAAAATTTTCCATATAAAATTTTATATTTCAGAAATTATCTCTCAGATTCCACAAAAACCTTCAAGCAGCCATTTGAAATTTAAATTCTGCTAGTTGTTTTATTGTTGATGTTGTTTCGTTACAGTTTACATTACAGGCACCATTGTTCAATATATTGTTTATGACAAAAATCTCGTATTTCGTAAGCAAGAAGAATTTTCAAAATAATGATTTTTTTATTTTATAAACTTTTGGTGAAACGGTTAATTTTGATCGGTTTCACATCATAATTGAAAACCTTTGGAAACAACCTGTATATCTTCATTGCGTATACTTCAGGTTAAAGTTCAAGAGAAGAGAATACTCACGGATCTTACTTATAATTTCCTCTATCCTTCTTTAGTAAGTTCATCTGCGAAATCAAAATATTAAAGCACTGCCGTTAAGTCAGTAAGCTTTTGGGAGGTTTTTCACGTTTGAAACCTCAAAACTGTGCTTTCTGGATACGATCAATTCATGTGGCAGTGTTATGTTAATGAATTCAAACATATAAAAATTTTCAAGTTTCCATCTAATCACGTTATATGCGAGGTTGTCAGATGGTATCCTTTCTGAGATATTAATGTTTTCAATTTGTCCAGTGATACACTCTTCACAAAATTCAGTATGTACTATTTAGTCTTCATATAATTAAATTATAATAAATAAAATCATTTTCGAATCGGTGTATCTCCGAAATCATCAGTCGGATCTTGCTCTGAAAATTTTTAGTGTTCTTTCGAAACGTATCGTGCTGGAAGCCTGCCATACGGATGAACAGAATCGAAGTTGACTACGTATTTTTAGAATTCAAAATTTGAATATTACAGACATCAGTATAATAATAATAATATAATAATATAATATAATTTGGAAAACAAATTTGCCAAAGAGTACCTTGGTGCCAGCACGCTAAAACAGAATACTCGATATCCAGCGTAAAATTTTGAAACATCATTCCTGAAACACCAATTATAAGGATATAATAATATACTAAAATTGCAGGTACGTATTTCCATGGAGAGACTTCCGTACTTCACAAAACTTCTCACAACTTCACTGGAACACCATGAAGGAACATATTTTCCACTCGACATGGGCACTTATATATCCACACCTGACTGTTATTTGCTATAAATATTCGCTAAGTGAGGGATTCCATAGGAAAACTAATAATATCGCCGAGACATAGAATTGCGAATGTGATTCTATTGAAAATTTTACATTTCGAAAAGATTTTATGTGGCAACTGGTTGTAGTTATCCACTACATAAATTATAGTGCGGAAATTATAGAAATGGCTCTTTCTAGAGAGAATTATGAAATTATCAAGAGTAAGCAAAAGGATGGAAATTAAATTTAATAATATTACTAATATTTCGTGAATTGAAAATTAGTCGCTCGAAATAACAAATCGATGAAGACTAATTATTCTTATGGCTATATTAAAATCGGATCATACCATCGGATTAACGCTCTACGTTCTCTTTCCTGAAATATATCATAAACATAAGAGAAGCAGTAATGTATTGGAATTCCAGAGAAATCTGACTGATAATTTCTGAAATATAAAATTTTCGAAGAGAAATTTTAATTTTTTACCCTCACAAACTCTTGGACAAAATTGCGATTCAGCATTCTACAAATAAATACCAGGTTTCCATTTGATCGGATATGCACATTTTGAGTTAATGAGGAAATAACAACAAAACTACAGATGGGTATAACTCCGAAAGCGTTTGGACGATTAGTTCCATTAACAAACTCAACAGTCGCAAGTCGCTATCGTCTTTCTTTCAAGAGTTATCGTGGCAATGGACTGGTGACTGGCCGCACATAATCGAATTCGACTTCGAATTCTTCACTATTGAGTCGAACCTACTCGTGGTAGATCATTTTTGACAAAAAAATCGAAAATCACAGACATTTGGGTAAAATGCACGCTGTTCCCTAGAACATGCACGCAAAATTTGCAGAAGCTTCAGCATGGTCATTCATTAAATATCAATGGATTTATCTGTTTCACCCTACTCGTATATACTGGAAAATATAATTACCAGAAATCCTTCATATGAAGGAAAAAAATCCCAAAATGGATATTTTGGCAATGCCTTGTTTGTGCTTGAATTACAGTACAAAATATGAATAAGCACTTCCAATGAGGAACATTTCACGAAAAATTCGATGAGTCTTGAGTTGAAGAGCATTCGCTAATTGATTCCATCATTGTTATACCTAATTACCTGAGAAAGTTCTACTGGAACATTATCATCAATGTGTAAACCCGTAATTTCTCTGTAAGTGATGAACAAGTCGAGTTTATCAGAACATGAAATTTATCATTTCTTACTTTGTTTCATTATTGTTTACCTCCTTGTTTTTTCAGCGTGAAAATTAGTTTTAATCTCTTTGATTTAATGAAGAGATATTATTTGTTACTTTGAGACGCGTCATTTCTGAATGAGAAAGTTCACCATATATTCTAGAAAATTCGGAGGAATAGTACTTGCATAGTATACTGAAATGATTGGTCCCATTTTTAATTGACCTTGTCCAATTATCTGTTATTTTGATTTTTTTGCCAAAAATAGTCCCAATCGATAAGATTCGAATCCGACGTCATAATCGATTCTGTCCTTCCGTTGCCATGATAACTTTCGAACGGAAAGAGATAGCTAGCGAATACGACGGTTAAAGTCGTTAAGGGGCATAATCGCCCAAACGGTTTCTCATATATTCCCACCTGAAAGTTTGTTTTTTTTCCTATATATCTCGAAAAACACAGATCCGATCCAATTCAGAGTGGGTAATTACTTGTATAATGTCGACGCACTTATAGTATTGCGGAATTTTGTGTGGATCGTATGACTAGAAAAAGAAATTGGTTCAAGCACTGACGTGAAGTCAGAAGCTTTTGCGCGTATGTTCTATTGTCCATTCTTCTGTATTGGTCACCCTTAATCGAATTTACCATGGTAAATTCTGTTGTCCATTCTCCTGTATTGGACACTCTTAATTCGAATTTACCATGGTAAATTCGACTTCACGTCAGTGCTTGAACCAATTTTTTTTTTTCGTGATTTTTTTGAAATTTTCTAGGGGTGCGGTTCTTAAAATTTTTATTTTCGTAATTTTTTTCAAATTTTCTTGGGGTACGGTTCTTAAAAAATTTTAAACACGTCTTTATGATGATTTTCTACTACTAGTCACCAAGCTTCAATTCGATCGAATATTTATTTTTTGAGTTATCAAGGAAATAATATTCCAGGTGGGTATAACTCGGAAACCGTTTGACCGATTATGCCCAAAAACGAACTCAACTCTCCCTTTCGGATACGCAACCTACCCTGAAAATTGCAAGTCCCTATCTCCTTTCGTTCGAAAGTTATCGAGGCAACGGTCACCCATCTACTGAACTCACACAAGAATGCTCGAATCTCCAACAATATTCAACCGATCGTGTTAAAACTTGAAACTTGGCAGTAGAGTTAGGTTATGAAGGCTCTTGCAAAAATTTCAGCAATTTCAAACGAATGGTTACTGATATAAAGAATTTTTTTTTCAATTTTCAATGATTTTTTACAAACATTTTTTACAAATACCATCCTCACGAAATTTTGCAAGAATTTTTGCGTTGGCATTCTACTACTAATTACCATGTTTGAATTCAATCGGTTTAGTATTTTTCGAGTTAATGAGGAACAAAAAACAACCAAATTTCAGATGGCTATAACTCTAGAACTGTTTGGCCGATTATGCTCATAAACAAACTGAAATGTCGCGTTTTGGTGCACATCCTAACCTGAAAACTTCAAGCCGCTATCTCTTTCCGTTCTCAAGTTTTCGTGACTAAAAAATATTTGTTAATAATTGTTTTTTAATTTTCTAGCCATACAATTCGCACAAAATTTCACAAACGTGCTTAGGTTCATATTCTACAACTACTCACCAAGTTTCAATTCGATCGAATTTATATTGGTTGAAAACATTAACGAACTTGTCCGTCGTATTAGGATGCGCCACCCACCCTGAAAATTTCAAGTTGCTAGCTCTTTTCGTTCTCAAGTTATCGTGGCAACGGCCGGACGGCCGGCCGGACAGATTCAAATTTGAATTCTTCATTGGGGAGTCGAACTAAATCGTTTGAGGCCATTTTCGTCAAAACTATAACGCGATGTTCCCCAGAACATACGCGCAAAAATTTTGTTCAAAGATTTTTTCACGAGTTAACGCTCCCTTTATTCATACTCAAAATCGTGCAGTATTTCGTGAGGGTATGTGAGGCCAGAGGAAAATGATGAATATGCGCGCAGAAGCTCCTGAGTTCACGTCAGTGCCTTTTAAGAATTTTTTTCAATATACATACTTCTACTATCACGGTTTTCACAATACTTTCGGAAATACAATGAGAATGTTCTAAAATGATGTAAAAATCAACAGAAATCACTATGACTTTCACACATAGGTTTTATATTTACCTATTATTATACTCATTCTTTCCATATTTATTTATTCATTAACTTATTTAAGTTGAGTTAAAACCCCTCAACAATGAATAGCAAAAAAATAAGAGAAAAGTAAGAATAAGGTAAAAAATTTCCTTCGTCCAGAAGAAAATAACTTCTAAAATTAACTGGGAATTATAATATACACGTAAAAAGAAAGGAATAAACTACACTCCATCAGAACCCCAATGTGGTGTGGACCTCCATCCATGTAATGATGAAATATCCATTCTTGAACACATTGACGGAGGACGATTCTACGACGGTGCTTATTTATCACATGAACAAGTTTGTTCATACTTCTACAACTTTTTCTAACAACTAAACGTAGTTAAATGGTTCATTTCTGGATTTTCTCTTCAAAACTCTGAAAAATATCTATAAAATAAAAAAAATATTATTTTGTAAGATGTTTCTGCGTTAGAAACTCAATATATTTGTCAAAAGCAATGTATAGAACAATGTTGCCTAAATAATAATAACGAAACAACATTAACGATAAAACATCTATTCAGTAACGTGTCGGAGAATAGATCAGACTCCATTGTCAGACATCTAGGGAAGTATTGTTAACATTTATTCTCAATATACCTCCTACAGGATCCTTCAGTGATCAGCTAATCGTAGAACGTTGACATTTATTCCAAATTTCAACACCTTGGCTGGGTTTCGAGTAACATTTCATTTATTATCACCCATATTTATTTTCAACCCCAATATTTTTTACTTTTAATGAGCTGAAACTGTAGAAATTCTTATACTCTAATTGGATTCTTGAATGGGGACTTATTTTGGATACTATTATTTTATGTTTAATAGAGAAAATCATGTCTAGTGAATCAACACTCAAGAACAGCAAAAAAAAATTAAGAATCTGTTTTCTTCGGAACAGTTCATCTGCCAGTATCTGATATGATCACTTGTGTCTTGTTATTCTATAATTACTCCATACTTATTACCATACTCTTCGATCTCTGACTCTGATTGATGGTAAGCCAATACAGTAACGTAAAGCACGACAGCCCTCGTGACATTTCCATTCATTTGTTCAATTTACCAAAGTAAGAACCAACAAGCATTTTTCCCGCTTTCAAACGTACCGAAGCAAATATCATAGCACTCTTTCAATGAGATAATGCCTTTTACAGGCAGCAATTTGATGACGAAATGCAACAACGAGCGTGTATTATGTACTATTCAAGATCCTCCACATTCTCTGTTTTCTTCTATTCGACCAGTAAGCACGACTCAAGACATCGATCACTGTGATCTATTCACTTCACCGAAGAATTGGTCATTGCAGGACGGTTACATTTAACTGAATGGCCAATTGAGACATGATGTCTTCGAGATATGTTCATTCACAGGAGTTCAAGGGAATATTTTCATGAATTTTACATAACATTGTAAAGAAATCTGAACACTATAATTTGGGATTGATAAAATTCTGCAATAAAAGTTTATTGAATCCTCAACATTTTGTCCACTGTCGACGCAAATATGGTCTCAAACGATAAAATCAGTTTTGATGGAATAGAAATGGGTCAAATGGTTAGATAATAATTATAACTAGATATATGTATAGATTCAATGGTTTCGTTTTTTGGGTTTTCTCTCCCAAACTTTGAAAAATATCTATAAAATATTTTTTTTAATTCTTTTAATTGCTTGTGCGTCTGAAGCAATATATAGAACATTGTTGCGTAATAATCTGTAACGAAACAACACCAATGCTAAAACAACTTTTCTGTAACGTTGCAGAGCCTAAATCAGTCTCCTTCATCAGGTACAATTTTTATTATTATCAGAACCGGCTCGTACGGCTTGGTTCAGCCCTTCAGGAATGCGACAGATACGATGTTTTGTTCTATTACCCTATTTATTCAATTTTAAGGACATTGCCAATGATTTAAACATACCTGATGACGTTCTTGGGAGCGTTGGCTTGAGTAGGTAATGATATGTAAAATTCTTAGGCTGGTCATATGGACATTTGCAAACTATATGTTCGGCAGTTTCCTTCTCCGACCCACAGATTCTGCATGTTCCGTCTGCAGACTTGCCCATGTGGTTGAATTGGTATTTGTACCGACAGAGCCCTTTCAGCAGTCCCACCATTACCTGAAGCTCAGCTCGTGGCAACTGCATGAGTTTACAGGTATAGGATGGTGAGAAATCCACGAATACTTTTGCCTGTGGAAGTCCTGGAATATTACTCCAAAGAGCTGTTTTGTTATTCAGATCCCATTGTAGTGGTATATTCCAAGCAGCAGATGTTACCCATCGTCTTATCGCAAGTTAATCCTTGAGGTTCCTTTTCAGACACTGTTGAGCAGCTAGTATATCTGCCTGATAGAGGGCCATGTAGCAAGGGCACAGAGATCCTCAGTTTCGGCCTATATACACCAGTACTCTCACCCTTATCTGATTTGGATTCGTCCGTAAACCAAATGGATGACTTTTTGTCCAATCGATTAACGAGGTCCACCGCACCCGGATGGTCTCTTTATTCTCTCATGACCATTGTAAAGAGTGTTTCGAAATCGAATATTGTTGGCATTACATCTGGTGGCTTTGACCGATGGTCAAGCAATCTCATCAATTTTCTAACCAGATACAAGGTAGGAGTTTCCTACCACGATAAATTCTTTATGCATCCAGCAGTAAGACATCTCATCAGACATTAAGTAAAAATCTTAAGAATTATTTTTTGTTGAAGATAAAGTCTGAAATACGCCACAGTCTTGGAAAAAATATAGTTCACTTTGCAAAGAAGTTTTGAAATAAATTTCTAAGTTCTACATGTTTTCTCAACAAATTTAGCCAAATATGATTAATTCTAATTGAGTAATTCGTTTTCTCCGTTCAACAAAACACAAATCGAATACTTAAGTTCCTACTAAGTCCCTTCGTTAGTTAGATATCTCTATATGGAAAAAATCACGTGATAGCTTGAGCGCGATGTCTCGTTGACCATCGGGTGCTTCGATCCACAAACGTCAGAACGCGCTACAATTTACTGGGGTTACTATTGTTAGCTGAGCTCTCCTATTGCAGTATATTATATTGTTGGGAAAAGATGCACATGGTGGAATATTGAAATTCGTGCGAAAGTATTGAAAACTCTCATCATTCTTTGAAAAGGCCCCAATTGCAAACGTGAGATGTTGAAGGATCCAAAGTATTATGGAAAATAACTTCCCTCGCTAGAAAACATGAATAGGAGTGGGATGGTATAGTGCGCCCAGCTTCCTTATGAACCCCGTCCATCGAAAATGCCGTCATTCACGCTTCATCACCCAGTATAGCTATTCTTGTTGATATCCTTTCGACATACATCAACTCGGGTTGAAAGGAAATGAAATGAGTAAATACATTCTTCGATTTCAATGAGAAAGCCGGAATTCTCTATACAGATAAGATAAAAATAATACATCATATTGGTGAAAAAGAAACTTACAAACCATACAAAAACATTACCGTCGACATGTTCAATGATCAGTTTGAGTCCGATTTCTTCGATGCCTCAATAGCTTGCGAATTTGTTGTCAATTATGCCAGCTTTCAACTAGCAGAACTGAACTTCTAATAAAAGAATTATCTATCATACGAATAGGTAGATTTCCTGGAGGTAATTATTCAATCCTCCACTCTCTTCCCCTGCTATAGACTAACATTGCAATGAAGACGTCATCATCCATTGTCACCTGGCCAACAGCGATATTACATAACAGGGGAGGGCAGGGTCGTAGCAGGTCACTAGACTCGCCGCCGGTGCATAGCACCAGCTGATCACGCACACCCGACCGCTCCGCTCGGTGTTCTACTCATTCTTCTCTCTGCATACACCTACAATTCTGGTTCTTTGCACGATCTGCCAGGAATTCAATTGGTAAAGAGTTATGGTTCGGCCGCGTGGAAGGCAAACGGAAAGAATGCCGAGGAATGTGTGTGAGTATGTGTTTCTGTTTGTGGATACATAGGCGGCGCCTGAATAGGTATCTGAGAGTCATAAATCTTTTTCATGTATCACCTTCTATTCATTGGAAGAGGCAAGGTTTGTTACCGAAGCAACCAACACGGCTAATAGTTTCGTACACTGTATGTCTATAGTCTATAGAACCAGGAAGACGTACTCAAGATGATTTGGTGTTATTACTCCTAACCATGCCTTTATCCCAGGTTTGTTACCTATCAAAGTCCTGTCCTAAAAGTTTTACTTCTGAAATGTTACATCATGACGTGAATAGGCTCGGCTTAAGTTTCACAAGGTGTATGTTGACGTATATTGGATTATATCTATATTCCTAGGAAGTAAGAAATCTTACAGTCTCCACCAGTAATATTACCTCCACTGGATATAGATCGCCTCCGTTGGATAAACAATGCTAGTTAAGCTACCCGGATCCGAGGTTATAGAAAAAACTTATATCTGTGCTTAGGGTGCAGGTGCTGAAATAACAAGTTATTAAATACAAAACCATATTGTAGATACAGATATCATTCTGCAAGCAAGAATATTCATACTTGGATAGTTTGGTTCCTTTTCCAAGCCACATTATACTATTTGTAAATAAATTTGTTGCTTCACGTGTTAGAGCAGGCAGTTCTTATATCCAGGTTTTGACAAACTAGTTTTTTCATCTGACCTGCAGGATTAAATCAACTGACAGTGTAGTATCTGCAAGCAATTCTACTTGTTTCTCTATAATGAGGAAATATCCAGTTACATTAGAATTGCTGAATTTAACAGTCCTAGGTTCAACATTGAAAGGTTTTTTTCTGGGTTTTCTCTCCCAAACTCTGAAAAATATCTATAAAATAAAAATTAATTATTTTGTGATTTGCTTCTGCGTAAGAAACACAAGATATTTATCAGAAGCAATCAATTGAACAATGTTGCCTAACAAACAACAACGAAACAACATCAACGAAGAAACAACTATATCGTAACGTTTCGGAGTCTATATCAGACTCCTTCGTCAGACGCTTAATGGAAATCTTCAGAATTATTTTGTTGGTAGTTATTTTGTGAAATTCAAGAATTGTCACGTTGACATTGAATTTCACAAAATAACTATCAACAAAATAACTCTAAAGATTTCCATTAAGCGTCTGACGAAGGAGTCTGATATAGACTCCGAAACGTTACGATATAGTTGTTTCATCGTTGATGTTGTTTCGTTGTTGTTTGTTAGGCAACATTGTTCAATTGATTGCTTCTGACAAATATCTCGTGTTTCTTACGCAGAAGCAAATCACAAAATAATTAATTTTTATTTTATAGATATTTTTCAGAGGTTGGGAGAGAAAACCCAGAAAAAAAACCTTTCAATAATGAGTATACCTCCCACAGTATCCTTTTATGATTACCTAGGTTCAATAGTTTACTTTCCGCCAGTGTGAGAGGAAAACCCTTCAATAGGATAACCCTGTGATGATTCTCACTCTCAGGAGTGCCCTTGCAGCATCCCTTATTAAAAAAGATGAGCTGCAAGCGGCCAACACATTTGATGGAATCTAAAGACTCGAAGTGATCCGAGCAACGCTACTCTTGTCACCCTTTTTGTAAGTTCATCGGCCTCCTCATTTCCTTCAATGCCACAGTGCCCTGGTAACCATAGTAGTGTCACATTATTGTCTCTAGCTACGCTGGGATTGAGGAAATTATTAGTCGCTCGATTCTGAACATGGTGAGCGACTGGACCAGTAACTCACAAATTTGATGCTTCCTTCATGCTGGGATTAAGGCCCCAGCGGAGGGGGAGAAAATACCGCACAGTGAACAAACATGGATTACGGACGGTTCAATGATGGGTGGACGCTCTGGAGCTGGAGTGTATGGGGCTGCACTGAGTGTGAGCATTTCGATGTCACTTTGGAATGCAACACTATATTCCAGGCTGAAGTGGTAGCCATTACAATATGTATCGTGGAGAATATTCTTATGGGCTATTCCAATAGGAACATATGAATTCTCTCTGACAGTCAGGCAGCACTTAAGTCAATATCCAGCTGAAAAATTAACTCCAGGCTTGTGCTGGAATGCCAACAGCAACTGGTAACCTTGGCTGCCAGAAACCAAGTTGAGCTCGAGTGGGTGCCTGGGCACACAGGGGTTCAAAGGAATGAAAGATCTGATGCACTCGCTAGAGAGGGCTCGGCTATCCCCCTCTTCGGGCCAGAGCCGGTAGTATGGGTGACCAAATCGGCTGTGAAAAGCGTCATTGAAAAATGGATCCTCGCACAGCACTCTCGTCACTGGAACAAAAGTTCGGGTCAGCATAGTAAGTTAATGATGTGGCAGCTCTGCCCCTCACTATCTAAAGAAGTCTTACTACTGAGTAGGAGTAAGCTCAGGGCAGAAACTGGCCTACTAACTGGACACTGCATCCTAAGAATGCACCTGAACAACATGGGGATTCTCCGAGGAAACCCTATTTGTTGGAAATGTGACGAGGCAGTTTCACCTGCCTCCCCACATATATATATATATATATATATATATATATATATATATATATATATATATATATATATATATATATATATATATATATATATATATATATATATATATATATATATATATATATATATATATATATATAAGAATAAGAGACCCTATGGAGGCTAGCAACCCAGTCTAACACAAACAAACGAGCAAGCCTCTAGCTAGTAGCTTCATGGTATTCCGGCATTCCCAGGACAGTAAGGCAGCGGTCCCACAGACTCACTGCCATTTACCGACAACCACCGACGAAATTTCGGACGCTTGCGTTCTTACGGGTACGGTCACATACAAAATGGTGTTAATCAATATTTTGTATGTGACCATACACGTAAGAACGCAAGCGTCCTAAATTTCGTCAGTGGTTGTCGGTAAATGGCAGTGAGTCTGTGGAACCGCTGCCTAAGGAAGCTTGGATGGATGATTCCAGGTCTCTCAGTGTGGCCTGGCTGTCCGTTATAATATAGATGTGTGCCCTCTTTGGACATTGTTGGGCACAAACGTCTCGATCATTGTAAAAGTGGTGTAACTCCATACCTTTTGAATATTTATTTTTCTGCTTAATTAAATCACATTTAGTCATATCGCTTATGACTAAGGGTATAAGTCAACCCCCTGTTGTAGAAATTGATAGCATTTTTAAGTAATGCTTCGTCTTTGGAGATGGAAACTTTGTTTCCGACATATGACATATGACATATGTATGTCAGACGACCAAAACCGTAGTGGACAAGAATGTAGTTACTTTTGTATTGTTCATAATAAGTCCACAATGAACTCAAACTAGAATATAGCCATACCTCTCATCAAAATAGTGAAGCCTCTGTATCCACAGAAAAGGGACAGCAGTTGGATTTATTTGAGGGCTGTCAAACCAGCCTGAAAAAAGTAATATCTAAATTATGGATTTTTCTAGTACCCCTTCCCTTGAATTTATGGACATCTCATCATAGAGCCACAGGTCTAACAATAATTATATACACGGACGGTGGGTATCACCCCTCTCTGACAGCTACTAATTGTCAAATCATTGTAATTCTATTTCGATTCCCAGTTCATTTTTCATGGAACCAATGAATTAAATCCACAACTAAGCTAATCAAACCCAGGGTATGGAGTGCTCCTTGATTCCCTTGGTTATACTGGCTAAGTATAACTTTTTATCCGCTTGATCAACCTTGTTCATTAATGATTCGATATCTTCTGTTGGTTTGAGGAGATATTGAATTAACCGGCCTATTTTAGGAAAAAATGTGAATAGCGCGAGCACGCCCATGTCCGCCGTTGTCTATTATTACCCGCGAATGTCTCCGGTGGACGGGGATCGAACGCAACATGCAAATGTGTACCATTTTAATCGAACCTTCGATGGTTACTTAATAGCGGTCAATGCATATATGTTAATGAGGTGGACTACCGGCTGAAGAATCGGGTTGGTAATTCTTATTATTATCACTCTTTCGAAATCTTGATTACTCATATAAGTGGCAGACATCGAAAGGTTTCGATATTACGTGATTTACTCCTTTACGAAAAAAATCAGAGGGTATTGGGAAATGATTGATTCAGTTAATTAGAATCACTGTAGGTTGCGAGCATCTTGAATAGGAGACGATTGTTTTTGACCTTTTGTTACTTCAACCTTCTCCTCATTAAGATCGATAGTTATTATTTTCATCCATATTACACTCTGTGCCAATTGGGAAATGCAAAGAGTATATATAGTGTCCCAGGCAACCGATATAATCCCTGTATTATGTCTAATACATTTTTGTAACCTACAGAAATTTTTAACATAACTTTGAAATGTAATTATAATTGTATTGGCGTGCATTCAGTGATGAATATCATTTATTGATCTATTACTCCGAAGATTTATGAAATTAATGGTTATCAATGAACCTTTATATTAAGAATACAATATTACAGATTGGCCATTGAAAATTCGAAAAACGTCAGTATTCGATCCAAATCCATGTTTGTTCCATATCATAAGAAAATCAAATAAATTTCAATGTCTAAAATATATTGGAGGAAAATATAATGAACGAGAAAAATTCTCATGAAAAACATTTATTTTTCGTTTCGCATACGTGTATTAATAACGCTAAAATAAATCTTTGTTTGCGTTCGTTCCTACGTCCATGTCAACAATATTATTGTAATCCCATTCGAGCATTTGTTTTCTTCATTTTTGTAACATTTTCAACCAAATTTATTTCCTTCCATTCGAGTTTCCTCCACTATTTTGTCTTTCAGATCATATAAAAATTCTTGCCCTCGATTCTTCGGCGCTCTTGTAACGTTTTGGTTCGACTCACTGATCAAGAATCCGAGGTCAAAATCGATTCTGTCTGACCGTCCGTGCGTCAGGCCGGCCTATAACACGATAACTCTCGACCTGAATTAGCTAGACAGTTGAAATTTTCAGAGAAGATTTTGGAGATAAAAATATCGGTTGAGTTCGTTATTGGGCATGGTGGTTTCAGAGTAACGAAAAAAAAAATGTTTTTTTAGTTATAAGTTTCAAATTCAATTTTTTTAAGATGCAATTCCATCATATGAATTAATTGATATCATTCTCCGCTCTTACAAACTAATACTTTCGGAGATATTATTTTTCAAAATTTCAATAATTAATCGTACCTATATGATTTCATAGAATGCTCTAATTTTAAATTGCTTATGTATATAAATCCAACATATCAGGTGAGTCGTAGACATACGTTTTGAATTTAATTTTCTATGATGCCGTTCTATCATAATAATCCATTGATATCATTCCCAACTCTGAGTGACCAATACTTTCGGAGATATGATTTTACAACAACAAGAACAAGAGCGCCAAAGCTCCCGTCCACAAGGCTTTGCCACATTTTAAGGATAGACTATGGATTTACCGGGAAATAAAATTTAAACCATCAGAAATTCTAATTTTTTTTTCTTCATTTCGCTACCCTGTAGCTGTATCTTAAAACTCCACCACGAAATGTTTCTTGATATGCTTCAGTGGTTTAGATACATACTGATTTCAGTGTGAATGCAGGAAACTCCGATTTCTTTTCACGTATGATAGCTATAAGGCTGATTTTTCCGAACACTCATTTTTATCGTTACCCTTCATGTACATGCAAAATTTTATCAAATTCTGGCGATTAGTTTAGAGACATTAAATTTGCGTAAAAAAATGGGTTCAAGCACTAATGTGAAGTCAGGAGCTTTTGCGCGTATGTTCTATTGTCCATTCTCCTGTATTGGACACTCTTAATCGAATTTACCATGGTAAATTATATTGTCCATTCTCCTGTATTGGACACACTTAATTCAAATTTACCGTGTTAAATTCGAATGAAGAGGTGGAAACATCGTTTCCGAAATATATGTCAGACGAAAAAATTTTTAATGGACAAGAGTGTAGTTACTGTTGTAGCAAACGAGTACTAGATTTCAATTCGATCGGATATGTATATTTGGAAATATCGGAAAAATATAATGGCTTGATAGTTTGTGTGGAATTTCAGTGGAATATGACAGATAATTGTCAGTGGAATATGACAGAATTGGCCAAGTATACATAACCGTCGCATTCGGATACGCATCCTTTCCCTGAAAATTGCAAGTCGCTATCTCTTTCCGTTCGAAAGTTATCGGGACAACGACAAGTTATCGGTCGGCGTTTGGGCAAAGAGATAGCATGCTATTCCGTAGAACATGCACGCAAAAACAGAGAATATTTTGAATTGGAAATATCAAACCTTCGTGCAAATTTTAAGTATTTTTTGATATTTTAACAATTGAAACTTCACGTCTGGCCTGAATTAGTAAAAATCACTTACATTTATTTGGTTATCCCTCAATATACCGCCTTTAAATTTCACCTAAGGATATCCATTCTAATTCAACTAAATATACCGAATACTATTCAAGGTATAGCAGGTTTCATTCGATGCGGATTGTATGCATAACTTGAGCATGCGATATGTTATAAAACACATGTCAGGTATTCATCCTGCAAAATCAGTATTCAGTCATTAATATGCAATGTTCATTCAATTAAGCTGCCAGGTGTGTTATTCTCGAATTATGAACTATAAATCAAATAATTGATTAAACTGGATATAAATTCAGTAGGTAATATACTTCGTTCATATAGTTCCATAACATTCTTCATCGTTGAATCATTACCAGTAGCATTAGTTTTTTTCGTTCACTTAATCATACTAGTCTATAAATTATTGGAAACGAATGTTTGATATGCAGAACTTATGATGATATAAACGTTTGTCTTTATTTCCTATATCATCTATATCATCTCTAATTATACTCTGTGTATCTCCAAAATATTTCATGATAATTCAGGTGTCGAAAAACATATCCCAATATCGGATATCCACCTTTCTTATTCCAGGTCATAATTAAGGGTTAAAAATTGGAGATAGTATTTACAAAAATTCCATGAGAACCTATCTTAAACCTCGCAGGGTCAACGCCGGTGGGTATTCGAGGTTTCTGTCAAGTTTAATTAATTTCTCTTCTATACTTTCCGGGAAAAACTATATACATACACAATGCGGATAATTATTTCAATTTTCATGAATTCCTGAAAGGTGTAGAAAACGAGTTACATTCGATGTTGAACCTCTAGGTTTCCTGTCCAACTCTCCGAGAACTTCCCAGCGCATTGAGCCATCGATGAAATAAGGTTACAATTATTGGAAGAAGTGGTCAAAAATTGAACTGATTAGATATGCAGAAATCCCTTTTGAATAATAGATGGCTTTGAATTTATTTTGAAATACAAATAATTGAAAACATACAACTTCTTCAATGTTGTATTCCAGTTCTGAAGCTGTTGAAAAAACATCCTTCATATGTAGCACACTTGTATTGTTTAATCCAAAGTTTTGCGATCAATATTTCGCTATTATTAAGATCAGTTTATTCCTTCTATTGAAAAACTTATGAAAGTACTGGCTTCTCGTCAAAAGTTTTAGAGCCCTTGTACAGTTACAGAACGGGTTGCCACAGAATAGAAATCAATTGATTTATGAGCTATCGTTATTTTCTGTCTGTGACATCAGCAAAGGGAATTTTTATATGGATATTTCTCACTAAGGCTTGTTGCACATACATACTTAAGGTAAGCGTCCACATGTCCGCATCCTATGTATCGGTAACATCGCATCAAACGGTTCGGAGTATTTTTTCTATAGAAATTGACACAAGTGCGTCTACTTGTACAGATCGCTGGAATCGGCTCGTCGGCACTGTCGGCAATGCTGACGCCGTTGCTCAATGTAGTTGCGTCGGCAAATCCGTACGCTGCCGATACATTGTGGAAAATTAATCCGTTCAATGCGAAGGGTCCTAAGTGGCTTGTTTCACATGCATATATACGATTCCATTTGGTTTGGTTCGTTTTTGGTTTGCATTCGGTCGCTGGCGACAGTGCTTCGGTTCAGATTCGTTACCGAATAGAAAACGTACAGCACCGAATACTCCCTCGACACGAATAGGTTTGGATTCTTGTGTAGGGTATACAGATCACACAAACACGGTTAAGTTTCGGTTTTAACCATAAAGCAATAAATATTTAGCATTTACATATGTTTTCTGTCTCGTTCGGTGATTTTAACCTCAAATCGAGCAGATATCATTCAATAGTTCCCAAATTGTTCACATATAGAAATATAATCATACATATTTTCGAGATATTGTTGCTATCTCAGTATTCATGAGAAAATGATGGTTTACCAAATGTGGATCGACTGATTTCTGCTGTAAATCTAAACCAGTGCTGTGGGACAAAACTTGAACACAAACATGATTGCATGCTTCCTGCGTCTTGAATTTATCTTTATATTTTTCGGAAGCAATGGTTTAGATGTACTGCAGAAATTAGACGATCCATATCAACATTTGATAAATCGCTCATTTTCTTATAAATACTGAGATAGCAAATAATCCTGAAAATAGGTATGTATTTATGTTTATATATCTAACAATTTCGGAAAACTTCAAACATTGAAAGATCTCTGCTTACTTTGAGGTTAAAGCCACAGAACTCATATGTAATGTAAATATTTACTTTATGGCCAGACATACATATACATCCTTAGAATCGATGTTCCTTTAAGGAACATTTTAGATTGATAGACTTTACTATGAAATGGCAAAAATGGAGATAATTGTACATTTGGAATGAAAAATAGTTAACCTCTTTGTGAAATTCGAGGCTCATTCTTAATTCATATACCTGACCTCTCCTAACAAGTTGCTCATACTAAAATATTTCTTTCGGAAACTGCTAATTCCTCAATTGACCCAAACCATAAACCTAGACAATATTCCATCCTTTATGTGTTTACTTCTCCATACTTTGTCCGTCTGTGAACCAAATGACATTGAAACCGTCCTGAGAGAAGAGTGAACCGGCGATTCCGTGAACGGATGTTAGTTACATGCAGATCAAGTGTAATGATGGGAAGAAGCGGCCATTGTAGTCCGTGGGACAGTCCGCATTACACTGCCTTACTGAACAAAAACGCGATCTTAAATCATGGGTGGCGGGTGGAAGTCGAAACGGATAAAAAAAGGTAATAGGTACGTTTTTTTTTACAGATAAGGTGCTCGGGACCCTGTTGGGTTTGGTGCGGGAGTTTCTCATGAGCTTCTGTCCAAGTCCGAGTCATTTTATTACAATGTTTCAGGCCTGAGTAATTAGAGGTTGAAGGAGTGATGATTTTGAGGCAGGGTCGTACTCAACTACGGGACATCGTGACTTCAAAACTTCAAAAATAAAAGTATTGGCTATTTGAACGAGGAAATAGTTTGTAATCATTAAAGGATACTGTGGGATGTATATTCATTATCAAAATGGTTTATTTCTGGGTTTTCTCTCGCAAACTCTGAAAAATATTTATTATTTTATGATTTGCTTCTGTGTAAAAAAACTCTTGAATTTCAGAATGGTAATCAACAAAAAATAATTCTGAAGATTTTCGTTAAGTGTCTGAAGAAGGAGTTTGATATAGACTCCGAAACGTTACGATATAGTTGTTTCATCGTTGATGTTGTTTCGTTATTGTTTGTTACGTAACATTGTTCGATTTATTGCTTCGGACAAATCTGTATTTTTTTACGCAGAAGCAAATCACAAAATAATACATTTTTTATTTTATAGATATTTTTCAGTGTTTGGGAGAGAAAACCCAGAAAGAAACCATTTAATAAGAAATATTTTGTATTCAGATAAACCAAAATATAATCATTAAGGGATACTTTGGAAGGTACATTCATTATTGAATGCTTCCTTCATGGAATGTCAACCCCAAATACTGAATAATATCTAAAAAAATAAAAAAAATCTTATATATTAATATAGTTAATAGAGACATACAGAAATCAAAATAGCAGAACATGCATGTACAATCCATGGAGATCACTTGATGGATTGGGGTAAAATAAAGATTCTGAGGGCAGAGTCTGATTACATTGAAAAGAAACATAATGAGTCGACTTGTATTTTGTCGAACATGCAGAGAATTCAATTCTGAAATTGCTCAATTGTAATTGATCATATTGGGTTGAATATATTGAAGAAGGATATAGTTATTTTTGTATCTAGTGCGCGAAATGCTACTTTGGTGATCAAAAACTGATTTTTTTTAACGAGGCGCAGCCAAGTTAAAAAAAATAGTCGAGATCACCAAAGTATTTCGCGCATGAGATGCAAACAAAATTTTTTCTACAAACTTCAAAAATATTGTTCTAAAATAAGTAACATGCTTAGCTTAATATGAAAAATAGTATGGAACTGGCTTAAAGTGTTTTTACAAATCAAGTAATTACTGTAACTATGGAAATAAAATGGCATTTGTTGACCATTATTTCAAAGTGACAGTTCTTGATAATTATTTTGGAGTGACTTTTTATTCGCGTCAATTTCGTGCGCGATATTTATAACTGTGAAATAATGGAAATTTCGAGCGACGATGATGTAAGCAGTACCTCACCTAACTCGGCAGATGCGGCCAATTCTGTAATTTTAAATCTTTCACCGGAGAAATCGAGGAACATAAAGGTTAAAATATGAAAATTCCATATAGTTTACATGCAGTGTGCGAAGTAGGTATTTCGCACACTACTTCGCGCACGGTGTCATGGTAACGAAGGAAAATGAAAAAAAGGGTCACTTCGCATATTGTTGTCAATGCGCGAACCTTGTCATTTTTTGACGTTTGAAGAAAATAGTTATTTTTGTATCTAGTGCGCGAAATGCTACTTTGGTGATCGAGAACTGATTTTTTTAACGAGGCGCAGCCGAGTTAAAAAAATAGTCGAGATCACCAAAGTATTTCGCGCATGAGATGCAAACAAAATTTTTTCTACAAACGCCAAAAATATTGTTCTAAAATAAGTAACATGCATAGCTTAATATGAAAAATAGTATTGAACTGGCTTAAAATGTTTTTCCAAATCAAGTAAATACTGTAACTATGAAAATAAAATGGCATTTGTTTGTTTGATTGAGGAACATAAAGGTTAAAATATAAAAACTCCATATAGTTTACATGCAGTGTGCGAAGTAAGTACTTCGCACACTACTTCGCGCACGGTGTCATGGTAACGAAGGGAAATGAAAAAAAGGGTCACTTCGCATATTGTTTTCAATGCGCGAACCTTGTCATTTTTTGACGTTTGTAGAAAAAGGAAATTTTTACGCAAAGTGAAACTATGCTGCTATGAACTTCAAAGACTGTCAATGTGACAATTTTCGAATTTCAGAATACCTATAAACAAAAAATAATTGTGAAGATTTTCGCTAGTGTCTGACGAAGGAATCTGAACTTGCCTCTGAAACGTTACAAAATAGTTGTTTTTATCTTTGATGTTGTTTCGTTATTGTTCTATACATTGCTTCTGACAAATGTCTTATGTTTCTAACACAGAAGTAATTCACAAAATTATAATTTTTTTTGTTCTCTAAAAAGGTTAATCTTCGTGTGAATGATATTTCTGAGAGTCATGTAAGATCAAAAGTGGTATTATAATGACTATTCCCCGCAAAAAATTTCAACCAATCATATATATATATATATATATATATTCTTTTGAACTTGAGCATTACAATCAATTTTTCATCTAACAATAAAGCATGTGTATGAAAAAAGTGTTAGCAGAGGTTAGTGTAACGGGGTACCATATAATTTGATATATGATACTAGAGCTTAGGGAAAAAACCTCAGCAAAAAAACCCTATCTCCCCGTTAGTGTTGTGATTTATGAAAATTGAAATTGTTAACAAAATATGCTGAAATATTAAATATTGAAGGGCATCTTTTTCTTCATTATCGCTTCTTCCTTCAACAATCAGAGAAGTTTCTCCAAGGTACCCGAAACCCAATCTGGAAAAGGAAAAGGCAAAGGGAGAAAACGAACAAATTAAAAATGGAATATTCTATATTTTATTAAATAGATTTAAAACTCGCTACCCATTCTAAAAAAGATTCAGAAACATTATGAATAGCCCTAAAACCATCTTTGAATCTATATATGCGACAATTATTAACTAAATGATCTATGGTTTCCTCTGCTTCCCCGCATTCACAACTAGGGCTCTCAACTGAGTTCCACCTGAAAAGCATGCTGTTGCAACGACCATGACCGGTTCTTAGGCGATTCAGAATAGACCATATTCTCCTTGGAAGATCAAACCCCGGAACTCTATTTGAAGGATCAGAAATTAAATCTTTGTTGAATAAATTGCAAGAAATCCATTCAGACCGCCAAACTTCCTTGTCACTTTTATTCGAATTAAGACAACAGTTGGACCATATTAAAGCATATGATACAAATCACTTAACAAAGAACAAATATTTTTGAACATCAATGCAGTGTGAAAATATCCGTGTATTTGCACGTGTGCCTTGAGTGAATATTTTTGTGACGCTTTAAAACATGGAAAACATGCGGGATAATTAGTATTACTTCCACCCTATATTCAAAAATTAGGTGAAATTTTTGTTGGGAAATAGTCCTTCATACACCCCTCGTGCTTGCCAAATTATCGAATATTTTCCCTCATGCACTTCGTCCAGTCGGAAAAATATTCGAGTATTTGGCAAGCACTCGGGATATAACTATTGAATATTCTAGATTTCTTAATACTATATACTTTACCCCTTGAATTAACTGATAGGAGAACCCAAATAAAATATTCAGTTATTCCTTGATTATATCACCTATCAATTCGGATCAACCCTACGATAGTGATCCCCTTCCGGATGTGTTCGGGACACCTGCCCTTCCACTGTCACCTAATGGCTATAATCTTCTACAGCCGGACCTGCTCACAAAATACCAGACGTTTAATTGCTATTGTTATTTCTTTGTTGATATAAAAGACAAGCGAAAGGAAGCACTGAAAAGGCGAAGAATTGTTACCGGAAATGACATTTATTAATTATATAGGTGAAAAAGCATTATTAAAATTATAACGAATATTTGAATCATCTAGGGCACACCTAGTAATATAACGAACACTTTACAGCTAAGATATTTCATTATAAAATTTATGTTAATGAAATATCTCGATATGGTCGCCTTTTCGTTTGAAAACGATGTACATTTCACACGTATTCTATCAAATCCTACTCAAAATCAAGTATATTCCTTTCAAATTGGAATTCTTAGTATATACGTTCTTGAACCCGTGGGCTTCCTGGAAAAAAACATAATATATTCCCATTACTTCTAATAACATAGATCCAATCGAATTGACATCTAGAACTTGGCTGTGAAATAAGGTTTTGAAGGTTTTTGCACAATTTCAGCGAAATCAGACGGATAGTCCCGGAGACACAGAATTTTCTGTAATACTTTTTTGCACGCATGTTCTAGAGAACAGCATGTTAGTTCTCCTTACTCGCACAAGCTCTTCGAGAGCTTATGAGGGGTCTACTTACTCGCTCAAGCTCTTCGAGGGTTAATGAGAGTCTCATTGGGGAAGACCTAGGAGGGTCAGTGTAATAGTATACAATATACAAAAATATACAATATCAATTTGCCGAAAATAGTGTCACTGATGAAGAATTCGAGGTCAAATTCGAATCTGTCACCCAGGCGTCCGTTGTTGCCACGATAATTTTCAGATGGATTCGGATTGCGACGGTTAAGTTCGTTAATAGGCATAATCGGCCAAACGGTTTCGGAGTGGAAAGTTTGTTTTCCCAATAAATCAATCAATACAGATCCGGTCGCAACAAAACTTGTGAAATAGTTGTAGAATGCCGACACAAAGAATTGTGCGAAATTACGTGAGAGGATCTTTTCACTAATTTAAAAAAAATCACTGGAAATATTGCTGTATCTCAGAAACTAGCTGTCCGACATCGCTGTTATTCAACGAAATCCTTCAAAAGCTGATTCTACAGCCAGGTTCCAATTTTGAACACGAACGGATCTATGATGTCGAAGATATAGAAAAAATATTGGAAGCCGAGCAGCCTTGGGCGAGTTCAGTAGCTGGATGGGTGACTGTTGCCACGATAACTTTTGAACGAAAAAATATAATGACTTGCAATTTTCAGGGTAGGTTCTGCATCCAAATGCGACAGTTGAGTTCGTTAATGGATATAATCGGCCGAATGGTTTCGGAGTCATACCCATCTGAAATTGTATTTCCTCAATAACTGAGAAAATACAAATCCATTCCAATGAAATTTGGTAATTACTATCAGAATGCCGACGCAATCATTTTTGAGAAATTTCGTGAATATCGTATCACTAGAAAAAAAAATAATCCGCTGAAATTCCACCTACTTTGGGCTGCCATTTTTCCATCGAGTATCATCAGTACTTTTGAAGATTTTTTTTTAATTTTCTATTCACACTATCCTCGAAATTTTGCATAAGTATTAGTGTCAGTATGTTTCAACTAACTAATCAGATCAGATTTTTGTGAGTCTAAACTGAACGTTTATGACCAATTTCGATCAAAAATTCGAAAACATTCGGGAAAATTAGGGACAAGCGCGCCAAAACTGTTCTGCTTTAACTGGTTCCAAAGTTGAAATGAATATAAAATAGTCTGATGAAAATTCGAAGAAAACAATTGAAAAAGCACTGACATGAGGTCAGTCTGATTTGGCACGTTTGTTCATGTTGACCAATCTAAAAAAACAAGCGCGCAAAAGCAGAGTCACCTCACATCAGTATTTTTTCAATTTTTGACAATTCTGTTTATAACTGCAGGCTTGTCTATGGCTTTTATTTTTCACTCGATCGAAGTAAAAAAAAATTGAAAATATACTTATATATTTCCCAATATTTCCAACAACATGTATCCGATCGAATTTTAATCTAGATCTTGGCTGTAAAATAAAATTCTGAAGGATTTTGCTAAATCTCAGCGATATCTGACGAATATAGTTTCTGAGATATAGAATTTGTTCAACTATTTGTTTATATAGTGAAAGTCTTCGTGTCGGTATTTGTCAATTAACTACCGAGTTTCAATTCAGATCAGTATTTTTCGAGTCATTGGAAAAACTTAATTTCAGAAGGCTATACCGAAACCACTAGGCGGATTATTAACCGATATATTAATGCTCCAAATTAACCCTACCAATTTCAACTCTCTACTAAGCCGTTTGGTTCGAGGGTTATCGTGCATATGGACCGCCGGAGTGACATAACTGAATTTGACCCCAGATTATTCATCAGTCAGTCGAACCCAATCGTTCATTCATTTCCGGCCAAGAATTCCAAAAATACAGACATTTGAGCCAAAAGATAGCACGCTGTTCCTGGTTAAACAAACGCGCTGAAAGGAACAATTCATAAGCTTCCTGTTGAAGGTTTCGCAAACTGAACAAGCATTTCAAAATCACGAGAATTTACTTCATTAACTAACAGGATAATTTCTTTATTGGTTCATCACGATCTTTTCCTCTATATACTGCGTGTTTCTAATTACTGGCCTCTATTTATTACTAATATAACGATGTTAATTAATAATATACATAAAAATCGCTAATTGAATGCGATTCGTTGCGTGCATTTTGCGCATTCTTGTTCCAATCTGACAAGCACTGTTATAATGGGAATATCACTGTGTCGTAATTTGTCACCACGTTGTGTTATACAAAGTTAATGACCCTTTAAACAGTGTTTCTGAATTTCTGCAGTTGCTCCGTTCATTTTCACAGCATGCATATAATCAAACGGGTTGTTTTCTATCTGATAAGTTATTTGCAAGATGAATAAAATGCCGGATGGAACACTCTCTCACCTCTGCTCATTGAATTTTCTTCCGAAAACGTCAAATGGTGAACCTGTACACAGGAAATATCACGAACACAAAAGTCATTAACAAAATCTTTAATAATTTTAGGATATTATGTTATTTATCATCCTGAAACTCGCCGATTTTGAGAGGTCAATGTTGAATTTTAAAAATTTTTAGAAAAATGAGAAAAATTACACTATTTTGGTCGATCCGCCCATGACCTAGAAAAAACCTTGAATCAAGATATTCCCACGTTGCCACACTTACTTCTCTTTCACTATTAGTCATAGATAATGTATCTTCTTCCATATTCCAGGTCATAATTATGACGGTTATGAACGTTGGATGCAGATATAATTTTGTCGTGGCAGAAATTCAATAACAAAAAAAAAACATTTCAGCAATAGGGAAACTATAGTATATTTCAAGTGTCGTGAATTTCAATTATTTGCCATTATTTACTCATTGAAATCTCACCTATTCTACAAAATATAAACTGTAAAGAGGTAGCGAAATTCAAAATGATCTATATTATCACTCCAGGAATTAGCCTAATTTCCAAATGGATCTATAGGGTACTCAGAAAAGCAGTCATAGAACACAAAACAGAATTTAAATAATTTAATTCGTCGAATATTTTGCAATGATAAGGTACAATTAGGTCCATTTCAAAATTTGCTTCAATTTAATTTCCGGTTCAAAATTGATATTTTTTTCCACCACTTGTTGCTGGCGTGTGCCATGGCCAAATTTTATTACAAAAATGTATTAAAATTTGGTGAATTTCGCAAATTTTCACCCCTACTCCCATGTGGTGTAGATAAAGTCCTCTAGAATATACATTGTATCTAGAATACTGAGAATTTGTTGTTGTGCACAAATATATAGCGTAAATGAAACATATTCCAATTTTCAATTCAATCTCCATCCCTAAAAATTTGGGGTAACCACACACCAGCTATCCAGATCAGATGGGAAGCTGAAAATTGGCATTCTTAAAAATGAGCTACTGTCGATAACTAGAAAATCAGGGCCCAAAAATTTACATTTATAAATTTCAGTGATCTTCTGAGTAAACTCAGGGTCCTTTTGGTCAATCTTTTCTTGAGTATTATCTTGGATACTGGAACTAACAACGGTTCTATCCTATCAGCGGTTTGAAATGATCTTCTTTATTGTGGTAGGTACTTCACCGTCCAAGAACTAATTCCCATGTCTGTTAAAACTGACCCAATGTGTTCCAGTTTATTCTTATCGTGATCAATTATGATAAGAAGAGAATAACGCTTTTAGGAAAGCTAACCACTAATCGAAGATGAAAGGACTAGTAGAGACCAAAGTTTTGGAGCAATCCACAGAGTGTGTATGATTTCATCAAAGTTGAATAGCTACATACCGCGGTTTCATCCTTATTAGGAATCATCAGTGGAGCACAATTCAACGCTCATGAAAACAACACTACTAAGTAACCGGTTTAAAGAAAACCAGCAATCTCTTGTGAGTAGAATTTAGACACAAGTGACACCTGGAATTCAATCAACCAAGCTCCTCACTGTGACTACCCAAAACTACAGATCTCTACGTATATTCTTTTCCCCTATCTGGTAATCAGCAAGTACTCGGATTCGAGTCTCTCACTGGCTACGACAGTGTAACTTGCGGCTGTGATCCAAATATTTGATATTTAATTTAGTGAATTGTGAATTGATAAATGTGTTGATTAATTGTTCATACGAATATATATATATCACTTCAATATTTAAACAAGGAGTTTTAAACGTTTATGTTGAGATTGTACAATGTGGAATTTGTTACAGTCTTATGTTTGATGTTTCTGTCCAAGGAGTAAAAAACGTTAAGCCTTCAGCGGATTCAAAACCACGATGTGGTAATGGAGAACTCAAACATGAGACGATAATAATTATATGTCCATTATATATGTATATGGATAGAAAGTAGCGATCCAGCTACGGAACGAACTACCGAAGTAACGATTATCTGATTCAAAACGGTTGTATATTCAAATAAAGAGTTGCTATAACGTACTTATAGTAATGGGCTGGAGTGCGCTAAGCAAGAGTCTGTTTTCGCGATATGTGGGACATAAGTTCCTTAATTAAATCATCAGTTCATTTGCTAGGGGGCACTGATTCAGTATATCAGGAATTGCTCTAGGTTAGAGTAAAATGCCTTTCAAACTCGATCACCATAGTTTAGATTAGACTTGAGAAGGATCTTCAGTAATTAGTTCAGTTTTAATGTACTTGTATCTAGTAGGGATACAAATATCGATTTTTTGTAAATGGGAAAGCATTTTTCATCTGTCAACATCCGCACGTCGACCAAAGTTATCATACGTACCAGTTTCATTGTTGTTACCAATCATCAGCGTAACTTATCCACTGAAATACCCACGAAGGACCTCTAGGAAATTGAAACTCTCCTGGAAATAAAATCTTACCAACGCCATTTCGTAGGGTTTATTCTTTTGGGCAATTACTATATCTGGGACACACAATATGATGCTCAAGTTACTGCTATATATTTTTCGATTGTTTTCCAATTATTTGGTTCATTAACTGTTTAAATATTGCTTTTCTGTCAACAGAATATAGTGGTAATGTTTCAGCAAAATTCGCATGTGTAGTTTTATGAAATAATGATATCTCTTCCCATTCGAGATGGAAATGGCATGTGTTCGCCTTCTTGCTAACACAGACTACTGTTGTCTATATTACTACTGTGGGCGCTTCTTCGATTTTTAATCCTTTTAAATATGTTTTGAGCTACCAGAATTGCCTTTGTGAGCTACCGGTATCTGTATGTGTTACTACTACGGGGGCTTCTTATTTTTAAACCTTTATCTCATTAAAATATAAAATATGTTGTAAGCTACCAGAACTGCCTTTGCTGGTAGCTCGAGATCAACGGGTTTGAGACCACTGTTTCAGATTGATACCACTCCTACGCCCTAAGCTTATGGAATTACGCAGGTTTTATTATTCATATGACTATATGAAGGTGCATTCCATTTATGGTTAATTAATAAAATGATATTCTTTTTAATTTTCTGAAGCATCATTTTCAGAATCCCTTTTAATCGTCTCATTTCCGAAATAGAACACAAAGTTACCTTTGTATAAGAGCAACGTCACTTGTCTGAATTCGGTCATTCCTCTGAGATAGAGAATATAAGGTTTGAGTTCAAGGCTTGCTGTCTTCTTCTAGGCCAGTTCAAAGTGGTGTTGCAAAGGGAGCTGTATTGGGGCCACAACTCTTCCTTCTTTGTTTCCGATCAGCCCACAATCATAAAATCTAGATGTTCCCTGATCACTGATGATCTGAAATTGTATATTGATCCTCTGCTGACCATGGTACACTGTTGGAGGACCGCACAACTATATCACGATGATGTAACGAGTGGTTGCTTTCATTGAACGTTAACAAATGCGTTTTTCTGCACGTTAGAAAGAATAATCCCCGGCTAGAATACGCACTTGGGGAATCTATTCTGGATACCACAAGGTCTTTTAATGACTTGGGAGTTATTATTTCGGAGGATCTGTCTTGGACAAATCATGTTGAATACATTGTGTTGAAGGCAAAGTAAATCACCTATCTCATGCAGAAAGCTTTTCGACAATGCATTCCCGAAGTGGGTGCTATAATCTACTCCACTTATATTCGACCATTACTCAAGTTTGCTGGTCCTGTCTAGGTTCAAAGATGAGCCACTCGAATTCCCTATCGCCGAATAAGACCAAATTACCAAATAGCTACATATCGGGCTACATAACAATTGCTCTAAGGAATGGACCAGTTTATAATTTTTTTCCTGAACTCCTAACCACTTAACTGCGCAAGCAAAACTTCAATTCGATCCACTGCTAGACAGCAATTCCTGTGTAACAGAGTATTTGACCAACTTATGTTGGACCACATCGGTTAATTCCTTGAAATCCAGATATGGATGGTGTAGTCTTCAGTGAGTGGACTGACTCAAACTAGTGGGCACATCTTCATTAAATTACGTTCATTCTTACATTAAACTTTAATTGTTGCGAAGTACCGTTTAAATTTAATTTTTTTTGCTGAGCTTTTAAAGGTTCTTCTTTGTCTGAGCTTTTGAAGATTCTTATCTCGTCCTCTATTATTTGCTGCGATAATAATAACAATAATCATTCCATTTACTCATTTTCGAATTCTATTCGCTATAAAAAACATAAGAAACGTTAGATTCATTGTTTTCAGTTCAAAATGACTTTCATTCAGTGAGTGATTCGATTTTCATATGTGGTCGAGATTGCATCGTCGAGATAATAACATTCGAATGACATCAGCTTGTTAATGGGCGAAGAACGCGTCAATTCAATCGCATTCGCTTCAATCCATCCTGTTGAATCACCGCCAGTAGAATGAATCTGTCCCATTCAACAGAAAATGAAAACAGAGAGGAAGAGAACCTGATCAAACGATAAAAATATAATTTGCCCCCAAGGTTACCTCATTGTGGTATAAAAAACAAAGGATGCAGAAAAAACTGATTAACATGTGAAAACTTTTGATTTCATAGGCGCAAAGCAATGGGAAGTATTCACCTTAACCTTATATCTCAGTTCACAGGCACACAATAGACAAAAATTATCTCATCACTCTGTAATAGAAAATGTAGGTTGTTAGAGCTCGTAGATTAACATGGACAGACGGATTCATATAATTTGTGTTATCGTAGCTGGTTTGTAGTGTTAACTGTTCGATTCAGGAAGAGGCTCACCAACTTCGTTTAATTCAATATTATTTTGTGGGAAGGCAAAAATAGTTCGGTTTTGGACGAGTTCTGCATAACATTTAAAATTAAAGTTGAATAATCTGGATGATGGTAATAATAATGACTTATATAACCTTGAATAATTATTTACTAAGATTATGATTTATGTATCCGTAAAAATAAAAATAATATTTGTTTAAAGAAAATGGATTTAATGCTCTCTACATATTCGCTACCATGATCAACGGACTTCATAAGTTTAAACCAAGGTTCATAGCACAGCACATATTTTGATCAATATACAGGCTGATTCCAAATTAGATGTGTATCTTGAGGGAGGTGATAGTATTTCTCATTTGCTGTTGTTTGAGCCATATTTATTGTTAACCGAAAATCAACAGTTTCCGAGATATCTGAGTTCTGGTGCTTTTAAAAGATTTCTCGCCTTCGTTCATTTTTAGTCAATTTTTTCTACGTTGACCAAATTTGATTATAATTTTGGGTTATTTTATCAGAAAAGGATATGATATGTATGAAAAAACAAAACCATGCTGTAGTAGATGTTGAAAAATAATTCGGGCCGGTCTTTCCACCTCCTAATAAAATGACCAATAGTTATTTGTTGGCAGCTGGACTTATTCGACAAGTACACTAAAAGCATCATTCGTCAAATAGTTGCTATTGGAAAGTGGAAAGACGGTTATTTCACTATTGGACGAATAATTCTAATTGGCCAGTTTATTAATAGGTGGATAGACTGGATTTGAAATATCTTATATCAAGGAAATAAAAATCAATTTGCCTGCAACTTTGGACTTCCACAAATTATGTATCCTAAAATTATTTTAGAAACTTTCCAAATTTCTTGTTTTCATTAAAATGCATTTACTAGTTTCATTTCAGCAGATTTCTTTATACGCAACCTTTTGAATGCCCGACATAAAAATGAGTGAATGTGTTGTCATCATTTTGCCCAAATGTCTGTAACTTTCGAATTTTTTGACGAAATGGACTCCTCGATGAAGAATTCGAGGTCAAATTTGATTCTGTCTGGCCGGCCGTTGCCTCGATAACTTGAGAACGGAAAGAGCTAGCGACTTGAAATTTTCAGGGTAGGTGGCGCATCCCAATACGATGGACCAGTTCGTTAATTACGCATAATGGTTTCCGAGTAATAATTTTGTTTTCAACTAATATAAATCCGATAAGTAATATTGGGAAGCTGTGTGCACAGTAGTTTAATTGACGTTGAATAAATTTTGTAGGTCCTTGTAAGAATTCAACTTTATTGTTTATATTGCAATTTGACCGTTTGTATTCTGGTTTGTATTTCGATTCGTTGACTGAGATTGTGCTTCGCTTTTCAGGTAGCACTGAAGATGGCCTAGAGGCCGAAAGCGCTCTGCTTTGAATAAAGACTTTGCACAGAATACAGATTTTCATTGGTAATCATAAATCCGATAGGATTGAAAGTTGGTGAATATAAACCTAAGTTTGTGGAATTTTGTGAGAATCGTATAGCTAGAAATGTTCAAAAAATATTTTTTATGTCATGATAACCTGAGAACGGGAGCGATAGCGAGGTTAGGTTGTGCATCTGAATGCACATTTGAGTTTGTTTATAAGCATAATCGGCCAAACGGTTTTGGAGTTATTACAGTTTGAAATTTGTTTGTTATTTCCTCAATAACTCGAAAAACATAAAACCGATCCAATTCAAACATGGTTGTTAGTTGCGGAATGCCAACGCGAAAGTTCTTGCAAAATTTCATGAGGATCGTATGTATAAATTTTATTTTTATATAAAAATTTTAAAAAAATCATTGAAGAAAATTCAATATATCATAAACTTCATCCGCCATGGCTGAAATTTTGTCTTCAGAACCTAACTCTACTACCAAGTTCCAGGTTTGAACACGATCAGATCTATATTGTTGGAGATCCGAGCAGCCTTGTGTGAGTTCAGTAGCTGGATAGGTCACCGTTGCCTAGATAACTCTCGGACGAAAGGATATAGGAACTTGCAATTTTCAGGGTAGGTTGCGCATCTGAATGGGAGAGTTGAATCCGCTGTTGACCATAATCGGCCCAACGGTTTCGGAGTTATATCCCATCTGGAATATTATTTCCTCGATAACTCAAAAAATATAGACTCGATTGAATTGAAGCTTGCTAACTAGTTGTAGAACATTGACAAAAAAAAATTGGTTCAAGCACTTACGTGAAGTCAGGAGCTTTTGCGCTTATGTTCTATTGTCCATTCTCCTGGATTGTACACTCTAAATCGAATTCACCATGGTTCAAGCACTGACGTGAAGTCAGGAGCTTTTGCATCATGGTGAATTCGATTAAGAGTGTTCAATACAGGAGAATGGACAATAGAACATACGCGCTAAAGCTCCTGACTTCACGTCAGTGCTTGAACCAATTACGAAAAGAAAAAAAATTAAAAATTACGACCAAAATAATTGGTTCAAGCACTGACGTGAAGTCAGGAGCTTTTGCGCGTATGTTCTATTGTCCATTATCATGTATTGGACACTCTGAATCGAATTTACCTTCGTGCAAAAGCTCCTGACTTCACGTCAGTGCTTGAACAAATTTTTTCAGTTGCCATCCAGATCAAAAACTTCTGAATTCAATAATGCACATATAACGCCGTTTGGATAGGGCTTTCGGTGCTTAGAGTCTTTAGTGAGAGCATCACCATTTCAGGAATTATGTTGCCGTTTAACTGTAGCTTCAGTTCATCATAAGTATCGCAGTGATAATGATGAGTTTAGTTATACCCACAGGAGAAATTTCGCGTGAGCTTAACTTTATGGAAATTCTTGTAAGAGCGAAGAAAAGACACCTTTGAAATATATTATATTATAACGAAAGCATGAGAGGCCCAATACACACAACACCAACTATGTTCAACTATACCTCATTCTTCATCTAATTAAAATTCAAACGAAGACTACACCGAATATCACTCCAAGCGGCAAGCGAGTAATTGAAAATGTCCAATTAAATCACAAATATGTATTTAATAATTGAATTTCTCCCATATAATGAATAATTTAACTACCCGGCGGGTCAATTACTCTTTCGTCCGTTTTATGGCACTAATTATTACTTTTAGAAGAGGCCATTCGAGAATTTAATGATAACACTTTTTGTCTGCGTTCGATTACTCTGTGATTTATAGATGGGCTCGGTAGATAGCCGCCATTTTTGAGGGTATTTATGAACTATTCTGAATAGGACATTCAGAATGGTGTCTGGGAAAACCCTTTTTCTAATGATATTGGCTATAACAGTCTTAACGAAATGATCAGAAAGCCCTAACTTCATTTATGGTAACACTAAAGTTGTATGGACCATGAAACGTACCTTGTTATCGATGAACTGCATTCGAGTTGATATCAGAGGCGTAGATACTAGCGATGGAAGCTCATAGTAAGGGGCAAGGAGGATAGTTGGCACCCCTGAAGATTCGTACAAACATACAGGGTGATTCACGAAGACCGATCCTTTGAATATTTCAAAGAAAAACTAGAAATAAACACTTGAAATTTTATAGCTAAGCTTTGTTGGGAGGGATGAATTCTTGGAAGAAAATTCAGAATCGTTCGACGTTCCGGTTTCAGCGGAAATGATACCAACTTTCATTTTTTAAATGTAGGTAATATCCTGTTTTCTCATTGGTAATTAACAGATTACCCATTGAATTCTACATTGTTTTGATCTGTCACTTTCACTTGCATATTATTCTTAGAATATTCGTGTGAAATCTGAAAAAAACCCTTTAATTCTCTCAAATAGGGCTTCATTCCAATGTTGATAGCTTGTGGATTTTTGCATTAAAATTCCTAATTTTATTACTTCTATCAGAAGACATACCAATGCTTCTCCTGTGTCAATTAGAAATTCAATTAAACATACAGGGTATTTTTATTTCAATTTAAAAGTCAGTCATGACAAAAACCTCAAAACTATTTTTTTTCAAATGTTAACCCATTTTTTTATTGGTAAGCTGGAATCTACGTTAAAATAGTGTACGTTTTATAATACATACTACTGCTTTACTTACTCGGGAAATAAGCATTTTAGAGCAGTAGTATGTAATATAAAAAATACACTATTTTTAACGTAGATACCAGCTGACCGATAAGTTAAATGGGTTCTCATTTGAAAAAAATTAGTTTTGAGGTTTTTGTCATGACTGACTATGACATTGAAATAGAAACACCCAGTATGTTTAATTGAATTATTGATTAACGAAGGAGAAGCATTGGTATGTCTTCTGATAGAAGCTGGAAAATTAGGAATTTTCATGCAAAAATCTACAAGTTATTAACATTGGAATGAAGCCCCATTTGAGAAAATTTAAAGGGTTTTTTCAAATTTCACACGAATTTTCTGAGAATAATATGTAAGCGACACATTAAAACAATGTATAATTCAATAGGTAATCTGATTATGAATGAAAAAACTGGGTATTACATTCAAAAAATTAAAGTAGGTATCATTCAGGTGAAGTCACTCTGCCTTTGCGCGCATGTTTACTTTTGCGAGATATTCAACTCGATCAGATCTTTAGTTTCAAAGTCCGAAACAATTTACTAACTTCAGCGGTGCATTTGCAATCAAACCAGCAGCTGGCGGTGCTGAAGCGAGGTTCGAACCCGCAACTACTTACCCTATCATATCACGTGAACCTATCTGAAATTTTGTAGTTCTTTCTTCAATAATTCAAAAAATACGAATCCGATCCAATTCAAGCATGGTGATTAGTTGTAGAATGGTAACGCACAAATATCCCGATATTTCGTGAGGATCATATCAATAGAAAATTTTAAAAAAATCATTGAAAAATATTCTGTATCTCAGAGACTATCCTTCCGTTATCACAGAAATCTTAGGAGAGCCTTCGAAACCTAATTTCAATTGCTGGATGGGTGAGCGTTGCCACGATAACCTTCGAACGGAAAGAGATAGCGACTTGCAATTTTTAGGGTAAGTTGCGCATTCGAATAAGATAGATAAGTTCGTTGTTGGCATAATTCGCCAAACGGTTTCATAGTTACATCCATCTTGAATTTTTCGGTTATTTCCACAATAACTCAAAATATACATATCCGATTCACTTAAAACCTGGTAGTTACTTGTAGAATGGCGACGTGCTAATTTATAAAAATTTGTTGAATATCATATCACTAGAAAGAACATAGAAAATTGTTTCCTCAAAAATTTATTATTTCACAAACTATTGGTCGGAATCCGCTTAAATTGCGCACACATCTTCGAGCCACCATTTTACAATGGATAACTGAATTTCAGCTTGATCGATTCTGTAGGAGGGTGAATAGACAATGGAACATGCGCGCATAAGCTCCTGACTTCACGTCAGTGCTTTTTAAGATTTTTTTTAATCTCGTATTATGATAGTAGAATAAAGATATAGAGAATATCCCTGAATTTTTGCCACATGTGAATTTAATAGTTCTCGCCCAGAAATGAACTGTGAAAATTTCGGAGGGGCTCACAAAAATGTTTCAGCTGTATAATTTAAGAAAGAAATAAACTAAAATAAATTATGATAATTCATTCATAGTTTCCGCACTTCTGAATATTTCACGAACTAAGTAAAAAAAATTGGTTCAAGCTTTGACGTGAAGTCAGAAGCTTTTGCGCGTATGTTCTCTTGTCCATTCTCCTTTATTGGATACTCTTAATCGAATTTAACATGGTGAATTCTATTGTCTATTCTCCTGTATTGGACACTTCGAATTTACCATCATAAATTCGATTAGGATTGTCCCATACAGGAGAACAGACAATAGAATGCACCATGGTAAATGCGATTAAGAATATCCAATAAAGGAGAAGGGACAATAGAACATAGGCGCAAAAGCTCCTGACTTCACGTCAGTGCTAGAACCATTTTTTTTAGTGACGTCAGGAGCTTTTGCGCGTATGTTCTATTGTCCCTTCTCTTTTATTGGACACTCTCAATCGAATTTACCATGGTGAATTCTATTGTCTTTTCTTCTGTATTGGACACTCTTAATCAAATTTACCATGGTAAATTCTAAGTGTCCAATACAGGAGAATAGACAATAGAATTCACCATGTTAAATTCGATTATAAGTGTCGAATAAAAGAGAATGGACAAGAGAAAATACGCGCGAAAGCTTCTGACTTCACGTCAGTGCTTGAACCAATTTTTTTTCAATGATTTTCTAAAAATTTTCTAGTGCTACGATCCTCACGAAATTTTGCAAGAATTTTCCCATTCTACTGCCAATAACCATATTTGAATTATATCAGATTTATATTTTTTGAGTTATTGAGGAAATAACAGCCAAATTTCAGATTGATATAACTCCAAAACGATTTGGCCGATTATACTAGTTAACGAACTTAAATGTCCTATTCAGATGCCCAATCTACCCTGGAAACTGCAAGTCGCTATTTTTTCCCGTTCTCAAGGAATCATGAGATACATACTTAATATTTTTTCGTAATTTTTAAAAAATTTTCTAGTAGTACAATCCTCACAAAATTTTACACACGCCTTCATGTCGATATTCTACAACTAGTTACAAAGCTTCAATTCGATCGAGTCAATATTTTTTGAGTTATCGAGGAAATAATATTCCAGATTGGTATAACTCCGAAACCGTTGGGCCGATTATGGCCAACAGCGACCTTAACTCTTCCATGTAGATGTGCAACCTATCCTGGAAATTACAAGTCCCTACCTCCTTTCGTCCGAGAGTTGTCGAGGCAACGATCACCCATCCAGCTACTGAACTCACACAAAGCTGCTCGGATCTCCAACGATATAGATGCGATCATGTTCAAACTTCGAACTTGGTAGCAGAGTTAGGTTCTGAAGGTTCTCGCAAAGTTTTAGCGATATCGGACGAATAGTTTCTGATGTATAGATTTTTTTTTCAACAATTTTCTATGATTTTTTAAAATTTTGTTAGTTATACGATATTAACCAAATTTCGCGTTGCCATTCTACAAGTAATAATCATGTTTGAATTGGATCGGTTTCACATTTTTCGATTTATTGAAGAAATAACAACCAAATTTCAGATGGGTATAACTCCAAAACCATTTTTCCGATTATGCCCATAAACAAACTCGAATGGTGCAATAAGATTCTCAACCTAACCTGACCATTTCAAGTCGCTATCTCTTTCTGTTTTTAGGTTATCGCGACGTAAATATTATTTTTTAATAATTTTTTAAAAATTTTCTAGCGATACGATGTTCTCAAAATTTGACATCCGTGCTTATGTTAATATTCTACAACTATTCACCAAGTTTCAATTCTATCGGATTAGTATTGGTTGTAGACAAAATTATTACTCGGAAACCATTGGGCCGATTATGCCCATTAACGAACTTGTCCGTCCTATTGAGATGCGCCGCCTACCCTGAAAATATCAAGTCGCTATCTCTTTTCGTTCTCTAGTTATCGTGGCAACGGCCGGCCGGACGGAATCAAATTTGACCTCGAATTCTTGATCAGGGAGTCGAACCAAATCGTTTGAGACAATTTTCGTCAAAAAAATCGAAAGTTACAGACAGTTGGGCAAAATGATAACGCGATGTTCCCCACAACATACGCGCAAAAATTATAACAACTTCAATACAGCATCTGAAACTGTGCCGACTTCCCCATCCTTCGGAATCCTCAAGGTCATACACCTGTACGACTCGATTCCCATGCAGTCGTGGAATCCCAATCCGATCACCAACACCTGTTTAGTAAAAAAGCGGTGCCGAAGCAGAGCAGGGAACCACAATCGGCGCCACAATCGCACTTTACAAGGTGTAAACGAGCCTTGCCTGGCCGGCGATCGCGTGTCAGATGGCGTTGCGGGGGCGTGGACCAGGTCAGGGGTCAGAGGAGAGGCGCGGGCACGTACCCAGGAACCGTTGCAGGGTACCTGGGGCCGAAAGGCCTACGGCGAGGAGATTCAAAAGTGGAAGTGGCAGACGGAACGGCTACGCCGAGCGTCTTCAAGGTGTCATAATTGTTGGTTCCGCAGCGCCTAAACGGTACCTTTGGAAATATAAGTCCGGATTATATCGAGATGAGAGCTTGATTGGGCTCCAGGTGTTGATGATGTCGAATTCGAGATTTATCCACCTCTGAAATGGATTCGCCTTCGAGGTGGATCAGAAAATCTGTAGAACTAGATTCCAAAAATCACTAGAACTGACCAGAAGTTCCAGAGGCGCCAGAAACAAATTTGGTGAATTTCAATTTCAAATCGAATCAATCCCAAATAACAACTGAATAATTGAGTGAAATGTAAAATTGTGTATGATTTACACTTATTCATTTAATACTGTGACGTTTTTCGTCGACACATCGACGTCTACAGACTACAAATCATACCAAATTCTGTAGTAATCCCCCTATACCTCACTATCTATGACCTGGACATAGAGTCTTTCTGTGCTTCTTGTTCTTCATACGGCTTAAATAATACTAGCTACACTGCTACTATCTTGTAAACATTTAAAATTACTCATTGCTACCATTTTAATAAATTTCTAATTCTGCATTAATCAAATTACCTTATGTTAGGAAACCATTCCGTATGAATACAATCATTCATCAATCCTCGTGTCACCCATTCGAACATAAATTGGCGGCACATCATAGTGTGTTACACCGCCTAATTAATATGCTTTCATCCAAAGAAAAGTATAATAAAGAATTAGAAATTTTCGAACAATTATTGGTGAAGAATAGATATGAAAAATCAGAAAAATGTTGAAGAAACTAGTTATAGCGAGAGCAGTCACCTATCCATGTACTGAACTCACCCGAGGCTGCTTAGCTCCAGGAAAAAATAATATTCCCAATATTTTCAAGAGTATAAATGCGACTGTAAAAACAAGCAATAATTTTTGTGATTTTTTTGCATTTCCCTAATACCTTCTACAATATAGTTCCGATCGAATTAAAATCTAGGACTTCATTGTAGAATAAGGTTCTGAAGGTTCATGCCAAATTTCAACTATATCGAACGGATAATTTCTGAGATACAGGATTTCTTAAATATTTAAAAAAAAAATTCTTCGTATCGGTATTTTTCTCGCTCTTGTTCCTCAGATCAGAGTGCTCATCAATTTGCCAAAAATCTGTATTTTCGAATTTTTGGCTCTAAATGGTCTCAAACGTTTTTGTTTGACTCATTGATCAAGAATCCGTGGTCAAAATCGATTATGTCTAGCCATCCGTCCGTTGACGCGATAACTCTCGAACGGAATGAGCTGGACAGTAGAAATTTTCAGAGTAGGTTTGGGAGATAAATGTCTTGGTGTAGTTAAGGTGGATTCGGCATGACGAAAAAACAATTTTTTACATTACTAATTTTTTATAAGATGCAGTTCCATCATAAGAGTCCGTTAATATCATTCTCAACTCCAACAAACTAATACTTTCGGAGAAATGACTTTTCAAATTTTCTATAACTATCATAGACCTACCTTCTGAATTTAGTTTTTTATAATGTAGTTCAATTCTAAGAATCTATTGATATAATTCCCAACTCTCAGAAACCAATACTTTAGGAGCTATGATTTGTCAAAGTTTGAATAATTACCCGGTAATACTTAGTTTGACAAGAGTGCCAAAGCCTTTGTCCACAGAGCTTTCCCACTTCCGAAACTACTTGAGAGATTTTGCCCAACAACGAACTGAGCCACCGCATTTGGACTCCAAACCTACTCTGAAAATTTGAACTCCAATACACATTAAGTTCGAGAGTAATCGTGCTGACGGTCATCTGGGCAGAATCAAGTTTGAACTATAATTCTTCATCAGTGAGTCAAAACTAATCGTTTGAGACCATTCTCGGCCAAAAATTCGAAAATTGCAGACATTTGGGCATATTGATATGAACTCTGTTCAGATAAACAATCGTGCCAAAAACAATTAAGAAAAATAATTTATTCAGTATATCCAGAAATTAAAAACAAAAATAAAATATTCATTGGATTAGCATATTTTCGCTAACCGAGTCACCAAATTGGAAGGTTTCTCCAAAACCAGCAGGTAAGTATCTCATTCGGGACAAACAGTAGCCTGGCAAAACTCATTAAAAATAATAAATCAAAGAGCAGCATAGAAGATAAATCCGGTGTTTATCAGTTAATTTGCGGTAGTTTTGATAAATTATGTAAACGATAAGCAGGTAGAAATTTTGAAACAAGGGTTAAGGAACACCATCATAGTTACCAAAAAAACAAAACTGATTCTAATTATTCGAATCATGTAGTAGCAGACGAGATTCACACGGATTTCGAAAGTCTGCATAATAAAAATGCATATAGGTGATTTAGTTGATGAACAATTAGATCTAAATTTGTCTCCTTTGCTCAATCTATTTGAAGATAGAATAGATTTATAAAAGCGGTAGGAATGAATTATCTTAAATGTTTACGAAGTACCCAGTGGCGTATTCAAGGGAGCAGGGGGGGATAAGGGGGATATATTCCCCCCAGGAAGATCCATTGTTAGGTCCAAAAATGTGTAATTTGATAAAAGCGAATTATCCAATTTTCTGTGGGAAAACCTCCAACTCAAAAAAATGATGTGGCACTGACATATTATCATAAGACATCCGACGTCATATAAATCGGCAAAGAAGTAAAAACAAACTTCGGATCTGCTAATGCTAGTCTTCTAGATATGATAGAATCGACAGTTGCATCCTGCTGAGTCCACCCCTGTAGATCCTTCCATCCGTGAAAAGTACACACAAATAATTTCATACTATTACATGAGTTCCTTGAAATCGATTGTTGTAATGCAAAAAGCGACCCAATTTCCCAATTTTATATAATCGCAATATCAAAACAATTCTATATTGATCTCCGAAGTTTGGCTTTTTCTATAGTTTCCATAAAAACGAAAATTTGGCAATTAACCGCACGTTGTTTTCGAGGAACTTTAATCCCAATCAATTTCTTCTCGTATTTTTTGTTTATTCTCTATAATTCTGGTCGATTTCAACTAAAATATTTCATTTTTTTCAGGTGAGTCCAAGGATGAAAGCAAATTGTCCGTAGACATCGAAAGTAAGTGTTTCTAAATTCTAAATGATTTAGATGCATCTATTTTTAAGTCACTCAGTTTTATCTGAACGAGACGGACTGCTCAGATTTCTGCATGTAAATGTTAGTCAATAATATTGATAGCAACACATATCGGATAATTACATAGGTATAAGCATTGATAGAATTCTGGAATCTATATTAACTTTCAAGAATCTACGAGGAACTAATTGATTATGAAGCCCGTTTAATTCGATTGCCGAAATTTTCGCTAAGTTGGCAAAGCTGTCCTAATTAAAATAATAATAGGAACATAGGTGATTATTGGAAAATTGAAATGGAGCAAAGTTCTTTTAGTGCAAGATCAAACTTAACGTTGTTCGATATATCGCATTCGAAGGAACCGTAATATATTTTCCTTCATAAAAGTTCAATATTTTTGCGCGTATGTTCTGGGGAACATCGCGTTATAGTTTTGCCCAAATGTCTGTAACTTTCGAATTTTTTGAAAAAAATGGTCTCAAACGATTAAGTTCGACTCCCCAATGAAGAATTCGAGGTCAAATTTGATTCTGTCCGGCCGGCCGTCCGGCCGGCCGGCCGGCCGTTGCCACGATAACTTGAGAACGAAAAGAGCTAGCAACTTGAAATTTTCAGGGTAGGTGGCGCATCCCAATACGACGGACAAGTTCGTTAATGGGCATAATCGGCCCAGTGGTTTCCGAGTAATAAATTTGTTTTCAACCAATATGAATCCGATCAAATTGAAACTTGGTGGGTAGTTGTAGAATATGACCCTAAGCACGTTTGTGAAATTTTGTGCGAATCGTATGGCTAGAAAATTTTTAAAAAATTATTAAAAAATATTTTTGTTGTCACGATAACTTGCGAACGGAATGAGATAGCGGCTTGAAATTTTCAGGTTAGGATGTGCACCAGAACGCGACATTTCAGTTTGTTTATGAGCATAATCGACCAAACGGTTATAGAGTTATAGCAATCTGAAATTTTCTGAAATTTGGTGGTTTTTTGTTCCTCATTAACTCGAAAAATACTGAACCGATGGAGTTCAAACATTGTTATTAGTTGTAGAATGGCAACGCGAAAATGTTTGCAAAATTTGGTGAGGATAGCATTTGTAGAAAATTTTTAATAAATCATTAAAAATAAAAAAAAAATTCTATATATCAGTAACTATTCGTTTGAAATTCATGAAATTTTGCAAGAGCCTTCATAGTGATGTGAAATACTCGAGTTTTTAAGTTAAGGACAAATATCCTGGAAAAATGTCCGAAACTTTCCCCCAAGGTCGAGCATTTTGAGTATTTAAGTATTTACGGACATTGTGAATAAATCGGGAAAAATATGACAATTGTCACATGTTAAGTTAAAATATCAGGACAATTTGAGGCATTTTAAGAAATTTTTCATGGTCAATTGGAAATAACAAATAACTTATCATTGAATGAGTTATTATCGTGTTATTGTATTGAGTATCGCAGTGATGAAGGACCGGAGCCAGGTTCTGAATTAAGAATTAGTATTAGAAAAATCGATTTAATTAGACTGTTAAATAATAAAAATAAACTTGTTTAAAAAAAACTTTGTATAATTTTCCAATTGGTTCACAGATCGTTAAGAACCTTCGATCCAAGTAGAAAAGAATAAACTGCTTAAGAAAAAATTGGTTCAAGCACTGACGTGAAGTCAGAAGCTTTTGCGCGTATGTTCTATTGTCCATTCTTCTGTATTGGACACCCTTAATCGAATTTACCATGTTTAATTAAGTTGTCCATTCTCCTGTATTGGACACTTAATTCGAATTTACCATGGTAAATTCGAATGTATATTTAATTAATTTGAATTTACCATGGTAAATTCGAATTAAGTGTCCAATACAGGAGAATGGACAACTTAATTAAACATGGTAAATTCGATTAAGGGTGTCCAATACAGAAGAATGGACAATAGAACATACGCGCAAAAGCTTCTGACTTCACGTCAGTGCTTGAACCAATTTTTTTATTATGGATAATTTAGAAAATTAGCGATCTACTTTGTAACTTAATATAGGTTGCGTTAATAACTACGTTTAGGCGATGTATGATTGGGGAAATAAATACTTCAATTATCCCCTTGTTGTTAATCTATTAAATTTAATATCTCCAGGTTCTTCAGGTTTGAAGGTTTGAGGTATTTTGTGAATTGGATGCTTCTCTCCTCAAGATTTTTCTCATAATATTCTATGAGCGTTTTTTAACTGTCTGTATAAATCATCGCCGAACAAGAAATTTAACAGTTTATTATATCTTAACACTGAATTTATCTTATCCAAAGAATATTGGTTTTCAAAATTCGCATGCAAAATTCATTTTTATTGCATAAACTGCATAGAACATGCATGGGATATGCTACAAAGAAGACTAGATGATCGCCAACCTCCACCAGAAACATTGAATGACCTCAAAGCACTACTGCCTCGTTTATGGAATGAAATTCCTCAAGATATGCTCAACAACCTCGTTGACAGTATGCAACGAAGATGTCAGGCGGTCATTGATGCCCGTGGTGGCCATACCTTGTATTGAAGGCATAAAAGGACAAAAAAAGCAATAAAATATCCGGAAATAAAAGTCGTTAAATCTTACCCTATTCTGTTAATCACCCTGTGTATGTTGCAGACCAAAAAACTTACGTGCATTTATGGTTTTGAACCTAAAACTATATTAAATTACGTTTTCAGCGCAAAGAAAGGTTTCAGAATGTCAGTTATTTTAGTTGAAACGATTATCCCTAACTCTTGTGGAGCAGTTTATTTACCCTGCCTATGACATTGATGCATAGTTACCTAACCAGATATTCTTCAATGTGAATAAGTTGTAAAGTTATATACAATACATCAACACGAAGAAAGTACTCCACAAACATATCTTGCAATTCAGTTAGTGAACTTCATATAAATCCTCGAAATGAAGACATACGCGAGATAAGTGGTCACTATAGTATCACTAGTATAAACTGATCTTATTTCAAACCACGTATTACCCATATCTTCATCAGTCTCCGACTTAATGCTGCGAGCTCATTTTATGACCAGATATGTCAGAGTAAATTTTACAGTATGTCGTATTGCAGTCAAGAGCTCCGCGTCCATAAAGTGGAAACTTGAAATATCTCAATTAGCAAATATTAAGCCAATTAATCACGGTAGCATCGCAGATAACGTTCTTTCGTATTAATTGCTAGAAATACGTTTTAATGATCGGGACACGTCGAATAAACTTGAATCCTGGATCGAGAGATCCTCAGAGCTACGATCACGCCAAGAATGGACGGCGGTAATGGTCTCATGTTATCAAGTGTTGGATTCATACATTTTCGTATCAATTTGTGGTTAAGTTGCATACTTGCGTCTGTAGAATCGGACGTTTTCCTCTGAATATGTAGATGTTTGAAGCTAAGCACAATTTCGAGAGGAATTACTGTAAGAATGTTATCGCTAATGCCGATCTTGGGAATATAGTAATGAGGGAAACTTAGGAATGTGGAGATATGTATGGAAGCTGTTTTAATTTGCACAACTTTATCACAAGAGCTACTGGACTCGAATTCGAGGTCAGGTTGGCAAACTCTACGAAGCGCCAACAGAGTAACTGAATTCAACATTATATCTACCTAAGACAGTTATATACATCCTCTGCCTATATAAAGATATATGTACTAAGGACTAATGAAACACAACATTTCCATATAACAGACCACCAGGATACGATAACACAATAGGTCTCATAGGCTGTTGTGAAGTCACAAATCTCAAGAAATCTATCATAAAAGCGCTGACATGGTGTGAATACCCACAACTCCATTAAATTATGTATTTGTTTTGGAGAAAACATAATTCGTTCTGTTGAGTCTGAATGTTTAAATCGAATTTTGCGACTTCAGCATTAATAACCGAAAATCAACAGATTCCGAGATATTTGAGTTCTGGTGATTTTTAAAAGATTTCTCACCGGACTGAGCTAGGGAGGTCCTATTTTATGGCCAGTGAGAAGTCCAGATCTAATACCTTTAGAATTTCTTGTTTGCGGCAGTTTAAAAGAAATGTTTTATGAAAGAGAAACAAATACGTGTGCATAAACTTGTGGATAGAATAGACGAAAGAGCGAGAATATTGACAGTAAATTTCAGTCGGAAAGTAACAACTCAATTGAGAAATAAGGAAGGAAGGTACATGCTTGTATAAGGAATGGTGGAGATCATTTCGAACATAATTTATGAATATATTTTCTAATGAAATTTTGAGTTTAGTTGCAATAAAAAAAATTTCAATTCGTTATTTTTCTTTCTTTGCTTCGAAATTCTTTGCTTTCAAATTGTACTAATTCTTTTTTGGCGCTCTTGTTCCTCGGAACAGAGTGCTCATCAATCTGCCCAAATGTCTGTAATTTTCGAATTTTTGGCTGAAAATGGTATTAAACGATTTGGTTCGACTCACTGATCAATAATTCGTGGTCGAAATTGATTCTAAGTAATCATTAAAGGATACTGTGGGAGGTATACTCATTATTGAAAGGTTTTTTTCTAGGTTTTCTCTCCCAAACTCTGAAAAATATCTATAAAATAAAAATTTATTATTTTGTGATTTGCTTCTGCGTAAGAAACACAAGATATTTGTCAGAAGCAATCAATTGAATAATGTTGCCTAACAAACAACAACGAAACGAGCAACGAAACAACATCAACGAAGAAACAACTATATCGTAACGTTTCGGAGTCTATATCAGCCTCCTTCGTCAGACGCTTAACGAAAATCTTTAGAATTATTTTCTTGATAGTTATTTTGTGAAATTCAAGAATTGATATTGATATTTTTCAGAGTTTGGGAGAGAAAACCCAGAAAAAAACCTTTCAAGAAATTGATTCTGTCGGGCCGGCTGTTCCGTCCGAATGAGCTAGACAGTTGAAATTTTCATAGTAGGTTTGGGAGATAAATATCTCGGATAAAAATCCATTGATCTCATTTTTAAGTCTTACAAGCTAATACTTTTCGAGATATGATATTGTCAAAATTTCAATAATTAATCGTACTTCTATGTTTTCACAGAATGCTCTAATTATTCTATCTATGAATTATTATACGATCTGTGTTGATACATGTCAACTCATTTTCCTGAGACATGACATGTCAAAATCATTTCAGTTATCGTAGAATTATGAGTATTATAATATGATGTCATGATAGGTAAATACTTTTTGGGTGATATTTTAATGCCCATGGTTAATCCATATGATGATGGTAATGGTAATAGTAAGTTAATAATATTGAGCTCAGAATATCTCCAGTAAAAACAAAACTGGAATATTGACTTGAGTTTCAATTGATATAATATCATTTTCAGAGTGGATTGAAAGAATATACAATTCATCATAGATTTGAGGAACGAATATCTCGGATGAGTTCGTTCTTGGGTAGAATTGGTCTATTGGTTTTGTATTAATAGTTTTTGGTACTCTTATTGAATTTAAATACTTTTATGATGTTTGAATTTAATTTCTGTTATGGTGAAGTTCTATCATAAGACTCCATTGATATATAATTCCCTACTCTTACCTATACTTTCGGACATATGATTTGTCAAAGTTTGAACAAGAGCGCCAAAGCTCCTGTCCATAGGGCTTTCTCACTTTTTTCAACATCTACTACAGCACAGTTTTGCTTTTTTCGTGCATATCATATCCTTTTCCGATCAAAATAATCAAATTTGGTCAACCTAGAAAAAAATAACGAATTTGGACTAAGGTGAGAAATCTTCCAAAAATCACTCAAATATCTCGGAAACTGTTGATATTTGGTTATCAATAAAAAAGGCTCAAACAAAAGCGAATTAGTCATACTAACACCTCCTCCAAGGTGCACGGCTAATTTGGAATCATCCTGTATATATATACACGTTAATACCCAATATGTTATCATTATTTATCTTTTATCGAATCTTTTCAAGATATTTTGTCTACGAAATCGTTTCATTTTCATCAATTTGTCAAATATCAACGGAGTTGGAAATATAACCCCAAACATGTCTATATAAAGTTTCTGTTCTTCGAAATATTCCTATAGCCAATATAGATCAGAATAAAGAAAATCAGGAAATCATTTGACTGCTCTGAGGTTCAAATACGAAACATCCTGACTGGTAACACCTGAAACGAGTAATGAAACTAATGCTCAGCAGTTGTATCCCAAGTGCTTGACGAACACTCCAATATTTACTAGTTGCTCTAGAATACTCATTCTCATCAATATAAATGGAATGGTTTTTAGGATATCTCAATGTATTCTCCAATGTAACATGTATTCACACATCGTTTCTTCGTTGTACATAATTGCCATAGATTATCTATCTGGAAACGCAGTATAGGAGAATTAAATAAATTGAAAATATCATTTTTTATTAAGTCATCATGGCTCTCCATCAAGTCACAACAAGTACCAGCTAACGTATATTTTTCGCCCTTTTGAATAATTGATGTATAAAACAAAAACATTAGGAAATTCATCGTGGATCCAATTCGATGTTGGCACTCCCCAAGGATCACCCAGAGCTGCGTCCTCGCCCCGAAAAAGATGGATACCGTAATCTTCCTGGCAAATCCTGACCCTCCCGACTCACGCTTCCAAAGTCGTGTACATATTATCATACTATTATGACGCGTCACAGGATGATGTATGATGCAACTAACTCGACCAAAGTTATAAGCTTCGCGTTACAGACTCCTCGGAATACCGAATTGTTGGATGTCTCTGGAAATTGGCTTTTTTGAGCAGTATGTGCGATTATTGCGTCTGATGGAATATTCAAATAGCACATCTGTGACACATTGAATGATAATACGGAATAGTATGGAAAATAATGAACGATTTATACGTTGAGCGATAGCACATCACTAATATTACACATATTTATCCACTCCTGTATCAGATAGATTTTTGAGTATTATCCCGTAAGTCATATGCTCGCTGATATTACTGAGGAAGTAACGCAAATGGTCCGAATAAAACCATTGAATGTTGAATGTATACCCAAATTTGAAATGAATCGCTAATACAGAACTTCTTGAAATGTCCAAGAAACTCTCTGATTCTTAAAATTTCCACTTTTTCAGATACATTTCTAAAAGAAACGGAATATCAGTTAAGTTTGAAATGATGAGCGTTTGAAGCCAAAATCGTTACTTTTTATTTCAGATATTAAATAATTTCTGGCGCGCTTGTTCATCTGAACAGCCTAGCAATTAGCCTAAATGTCTTTAATTCTCGAATTTTTTGCTGAGAATGGTCTCAAACGATTAATTTCAACTAAGTGATGAAGAATCCGAGGTGAGACTAAAGTCTGTCCGGCCGGCCGTGAGAACGATTACTCTCCACGAAATCAGTTAGAATCCAAATACGCCAGTTAAGTTCGTTAAAGGGGAAAATCAAAACATCAAATTTCGAAAAATCATATCTCCGAAAGTTAGAGTTGAAAATAATATCAATGGATTCTTATGGTGAAACTGCATCTTAAAAAAAATTAATCAATTCAAAATTTGTAATGTAAAAAAATATTTTTTTTTATTACTCCGAAACCACCTGACCGATTTTGCCCAATAACAAAATTAACCGAAATATTTATCTCCTAAACCTACTCTGAAAATTTCAACTGTCTAGCTCATTCCGTTCGAGGGTTGTCGTGTTAATGGCCTGACAGAATTGATTTTGACCATGGATTATTGATCAGTGAGTCGAACCAAATCGGTTAAGATCATTTAATTATAGACATTTGGGCAAATTGATAATCACTCTGTTCCGAGGAACAAGAGCGCCAAAAATAACCAATGTACCGTTATGTTGAAACAAGTTAATCTTCGTTCTTACCATATGAAACATGTGTATATGTACCGAAAATGATTAAAACATTACAACTATTTCTGAGTGTATGTATTTGAATGCTACTTAGTATAGTTGGAAACAAAAAGTATGCCCGATTATGGATTACTGAAATATGTTTCTCCGATCTATTTTCGGAAATTCCACGATATTCATAATTCAGGAAACCCGGGTAATAGGCTGTGTTTCCCGAACAATCTGTTACGTTCCGTTTTGCTGCGGAGATGAATGCAGCATCTCACAAGATGTGCGTGTGGTCTACACGGTTCAGGTTCGGGAGGCTGCCAACGGTCGTCGAGGTGTGACCCGTTTCGTTCTGAGCCAGTGAATGAATTTAACACTAGCTGCTTAGGATGTCTCGTTGACTCATTGCCTGAAAAATATCCCGCAAACTATCATTCCTATCCTAACACATGACATATAATATTGCTAGCCATTTATTTCGCTATTTTCGGAGTCTATTCTATAATTTTTCTTCTTCTTGTTTGTCAACCGACGTTTGTACACCTCTTGATAGCCTTTTAGCAAGATGCATAGAATTAAAAGTTATCGACACTCCATACGAATACCCGTTAATATGTTTGTCCTAAAAACGGAACTACAATTGTCAAATCCTGATCTACTTCACTCTGTAAACGATGATGGCACTAGAGTCAATTTGCCTGAATCTGACAAGCAAGAAAATTTATTGTCATTCCTCTGTTACTAAATTAAAAGAATATAATCAGAATCAAAGATTATAGATCATAGATATCAACCAGAGTGGTTATATTCTCCAGCTTAACTGATTTATTAATGGCGCTCTGTTTCTGTAATTTTCGAATTATTTGATGAATAAGGTCTTGAACGATTTGATTCGACTCACTGATCAAGAATCCGAGGTCAAAATCGATTCTGTCGAACCTGCCGTTAACAGGATAACACTCGAACTGAATGAGAATAGCAGTTGAAATTTTCATGTAGGTTTGCGAGATAAATATCTCAGTTAAGTTCGTTATTAGGAAAAATTCGCCAGATTAACGAAAAATAATATTTTTTTTTAACATTACAAATTTCAAATTCAATTTTTTCTAAGATGCAGTTTCTTCATACAAGAGTCCATTGATATCACTCTCAACTCTAACAAGCTTATATTTTCGGAGATATGATTCTTGAAAATTTCAACAGTAGATTTGAGGAAGGAATATCTCGAATAAGCTCGTTATTGGGTAGAATCGGTCTGGTGTTTCGGATCAATCATTTTTGGCACTCTTGATTTTTTTTACATGGCACTTTTTGCGCGTATGTTCTGGGGAACATCGCGTTATAGTTTTGCCCAAATGTCTGTAACTTTTTTGACGAAATTGGTCTCAAACGATTTAGTTCGACTCCCCGATGAAGAATTCGAGGTCAAATTTGATTCTGTCCGTCCGGCCGTACGGCCGTCCGTTGCCACGATAATTTGAGAACGAAAAGAGCTAGCGACTTGAAATTTTCAGGGTGTGTGGCGCATCGCAATACGACGGACAAGTTCGTTAATGGGCATAATCGGCCCAGTGGTTTCCGAGTAATAATTTTGTATTCAACGAATATAAATCCGATCGAATTGAAACTTGGTGAGTAGTTGTAGAATATGAACCTAAGCACGTTTGTGAAATTTTGGGCGAATCGTATGGCTAGAAAATTTTTAAAAAATTATTAAAAAATATTTTTTTTGTCACGATAACCTGATAACGGAAAGAGATAGCGGCTTGAAAATTTCAGGTTAGTTGTGCATATGAATGCCACATTTGAGTTTGCTTATGAGCATAATCGACCAAACGGTTTCAGAGTTATAGCCATCTGAAATTTGGTGGTTTTTTGTTCCTCATTAACTCGAAAAATACTGAACCGATTGAATTCAAACATGGTTATTAGTTGTAGAATGCCAACGCGAAAATGTTTCCGAAATTTGGTGAGGAAGCATTTGTAGAAAATTTTTAATAAATCATTGAAAATAAAAAAAAAATTCTATATATCAGTAACTATACGTTTGAAATTGCTGAAATTTTGTAAGAGCGTTCATTACCTAACTCTACTGCCAAGTTTCAAGTTTTAACACGATCGGTTGAATATTGTTGGAGATTCGAGCATTCTTGTGTGAGTTCAGTAGATGGGTGACCGTTGCCTCGATAACTTTCTAACCAAAAGAGATAGGGACTTGCAATTTTCAGGGTAGGTTGCGTATCCGAAAGGGAGAGTTGAGTTCGTTTTTGGGCATAATCGGTCTAACGGTTTCCGAGTTATATCCACCTGGAATATTGTTTCCTTGATAACTCAAAAAATAAATATTCGATTGAATTGAAGCTTGGTAACTAGTAGTAAAAAATCAACACAAAGACGTGTTAAAAATTCTGTAAGAACCGTACTCCTAGAAAATTTGAAAAAAATGACGAAAAAAAAAATTTTAAGAACCGCGCCTCCAGAAAATTTTAAAAAAATCAGGAAAAAAAAATTGGTTCAAGCACTGACGTGAAGTCAGAAGCTTTTGCGCGTATGTTCTATTGTCCATTCTTCTGTATTGGACACCCTTAATCGAATTTACCATGGTTAATTATGTCGTCCATTCTCCTGTATTGGACACTTAATTCGAATTTATCATGGTAAATTTGAATTGAGAGTGTCCAATACAGGAGAATGGACAACATAATTTACCATGGTAAATTCGATTAAGGGTGTCCAATACAGAAGAATGGACAATAGAACATACGCGCAAAAGCTTCTGACTTCACGTCAGTGCTTGAACCAATTTTTTTTAATTCCATTTCATTTATGATGCAGTTCTTTCATAAGAATCTATTGATATAAGTATCTATATTATATAAGTTTGAACAAGAGCGCCAAAGAGAACAGGGGCCTCAGAGCTTTTCCACATTTTATCTACTTTGCTTCAACAGAGTGTGCAATTATAACTACAGAGCTTTCATTGATGACATTTCCTTCAGGATCACAAATAAGTTTCGAGAATAGAATCAGTTTAGTCCATAATATGTAAACCCCATATGTTAGGAAGTAGGAACAGCAATTTTATCTTGCCCAGACATAATCAGGTAAAATAAGGGATTTATCGGTACAGGAGTTTCATTGCAACAATAATGAAAATCCATTTTAAGAGAAACTGTAGGTACATGAAAAACCTTTGAATTCAAGATTTTTCTATATTACAAAAGATCACATTCAATGTCAGAAGAATAGAATCATATAATTTATTTATTTTTAAATACATTGAATAATACAGGATTTTCTCTATTACATCTGCATAATATATTTCTTTAATATTATATCATTATTCAAAAGCATAAACGACTTTTATCATGTAAGGCTCATATGAAGTGAACATTCAATTTATTATTTTAGATGTATATTTTCAAACTTCATCAAAACCGTCTCACGTAACGGTATTTTTTTCAAACTTACCAATTCTGGTTGAAAACTGGTTATCTACTCAATGATGGAGTAGATGATGATAGATTTCAAAATATATATGATTAGATCATTCAGAACTAGTTATATTGACATAATAACGAAAATGATTTTATTAACTTGATAAACTAACCAAATGGAGGCTAGTGCTCCACTATATTTTCTTAAATATGTATTCAGTAGAAAATTGATTTGTACAAACAAATGTTCCTATTGTCAATACCCTACCACTTGAAAGTTGCCATTTTTGTCGACACAAACTTAGAACAAAACAAAAAGAATACTAATAACTAAACAAAATCAAACAGAACAATTGCAATACACAAAACACGAAATTTCAGCGAATTGAACGACGTTCAACAAAAATCATGAATTAATAAAGCTTTGAGTTTAGATTGAAATATTTTTCTAGTCTAGTCTAGCATCTATCGGCGAAAATTGAAGTAGAACAATATCCTGGTATTTTGACATTATTTGGACCGTCTTTCGGCAGAAAATATGTCAAAGATTGTCCGCACCATGTATTCTATGCATATATCCTTTTAGCGTTACACAAATTATCCTGAATAGTACTTATCGATGAAATTCTATTCATTTGGGTAGTTCCCACCAGAATAATACAAGATATTTCAGAAAAAGAACCGACATCAATTGTTTTTCTCTGCACCGGAAAACACCTGATGATTTAAAAAATGACGTTATAAAACGCGATAGTAAATCTAGAGTCGGCAGCATACAAAGTACAAATTAATTCTTATTGACATAAATGAAAATAGAAGTGGTTGAACGAGTTCATCAGTAGGATGCCTCAAGATCTACCGCCGCATCACTCACGATGATGGCTATATAAAGTCAGGAGGTAGCTGGAGATGAGACCCAATTTTGAATTGATATGGACGGTGGAGCGCTTTTTGCGCGGGTACTACAGGCGGCAATTGTTTTTCATAAATGCGGAAAGAAACATAGCGGATTTTTCAAGCCAATCCGCATTTGTATTCCACTTATGTAATTCAAATGTTGTACTAGGTGGTATTTCTTTGATTCTTGTGGATTTTTTATGCTTTTATTCACTTATATCTCTGCCGCAATACAGAAAATTTCAAAAATCCTTAAAATATCTATTAAAACCTAAAACGGTAAGAGATAAGCGTGACGGTTAAATTAGAAAAGAATTTCATTTAAAACATGCCGTACAGAAAGTTTCGAACTTTTGCGTGGTTCTAGAAATATTTGGAAAACCCCGTTTTTTGCGCGTATGTTCTGGGGAACATCGCGTTATAGTTTTGCCCAAATGTCTGTAACTTTCGAATTTTTTGAAAAAAATGGTCTCAAACGATTAAGTTCGACTCCCCAATGAAGAATTCGAGGTCAAATTTGATTCTGTCCGGCCGGCCGTCCGGCCGTTGCCACGATAACTTGAGAACAAAAAGAGCTAGCGACTTGAAATTTTCAGGGTAGGTGGCGCATCCCAATACGACGGACAAGTTCGTTAATGGGCATAATCGGCCCAGCGGTTTCCGAGTAATAATTTTGTTTTAAACCAATATAAATCCGATCGAATTGAAACTTGGTGAGTAGTTGTAGAATATGAACCTAAGCACGTTTGTGAAATTTTGTGCTAATCATATGGCTAGAAAATTTTAAAACAATTATTAAAAAATATTTTTGTTGTCACGATAACTTGAGAACGGAATGAGTTAGCGGCTTGAAATTTTCAGGTTAGGATGAGCACCAGAACGCGACATTTCAGTTTGTTTATGAGCATAATCGGCCAAACGGTTTTAGAGTTATAGCCATCTGAAATTTTCTGAAATTTCGTGGTTTTTGTTCCTCATTAACTCGAAAAGTACTGAACCGATTGAATTCAAACATGGTTATTAGTTGTAGAATGTCAACGCGGAAATGTTTGCAAAATTTGGTGAGGATAGCAATTTTTAATAAATCATATAATATAAAAATATATAAAAAAAATATATAAAAAAAAAATTCTATATATCAGTAACTAATCGTTAGAAATTGATGAAATTTTGCAAGAGCTTTCATAACCTAACTCTACCGCTAAGTTTCAAGTTTTAATACGATCGGTTTAATATTGTTGGAGATTGGAGCATTCTTGTGTGAATTCAGTAGATGGGTGACCGTTGCCTCGATAACTTTCGAACGAAAGGAGATAGGGACTTGCAATTTTCAGGGTAGGTTGCGTATCGGAAAGGGAGAGTTGAGTTCGTTTTTGGGCATAATCGGTCTAACGGTTTCCGAGTTATACCCACCTGGAATATTATTTTCTTGATAACTGAAAAAATAAATATTCGATCGAATTGAAGCTTGGTAACTAGTAGTAGAAAATCAACATGAAGACGTGTTCAAAATTTTGTAAGAACCGTACCACTAGAAAATTCGAAAAAAATGACGAAAAAAAAAATTTTAATAACCGTACCCCTAGAAAATTTCAAAAAAAATCACGAGAAAAAAAATTGGTTCATGCACTGACGTGAAGTCAGAAGCTTTTGCGCGTATGTTCTATTGTCCATTCTTCTGTATTGGACACCCTTAATCGAATTTACCATGGTAAATTATGTTGTCCATTCTCCCGTATTGGACACTTAATTCGAATTTACCATGGTAAATTCGAATTAAGAGTGTCCAATAGAGGAGAATGGACAACATAATTTACCATGGTAAATTCGATTAAGGGTGTCCAATACAGAAGAATGGACAATAGAACATACGCGCAAATGCTTCTGACTTCACGTCAGTGCTTGAACCAATTTTTATTAAATCGTTTTTGACTGTAATATTTGTAATGAAAAATAAATACGAATGTATCATATTTTTAATTAATATTGTTCAATAATAATTACAAAGGGCGTTCAAGCAAATGATCACGAGAACATTATTTTCTAAGCGTTGGTAATACCGTCTAATAGAGGAAGTAGAGGAACTCTAAAGCTCCATTTTAAAAATACGTTGTAAGCCTATTTTTTGATAAATGCTTAAAAATAATGGTAATTTTTTTAAATCATATTTATAATTAATACTATGAATACTGCGCTATTAGCTATATTAATTAAAATCAAAAAATCGTTTTATAAATCATTATTTAATTTGTATGCCATTTTTTTTATTAATGACTTACACAATTTCAACAGCGGACCTTTTAGCCGATTATGGCCATTAACGGACCGTCGCTATCTCTTCGTTCGAAAGTTATCGTGGCAATGGACGGTCGTCCGGACAGAACCGATTTCTACCTCAAAATCTTCATGAGTGAGTCGAACCTAATCATTTGGGACTATTTTTGGCAAAAAAACAAATATTACAGACATTTCGGTAAAACGATAGCACACTGTTCCCTATAAGATCCGCGCAAAAACAAGTTTTGAGAAATGTATTTCATGCCGATGTTTGATACCACTTTCGGTTCCAAATGCGCAAAATATGAACATTTGGACTAAATGATAAAAATATGGAATTAGAATGAAACAACTAAATAAAGGAACTAAAGGAAAGTCTCTGATCCAAAGATTAACTTCTCAAGAAGGAGTCCATTTTCCTGTGAGCTCACTGTAAGTAGTTTTGATTAAGGAGAATTTTAGTTGATTAGTCGAAGCCTTAGTATGATGCCATCAAACAGTGCCAGGAAATCTGTAAAAACAATTGTCACATAAATATAGTAAACAATCTAATTCACCTATTTAGTGTCTCTACTAACTAACTAATATTCATTCGCGAATGAGATTTCTGTGTTGGAATTCCTTTTCGATTTCTACGCCTCTGTATTGAACACAGTGCCCAATACGGGTGAGAGGCAACTAATTGAAATTAAGTTCAACTGTGTTGTTGTCGTAGGTGTATAACAAAAAGTTGATATACGACCATGCTGGTCGCTTCCTCCTTCGCCGTCCGTATATTATGCATTCAATGGACAGTTTGAGCGCTAGAAAGTGTAAATCTGTTCGTAGATAACTTAATTTATGTATACTCCGCGAAGTTCATCATGTACCAAAGTTTGAACTATTTACTGTTGGCATGAATGGGGAAGTATATCATGGCAATTGAGTCAAAGAAATGAATAACTCAAGTATCTAGATTCAAAATGTGCGTACCTATAACTGCAAATCACTGATGAAGAATCCAAGGTCAAACTTGATTTTGTCCGGCTAGCCGTCTGCGCTCGAACGCATAATGAGTCATGAATTAGAAAATTGAAATTTTCGGAGTAGGTTTGGAGTAAAAATGCACCGGCTCAGTTCGTTAATGGGCAAAGTCCACCGAGTGCTTTCAGAGTTATGGTCATCTGAAATTTTGTTTTCCAAATACTGATCTGATCGAATTGAGGCGCGGTAGTTGGTTGAAAAATACCGACACGAAGACTTTTGCGAAATTTTGTGAGAATCGCATGACTTGAAATTCAAAAAATATATTTAAAGAAATTCTTCATCTCAGAAACTAATGCTGTACGATATTATTTCCAGAATCATGCCTACATCATGAGGAAAAAAGTATTGTTATTGTTCATTGAAATACAGAATGCGAAGTCGAACAGTTATATGTATATCCCAATTATTAATATTTGGCAAATTTTGTAAGATCTATTCGAATCATATACACATCATATGCATTATTAAATTCTGTGTTTTCTCTCCCAAACTCTGAAAAATATCTGTTAAATAAAAAATTATTATTTTGTGAATTGCTCCTGCTTTAAACACAAGATATTTGTCAGAAGTACTAAATCAAACAATGTTGCCTTACAAACAATAACGACACATTATCAAAGATGAAACAACTAAATTTCGTAACGTTTATATAATAATAATAAATTGCCTTTATTTTGTACTTATAATACAGTACAAGAAAAAAGGGGAGAGGCGAAGTTTAGCTAAAGCTACTCCTACTTAACCTCTACTAAAATTAACAAAGAAAACTTAAAATTAAAATTTGAAATTTGAATACTTAAAAATCTAAAAATAATAAATCAAATAAATGTAGTCTGTCAAAAATTAAATTAAATATAAGGGAAAATGAAAATGAAAATGAAAATGAAATGGGACGCAGCCATGAAGACAAAAGAGTAGTAGTCTAAATCAGACTCCTTCGTCAGACACTTAACGAAAATCTTCAGAATTATTTTTGTTGATGTACCTATTCCGAAATTCGAGAAAACCCAGAAAGAAACCATTCAATAATGAATGTGCCTCCTACAGTATCCTTTAATGATCATTTACATAAAATGCACATAAGGAATCATAATAATAATAATTATTGAGATACTTAACAATGTATAAGATAAGTCAAATGAAAGAACAACACACAAAATTTGAATTTCAATTTTATGGCACTGACGCCGCCAATGGACGATATCTATAGAAGCTGTAAATCCTCATTTGGGGGTCGTGGATGGCATACCTTCAGTACAAGCGTCCTAGATTCAGAGACGAAAAAGTATATTATTTCGATAGGTCGAAAAAATTGGCGGAGAAACAGACACATACAACGATGAAATAGTCGATAAATCATTCAGAAGTAGAACTTATGATTAGGAAGAGATTGTGTTAACAAACTGACCTAGATAAGGTACAACAATCGTTATAAAATAATGTGTTGCATAGTTTGTGGTCGACAGAAAAATTGTTGAAAATTTAATGGGAACATAAAAATAGGAATTTGTGCTGATGATATTCGAATTGAGTTTGAGGTTTTTGCTTGGCGATGTTGGGAGTTGATTGAAAAACATTGGCGTAGAGCAAAGATTCGTAACGGTCGGGAGAGTGAAATACAGTTTTTCATATTCATACTTTATTAGATATTATGCAAGCTATGTCTTTTTAAGAGTTCACATGGGTTTCACGTCAGTATTTTTTTGTCATGATGATTCAATATTCATTAGCCCTATTCCTGTATTTTTTCTAATTCTATTCATATTTTTATATACAGTCAATCCTTCGTACCATTCAATACAAACAATATTTTTCACTTTGAGTACTATTGTATTATTGTATTATTGTACTATTATTGTCACTCATGTATTAATCTTGCATTGTATATTCGAGTTGTTAATAATAGCAGAAAATAAATAAATGCTGTTATATTATTGATGCAACATAATTTTCCTACGTGCGTGCAGAAAGTAGTACTTTTACGCAAACATTTGTGTTGCCAAAGAAACACTTTTCTGCATCGCGTGGAAAAAAATTTTGTTGCATGGAAATGTCAAACTGATCAAAATTGTTGTTGATAGGGGAAATTTTCATGAATATTTAAGATACGGGTGATTATTTTATGCAATGTGAGACTCTTTCCAGTGTATAATAGTCCCCTTTTCTATTATTATTCCCGATATTTGCATTACAGCTTGCACATGATACATTATCAGGAAAAATTTTATCAAGCAAGAAGACTTGTAGATTTTGACACATGATTATGTGAGAATTTTTCTCAGATTGTATAATAGGAACCTCAAGCTTTTCTCTCATACACAAACGTTGTGAATACTACTGAAATGAACAGTTCTTGTAGTGATCTTCCACATTCCATATTGCAGGCGGCTAATGAAGAGAGTTTGAGTTTATTACCTGCCAAATCTTGAGTCAAGTATGAAGCAGAATATCAGAATTTTGAAAACTGGTCTCACAGTACGGGGTGATGAGTGATGAGAAACTTAGATTTGAGTAGATATTTAAAACTAAGTTCGTTTTCAAAGAAGAAGAAATATGCTGGGTACCGTCCGAAAAAAGCCAAAATATTTGAAAAAAGTGAAGTTTTGAGATTTATGGAAGATTCACCTGGTGAAATTTACCTTCTCATCAAAGTTGCTACCATTTTTGGATTGGTTGGAGACTGCAGGGAGATGAACTCTGCAAAATAATGATTGATCACATCGAGGAAAAGGGAAATTTGATAGTTGTCAAAATCCCGGGCACGAAAAAAAAAATTTGTAATTTCCAATGAAACGAATCACGGATATCGTTTGCAGCTCTACCACAAATAGGTGAATTTGAGGCCTGCTTACATCAACCAAACTCTCCAGAAATAGGTACACAGTTTCGCTTGATATTAATGACGTTTATCTTTCAAACTGGACCTACCGCAAACAGATAGAACTTAGACAGATAGAATTCGCATTCTGTGAAAACATAGAAGTTGAAATTTTGACAAATCATATATCACATCTCATATTGTCAAAGTTGAGAATAATATCAATAGATTCTTAAGAAACATTAAAAAAAAAATTTTATTTAAAATTTGTAATGTAAACAAATTTTTTTTTTACTCCGAAACTGTCCAGCTTATTTTGCCCAATAATGAACTTAACCGAGATATTTAGGTCCCAAACCTAATCTGAAATTTTCAACTGTCTAGCTCATTCCGTTCGAGAGTCATCGTGATTACGGGCGGCCGGACAGAATCGATTTCGACTACGGGTTCTTCATAGTCAGTCGAACCAAATCGTCACCATTTTCAGCCAAAGATTCGAAAATTATTGACATTTGAACAAATTGATAAGCACTCTGTTCCGAGGAACAAGCGTGCCAAAACGGAAATGTTTAATGAGATATTGTCTACAGATATCTCTACTTTAAACAATCAACCTTCATCAAGCCATCCATACCTCTGCCCTACAGAGAATAATCAACCTTCGAACGACTGTCCTTCAACTTCAACGAGCGAGAACATTACCTGCCCTTTTGCGCCAAATCAGTGTTCATCGAGACACCCATTGAATGAACTGACAGGATCTGCAATCAATTTAAATATTTGAATAATGGTTCTTTCTTATAAATATTACAAATTATTTGATATTTCTTTTTTTCCAGTTATTGTTATTTTTGAATAGTTGAGTTGTTTCATTTCGGATTGATTAAAAGTTTCGGAATATATATTCCAATTTCAATATGATTTCTTCTTGTTATTATAAGACGCTCGAAAAAAAAAGCATTGTTGCGTCGTTCGTCTAACTGTAAATACGTACGAAAAAGTATAGCTTTGTGCACTTGTTAGGAAACTTACTATATTATAAAGAGTGTCCCAGCAATAACTTGAATTTCAAATCGCTTATCAATTTCGTCTGTCAATTGTTGGGTCAGCCATCTGACAGCATTGTAAGGACGTTAGCCTCCACCGCAGAATTCTTCAACGATTTTTTAGGGGAGATTTACACCTTCATTTCAACTAGATGCAACTGAACTGAGCAGCGGCCTAACAACCATAGCGAGCGAAGAAACTTTACAAAAAGATTCTTGGGGCAACTAGAAACTGAAGATGGAGTTCACAACAAAATCAAATCTATTGGCGGGGATAAAATTGTCTTTCATTAACCATTATATCCTCAATAGTGACGTTTGGTGCACCATTTACCCTATTTGAAAGCTGCCGTGACGAAGGTTGTTTTTATCAGATCATGTTGACAAACTTTTTCATGCAAGAATTGGACAGAATGGACTCGAATGAGGTGTGGTGGCAACAGAATGGTGCCTCCTGGCATATCCCTCAGGAATGAATGACGTTGTTGAATTATTTTCAGTATTTCACATTGATGAAGCTCTTGCTGATATACCTTATATATTTTGTTTTCATTAATATAGGTTTTTAGGCTTCTACAGTTTTCAAACGGTATCTGTAGTTTCAGCCTAATATTGAAATAATGAATGTAATCCGGTAGATACCTACTACTGAATATTTTACGTACCTAAACCAAGGTAATACCACACATTAGTCTATTTCCGAACACTTCAGAAGAATTATCAATAAGACTTACCCGCCTTATGCTCTGTTGACAGATTCGCGGCGTTGAGATATGCAAATATGACTAACTCATAATCATTGGCAGGATTTTCTAGTCCCAGCTGAATGGCGAATGATCGCGGGACAAATGCAAGTCGAAATTCATCGTGACAGGGCCATTTATCACACGCGTCGAGCTCTCCACTTGTAATTATGCAAACAAATGAAGGGATATAAGGGCTTTAAATGACGAGAGATACTATGGAAGAATCGGAAGTCAGAAAGTATGCGTAGGCCACTCACGGTTTTCCCGAAAATAGAGAAGGAAATCTCCAAACCTGAGTTAGAACAAGTTAAGCCGTATGTTCGTTATCGAAAAATGGAATCTTCATTCGAAATTACTTGGGATTCGGCAATTGAATAATGTATCTCTACCTACTATTTGAAATTGAAACACTACCATAAAAGACGCTCAAAAAAAACATTATGAACTAAGACTCATATTTCAGTCACTGCAGCCAAGCGGCATCATCTAGTATTTGGATAGGAGACCGCTTGTGGTTTCTTTCGACTCTTCTACATATCAGTGATAGATCCAACAAATGTTCCTGTAATGATTTTAATTTGATTCCTTTTTTCTGGAATTTGTCTTTGTCGTTTTTCTATATTCGCCCGCGAAAACCAAAGGTTTCAGTTAAATTTTCTTGATTTAAGAAATTCTATTGAAAATGTATAAAATTAAAACAGAGACTGGTGATTTCTACAAAGTGTAAAATTCGATAGATATGTGATTGTGCATTCACTGTTTTTACAATGTTCAATCCTCTAGATATGAAAGATCTCTGATAAAGAACCATAGATGAAGACACTTTGTTGAAAGCACAAATACTGATTCAAATCAGCCTATCAAACGTTCTGTTGACTCTTTGTTTTGAAGATACAGGGAGTTTTCCGAAAAATGCGGAAATTTGGAAGCACTATAACTTTCAATCCGCTGAAGCTTATGGGTTGATTCTTTGAGTTAGATTATAATATAACAACCTTTATCTGAAGTGATAATGAATATAGGAGAAATAAATCAGTAGCATAGTAAAAATAAACCTCTTTGGTCTGTAGGAAAATAACATACCATACCTATGTGAAAAAAATCAAATTAAAGTGTATACAGGTGGGATGTTCTCATTTTAAGCCTTTATTATAAAAAGTTGAATGTTTGGTGTCAATTGATTGATTTAGATTGTTTCACAACATAGAATTAAGTATTGTATTCATTTTTTAAATCTTATTTCAATAGTGTTCGCATTTGTTCTTCGCTGTTTAATTTCATATTACAGTTGATTTATGTGTACACATTGTAAATAAAGTTAAGTACTGGATATTAAATTCAAGCAACCACTGGTATATCATTATTTCGAACATTTCGTGGGTAATTACACATAATAATGTGACTACGCTGGCAAACGTACTATACAAACATTTTTTTTACATGAATTTCTTTAATTTTGACATGAAATGCATTGAATATGAAAAAACTTTATCATACTTCAAAATTCGTAGTTGCATGGATAAATTTGTGCCACTCAAAATAAAACTTTTTGTTGGCACAATTTTTTTTACTCTTTGAGAATAAATATTAAAAATATATTTTTTTCACCTGCAGTGTCTTATTTTCGTACTACTACAGGTGATTACTTTTACTAATCTGCTGACTTATTTCTCCACTATTCATTACCACTTGCGAATAGAAGTCGACATAGTTGAGCCAAAAAATCAACCCATATGCTTCAGCGGTTGGAAAGTTATAGCGCATCAAATGTTCGGAAAACACCCTGTATCTCCGAAACGAACCACCAGAACGTTTGATGGCCTGTTTTGAATCAATATAGAGCGTCACCAGTCACCCTGTAAACGCCTAAATCTGATTATATGCGTCCGTCAGTAAGCGGGACAATTTTCAGAACATGAAACTGGTACTAACTGGTACTAACTGGCCTAAAATTTGCAGTATATAGCTTTGATATCGAAATGGGAATGTTGAGTGTGTAAATGGGAATTTTATATTTCCAATCATTCCAAGACTACAGATTCTATCTAGTAGAATTCGTATTTAGGTGTAGAATAACAACTTTATCATTCATGGAAAATTTCGTGAGAGTTCATTACTAGAAGAATAGAGAAAACATTTTCCAGAAAAGTTGAATAGCTCAGTCGCTTTCGGACAACTTAACTCTAGCAGTTAACAAGATTTGATGATTACTTGAAAGAGTCGGGATATGTAAATTTCATTGTGTTTAAATGAAATTTTTGATTCACATGATACTTACTTCTGCATTGATATATTTTCATCGATTTTGATAGGATAGTTTGGTGGAGCCAGAAATGAACAAGCGCCCCAAAGCTGATTGACTTCACATTCCTTCACCCATTTGTTCCAATTTTCACCCCTCTTGTATTAATTCTGTATAATTCTAGAATAGTATATTCTGAAACAAGTTGCAGAATGGGCTCCTATTCAAACAGGCCGGAATTTGAATTTCGAACGCGTGAGTGTTGGAATTGCATTCTGCAACGAGTATTAGACGATAATATTTTCTCTATTCCAGGCAACTTTTGTGAAATACTGCCGGAATTTAATAAAAAATTCGAATTATACATCCTAGTGACTTTTGTATTGTATATTGGCCGTTGGTGTGACTGTTACGAAAGTTGACAGATTACGGAATTTGAAGTTGAATCGTACGTATGGAGATCAGATTTAAAACAATTTCCTAATAGCATGAATGATTCAAAATTACCAAAAAGGAAATCTCTTGTATCTTATTTGTCAATGAAAATAAAACTTTTCGTCTCAACAATTTTAACACTATATCCAGATTAGGTATATTATATTGACAATAATTGACGCGTGTTGAAATTTGATTGGATCGAATGTCAGTGCTGATTACCACAAAACGAAAAATATAACTAGAAACAATACGGGAATGAGTTCATTACAGCACTGTTTTTAGTGCTGTAATGAACTCATTACGATACTGAAATAGAGAAAAACTACTCAAGATTCAAAATTTTCATTGAATTATATTGAGATATCAGAGTCGGCTACTTTAAAACGTTAATTATGAACAGTTTAGTGGAGTTTGAAAGTATGATGAAACGATGTGTGAAATTTGCGGACGATATTCTAAATAGTTTCGTATAGGCTCTGATTTAATATTAAACCTTATTGCTGTAATCACATTCCAAGGTGAGGCTATAACTAGAAGAGCAAATTAGCACATAGGGAAGATCCCACGAGAACCCAAACATCCTCTGCGACTCCACGTTTCAATCTAAAGCAAACCGCATTCTCACCTCCGTCGAAATCAAGACATACCGAGGAAATCCTGAGTCCAATTAAGAAACACACAACCATATTCGTTACCTTGAGATCCGACTCGTTGACGAGACGGTTGCGTTGAAAAATTTCCCACTACCTGATACAGGGGTATCAGAATTACAGGCGCGGGTGTCGATTACATCTGGGATACTCCGTATACGCGAGATCACGTGAACGAGATCTACAAGTTACATGTTGTCGACTTGTTGACTGTATTAATTTTATTCCGAGCCGGCTTTATGAATGGGGTCTAGTTTTGAATAACACGTTTTCTGTAATCGTACCGGCTCGTTGGGATATGCTTAAATGTCGGTTTCGCGAAAAAATACATTTCCTACGGAAGGTGCTTTGTCGTGTAGGAACCTATGATGAATATGACTGATTTTCTTGAGTATGATTGCACAAATTTTGAGATCAACTTGACTACCTGACAACTATTGAGTTGTCCAATGAATAATGCTTGTTTCACGTTCATAAGGTTCCATTCGAAAATGTAAATCCTAATCCCAATTTTTTTGTCCCACAGCACTGTTCGATCTACTGCAGTAGATCGACATCAACATTTGATAAACCGCTCATTTTCCAATAAATACTGAGATAGCAACAAACCTCGGTTGATCTGTGTTCCCTGCACACAAATTAAACATTCGAAGCTAAACGGTTTCTATTCATCACCCAATCTTACCGGAGTACCATTTTACACTTGTCAGCAGCGACCGAATAGAACATTCATTCACAAATTCACAGTATAACTATATCCATAAACTTTTTTTGGTTCAATATTTACAAGGTAAAGTAAGTAATAAATTAATTATCTAGAGAAAGAATGCTCTTCAAAAATATCAATATAACCTATGTTTCTATAATTCAAATTCAATTAACTCCATATTATTTAGATTTCAGACAACCATTGCCTGATTTCTATATACAAATAATTAAAAATAAAGAAAGAATGTTAAAAAAATATTCTGATACAGAAACAATAATTATAACGGATTGAATCTGAAACCAAAAATATTAAGGAGAATTAAGATGGTAAAATATGAAGGTGATTACTGTGCTAGAAATCAACAATCAAAATAATAATAATATAATAATAAATGTTGTGTACTGCACGACGTTTAATTTTTTTTCCTTTTCAATTTTTGGATATTTGTGTATGAAAATCAATAATGGACTGCTTCTACGTAAGAAACACAAGATATTTGTCAGAATCAATCAATCGAACAATGTTGCCTAACAAACAATAACATAACAACATCAACAATTCTCAAATTTCAGAATAGCTATCAACAAAAGACGAAGGAGTCTGATATAGACTCCGAAACGTAACGAAATAGTTGTTTCATCGTTGATGTTTGTTAGTCAACATTGTTCGATTGATTGCTACTGACGAATTTCTTGTGTTTCTTACGCAGAAGCAATTTACAAAATAATAAATTTTTCATTTTATAGATATTTTTCAGAGTTTGAGGAGAGAAAACACAGAATGAAACCATTCAATAATGAATATACCTCCCACAGTATCCTTCAATGATTACTTATAACATCAATTATCTCAGAAAATTTCTTATGTTTCATGAACAGACTTTTGATGTGCTGTGTGTAGAAGATTATGCCCAATCCATAAGAAAGTTTCAGATATACTGTTTGACTGAAAATCTGTGCTCTAATATTATCAGGATATCAATATAAAATGTAAAATAAATCGTTGATTTGAAATTTCATTCAAGGTCCATTACTAAATGCATTACAAATTGATTGTTCCAAGACCCATTTTATGAATTTTGCAAGAATAAACCGTTATCAAGATATATCGTAATAACCTGTCTTATTGTAGTATCTACCTATACCTAAATATATCAAATTCATCATCATTGCGAGAAAGTTAGTGAATATCAGTGCAATATTTCGCATGATTTCTACCTTCGTACCTATCTGTCCTTTATAACCCTTAAATATTATAATTCTAAGTTCAATTAGATTATTACTGTAGCTAAGTAGGTTGCGATAGTGATTTATTCTGATCCGAATGAATAAAATTAATGCTATTCAGTGGTGTTTCTCTCATGGCATAATTATTTATAATTTGGATAACTTCTATAAATTTCCAATCAAAATTTCAAATGATTTTAAATGTTGAAAAATCGATAATCAGTAAATAATATTGTTTTTTTTTCAATTGTATGTTTCGATAATATATTCCTTTAATCCTTTCAAAGCTTCATTGGTCACATCAAAATATAAAATATTCTTAGAACTTTTGGAATATCAATTCATAATACGTACCTAATAGCAAAATGCAAAGGATTTTGATATTCATTATGATGAATATCATGTTAAGTTGCGTCAAAAGGAAATAGTACCTGTGACATTGAAGAGTATTGAAAATTTCATTAAAAAAATGTATGTGATAATTGGTTAAAATATTAGGAACAATTGTTTTAATTTTACGAAGATTTCCCAACGTTTCTATCCGAAAACAATTATTGCTGCATTGTTTGTGAAATATCGCGTAATTCAACATTTGCCATACGTCACAACTAGTTTATCATTCGATTAACGAACACGCTGTAGCTCCAGACGTAACGCCAGTGCTTTCATAATTTTTTAATTATTATAGAAAAGAAAAAGAATCAACTGGTTCACGAGAGTTTCCATATTTTGCATCTTCTTCACGTGACTTGAATTTGAGAAATAATAACCCGTATACGTCATGCAGAGGCGCTCCTGACTCACCCGAAACCAGGAAACAGGTCGCACAAGGGACTATGTCCAAGTGGGGATCCGTACATCTCCGCATTCCCTCTTTTAATAAACTCTGTGGACGCAGGCGTTCACAAATCCTTAATCAACCAATGGATTGAATGGGGGTGGCTAAAATGCGTATGCGCTCTGAAACCCACCCCTAATGCGTCCCAGCCACCCTCCGAGATGCATCCGGTAGATCTTCGAGCAAGATTCCTGGTGCGTCAATCAAGAAAATCAGTGAAGTACTGAAAGAAATCTTCATTCTTCCAAAACTGAGTTTATATCACTATTATCACTGATTTGGCAATGAAGCTGTTGAATGTTGGTCAAAGAGGTATTGATTTAGAGAAAACTTATCTTAGGTATATCTTTGCAAAATATTGTCATCAAATGGCTATAAATGATATGAATAATTTGTTTAGTCCTTTTAGAATAATCTATGTTTGAATTTAGGACCGTCATAAGAAAATTCAGTCAGTTAGCTTTTGAGCGCTTGCTCATATTTGAGACACAGAAATAATCTATCAAAACCAATGAAAATCAATCGTACTGTCATCTCAATCAAAAATTTCTGTTTAATCATTACTCACATATCCCAACTATTTCAAGATGTCCTTGAATCTCGTAGACGGCGAGGTTGTCAGAAGACGACGAAGTCTGAGATATTTAAATTTTATCAAATTATTTTTTATTAATACGAACCTCTCGAAATATTGCATGAACGATAAAGTATTCTACTCCTAAATAACAAAATCCACCCAATCAGATCTGCAGTTTTGGATATTAAGAAATTATAATTTCAAACAGTATTAGCTCCGAAACCATAGGTTACATTGCCATTTAGGAACTTAACTGGCGCATTTTGAAATCAATTTAAACCCCAGAGGGCGCAGCAGGGTTCCTTCGTAAAGAAAAAATAAGTGTGGCTCTAGAGTGCCACAGAATCCATGATTGCACCATACTGTTAGCCACAGTATCCGATTAAATGATTTTTGTATTGCAATGTAATGGAAATGTTGGCAAGTTCTATATTTTAGTATAAGTAGTATAAAGTAGTAAGTATTGAAAAAGAAATCCAAATTGAATCGAAACAAGTGGCATTATGAGGGATTTTGCAAAAGCTAAAAAGTGGATTTCGATATTATCAATCCTTGGTGGTTAATATTAAGTTATAAATAGTCTGAAAAATATATTTTTTTTTATCTTCAAAATAACGATAATTCAATGAATAAAGGGATGTATCATCCTTCGATTAAACTCCATTACTTATTATAAAAGTCATGGGGGGGGGGCACCTCTGCATCAAACCTACCCTCTAAATTTCATAAATGTACCTACATAAGTAGTATGCTTCAAATGTTGTGTTCACGTACGGACGGGCATAATTGGATTTGACCATGGATTCTTCTTCAATGAATCTAACTTGATCCTTTGAGACCATTTTCGGCTTGAAATTATAAAATTACACATATTTTGACGAAATAATAGTGCGCAAAATGATAATTTCAAAGGTTGGTCATTTGATAAAAATAATGGAGCTAAATCCCCCTTTGCCTTCTAATATGTTTCCTCAATGACATGGTAAAATAAGAATCACCATCTGAATCAAATACCAGTATATTTGATACCCGGCGTATATCGTATCCGTTAAAGAATGTAGCAGTGGAAGTAACAGAAAGGTAATCCAATATATGTAAATTCAACCATATCTTAGGTGACATGGCAGATAATGTGGAAAGGGAAATGCCGTATACCTCTGGATTGGTTACCCTTTAGGTATGCCAGCATAATTTTATGACATCCCGGAATGACAATTCTAACTCCGCCCTTTTCACTCCGACAGGACCCGCTCGTGATCCAGGCTAGTCCCTGATTGTTCGGCGCTCGCGTAAGGCAAACGGCCTGCTGTATCCCGTCGCTCAACGAAAACCTTATCTAGTCATTCAGTCTTCCCACCATACAAATCGAACGTTTCGGCGATTTGGTACTCTTCAACATCGCCACAATTAAACCGCTTTCTGTAGTCTCTGGCCTACACATACATGAACTAATTGAGTTCTTCATATTGGAATATTTATCAAAGATCAAACGATTCAGGATGAAATCAAGTGACATGAAGTGCGCCGACAGGGTTATGGTGTGACTTGGTGTGAAAAGTTTTGTGGGACACTCTGTACAAGTGCGGATTTCGAGTGTCAGTCAAGCTGGATTCATCAACTTTTGCAGCGTCTTTGCTTTCTTTAAGAACAAGAACGGCGATGGACTTGTCTACTGCGTATCGGTACAATCAGAATATGATGGAATATTACACATGTAAGGATGATTTTCGTATCAGAATATTCAAGATATAGAAGCTTTTGGTCCTCCGTGGTTAGCAAGAATTTCCCGGTGGCAAAAGAATCGGTTTTATCTTGTTACGAGGCGCAACAAAATACCAGCAAAGATATTATTGGAATATTTTCAATGCTCTTCGATATATTTCTGCATTATTCCATGATAATTAAGGTGACAACTTAGCTAACTCTCTATTATAAAATAAAAATATTTTTAGGGGTGGACAGTTAGTAAGTAATCATTAAAGGATAGTGTGGGAGGTATATTCATCATTGAATGGTTTCTTTCTGGGTTTTCTCTCCCAAACTCTGAAAAATATCTATAAAATAAAAAATTAATTATTTTGTGATTTACTTCTGCAAATATCTTGTGTTTCTTACGCAGAAGCAAATCACAAAATAATTAATTTTTCATTTTATAGATATTTTTCAGAGTTTGGGAGAGAAAACCTAGAAAGAAACCATTCAAGGACAGTTAGTAGTCAGTTGTTCGAATTGTTCAAAGATGTAGTGCTTTACATGCTAGGTATTTCTGAGTTTCTGAGAATTCAAAGGTTCTTTATTTTCTCATCAAAATTAAAGTAGGGTGATGGCACCAGTAGTCGCCACCTCTCCAGTAATTGCCACTTTTGAATAATTGCTCAGATAATAAGAATTGTCTCGAATATACTGAGGCTAAATATTCTGGGATGGATAGTAGAACTCATCAACTCTTATTACAATGTGTTTCTACTTACCTAAAGATGGCACCACTTCGGTTATGCCCATCGCTTAATTTCGCGCCAATTTCATATGAAGGTTATGTGCTACTGCTAAGCGTTTACACTAAGGTAAGTTGATCCGACTTTTATACATATTTTCTTAAAAATCCGATTGAAGTGTAGTATTTTTTTCGATATTTTTTGATAAAGAGTGTAAATTTAATATGTTCTTTATTATCTTCTGTGAATGATGATCATTTATCATAAATCATGGGTTGGCAATTATTGGAATTAATTCTGTTGTAATTCCAAATATTGCCACACTATGGCAATTATTGGCATCTCATAACATTACAAGAAATTCGTCGGTTTTGATTTGAAAATGCTCAAGAATATGAATTAAAATCTCTATTCAATTAACAACTCTCTGAGATGTACGGAACCAGTAGTTGCCAGGGGGTGGCAATTTTTGGTTATGAGTGTGGCATTTACTGGATTCTTTTTGCAGAAAGTGTGAACATGGCGGAACAGAAAAAAAAAATCTTTTTCCGATATTCAGAAGAATCTATGGAAAGAGCTATTGCTGAGGTAAGACGAGGAAGTAGTATAAAGGCGGCTTCAGAAAAATTCAATGTCCCCAGAAGAACGTTGGGAAATAAAGTCTCTGGAAAATCACCAGCACAGAGAAGAATGGGACCCAACACAATATTGACTGAGAACGAAGAAGAACGTCTAGTGAACTGGATAATTAAAACATCGAGAATGGGATTTCCTCTTGTTGAGGAGGATATATTGTGTACAGTAAAAAAAATTGTAATCAATAATAAGAGAGAAAATCCCTTCACTGATAATAAGCCTGGAAAGAAGTGGTTCAAACTATTTATGAACAGACATAATGAAAAATTATCAAAGAGAACCCCAGAATATTTAACAGGTAACAGAGCTGCTGTAACAGAGGAGAATATAAGGTTTTGGTTTTCCGAGGTGGAAAATCATCTCAAAGAAACGAACAATTCTGATATTTTGGCAGATCCCAGCCGTATTTTTAACAGTGATGAATCTGGTTTTCAAATTTGTCCAAAGAGTGGTAAGGTAATAGCACCAAGAGGAGAGCGCAACGTGTACGAACTTACACGAGGTTCTGAGAAAGAATCGTTGACGGTCGCCATTACAATTTCAGCTCACGGAAGAATCTTACCACCTTTTCTAGTTTATTCCTATAAAAGACTTCCATCCGAAATTTTGAGAAATGTGCCTGACGATTGGGGTGTGGGGAAAACAGACAATGGTTGGATGACAGGGGAATCATTTTATGAATACATAACGAATGTGTTCTGTCCATGGTTGATAAAAAATACTGTTAAATTGCCGATCATTTTATTTCTGGATGGACATAAGTCGCATTTGACACAGGAATTGAGTGAATTTTGTAGTGAAAATAAGATAATTCTAGTAGCTCTTTTTCCGAATGCGACTCATATAATCCAGCCATGTGATGTGAGCCTCTTCAGACCATTGAAAAATGCGTGGAGAAAAATGGTGCATAATTGGAAATTCAACCACTCACAAGAGACCCTGAATAAAATTAATTTTCCCCTGTTATTCCAAAACGTTTTTCGAGAAATGTCTCCAGAATGCGTACAAAATGGATTTAAAAGATGCGGTTTGTTCCCCTGGAATCCAAATGAAGTCGATTTTTCGAAATGCTTGCAGAAATCTCGACCATTAGAAACAACTGAAAAACGAAGAAATGAAAACGGGACTGAGAAGATAATAAACTGCCTTCAAGTTTTAGAAACGTACATATGTAAAGATGTCCTCACGAAATTTGAAAAATCTTATCAAATGTCTCTGGAAAATTACGAAGACGAACAAAACTTCTCAGAACTGTACAAAATCTGGAAAAAAATTAAAGATGATGCCAGCACAGACATAACGCCAACATCATCGTCCTCAAAAGATGTATTTAATTCAGGAGAGAAAAATGAGATTCCTGTCGAAGAGAAATCTCCAAATCATATTCAAGAGCGAAAAGAGGATGATATTCTCAAAACACCTCCAAAATTCTCCAAATATCATGAACAAGAAAAAGAAAATTCCGAGGAAGAGTCTCCTTTTTCGAAAGCTATTCTCTGGCCAACTCCGTCTGTGCCAAAAAAAACCATAAGAAAGATTGAAAAAGTGCCATCAGTTGTCACCTCAAAAGAATGGAAGAGATTTTTCTCCAAAAAGGAAAATGAGAAATTACAAAAAGAAAAAGAGAAGGAATATCGAAAGAAGGAGAGAGAATTGAAGAGACTGAAGAAGGCGGAAGAAATGAAGATGAAGAAAGAAAAAAGAACAAATAAACGGAAAAAATATGAATTGAGTACAAGCTCAGAAGAATCTGTGAACGATGAAATGACCATCGAAGATAACGATATCGATTCTGAAGAGACATTTGAAAAAAATGATGAGATTATAGTCAAGGACCCTCTTGGAATAGGAAAATGGGTCCTTGTGAAATACTCGACCAAAAAATCGGTTAAACATTTCATTGGCCAAATTGTCGACAAAAATATCGACTCTTATTCAGTGAAATTTACAAAGTTTCTCAATGGAAAATTTTTTTGGCCAGAAAAGGAAGACAGCGATAACGTATGTGAAGAAGATATTGTAGAAATATTACCCGAACCTACTTTGGACCGACGTGAACAAATGGATTTCGGGATGATATTTCATGGATTGAATATCGTTTGAAAATTTATTTTCTTTTCAACTTCATGCGAAGTTTATTTTTTTTTATAATTCAAAGTTCTAGTCAAAGTAACTTCTAAGTTTGTATTTTGTTTTATTTTTACATTTATTTATTTTTATATTATAATTATTAATTTTTATGTATTGTTATAGAATAAAGATAAATTTATTTTTGAAAATAATCATTTATCATTCTGATTTTCTTTACTGAAAAAAATTGTGCGTATGAATTATTCCTTGTATCCGATTGGTATGATAATTTTTTCTATCGTTTTGTGAGTTGATATTTCGAATTTAGGGGTGATTCTGTAGGGTGGCAAATATTGGAAACATAACATGGCCATTATTGGAAAATTTCGAATGTTGGATGGCAATTACTAGATTCGAATGGACCATCATAGAATTCCAAATTTTTACGAAATATATGTTTCAGAACAACGATTCAATGATGTGAATATGGACAAGATGAACCATTTCATCACCTGACAATTTGGAATTTTGCTATTAAACCAAATATATCAATGAAAATACGAAATAACTAAGAATTTGTCATAAAGTGGCGATTACTGGTAGAGTCACCCTATTTGCCCTTACTTCATTTCACTTTCACTTCAATTTATTTCACTTTTGTCCAATATTTTACATCGAAATTCTCTACGATCTGAAGTTCAAACGAAATGAAAAAGTGTACCATTAACATGCATGCAAAATCGCGTTAAGTTTCAGCTTAAATTTTCACATATAGCTCTAGTTATAATGGTTAGCCCAACGGATTAGGATTTGCTGGATATTTCCTTATGCATGAGATTTTGATATTGATGCATAATATAAGATTGTGCATAAAGGAATTGAAGCTAAGGCGATATTTCAGTACTTCTCCTGAACTATTGCAGATAACTTCATAAACTTGAACGGGTATTGTCCAAGGAATATCATTCAAGAATGTTTTGATTTCATTTGTTTTTTTTCTGATGGGTATCGAGAAATAAAAATTATAAAAAGGAAATTTTTAAGAACCAATCAACGATCTGACATATAATGGTCAGTAATGAATGATTGGCTCTGAACCATGAAAAATTAAGATATTTTTTTTAAATTCAACCTTGCATTTTCCTTCCTCACTCTTAACCATTCTAAATGAAATCATCCACCTCAAATATCCTGAAATTTTTGTATCAAGTTTCATTTTTCAATTGAATCAATGAAATTATCATGAGTTAACTCTAATGTTTAAGATATCGGTTGTTTGAGGTTTAAGCAGGTATAGTTTTGTGTATTTTACAGAGAAAATAATGAACTATCGCGTGAAATGTTTTTGATAGGCAATATAAAATAAATTTTGAATGCTATATCTTCATCTGTTTGAATAATAGGAATCTTGAAAGCCCTCAGCGTACTCATCCAGTGGCGTACCAAGGCTACTTGGCGCCCTAACACTAAAAGGTTCAAGGATCATTGAGTTTAAATATTGAAACAGAGTTTGATGTTCACAAGTCTTTTTTTTGTGTATAGTAGATAGTATGTTAGTTTAACACGCTATGAAGAGAAAATATAAATGAGCAAAATGTAAGCATAATAAGGTTAGTAAATCCGAGAAAAGAACGAAATTGTAAATAAAATAAGTTTCAGTCTGATAAAAACAATTTAAATGTTCTTTGCTCGGCATGATGGATGCAAACTTATTTATAATAGAGTTGCAGTCTATAGTAGTAGCCACATCACATTTAATTGATAAAATCGCTAAATCACTTACCGCCGTATTCACAAAGCATTCAATCGCCGTTAAGTCCTAACTGAGGTCCTCAGTTAAGGATAAATAAGAATCGCAACCTCAGTTTAAGTGAAAATTAACGTGAAACAGGCCTGTTTCACCACTGTTACACATGTTAACTGAGGTTGCGATTCTTATTTATCCTTAACTGAGGACCTCAGTTAGGACTTAACGGAGATTGAATGCTTTGTGAATACGGCGGATAGTCTTTTTTGGGTCATTGTGGATCTTAAATGATTTTTAATGAGCTTCAGCTTACTGAAAGTTGCTACAAGCACTGAAATCGTTGTAAACTGATGATAAAATTACTGCATACCTCTAACCACGAATAAGATAAATATTTTTATGGATTTCTTGAAGTCGATACTTTCAATATTTTTGTTTGATCTTCGTAATGGAACTATGATATCTTTATTACCTCCAAAAAGTTATTTTGCTTTCAAATCTTCATGGTACTTATCTGCAAGTTCGAAACATTTCCTCTTTGTAGTGTTCAAACCTTTTATATTTGGGGTTTCATAATAAATGTATTCATAAAAATTACAGAGGAAACCAAAACGTACATCCAGGCCCTTGATATTGGTGAACCGTTCTCTTAACTCTCGAAAAAGTGTCTCTCAGATCTCAACTGTGCATGCTTTAGTTCATCTTCCAGGAAAGTCCAATATCATGAGTTGCTTTCTCCGTCATTTTCGCACCACTCTTTCTCTTCCTTCTGTGGGAACTCCTCTTAATATTTCAGTATCTAACAGTAATAAAGATTTGATCAATAAAACAGCATATTTTTGCAAGAAGAATAAAATTTTGTCTTAAACGAAAAAAAATATTTCATCACTTTTACGGCGCCCTGGACAGCTACCCTTTCGTCCCCTTCTTCGTACGCCTCTGCGCTCGTCCAATTTATTATCTATAAACTTTACTGATGGGTACGAACGTTAGTACACTACTGACATTATTGGTTGCAAGAGATCCGTTATTTCAAATGAATACTTCAAAAGACCATAACATATTCTATAAATTCTTTAAAATATGCATTCTAATATATAAACAAATTCATTCAACATTCAAAGAACCCCACTATACGATGCAACTCTATAAGGCTTCAAAACTACCCTGCAGTTTTCAAGTTTCGGATTTCCGCGTAATTCAAAAGTTATCGTGTTCAAGGATTCTTCATCAGTAAGTCAAAATGAGAACGCTTGAGGCCATCTTTGGCTCAGAATTCGATAATTACCGACACTTTGTCTTAATAATAGCGCGCAGCAGGAACTACGAGCATGCAAAAATACAAAGTCTCTTTCCATACATTAACCGATTGTTTAAATATTCCATCGCGGTACTTGAACCTTTCAAGTGCACAATCAAAACGAAAAGCTAAGAGGAAGTGGTCGGTACTGACCGGACAGTTACCTACATTTAATTAGATATCAGAGCCTGAACAATCTGGGACATTACACTAATGATGATCATGAAGTACCTCCAGCGAACTGACTAAAAATGTCATTAGGGACGAAATATCGTGAGAGGAAAAAAGATATGTCATTCGCGATATTAGGCTAGGATGTTACGAAATCGGTGTTCGTGGTCCAACATGCTACATGAAGAACGTGATGATTATTGGGGCGTTTAATCAACTTCATTAAATTTCGATTTAATGAGCAACTATCAAAAATAGTCCGTTAGACGTGAGTACCTACTGATATTTACTGGTGAAATTTTAAAATGAAATATTTTATAACGCATGGAATTGTTCAACCAAACCTAACGAAACGTCGAATTTAAATATCTTGATGTTCCCACTTTTTTTGAGCATAGAATTATATTTATATGGAAGCGTTTATAGACCGATGGAGCCACGCTATTTCCTAAGGATATGTGATAAACATTCACATCTACTTATTTGAAACCTCAACGGTGAAAGTTGATGTTTATACTTGAAGCATTTTCCGCTGTATTCACAAAGCATTCAATCAAGTCCTAACTGATGTACTCAGTTAAGGATAAAAATAAGAATCACAACCTCAGTTTAAGTGAAAATTAACGTGAAACAGGCCTGTTTCGCCACCTTTACATACGTTAACTCAGGTTGCGATTCTTATTTATTCTTAACTGAGGACCTCAGTTAGGACGGAGATTGAATGCTTTGTGAATACGGCGGTTTATGTAGCAGTTTAACACCTAAATCATTAAATTCCACAGTAATCAGAGATCTGTCATATACAGGAAAAAAACATTTCGGACGAACATTTTCAGAAAATTGTTTATAATAATATACATACGGAAAACCATTGAACTATATACGTTCCCGAAATGGTCACTTTTTGATGAGGAACAATAGATTTTTCAATCCCAAGTTACATGAATATTTTCTACCAACATCTATAATTATTGACTGAAATTCATAGCAACGATATATAGTTGATTTTTTAAGCACATTATATTTTGCTCCTTAAAATCTACTTACAAAATTTCAAATCTATTTATTAGATATTGAAAACATTTTATAATTAGGTACTCTTTCTATTGTTCACGGTGTTCGGCATTCAATATACAGAACTGACTTCACATCAGTGCTTTTGAAGAACTTATATTCATATTATCAAACTGCACCCTCTATTTTTACTAGAATTTTATAAAATTTCATGATGAAATCTGTAGAAAGTTGAGATTCGTTAAGTGGAATATATAATTATCATTAACTGATTTGTAGATTTACGAAAATTTCTGAGAATTTTATGATTTTTACGTTCTAATGTTCTATAGTTAATTGTTACTGATTGCATTGGCATTCAAATAAGAATAACTCTCAGCAATACACAAAATCAAGAATAGCTTGTTCTTTTGGATTTTATAAGCTATGATTTGATTCATATGATATTATGTGCATTAATTTTTAGTACCTGAATTATAAAAATGGGCACATGTAATATAATGAAATATAAATCAAGATCATATATATCAAGGACGTCTGAAATATTTCGTTGTCTATCAAGATACATAAATAAGTCGACGATAAGTTAATTGTTTCTGGTGGTGTTGAATTCGGACCAATATTTCGTTGATTTTGAATTCAAACTTGTGATACGGGTAATGTTTTGGGACATAATGAACTGGTTAAATTTTTAATTATTCACTTTAATTACAGTGACTGGATCGCAGTAAGTAAATTATTAAGAGCATCTAACACATTTTCTGAATTGTGCAGGACTGTTACCTTTTGTTATGACATGAATGAATATTTCTGATTTTGAGAAATTATTATTAGAATTATTAAATGCTTCCTTTCTGGGTTTTCTCTCCCGAACTCTGAAAAATATCTTAAAAAAAAATAATTATTTTGTGAATTGCTTCTGCGTTTGAAATACAAGATATTTGTCAGAAGCGATCTATAGAACAATGTTGCCCAACAAACAATGACAAAACAACATCAACGATTAAACAAAGACATTAAACGAAAATCTTCGTAAATATTTTTTGTATGATAGTTGTGAAATTCGGAAATTCTCACACAATTGTGCAACATTGTTTTATAGATTACTTCTGACAAATATCTTGTACTTCTAACACAGAAGCAATTCACAAAATAATATTTTTTTTTATTTTATAGATATTTTTAAGAGTTTGGGAGAGAAAACCCAGAAAGGGACCATTTAATAAAGAATATGCCTCCCAAAGTATCCTGAAATTATTATTATTAGAATACTCGTATGAGTCGTATATTTCTTTTTGATGGCATCTAGATAAGATGCAATGATGATCACTTTATCCATGGAATTCCTCTGTCTAGAATACCTTTAATTATATTATTGAATTAATTTGAAATTTTTCACGATATAATTTTTTTCAATCTCAATATTGAATTTGCCTCATCCTTTTCCATCCCTGAGCAGTATCTTCTTGCTGATCTCATTCAATCTCTTCTCGAGTCCCTACGGGTTCTGTTACCATTCTATATCTCGAACCAACACTCTAATCTTTATTGATATATAAGCCAATTTGGGTCTGCACAATTGATATACAATCGTCTAATAATGTCGCTACCCCTACACTTCTGTTCTAATTCATCACTTTATCGGTGTCGCCAGGCCCTCCCCAAAACATTGAACACATGTTGTGATACTTATCTGCTTATCAGATTATTTACCACTCGAATCAGGGCGCTGAAGAACGTGCCGAATAGCCTACAAAAACAAGGGATGCCTCGCGTATAACAATATGCTGCAATCTTTTAATGACTACTGATTAACAATTCGTGATTCAAATTTAAGTCTGGAATTGTTCATATGAATAATAATGGTCCACTCCGTTATGACATCATGAGGGGTGTTATGATGATTATGATATAATTGCGATATTAATGATGTAATATTATTAATTTCGAAACGTTGGCGTATAATAATGTATTTGGATCATATGTTATGTTTTTACCTAATGTTTAAACCATAATTGAAATTAGTTGATCTTTTGAATACAGTGCGAACGGCTGCATGGTAATATTCGTGTTTTATAACTCACTTTAAAACACTAAACCACAAACTGATCACCTCTAACTTATATAATTTTAATTTGTAACTCATAAACACCAAATAAAGTTTTTTTCAGATACCTAGCATAATTATATCAATAACATATTATTATAAGGGTGATCACAGAATATTTTTAATTGTTCAATATAGAAGTATATATAAAGGCCGATCCAGACGCAAAGATTTGCACAACCTTTTGTCTGCGCAGTCTTAAAGTACGGTGTGTCCAACCTATTAGCCGTTTTTGTGTACCTTTACATCTTAAGAAATATTTAAGAAATATTTAAGATATTAGACATTAATTTTTAAAATACTGTCTTTTCAATATCTCAAATTAATCCAATCCAACAAAGACGACTAGTCAGATAATAATAATAACAATTTGAATTCTTATGAAGAATTTCGTTAGGTCCCCTTCAATTGTTTCCGAATGTTGTCCTGTTCGTGTTCGACCCTCGGAGTGGTCATATTATTTTTTCAAATAGAATCAAAATTATAGAGCATTAGGAAAATTCCCTTGAATTTCAGTAACATAGACATAGTTCGTATTGAACGATTGCAGAGTTCGAAAACCGTCGGCTGATCTCAGTAAATATAGGTACCGGAAAAAAATATTTCAGTCAGTGCTCGTATGCCATTGCATTGCCATTGCGCATTTTGGGTACTATCGCTAGCTCCCGAAACCCGGACGATGACGGCGATCGATTTGTGTTTAGTCTTCCGATCCTAAGGAGGCGCACCCCCAATATTAGGTTACACCGTATAGCACGCGTGAAAACGCGATCCGGCAGGACAAGCACCACCCTCGGTCAGAATGCGAAGTCCGCACCTACCACAACTCCTATGTATAGACTATGTAGCGGTCTATGAGCGCTCTTACTACTTCAGCAACTCAGCAATGCTGCACTCCACTAATACGGCATACTGTACAAACGTACAAAGGCATGACCGTACCCATGGTGCGACGTAACTCGGATACTAGTAGTCATAATGACCCCGACACTTCATTGTTACATCCTAGCTCAACATTCTTGGATACTAGTCCCCCAGCACCAGGGACCGACACCTCAGACGCTGGAAGCGTTCATAGTAAGGGTGGATAGGAATTTCCAGCCTGCTATCTCGGATACTAGTGGTACGGGTGCCCGTACTCCGACACCTCAAGCGATATTAGACTAACTCCCCCACCTTACTCAAGGGCATGCACATGAACGGCTTCACAAGACCCGTCAGTTGCCCTGGAGGGTATAACGTACTAGCGCTAACCTTTGCCCCCACGAGGCCATCACCCAAGAGGGGCACCAGTAACCGACCTGGTGGGCTTCCCCTCTCCCGTGGTACTATTGTTACCATCAAAATGGATCTTAGAATAGTTACAGTCGCCTGTAGCGAGTTCAACTCGGATACTAGTGGTCTGTGCCTAAGCACAGGACTCCGACACCTCAAGCGTTGACTCCCCCTATGGCTAGCTCAGATCATCTCTGACGTATTCGCCCGTTTAGCCAGACAAGCCTGGAATTGGGTGGAACCACGCCAGTTTCATGGGTGAACCCCCTGAGTTACAGAGAACACCCCGTATGCACATCACCACCATTAAAGCTGACAACTGTGTTTGTTAAATTGTCAGAAAAATCATGCATCTCGCTTGAATATCACTGATAATTATACCTCCAGTGATTTCAGGAATATTTCATTTTGAGTCCATAATATATATTTTCAAATAATTATTCTGTTTGAAAACCGGCAAATAAACATGATCAATTTTGATTCAAATTACTTTGCAATGAGTCTGATATTCGTTCGATTTTCGTCTGAAAATTGGCAAAATACATAAATTATGATGATGTAATTTGGTCGAAATTACAGGGCACAAAATCTTGAATAACGCTCCTATAACACTTCTTACACAAAGTTCTACTTTTTAATGCTAACAAATATCCAATTCAAAATTGCATTTCTTCATCAATCTCATCTCAATCACGACTTGTGGTAGTTGCCACAAAATTTCCGCATTTATACTGCAACCAATAATTTTTAACTCATGATTTTTCAATATTACCTTTCTACCTATTTACACTTCGTTCGATAAAAGGTAATCATTTTCTTGGTCGTTCCAAAACCTCGTTTATTCGTATTAAAATAATTCATTTTGAAGTATTCACCACAAATATAGAAATTCAGTATCCAATATTACTTTTAGATAAGCCTGATTGGTTTGAACAGTTAGGACGATTGCTCAAGTGAAATAAATTGTCTGTACTAGAAAAATATTAAACTCAATTCTCTATATTTATGATAATTCTAAAGAATTATCCTCATTGAATATAATTTTTGCGCGATCGTACCAGAATACCCTTTCGTGTAAATGTTTTGCGATTTTAGAGCAGAAAATGTTTTCATATGCAGAAGATTTCATCGTATTTACTGAGGAAGGATTCGTGATCAAATTTTATGATATTTTGAACAAGTACAACTAAAATAACAAGTAGGCGCACTCCCCCCCCCCCACTTTTCTGTCCATGCACAGGAGGACCTTGGAATAGATTTCAGGACTGAATCTACCATAAATTTGAAAATTGTCACCAATTTTCGAATTTCAGAATTACTATCAAACAAAAAATAATTCTGAAGATATTCGTTTAGTGTCTGACGAAGGAGTCTGATATAGACTCTGAGACTTTACGAAATAGTTGTTTTATCGTTGATGTTGTTCCGTTATTGTTTGTTAGGCAAAATTGTTCGATAGATTACCTCTAACAAATATCTTGTATTTCTAACGCAGGAGCAATTCACAAAATAATAATTCTTTTATTTTATAGATATTTTTCAGAGTTTGGTAGAGGAAACCCTGTAAGGATCCATTTCATAATGAATATACCTCCCAAAGTATCCTTTAATAATTATTTTGAAAACTGTTTTGCACAAAATTATTAAATTAAAGTACTGAGAATTGTTAGAGTGATTCCGACAATATCATATTAAAATTTTCGGATACTGAATCAACAAACTCTCAATTTGCATCAAAATTTTAAATTGTTCGAATGTAAATGGATTTGTGTACCAATTTATTTGAAGGCATATTATTTCATATAATTTCCAGAACGTAGCAATTTGAAATTTCCTTTTCTTTATATAACGAATCTCTAATAAATATAAATATCAGAAGTGAAAGATTTTACAAATCAGGGAAATTTATTAATCATTATTAAGGGGATATACCTGCTTAGAAATTTTAAGAAATCGATTTTCTTCGCATTTTCGGGATGTACATATATCTGAGAATATTTCCTAAAAATTTCTAATCAATCCGGCAAATATTCGGCATATTTGTAAGGACGTCTCAGAGCGCTGGAACGATGTAGACAACTAAATTAATTGTTTTTTCATTACACCTCTTTATTGGGAATATGTGGTGGAAGTAAATAATGACAGAACGAACCTACAGCCTACATCACCTGTGTAAAATCACAACAAATTAATTCTAACTCATCTATAAATTTTTTCATATTTCCATACCTAATCACAACAAAATTTCTGTCAGGAAAAACCTTTCCATCATTAAACTTGTTTTCCTAGAACTTCTCAACAATAGATACCTATCCAATTATGTCAATTTTAATCATATTTGGAAATGATAGTCATATCCTATATCGATCATTATCACAAACTCGTCTTTACAACTTTGAAATGTAAATTAGAAACCACCTACGCTCGCGGATTTTATGCCGCTGCATATATTATGCACTTTCCTCTGAATCCAATGAACCTCAAAAGTGTAACAAAACTAGACTGGTACCAACAATAACAATGATTTATTAGATATTTGCTATAAAATTTGACCTGGTATTTCTAAAATAGCCTTGCCTCGAGTAAGAAAGTTTCCACAGATTGAAAACAGGAAAATATGGAAAAAGAAAATGACTGTTACTTTCAGTTTCAACAAGGATAAAGTGTAGCATTTTTTGAGCCAAAAGTATGTCGTCTTGCCATGATAGCGATCTATCTTTTGATACCATGTGCATATTATAGTGGATTGAAACGGAACTTGCTAAATAAATGTACGTCGCGGTGCACGCTATCTACTATGATATACAAGAGTACTTAACATGCATCTCACGTTATTCAATTCATCCAATGGAACGCTAAAGTGTTGTTAACTTAGTTTGATAATTACAAGTATCTATGCATTTCTAATTATTCATCTTATATTCAAATTAATTCGGAAAATATGATCTTCAAATTGCAAACAACGGAAATTTATATGAGAAACAAATGAATAACTAATTCTGCATTATTTATATTCCACACTACAACCCAGCAGCTGTTCTCGACATTTTTTGGTTTACTACGTTTGGAAATAATAATATTCAGCATCTACGTTTCGAAGAACGTAATATTCTAATATCAAATATAAAAATGTGGGAAAGCCCTATGAACAGGATCTTGTGCGGGCTCTTGTTCAAACTATGACAAATCATATCTCCGAAAGTATTGGTTTCTCAGAGTTGGGAATGATATCAATGGATTCTTATGATAGAACTGCATCATACATATAAATGCAGAGTAGAGGAAGAAATATTTTTTTGTGACCATACCACACTGAATATGCTAGATACCTTCCGAAGCCAAGCAGCGTCGGGCACGGTTAGTACTTGGATGGGTGACGGCTCGGGAACACCGAGTGCTGTAATCTTTTTTTAATTTGGCTTCTGTGCGTCAATTTTCAAGAATTTTCATGATAAAAAACAAAACGTAGATCTATGACTCACCCCATTTTGGATATACATACATCAGCAAATTATAATTAGAGTATTGTATGAAACGATTAAGAATCTAACTGAAATTTTGAAAAATGATATCCCCGCAAGTATTAGTTTGTAGAACTGAGAATGATATGAATGGATTCTTATGCTGAAACTGCGACTGGAAAATAATTGAATTTAAAATTTGTTATGTAAAAAAAATGTTTTTTTCGTTACTCTGGAACCATTAAGCCAATTTAGCCCAATAACGAACATAACCGAGATATTTATCTCACAAACCTACTCTGAAAACTTCAACTGCCTAGCTCATTCCGTTCGGGAGTTATCTTGTTAACGGCCGAACAGAATCGATTTGACCACGGATTCTTGATCAGTGAGCCGAATCAAATCGTTTAAGACCATTTTCAGCCAAAAATTCGAAAATTAAAGACATTTGAGGAAATTGATAAGCACTCTGTTCCGAGGAACAACAGCGCCAAAAAATTGTCCGTCCGCTGTACATCCTACTTTTCCTCCTACTTGTTGAGGAGAGATTTATTAAACTGGAATCAGAATTCGAGTACTACCCTAGGATGATATTTGAATTTTTCGGTTTGATTAATATATTTTGAAGAATGACATTTAGGGAGCGGAAATTTATAGAAACTATTATTATTTTCTCGATAGAAATTAAACTCAGGAAACACAGGCTGATTCATAACTCAATAACAAAATTGATTTGCATTTATAATGAACATTTTTCGAAATGAAGGAATCAAGAATATCTTTCAAGAATTAATTGACAACCTGAATACGGTTTAATTTGAGCGTCTTTATATAATTCATGATTGTTAAATTAATTTAATTGCGTTTCAATTACAACTTTTTTGTTCAAATCCTTATTACTATTAAACCCAATGTTTGGGTTATAAAAAGTTTACTATTTAAAACTTGTATAACTCGTTCACAATGGCGAAAAAGCAAGGACTTCTTCTTTCTTTTTAATTTGATTTTGGATCAGAATCCAATACCATTTAAAGGTTTGAAAAAAATGGTACTTATCTCACAAGTTGGTATATGTGACATTGTGGTTCTATAATGTGGGCATTGGAAATTTATACCAGTGTACCATGTAATACCTGTCGATTTGAAATTAAAATTTCGTCAAATTATGCACTGTGGCTTGGCAATATTATTATGATCTAACTCAAATCCGAATACAATTCAAATGAGTCGAAATGATCGAGGATCACTTTATCCACAAGGTGGTCGTTCATCGTCAAGACCTAAATATCAACAAATGGTTCGTACATTTTTCGGAGTATACAGTATTACGTTCTTCTTTGAAGTACGCCGACATCAAACTCTCGAACAATTTGAAACAATGACTTCAGCACGTCTGGATTTAAATTTGAATGGTTGATTGGTGTTTTGTAATGATAAAGATCTAATCATGCTACAGTACGGAATAATCTGATGTCCCCGCATTGAAGATGAATGATTCGGGGGAACGTTAAAAGATGAACGTATCCTCAATAAAACAAATGATATGCACGAAGATAACTATGTTTCTCTTTTACAGGTCATGGTGGTGTAAATCAATTAGGTGGTGTATTTGTGAATGGAAGGCCACTTCCAGACGTAGTTAGGCAAAGAATAGTCGAACTGGCTCATAATGGAGTCCGACCCTGTGATATTTCAAGACAGCTCCGAGTTTCTCATGGCTGCGTATCAAAAATTCTCTCTAGGTAAGTTTCAAAAGAATCTTTCGGACTATCAGTTTGGATACAAACAGTTACTGAAACTTTATGGATGATTTCCATGTAAACAAGAATATAAGTTATAATTTGTATGCTATAATGGAAAATAATCATTGAACATACCTATATATTTTTCTATTTTCAATTTTGACTTCAATCCAAACAAAATCAGGGAAGTATGTAATTGCAACTTTGCAGTAATCACCTTGCGGTAATTGATTCTATTTTCAGATCGTTATATTAAATCCATTATTATTTCTGGAAATTATTGTTGCCAAGTGGGCGGGATTAGGGAACGCCAACGTTTCGATTTAATTTATAATATATCTTACTGACTGAAATGCGTCCCATTTTACGTTTTACAGTCAGCTTACGGTAGCTCTACGAGGTATGCTTGCTATTAAATGATCATATTTGGTAGTTAATTACCCAGTCGATTGCCGAATGTATTCCACACATGTTTGATTGGTGCGAGAAAACCATTCCTACATGAAGACTTACGATGACTTGTTTCACAACAAGGTGGATGGCTATGGTATGTGGCGTATGTAATCATTCAAAATTCTGCCAGTAAAACTGGAGGTAACCTCCGGATAACCATTTTGGTATACTCTATAAGTATCGTTTAAGTTCTATAATCGGGATATAATGGTTTCCAATGTATCTTCAAGATATATTAATGTTACAGAAAATAACCTTAAGTTTCATAAATCATCAACTTGTTATAGAACCTAATATTTCCATTACCAAAATTCGTGTTGAAGTTTCATAAACTTTACTACCACTACTGCATATAATTTGTTATTCAATGTTCTAGTTTGAGTTCATGTGAACTGATTGGAAACGAAGCGTTAGATTAACGCTTCGTCTCAGAAAATGGAAACATGGTTTCCGGAATATATCTCAGACAACAAAATTTGTAGTGGATTAGAAAGCAGTTACCTACTAGTGTAGTGTTCAATGTTCAATGATTGTATATAGTAAAGCTTTTACCCCTGATAGTAACCACAGAAACCCTTACATATTATTATTTTCCTTTAACGTAAATGCCTTTAGCATTTTTTTTAAGTGATTGTAGCTCTTATTACTATTATCGGAAGCGATTTCATCAATATCCATGTCGTACTTTCTCATCAATTCCATCTATTAATGCCGAGTACGTAAAAAAAGCTCTTTTTCAATGCATAGCTGATTAGACCAGTCTGCCCCAGATCCAAAATGTGAGCTTGAGAATCGAATGTACAGACATTCATATACTCTTCGCCTAACTTTTTCATTTTTAGTGTCACTCTCATATATATTTTAGGTTAAGATTATAATGGTCAACAGTGTTACCTTTATTTCTCTTCAAGTAGAATAAGGTCACCCCAAGGGAGGTATTTTAGGGTATAATTTGTGAATTTCATTTTGATGTGCTCGATAAGGGTTTCTATTGATTGAAATATTTATCACAAAATATCTATATAACAGAAACGATAAAACCGGAAACCAAAAAATTCCATCATTTTAATCGATCCCTAAGAAAACATCAATTTTGAAAAAAAGTATTGAAAATAAAGATTTTCCTAGAAATATAGTTCATACATGAACTTGATGCTCAATCAACGAAAATTTGCCCGAAAAAAAAAAGGGAAAATTTGGCTTGAAAATGTTGCTTTCTATTTTTTTCCTTTCAAAATGTTTTAGTTTTGATTTATTTCACAGCACTCCAGTTTTACCGACCTACAATTATATAGTAATCCATTTCCATACTAAATTTTGATTCGCATAATGAATTTTGTGGAAGAAGATGAAATTTTCAGTGTACAAGAGATATTCAGGATGTCCCATAATTAGACCGACAAGTTTTAGTGGATGTTCTAGACATTATCGTCTGATACTTTTTCTTGAAAAAAGGTGCTCTTCTTGTGTGATATCACCCAGTTTTCCCCGTTTTTTAGAAAAATTGATTTGAAATGTTCTCTCCATTATCTAAGAGTCATAATAAAGTAATTGCAATATCAATTTCTTATACCTACTTGATTTCAATCATTTTATAAAAGCTCCACCTTATTAATACGAAATCAAAAAGTGTTGCCTTGACGTTATCTTCAGAGAGCTCAAGCTCCTTAACTAAGCATTTTTGCATTATATGATTTGGCTCGAGAGTGTCTGAGATAATGCATAGAACATCCACTAGAAGCTAGTCGGTCTAATTATGGGAAACCCTGTATGGTTAGACTGTTATAGTTAGACTCCTAAAGTCTAAATTTAACGAAACAAAAATTTAATGCTTGTGGCTTTTACTTGATGCAAATCCATATTAACTCAATGAAAAATTATATACGATTTACACTTATTTATTCAATATTGTGACGCGTTTCGTCGACACAGCGACTTCATCAGACTACATCATGAGTAGTCTGATGTAGTCTGATGAAGTCGCTGTGTCGACGAAACGCGTCACAATATTGAATAAATAAGTGTAAATCGTATATAATTTTTCATTGAGAAACAAAAATTGTTCATTGGGATTGCCATCACCCATCGTGTCTAAGCTAGATACCGTCGGATGACAAGTTCTAAATTTGTTTGTTCACCCCATAAACGTTTTCTTTTTCTGTGACTATCATGGATCGAGAGACAGAATCGGGAGTCATCAGAGAACCATCCGAAGCATTCACCATGTGATCTCCCTTTACACCACTCAGGCTGCATAGCATAATATATATATGCCATATAGCCGAACTGGAATCAATCATCTAAGGTTCTCTTACTGTCCTGGGAATGCCAGAATACCATCAAGCAACTGGCTAGAGGCGACAACGTAACTCTTCTACGGGTGTCAGGGCACTGTGGTACGGAAGGAAACGGAAGGGCCGATGAACTTGCGAAAAGGGCCTTCCAAGGTGACACTTTCTGAAGCAGAATCCTCCTGCAGGCTTGGAAAAGACCACTACAGGGCAGCTTTCCAGCAATTGGAGCTAGATAACAGAATAGCCATCCAGGACTTGCACAGGTAAAAAGATTCGTAGATTTTTCACCATCCTATACCAGGAAGCTACAGCAGCTGCCACGAGCTGGGCTTCGGGTAATAGTGGGACTGCTGATAGGGCACTGTCAGTACAAATATCACTTGTACCGCATGGGCAAGGCAGCAGAAGAAACATGTAGGCTCTGTGGATCGGAAAAGGAAGCTGAGCAATACATGGTTTGCAAGTGCCCAGAGCTGGCTAGCCTAAGAATTTAACATATTGGTAAGCCAGTCCTAAAACCTCACGACGTGATAGCCAAGTCTCATAAGGATGTCATCATGTATGTTAACACCAATGACAATGTCCGTTGGATTGAATAAGTAGGCTAATAGAATAAAATATCGTATCGGTCACAGTTCTGAAGCCTCGCGCCCCCTTTCTAATATATAAATAATGATTGCCACATAGCCAAACTCTTTGTTTTAAAACTCTCAACAGAGCATTTCAGAGCTGCTGAGGCATGAGAACCCAATATGTACAGTCACAATCCTCAATTATCCATATTTACGTGCTGAGGCCCGGATTCATGACGACAGGTATGGATTTCTGCAAACCACCTAGACTAACTCTATAAGACTGCTATCATTTCATATAAGAGACAAAAAAAAAATTATATATTTCAGTACAATTGGTTGGCCCTTTCTGCATCAGGATGCAAGATTATTTTTTTTAGTTCGTTTCTGCTCTTCAAGACCTCTTTTTTTTTTTCTTGCTCATCTGTATTGATTTTTTTTTAGAGTTCATATGCACTGCCTAAACTCTCATCAATTTATAATGATTCGAATTTATTGAAATGTTATCTTGACATCAAGTTATGATCAACCGAAAAGTTATATGCTATATGTAGCATAATTCATATTTTAGTATCTTTTCCTCCAGTTGTCTTAGAAAGGGCTGTAATAAATCAACAACGTCGTCAAGATTAACGAGTGACTAAAAGGTCGCCGTAAAGTTATTATTATATAATGCCACACATTTTCGTTCTTGTGGCTTACCAAGAAATATATATATATTAGAATCTGAAGATTCCCCGGCGAAAATACACCTCAATGCTACCTATTATATTCGACACACACACACATGTTTGCAGTATGCACCTCCGAATGTGTAACATTTACTACTTTCTCGCCGCCTTGATCTGTAAACGACATGTGGGACGAAGTCATCGAGGTGGAAGAAATGTGCAAGAAATTTCGGTAATAAATGTTACAATAAATTATGGTTTCACCGCCGAAAATTCTATCCAGTCCGTGAATTCCTTTCAGCTAGGGAAAAGCTGACAAGGACGAATCTTCGGTAACACTAGCGATTTGACGGCTCTTTTGAAGTTATGGTCCACTGCAGAATATAACAAACCAGCGAGAATACGACTGATAGTAACGTCCTTTTCAAATTCCGCGCCGTTTTGAACTGTCAATTTCAACTGGCAGATATGATATATGACATATGACAAGTTTTCATAAATTCATCAATGTAAAAAAATGGCAATCCTATGACTACGGTAGCTTGAGGATATAGTAATAAGTTATAAACAGAACACACTCACCTATACTTGCATGGTCTTTTCAGTAGTTTTCACGGAAGATTTAAGAGTATAAGGTTCAAAAAATTATAAATAATTCGATTATATGTAATACAACCATAACTTTTTAAGGAGAACTCTAACTATATGTCAGCATCAATCATAATCCACCTGAATAGGGCGATAAGTCAGCATAATGGATTACCATTGTCTATTAAAATTAATACAATTTATGTTGCATCCTTGAATAAACTTAAAGAACATTTACAGCTATAAATAAACGATCGGCGATAGTCTGGAATTAAATTAATATTTTTTTAACGAATAACTCAGAATACAAACGAAAATTATTAATCAAATGACAGGTTTCAGACCTGTCATTTGATTAATAATTTTCACCATTTTTGGACGAAAAAATGGAATATTTTCCTTCAACCCCTTGGCTGCAACTCTACCCAATTTTGTTTTTCAAATGTAAAGATATGTAATATATGGGCTAAAAAAATATGGAAAATGGAATTTTATTTTGGCGCTCTTGTTCCTCGCAACAAATTGCTTATCAATTTGCCCAAATGTCTGTAATTTTCAAATTTTTGGCTGAATGGTCTTAAATGATTTGGTTCGACTCACTGATCAAGAATCCGTGGTCGAAATTGATTCTGTCGAACTGTAATATTGGCTAAGTTTCCATTGATATCATATAATTTTCAGAGGAGATTTGAGGAATGAATATCTCGAATAAGTTCAATATTTAATTATAATTTAGTTTCTTTTAGGATGCAGTTCTATTATAAGAATCCATTGATATCATCCCCAACTGTGATGATTTGTCAAAGTTTGAACAAGAGCGCCAAAGTTAATGTCCAAAGGGCTTTCCCACCTTTTTTAGTTATGTAATTTTAGGAAAATGAATAAATAAAACTGATCGGTATACTGAGTTCAATTATGAATAAGCATTTATTTAAATCGATAAAAACAAAAAACAACCAAAATGCGACACCTGCTGAAGTCTTAGTTGAAAATTTTCTATGTTCTAAGTTTGAAATCAATAATAACCTGCACCATTCATTGAAGATTCACGATTTCAATGATTTTGTAGAATGTAATTTTTTTACTTACAATTCAGATAACGCTGGGGCCTTCAAAACCTTATTTCACAGCCAATTTCTAAATTTAAAGTTGATCGGATCTATCTGTTTGATAAAATTGTGAAAATATTATGTTTTTTTCTGGAATCCAAGCTCTCTTGGGCCAGTTCAGTACTTGGATGGATGGCCACTCTGGCTATGAATGTGAACGCCAAAGAAATCTTCTCTCACTTCAGTGCTTTCCCAACTTTTTTTACCACTGTTGCGGATACCAGTGTTTGATTAACAGTTTAGGAATTCTGTTATTGTAAAAAATGTGGAAAATCGAATACAATTTCCATTACATTAATATAAACATATTTATTATTTCAAAGTATTCTTCTAGGAACCGTATCTATTGTTCAGGTAACAGTGTGCATCGTTACAGTTTACGGTTTTATTTTTATTTTTCTCCTTTCTATCTTTTTTTTTGCATTTGAGGATTTTATTTGTAATTTGAAACACAGAGAGCTTAATTTTGTATTTGGCGCTCTAGTTCCTCGGAACTGAGTGCTTATCAATTTGCCCAAATGTCTGTAATTTTCGAATATTTCGATGAAAATGGTCTTAAACGATTTGGTTCGACTCACTGATCAAGAATCCGTGGTCGAAATTCATTCTGTCCGGCCGGTCCTGCCGGCCGGCCGGCCGTAGGCACGATAACTCTCGAACGGAATGAGCTAGAGAGTTGAAATTTTCAGAGTAGGTTTGGGGGATAAATATCTCGGCTAAGTTCGTTATTGGGCAAAATCGGACAAATGGTTTCGGAGTAACAAAAAAAAAATTTTTTTTTTACGAAACAAATTCCAAATTAAATTTTTTTTAATAAAAAGTTTTATCATGAGAATCCAATCATATCATTTTTAACTCTAACAAGCTAATACTTTCGGAGATATGATTTTTCAAAATTTCAATAATAAATCGTATTTCAACGTTGTCACAGAATAATATTATTCTATGTATGAATATGAATTGTCATAATGTCAAATGATGTTCCTGAGACTAATCAATCATAGTATATCTTGTCTATGCTAATCAATCGAAGAATTGTGAGCGAAGTGAGAAAAATCTCAGATATGATTTTTCAAAATTTCAATAATAAATCGTATTTCAACGTTGTCACAGAATGATATTATTCTATGTATGAATATGAATTGTCATAATGTCAAATGATGTTCCTGAGACTTATCAATCGAAGTATTGTGAGCGAAGTGAGTTAAATCTCAGTTGTTTGCTCCGATATTAGTTTTTCTCAGAAAATTCTTACATTTCGGAACTGAACATGAAGTAAGAGATCTGAGAGTAGTGAGACTGCTTTTCATCCATAGACATAGATATAACTCTCGAACGGAATGAGGTAGGTAGTTGAAATTTTCAGAGTAGTTTAGGGAGATGAATATCTCGGTTAAGTTCGTTATTGGGCAAAATTGGCCAGATTTAATTTGATTTCTTCCATGGTGCTTTTCTCATTCTCATGATTGCTCATTTAATCTTGATAAATAAACTATTATTTGAATATCCTTTAGGATGCAGTTCTATTATCATTTTATTAAGGGTTTCCCACCTGAACTCAAGCACAAGGTTAAAATACAGAATTCTATTGCCTTTGATACAATCTTGATAGTGGTGATGGAGGCCTATTATTATTATTATGAAGCCAGAAAAGCTGAGGAAAGTAGGCTATGTACCAAAAATCTCAATAAATTTTTGAAGAATCCGTAAGATCGTTTTGTATGCCACGACTGCTTTAGGGATAAGTAGATATACTTCTTCAAAATGATCGAATTTTGAATTCGACACGGCCCGAAACTTCTCCAAAATGCCCTTGACAACAAATAGACAAAAATGAATGTTTAGTTCTTGAAACCTAGTAGAAGTAAAGAATGAAAAATAAAATAAAATTAAGATCAATCGAAATTTATATATTCTGATGATGTGTTAACAATTCACGATTTATTACTGCAGTTATATCAGATCCAACTGACAAATCATCTTCCTAAGTCAGCATCCTACATCAATAGCTTCTACCGCTTATAAATCATGGAAGACCAGGTCTGCATGACATCTGAGCCGGTTGTACAGCCGAACGCAAACACTGGAAAAATTGATTGCGACAGAATGGTGATAATCGATCTTGTTATTGATTAATGACCGTATGACTAAAGGCGGCTCGCTATATCTTGAAGGAATAGTCGTATGTGGTTAACCATTTTGAAACTGATTGCATATTTAAGGAAAGGCTGCAACTATCGGTTACATTATTTGACGCTTTACTGTTGAATAGAGATAGATACGTGAGGGTATGATATTTTGGGTTCAAACCTCGCTTCAGCGCTGAATATTTTTTTTAGTTTTCCTCAATAGTCCTTGGGATCTTCGTGATCGACTTGATATATCTTAACTTCAGGGCCACAGATTTTTGGTGCTCTTGTTCCTCGGAACAGAGTGCTTATCAATTTGCCCGAATGTCTTAAATTTTCGAATTTTTGGCTGAAAATGGTCTTAAACGATTTGGTTCGACATAGGGCTGGTTTCTGAGGACAACTGAATGTATTTTATCTTAAGTTTGTCTTCTGAATTCTATTGAATTGGACAAAGATAAACTGAAGATAAACCACACGTGATATTCCTCAGAATCCGGCCCTTACTTATCAAGAATCCAGGGTTTAAATCGATTCTGTCCGGACGTTAACACGACAACTCTCGATCGTAATGAGCTAGATAATTGAAATTTTCAGTGTAGGTTCGAGGGATAAATATCTCAGTTGAGTTCGTTATTGGGCAAAATCGGGCCTGATGGTTTCGGAGTAACGAAAAAAAATTTTTTTGTACATTACAACTTTTGAATTCAATTTTTTTTAAGATGTTTCTTAGATTTTATCATAAGAATCCAATGATTTCATTTTCAACTCTAACAAGCTAATACTTTCGGAGATATGATTTTTCGAAATTTGGATTATAAATCGTAGTTCTATGTATTCACTGTTCATAAATGTCATCTTTCCTAGCTATTAGAGTCATGTCAATTCGTACTTTGAAAACAAGTATCCGATTCTAAATTCGGGATGATGTTTCAGAAGATTTAGAATTGGATCATCTTAATGATGTAGTTCATGAAGGCAATGGAAAAGAAGAACATAATGGAATCATCAAAACAAATTACTGTTCGTTGACCACTGAGGTTAATATTACATTTTACTCCCTTAAGTAGTAAGACATGTTCCTATACAGTATTTTCATAATGTTGCAAGTTAATATATTTTGAACTATTAAAATGATTTGTTCGTAGGCCACAACCTACACAAATATCAGGAATAAATGGACAATCTGCTTTGATTGTCTCCAGCCTTGCTGTAGACATTTCGATGATGCTTTCTTTCATGATGCAGTTCTATTACAAGAATCTATTGATATAATTCCCAACTCTGAGAAACCAATACTTTCGGAGATATAATTAGTCTGTTTGAACAAGAGCGCCAAAAAGCTTCTGTCCACAGGGCTTGGACCAATTTTTTAATAAATTTTTTCGTAGATCCAGTTTTTCCAGACGAATCGATTGATAATGAACTCTAGGAAACTTATATGTTAGAAGATTTGAATTTTTCAAGTTTTACCGTAATTTCTGACGTTTTTTTGTCTGATTGGACTGAAATTTGACATAATTCAAATTATATTCATAGAAAATTTGACAATTCCATAGAATTTCTTATTCTATTTTCGACTTTTACCACTATTCATGAAATTATATTTCGAAAAGTAGAATGTATCCACTGCAGATATTGCTCCAAATAAGCTTTATCGATAAATCATCACCATATAAATACAATTTCTGCTATAACTGTATATAGTATTGTAGGTTTAAGTACATACATATACAGGGTGGTTCTTTGAGTAGTATATTAATTTAAACCGTAGATTCATCCCATCCAATGGTACACCTTTTTCATTTATCATGTTTCCTGATTTGGCTCAGGTAAAAAGTTACAAGTGTTTAAATAGCTCACAATGTGCCACGACACTCCTGCGTATACATTATCTATGGCTTTTATGGCGAATCAGAAAAAAATATGGCAATGAGACTTAGACGTTGATTCGAGGATTCCAGAGCTCAGGGGCAGATCCACAAAAGTAGTTGAATTTCTGGAATTTCAGATTTTATAACATATCTCGGAAACTTGGAATTATAGAATATTATTGAAACGAAGGAATTTGAACTCAATCTGCATTCTTTATGCTCATTTCATTTAGTTTTATGAACTCGAGAGTTTATATTTAGGAAACCAGTTGACGTACTAAAAAAATTATAATTGTAGAATATGTGTCATAGTTATAGGAAACTTCACTCCAAGATTCATTTCATTCGGCAAAACAATGTCACAAACAATTTTTTTTCAACAGCCTGTATCTTTTTACCTGATCCGAATTTGGAAAAATTGTGAACGAAAAGATTATTTCATTCACTCTATGATTAAAATTAATGTACAATTTATAGAGTCACCCTGTATGTGATGACTTTTCAATATTGAATTACATTTAATGGTTGTTTTATCAGGAAGTATTTAGAGAAACTGACTAACCTATACTTTTTATCTATACAATAAATTATTCAAATTAAACTTACTTAATCTACTCGTAAGCTAACCCAACCTAACCTTTTTTGCATTTGCATCATGAATATTAAGTCTAAGTCAAAGTCTAGAAATTAGATGTGAAATATCCATTCGCATATTCATGCCAGATTTGGAGGGGGCCCATTTGAAATTACCAGAATAGAGTATTTTTAAAACAATTTTTACTTTCATAGAATGAAAAGCGTATTCAGTTATCGCAAATGAATTTCTGAAATATATTAAAAATTAGAAGAGTAAAGATAAAAATATCGGCTTGGGATTCACAAGAGATAAGACGTGTCTGACATATACCAGTACCGTCCTCACTTAATATTTCAATATACTATTTTCATTCAATGGCCGAGCTTCAGACGCCACCTTATAGTGCCTCTATAATGTTTTCATTCAACCTATAGCTTTCCACATCACGTTGTGTACAGCATTCTTTGGAATTCCTTGTGTAGGTATATATCGTTCATCCCTGAAAAATTGATTTTTCTCTTTGGAAATATTTCTCCGCACCAAATCCTTGTCCTTGCCTCCCCCTCTACTCCTCTACCTCCCTATCAGTAAAAGCCAATACATTCTCTTTATACCCGAATTTCACAGCACTTCCGACAATCTCATCAAATCCACGCAATAGTTTATCCAGATCTACATCGTCCTTTCTCAATAGGGCACCCTGTTCTGCCTCCCTCACCCCCGCAGGGGCCCGGCTTTCTCCCTTTTCCGGAATAGTCATCGGGCGAGGCTAACGCGATCACATAACCTGCTGGTAATGTTTTCCCGTTTTTTAGTGCCCACTTCCCGAAAAAAGGAAGAACTTCATTCTGTGCGTCCGAAGACCGCATGCGGCCAGACATTTATCATCCCTGTTCGAGAGGGTGAGTGGCTTATGCCCGCAATTATGTTGTAGGGATATAAAAATGATAAAAGCCAAGTTGGCGCATGAATTCAATTTGGGAGAAGTCATGAACAAGATCCTGCGGGGTGACTTATGTTATGTATCTTATGGATTCGCATTATCTTCTCTCGTCGTTTTCTGAATAGGAAACATGGGAGAAGTACGCACGGTCCAAAAAAGAACTTTACATTTTAATTCCATTCAATCTGTTCCACAGATAGTTGCATCTAATAATTGTATTGCAATTGAAACCAACAACATCAAACCTGAATGAGATATATTGGAAACTGTACAAAAATGAAATATAACATAGTATGTTGAATTACACTATTCATTGAGCACCATGAGGTGTTTCGTCGTATAGCGACTTTATGAGACAACACTAAATTACGAATACTAGTCGTCGGTATTCAATATTGCATAAGTGGGCATAAGTTTGAAGCTTAGTTCAATATGATTCATGATATAGATAGATAGAGAACTGTAACTGAACCTTTGGCAGATAAATAGTAACCAGTATTCGGGAAACTTGCTGAAATAATAATAATAATAATAATAAAGTTTATTTCGAAAAATAAACAGAATACATCTCAGAGGTGAAATTAGATTACAACCTGTTTGTGACTAAAATTAAAAAATAATTATAATTCTTGATAATGTTCCATGAGGATGAACGTTGAAAGAACACACAAAAAGATAAAGATAAAGCATGATATCCAAGGTAAGGTTATTTTTTTTTCTGTCATCATCGGGTATAGTTTCATTTTTTTCTGTCGCATTCGAGTCTTTTTGTCATCATCAGGTATTTTTCTTTCGTCGTTGTTTTGCTATGTATGTATGTAGCTTTACTTTTTTTCCTTTGTTTTTGTTTATTCATTATTTATTAATCTGTGTATTAATTGTCTACATCCACTGTTCATTCAAGTTTTCAATCGTTTCTTAAATTTCTTGATATTTGGCATATTTTTTAGATGATCAGGGATTATATTGAAAATTTTCGGTGCAAGATATCTAAAACTTCTTTGGCCTATACTTTTGTTACACTTAGGTGGTGGGTAAGTATACCTTCCTCTAGTAGTGTAATGATGATGTAGTTTTGAGATGGGAACCCTCCCTGAGATGACGTTGAATAAAACCTTAAAAGCGTACAATTGCCTTACATCTGGTACTTCTGACTCCTCGAACAACCTCTGGCTTGGAAAAGTACGGCCTTTTTTATGAATTATTTTCAAAAAGAACTATAAGATCTAAATTATAGAAGGAAGTTCTCAAAAATGTGAAAATACTGTTGATAGTTCATAAGAAGAAGGAGAAAATCAGAAGATATTCCATCCGGTAGACTGGATTTTCGAAATTATTTATATACGCAGGTCGAAATTGTATTAATGTAGTGCTTTCTGATGAAGTTGCAATACGACGAAACGCGTCAAAGTACCTACTCAATAAATAGTGTAAATCAAAATACTGTGTTATATTTAATATTTGTATAGTTTCCAGTCTCTCTCTATACTAAGGTATGATGTTATTTGTTTTAATTGCAATAAATTCTTTAGATACGACTGGTTTAGTTAATTTGATTTGCATTTACATGAGTAAAGCCTATAACAATAGCAAAAATATACAAAAATGTTTATCATTTGATTTTCGGATTAAATTGTTTTGTTATTGATTAGTGCACTCCAATTTCAGATCTGCTGGTATCTCTCTTGCATGAATTACCATATTATATCTAGAAATAAATATGTTGATACACACCATTATGACCAAATTCATTTGCAAAGCCGAATCAACTCCATATACAGGGCCTTGTCAAAGGTTCATTCATTTTTCACAGGACGTCAAAATAAAACATGCAACAAACAATGCCCTATTTTGAAGTTGTTTAATAGAATTGATGCTAATATATCCCTGACCAGAACTATATTTTGTCCCCTACTCCTTTCATAATCCGTATAAATGATCTTCTTAATTAAATCAACAACCACATCTTGAGATTCGCGGATGACAGCACTTATATGCCTTCTTTCACCAGCGACTAAAATTCGGGCACCGAATCCCATCTCCCGGGACAAGTGATTATAGCTGCTGCCAGATTCGCACGCAATACCACAATTCCTAGAACTTCTGTTTATCAGAGGTCCTTCTTCCAGCGAACTGTTGAATTGAGGAACGAGCTTCCACCTGATGTGTTTCCTTCGGAATTTAATCTTCAACAGTTCAAGATGAAGGTATACAGGACATAATTCTCCGTTTGGGGCACCAACTAGGTGACGTAGGTTTGCCGTTCCTCAGGTGGTCAAATATGTTGGGAAGAAGGTACAAGGTACTTGCCTAGACTTCCACATATTATCTTCTCATGCTATTCCACTGAATATTTTGGAAATTATACAAGAAAAATACGGGACTTCATTCATGACATGCTAGAATTAATCAACTGTAAAGCATATACGAGTATATAACGTAACCAAGAGGAACACAAATGTTCCAGTTTATTGTATCTCTTGATGTAGATGTGACTCATGTAAAGTGTAAACTGGACGCTGAACTGTAGACCTGTCACTTAAATTAATGGCAACATTCGGCACTTTGAATATTCAGATAATATGATTTAATCGATTTTCATAGTGTAGACGTAGTAAGCTAAGATAACTCAATGGTGTCTGATTGGAAACCATTATTATTGAAATGATGTATCGAATTTTTGGCTCAATAACTTCGAAGAAATCATTCAAGATTTGGTTTGTTATCCAAATAATGAACCGTCAGACTAGAAGTCGTTTTTGTTTCACATTTTGAATGATAGTTTTCAATAACTGAAAAAAACAATCCACTTTTTCTTCTATTCTCCTCTCTGGAAGCTTTCTATCTTGATTAACCCCTCTAATAATGGTGGAAAAATAATCAGTTGCAATCAATATTCATAGTTAATTAAAATAACTGGACATTTCAACTAATTAATGATACCTATTATTCATATATGGAAAATAAAATAAATGTTGTCATTCATTTTACGAGAATCTCTATATCATTTTCGCATAATCGCGGAATTATTACTTTAATAGTGAGTACCATTTGTTCCTACAGGAATTATCATCATTCACATACATTTTTCCTATTTCAAAAAGCATCAAATTGAACGATCTCTGTCCCAATGAACCTTATCTCTGTAAGTGCATTGTGAACCTCAATATTTCTGCTGCCAGTTGTTACTCTATGTAAAGATGTCTATAAAATGGTGTTTGCACTTATTCGATTTTGTTTTGCTCACTTTATGTTCACTTCAACCATATTTGATTTCGAAACACCCTTTGGAACGGTTATTCTGAGAGCGGTGAACATCGTTAATCGATTAGATAAAAGTCATCCATTTGGTATACGAATAGACCTAACATTGAAAAAGGCGCAGATATTGCGGTATATGAGCCGAAACTGAGGATCATATTGCGACATGGGCCTATCTTACGGGCAGATGCACTAGCTGTATATATGTGCTCAAGAGTGTCTGAAAAGGAACCTAAAGGAGGCGTACATCTACATAATAAGGGAAAGCCAGGCCACACTGAGACCAGGTTTCCCTACTGTCCTGGGAATGCAGGAATACCATAAAGCAACTAGCTAGAGGCAACAAGGTCACTCTTCTATGGATGCCAATGCCTTGTGATATTGAAGGAAATGAGAAGGCTGATGAACTTGCCCTAAATGCCTCTAGGGTAACAACTGCTGAACTAGAACCCTTCTATGGGCTTAGGAAAAACACTACAGGGCAGGGGTCCAATTATGGTAGCTGGATAACAGAACAGCTCATTGGAAAAACACTCCGGGACTTGCAGGGGCAAAAATATTCCTGCAGCAGCCACATGCTGAGCTTCGAGTCTGCTGGCAGGACACTGCCGGTACAAATACCGCTGGTACCGCATAGGCAAGTCAGCAGACGAAACATGCAGGTTCTGTAGATCGGAAAAGGAAACTGCCGAACATATAGTTTGCAAATATCCAGCCAAAAGATCACAGTTCTGAAGAGCTGAAACAAGCCACGTGACCTCGTTCTAATAATGATATTAATAGTGTTCACTACAAAAATAGCACCTGCTTTTGAATGAGAAATTTGAGACTCAGATCATTTAGCTATTGACTCGTCCGGTTCTGTATATACCGAACAACCAAAGTCAATGATATTCTCAACTAAAACGACCACTATTTCCATTACTCCGATTAATAATCTCATTTTCATCGAGATCCCAGAGAGAAGTTCATATGGCTTCAATAAATATCAACCCCGAAACTGCCTGTAGGACTTAAACAACAGTCAACGTTTCCCCTTTTCCGAATGTCACCCTAAATGTCATAAGTTGTCAACACAATATCGAGTTATGGAGCGCATACGTGGGTTGTAATATGCACTTCTGATGTTTTTTCTTCGCGGCACGTGTCATGAAAGCGTTGACTAAAGCAAAAATGGATTCGACTCAATAAGTCTAAGTGGTTTTGATTATATATTATTTTTTGCTATTTGTGGCATTCAATTGTGTTGATTCAATAATCGTTTAATTTATGTGATGGTTTTTTTTTGTGGGAAAACATTTCATTAAGTATTTTTCAGAATGAGTGGAAATCGATAATTAATATGTGTAGTGGGAAATTGGTTATTCATTAGGAGATATTATGAATTGGATTGGAATGACCATCAATTAAAATGACCCATTTCCTGATAATATTCATCATATTGAAACATTCTAGAAAAAGTAATGATGATATCACTACAAGCATAATATAAGAATTAATTTCAGCGAATATTCGATGTTGGGATATTTTCAACTGAAGACCTCTAATTCGATTATTTCGATTAATAATCTCATTTTCATGGAGATCAGGGAGAAGTTCACATGGATTCAATAAATATCAATTGGTAAATGTATGCTATGATTGTACTTTGGACAATTTAATTTACTTAATTGGAGGAAGGAATGAGCAAGTCAAAGATAGGCTCCTGATAACCAAATTTCATTCTGCTTAATTTCCCTTTCATTTTCCGTTTCGCCAACAAGCTGAAAAAAATTGTATATAAACAAGGTATCAATGTTTTGAATGTTTCACCGAACTTATATTTTACACTTAATTTGGACTCTATCTCATGTAGTACTCTCATGAACTTGAATTGGTTGTGACTAGTTACGCAAAACTGTAACCTGGTCTTTTATTCACTCGGATACAAGAGATCTGGAAAATGTAAGCAATAAAATCCTACATTCTGCTGAATCATTCGTAACAGTGATTCTACATCTTACTTCTAGATTCAATCTTGGTTTAGTCTGTAATTTTTATTGCGTTGAGAGAACAACAATTTGACGGGTCCTTTGGACCCATCAATGAGCACATCAGGCCCCTTCTCTCAAAATTATTGAGTTTACTATTGGGAGGAAAGGAAGAACTGATATTGAACATGAATTTTTCATCAAATTGTTTGGGACCAAAACCGGACAAAAATTCGCAATAATTGAGGCAATAATACACATTTGAACGGAATAATTTTTGGTGCGCAAAAATACGGAAATTTATTTATTACCTTTATCTTTCGACTGTTTACGGATAGACTACTGATGTAGAATGAAGATATTATATTTTGAGTAGGTACCTATTTTTGTTTCATACAGCTTTGATACCATTCCAAAACTCCAGAATAATTCAAAGGTCGATCCCATGAATCACAACCTCATGTCACGATGAAAGGTTAAATCTGGCATTTCTCATGGGCCCATTACATTTTATCCAATCTACATGTTCTCCCGATTTGATTTGATTGGAAAAAAGAAGCAAAAAGATCAACCAGGGTGGCTTTGAAAGTGCAAGAGTCCCTCGGGATATTTTCAAACCCCTTTGCCACCCCTGTCGAATAAAGTCTCTCAATAAAGTCCCCGTTATTCGTGCTAATGCAGGGCTATAACTGAATTATTTTCGGCATAATTCGATTCGGGGAATATTGTGGGCTAGGCATGACGAAATCTGCCATTGCGTCACTCGATCAAAGTTGTATTAGTGCGAATGAGACAGATTATGAGATTAGTTTGAGGGTTGAGGTTTTTAATCTAATGGTATCTCTCGGTTTAGAGGCTCAGTATGGATTAACCATGTTATGGTTCATTCTGCAGAGCAAGATATAGGGAACAAGACTGAAATTTGGGATTGGAAATGGTGGTGTTATTCATTCAAATTCGTTTGAGTATACGATCTGAATGAGCGTGTAGTTGATCAGATAGATTGAAAATTTTCAGTTTATAGCATACAAAAAAATTGGTTCAAGCCCTGTGGAGCTTGGGTGCTCTTGTTCACATTTCTTGTTCAAATCATATCTCCGAAATTATTGGTCTCTGGGAATGATATAAATGGATTCTTACGAAAGAACTGCATCATGAAAGAAATAAAATTCAATCAGACCGATTCTCTACAATAACGAACTTATTCGAGATATTCATTCCTCAAATCTATCCTGATAATTATATTACATCAATTAAAACTAAGACAATATTGCAGTTTTGTTTTTACTGGAGATATTCTGAACCCAATTTGATTATGTATCTTACCAAAGAATACATGTTTTTCCATCATCATATGGATTATCCACGGGCATTATATTATCACATTAAAAGTATAATATCATATCATCCTCATAATTCTACGATAGTTGAGGTTATTTCATTGGTCATTTCGCATTCCATCATACTTTGTTTTCTAGAACAGGAGGTGTATTTTATATCAAGAATAACGAACCAGAAATAATTTTGACATTTATCTCTGATAGGAAAATAAGATGACTTGTAAGAACACAGATCATATGATAATTCATAGATAGAAAAATTAAGTACAGCATTCTGTGAAAACATAGAAGTACGATTCATTATTGAAATTTTGAAAACTCATATCTCCGAAAGTATGACCTTGTTAGAGTTGAAAATGATATCAATGGATTTTTATGGTGAAACTTCATCTTAAAAAAAATATAACTCGATAATTGTAGTGTAAAACAATTTTTGTTTTCGTTACTCCGAAACCATCTGACTGAGTTCGCCCAATAACAAACCCAACTGAGATATTTATCTCCCAAACCAACTGCCTAGCTCATTCTGTTATTTTAGAAACAAATTTTAAACAATTTTAATTTTTTCTTTACGGCAACTCGATCGATACAAAAATTCGCACATATATAAAAGTCATTATTCTACAATTTGGTGCTATAGATTGCAGACAGATCGAATGATTATTTTCGGAAATATTCATAAAAAACGTTTTTACTAAAAACTGCCATTTCCGAAACCGCTTGATGGATTTCGCCCGTTAACGAGCTCGTCCGAGATATTTATGTTCCAAACCTACCCTGCAAATTTCAATCCTCTAACTCCTTTGGTTCGAGAGTTATCGTGTTAAAGACAGCTGGTCGGCCGGACAGAATCGATCTCGACCACGGATTCTTGATCAGTGAGTCGAACCAAATCGTTTAAGACCACTTTCAGCCAAAAATTCGAAAATTAAAGACATTTGGGCAAATTTATAAGCACTTTGTGCCGATGAACAAGGGCGCCAAAAATATAAATCTAGGAACGCCACGCCACACCACCCAATCTGGTGGTTTCAGGTTTTGGTGGAGTCGTGATACTCCGTTGAGTGGCAACAGTATAGTGTGCACACTCCTGACTTCCCGTGAGTGCTTTTCCCGAATTTTATCGTGCAAAAAGGGTCCATTTTGAATTAGTTTGTTAATAACAAATATCTCGTAATGAAAAAAGTTAAACAATTATAATTTCTGGATGTATGTAAATCAACAAATTTTTTTTCAGGTATTATGAAACGGGTAGCTTCAAAGCCGGAGTTATAGGGGGCTCAAAACCAAAAGTAGCGACGCCGCCCGTGGTGGACGCAATAGCAAATTATAAGAGAGAAAACCCAACGATGTTCGCATGGGAAATCAGAGATAGACTGTTGGCTGAAGGAATCTGTTCTCAAGATAACGTACCTAGTGTCTCATCAATAAATAGGTAAGTACAACTGACTGCTAAGGAGATGTGAAATCTCCTGAAATATACAATTTCTTCATTTCTACACAAATCTTGAGGAATTTTACATAAAAATTCAGGTAGACCACTAAGTCGAATAGTCATTATTCATGTTATCTACTTAAAATATTAGAGATATTCACCCTAGTCTGCAATCGAATCTCAATAGTTAATTCTTGTATTACATGTACATATATAGCATCTTCTTCATTAGATAACAATATCGATAATAACAGTAGTAAAAAAACTATGGGTGAATTAAAAAAACAATGAACAGAAATCGACAGCTTCATCTCAGCATAAATTTGCGATAATTTCTAAACATCAAAGGAAACCGCCTAGTGCCGCTCAACAAATTGGCGATATCATATTCATCAAAAACGCAACTGAGTTATGGATCATAATTTCTTGAAATAAAACAACGATTATCCCGTTCGGCTTTTTCTTCATTCAAACAATTATTGTAATCAATGTTCCATTATCGGCGTACTACAAACGTTCTGCCAAGCAGAAGGTAGGTAGGTACCTTCAATTTGCCTCTATGTGGCCTAATATACGATACCAGTCCATTAGGAAATATTGGACGATACATTTTACTAGATTTCCATCGATTATCCCATGTTTATATTGCACGTTACTCTGCAATATAAATCTTTTCGTTTATTGCATTGTGCTCGTTTACGCAGGAAGCTTTGGATTTTACAATTTTACTCCATGATCTGTTAAATCATGGATCCAATTGTAATGAAGATGAGAGCTGTATGGGTGGTTGAAAATTTCTATACTTGTTTTTCCAAATTTTTTCAACAGAAATGGTTCAAAAAGACGAGTGACATTATTTCATATCATATCATATCACCATTTCTGAAATAAGAATTGGAATAAAATTTAAAAGTAGTCACGTGAAGTCAGAAACTTTAGCACGCTCGTGCATTTAATGATCAATATGTTTTATTGATTTGTAACGCCGTTCGATAGGTACTGAAATTTATGGTTACTGAAGATCTGTTAAACCAATAAAACGACATTTCGAATAAGTATGTCCTGAAAATTGTTTAAATTATGCATTCCATTGTCTATAGATTTTTTATCCAATTTAGTGAATCTAAAACAATGAATCGATATTTATTGATATTTTTCAGTGAAACAAAATGATTGTAAGTAGTAAATCAAATTTATATATAGCAACGAATTAATCGTTTACTTCTATACAATCTATGAGTTATGTATTTTCCAGAAAAACTGTGTTGTCTGTTATCATGAAAAAGGTATTTCATAGTATTCTTGTCCTTTAGACAAATACAAAATATCAGTGAACACTGGTTATAAGTTATCAAATTGTTTCTTTCTGGGTTTTCTCTCATAAACTCTGAAAAATATCTATTAAATAAAAATTTATTATTGTTATGTGAATTGCTCCTGCGTAAGTTTTCGAGGTATTCCAATTCTTGGGAATATTTTTGTTTTGCTTTTAGTGAAACAATTCCCATGAAATTCCGCATGGCCCATAGTAGTTCTTCTACACCTGATTACAGTATTTCAACTTGATCGGATCTATAGTTTTGGAAATATTTCTGAATATAGAATTTTAAAAGGATATATTATCTTGGAAAAAATAGGCGGATTAACCCACTCACGAACTGGACCAACACATCTCCATATTGAGTTTAGAGATCCCGCAAGGAGGTCCAAATTAAAAATATATACTAAATTGTCACCTAAAGTATCATGAAAATAAAATAAAAATTAATGTTAATTTTTTTATTGATTATCCTTCGAAACAAATTAAAGTTAAAATAATGATAAACGTCTACGTCTTAGAGACAGTTCACTCAAAACAATATCCGCTGAAATTCCCTGATTTGAGTAAGCTGCCATTAAAACAAACCCCGTCACACGATCATTGTTCATTTTATTTCTAAGTATGTTTTTACTCTTTTCAAAGTTGAGAAACATCTTTCAACTTACAGCGGATACAGGGAGTGATGCTGACTGTTTTTGTACGATACATTTTGGGATTAGTTTCTTTATATGGGTGTCGTATTATAACATTTATTTTTCCTGGGGTGGTCTGGACTTCCCCTGGTTACTTCCTTGTCAACTCAAGGGGCCAGAACTATGGACAGACATTTTTTGTATTTGCACAGTTTCGCACTGCATCGGTCCTTTCAAGAACATTTCACCAAAACTCGTACCACAACCATCAAATTCACCTGATTTAGCGTCGTGCGACTTCATTCTAGGAGAAGACTTTAGCTTCAGTGCCTTAAGTTGGGAGGTTATCACATACAATAATTAATGAGTAGTATTGATATAGGTAAAATGAAACATTAAAGATATTAAGAACATTTTCACACCATTTCCAGTGAAATAACCTGTAAATGCATTGCTTCTTCTATTTTGTTCTGATTATTTGCGGTTTCTATTACCATGTTAATCGAAAGTGCTGCGTTTCTGCGACCCTAGCAGATGCCTGCGCATAAACGTCGTCCATGTTGAATATCTCTCTATCGTATATCTTGTTATAAATTCACGTATATTAATTGATTAATTTCCATTTATTTGAAATATGTATCATAAATATGCCGCAATAATGTCCGATTAATTGGCTGGCTCTTGAAGAGCACAATCCCTGACACCTATTATGATAGAGCATATTCCATGTGTATTTATGCCATGTACATACAGGTTTTGTCAATAAACAATATGCCGTTCAATTCATTTCGAGTTGAAAAATAATTGATTGAATATTTGAAGGATGAAGTTTTTCAACTCAGTCAATCGCGTCTTTACAGCACAATGAAGGTTTTTAACATATGCGGAAGAGAAAATGTTCACGTGGTTTTGTTAAACTGTTTTGTTTTGTTTCCGTTTACACGATAACTCTCGATCGGAATGAGCTAGAGAGTTGAAATATTCAGAGTAGGTTTGGGAGATAAATATCTCGGTTAAGTTCGTTACTGAGCAAAATCAGCCTGATGGTTTGGAGGAACGGAAAAATAATTTTTTTTATACTACAAATTTCACATTTTTTAAGATGCAGTTTCACCGTAAGAATCCATTGATATCATTTTCAACTCTAACAAGCTAGTACTTTCAAGGATATGATTTTTAAAAATTTCAATAATAATTCGTAGGTACTTCTAATGTTTTCACGTAATGCTGTAATTATTCTATCTATGAAATATGATATGATCTGTGTTCATACATGTCATCTTATTCTCCCATAAGAGACATGTCAAATTTATTTCTGGTTCGTTAGTCATAGATATAAAAAGCCCCCTGTTCTAGAAAACAAAGTATAATTGAATGCAAAATGACCAATGAAATAATCAGCTATCGTAATATTATGAGGATTATATGATATTATACTTTTTTGGTGATAATATAATGCCCTTGGATAATCCAAATGATTATGGAAATATATACTTTGGTAAGTTAATCAAATTGGGTTCAGAATATCTGTAGTAAAAACAGAACTGGAATATTGGCTAAGTTTCAATTGATATAATAATAATTTTCAGATTATATTTGAAAAATGAAAATCTCAGATAAGTTCGTTATTGATGGGTACAATCGGTCTGGTGCTTTCGGATTAATAATTTTTGGCACACTGGTTTTTTTTTTAAATCACACTTTTTTGAATTTTTCACCATCATTGTTGATAAATCGTAAACTACTGACTGTGTAATATTGTGGTAGAATAAGTAGAGCATTCGTAAAGTAGCGGATGAATTCAATGAAAACGCTCAGACCTCACATTCTTCAATTCTAGATTATTTGAAGTTCATTGTGTCTTCATAAATATAGATGAACTGCTCCTCAAAAGTTGAAGATATTGAATTAATATGTGTTTTCCCTTCAGAAAACCCAATTTCTTTTTGAAATATGTATACGTAGAGTGTTCCAGGATTGAATAATTAGGAATCATTCAAAGACAACAAAGATAAAATATTTTAAAAAGTTTAAAATTTTACAATTAACCGAAATTCTAAAAAGGTTATGCTTGTAGTCTTGTCTGCATACTTTCCATCAAGTTATTGGGAATATCCTGCTCAATTTTTTGCCAAATTTGTGGCAAAAGAACTCGAAGACGTTGAAGCGTTTCTGGCTGTGGTCTGTGGGTATCAAGGATTTTTTGTGATTGGTCCCAAGAATGATCGATTGGATTTAGTTCAGAGGATCTTGGAGGTAATGCTAAATGTGGAATACCCTGGCATCTGTGTAGCAGAGCATTATCATCCAGAAAAACGAATTTCGCCAATAGCTGAGTGAAATTTTGGGACTAATCCGTTGGTCATCAACATATTATGTTTGAAATGTCATGGTTCCCGGAATTGCTAATCAGTCAGTTCTGCCATCGTAACGAACTCACCCCAAACAATATTTGTGCCTCCTCGAAAAGGATGAAATTCTTGAACAGGGTGGAGGTTTCTTCTTGTGAGTGGTCCACACCCGCATTCGTGGACTCAGTAAAACGACCATATCTGGACACATCAGTGAAGAGTACGTATCGCCATTCTTATTGCCAGTGTACCTTCTCCATTGCCCATTCTAATTTTCGAGGCTTGTGTTCGCAAGTGGGTGTAACTCTTCTTAACAAGCATCTCCATGTTAGATTGACTTCATGCAGACTTCTGACTGTGCTTAGGGAAATTCAATTACCTGCGGCATCTCGAAGACGTTGAATTGCCATTCTGCAAGTATGCTGAAAGGACGTCTTCTTACTGAAAGAATTAAAAAACGGTATTCCAGTGGGGTATTGGCACATGGACTACCACTTCTGGGCCTTTGACGAACAATTCCACACTTTGGCTAATACGAAGAATTTTTTTGTACTTCTATTCCAAATTTCATACAAGGAACCCGCTACTTCATGGATGAATCTACATATTCCAAATTCATCCAAGTTAATTGAGAAGTTTTCCAAAAGAATATTGCAAACATTGAACCCTTAGTTAAATATTAACTGGAAGGCTCATTGCAGAAATTTTCTGCATTTCCCTACGCAATTTCAGGTGAATAACCCTACAGTGTTAAATTTTGCATTTGGCTTGAACAATCTGATCAAACGATTTTATCTCGAAACATCTTTCATTATACTACGTCAACTGAAATAAATAGAAAAAAAACAATCCAGTGGTCAATTTTGCTCTAAAGAATCGAATTTTCAATTAAAATCCCTCAATTCACAGGCAAAATCGCTTATCAATTAGATTGATAAAGCTGCATCATAAAGTGCAATCCTTTATCCAGTTAGAATATCCCCAAAACAAGCGCGAATAAATGACCGACTATCCATTAATTTAATCGCAACAGCAACAGACAGAGGGCACTCAGCATAATCCATTCGAAACAATCGAAGAGCAATCATGACCACCCCTGATCGGGGGTGAGATAGCAGCTCCCACAGGGGCGCTATTTGACACATCTAGATTTGACTGGTTCGGCCCCTTGCGACTTGTTCGCAGTATTTCTATTGATAAAATAACAGATGCCTCTTAGTTTAATGGGCCTGCTGTTGAAACCGCTAATTTGAAAGATTTATACACGGAAAAAATGTCCGACATGATTTACAATCTGTTTTCTCTTAAGCGCATCCTGCATTGCAGAGATGGAGTATTTGGGACAGGTTAACATGACCGAAAATAATAATAATAAAGGTAATAAACAATTATATGATGAAGAAATCAAATGGAAATTAAAACACTAACGGTGGGTTTCACGATACTTTGATATCTCTTTTCGAGATCAGTGAGATTTTATGTTGAATCCCAGTTCATTTTTAATGCAACCATCGGAATAAATACAGGATTATGCTAATCAAAGCTTTCTGAAACTCACCGTCAGTCTTAGTTCTTACAATAAGCACTCAAATCTCTGAGAGGTACTATGACTTCGGAATCTACATATTTGGGAGTTTTAGTTGGCGATAATACACCGAAAGATATACATACACTATATACATACATAGTGATTCACTCAGCATTTGTTTGAAAAAAATTTGCATATCAAAAGACGGAACTTCAACTTAATGTTTATTCAATATCCATTAATTGTTTCCACTATAAGTTTATGCATACATAATTTGATAATAGCCCATTCGTGAAATATTTTTATGATTATGGAAAATGCCACAAATATCCATTAATCCAATTAATCCATTCATTTGCAGGAAAATCTTAAATCTAATAGTTGAGATGTAATTCTTGCTGACAGAATAATCATAATATTTAGTACCCAGGTACGTTCACAAAAAATCTATGAGATCTTAGATTTCATGTTTATGTCTCTTGTGAAAGACATGCAAGTGTGGCAACGTAGATATACATCGATTGCCGGCCATCCTATCTCAGGAGCGGTCTAACCAATTTCCAATTTTATAGCATTCAACATTGAATATCTCAAAAACGATGCGTTTTAGATGATTTAATTCCCTAAGATGATCTATAAATAGTCATAGTTATAGATAACTTCACTCCAGTGCATGGAACAAATGGTAAACTATATTGAGATGAAAGATCAAAATCAGTTATAATAACGTTATACTTGATAATTATCAATAATAATTCCTTGAACCGAAAGTAAAGAACAATAAGAAGTTTGCCAAATACTACACATACCAATACAATTCCAGAAATATCATCGTTCTAAAGTTATTTTATCCTGCCGTATATGAACTTTTGCACGAAATAAACCACCTAAAAAATTTTGAATTCAACCATAAATAAACCGAACGAAGGCAAACCGCCGAAGAAGACCCAGAATGTCGGAACAACTTCCTTTAATAGATTCTTTCCTGCCAAAACACTTAAATCATATCCAGCTCCAATTCAATCTGGCAAAGGTCGATTTCGCATTATTACTTCTCCTCGGGGACCGACCAAATAGAATAGATTTGGAGAAAAGGACAAAGGGCACGTACCCAAATTAAATGAGCAATTATGTAGCGACCATCGGACTGGCATTAATTCGGTCTTTCTGGATCCCTCAGGACTCCGATTATACCAGTTGGGCGCTTCTTTTCAGCCTCGCGAGCGACATACGGTATTTTCAGATCCATCCTTGACACCCTTGCGTGTTAAGTGGGATGTGTTGATTTCGTTAAATCAGCTGGTCGACATATTGGAGAAAGGTGCCTTATGGAAATTATGCGAAAGGAAAAATACGAGGGACTCAATTACCTGATTGAAATGTAATGTACTGCTATAGCTACCAATATCCACGTTATTTGTACATGAGCGATTTATTTACACAAATTTGAATACTCTGAAGATGCTTCTTGAATTTTATCATTATAAATTTCACCTAAAACTATTTGAAAATGACGTCTAGAAATTGTCCAGCGGAAATATCGAAGAATTTTATATCAATTCATATTCTCAGAAACATCAAACAACTGAGCTCCGTTTATATGACCTTCTGAAATTAAATTATGCATAAAAATAATCTACCATTCAAACAAATTCATTGAATTTCAAACCTCAGATGATTCAGCTTTTTTGCACGGATGTTCTAGGGCCCGGCGTGCTATCATTTTGCTCAAACGCTGGTCGTTGCCTCGATAACTTTCGAACGGAAAGTGTTAGCGACTTGCAATTTTCGGGTAGGTTACGCATCCGAATGCGACGGTTAAGTTTGTTTGTTTGATTAATGGGTATAATCGACCAAATGGTTTCGGAGTTATAACCATCTGAAATGTGTTGTTATTTCCCAACAACTCAAAAAAAAGCAGAACCTATCGAATTCAAAATTTTTCTAATCCTATTGGATTATTTTGTATGGGGGTATCGGAAAGAAGTAGTTTACGCAGTGGAAATTATTATTCAAGAACATTTAATTCAGCGAATTATTAATGCAGTCGAATCCACTCAAAATAGGAAAACCATGCAATTATTATACGATTCTCTTATTTTGCGTTGCCAAGCCTAAATCGATGCTAATGGAATTGAAATTTTGATTTAATAATTTTTGTAATTTTGCTCGTATGTTCTGGGGAACTTCGCGTTATTATTTTACTCAAATATCTGTAATTTTCGAATTTTTTGCCGAAAATGGTCTCAAACGATTGGATTATATTCCCTGATGAAGAATTCGAGGTCAAATTTCATTCTGTCCTGCCGGCCGGCCGTCCGTTGTCACGATAACTTGAAAACGGAAAGAGATAGGGACTTTAAATTTTCAGAGTAGGTGCGGCGCATTGCAATACGCGGCGTTCGTTAAACGGGCCCGATGGTTTTAGAGTAATGATTTTGTTTTCAACCAATACAAGTCTGATCGAATTGAAACTTGGTGAGTAGTTGTAGAATGCAAAACTAAGGACATCAGTGAAATTTTATGAGAATCGTATCACTAGAAAATTTTTAAAAAATTATCAAAAAATATTATTTTTGTCACGATAACCTGAGAACGGAAAGAGATAGCGACTTGAGTTTTTCGGGTAAGGTAGAGCATCTGAATGGGACTTTTGAGTTCATTTATAGACATAATTGGTCAAACGGTTTTGGAGTTATACCCATCTGAAATTTGGTTGATATTTCCCCAATAACTCGAAAAATACAAAACTGATCCAATGGAGACTTGGTTATCAGTTGTAGAATGCCAACGCGAAAATTCCTGCAAAATTTCGTGAGGATCGTTTTACTAGAATATTTTTAAAAAAGCATTGAATATCATTAAAAATAATTCTATATATCAGAAACTATTCGTCCGACACGATGAAATTTTGCGAGAACCTGCAAAACCAAAAGAAAAAAGATAGGAACTTGCAATTTTCAGGGTAGGTTGCACATCCCAATAGCAGAGTTAAGTTCGTTTCTTGGCATAATCGGTCCACCGGTTTCGGAGTTATACCCACCTGCAATATTATTTCCTGGATAACTCAAAAAATATAGACTCGATCGAATTGAAGCTTGGTAACTATAGTTGTAGAATATCGACATAAAGGCGTCTGATGAATTTTGTGAGAACCATACCCATAGAAAATTTTTAAAAAATTACGAAAAAAAAATTGGCTGAAGCACTGCGTGCAGTCTGGAGCTTTTGCCAGTATGTTTTATTGTCCATTCTCCTGTATTGAACATCAAGAGTGTCCAATACAGCAGAATGGACAATATAATTTAGCAAGGTAAATTCGATTAAGAGTGTCCAATACAGGAGAATGGACAATAGAACATACGCGCAAAAGCTCCTGACTTCACGCTAGTGGCAATTTATTTTATATTATGCATTAAAGTTGAAAGTTGATGGCAAACAAATAATTTTTAGTTTAATATCTCGGAAACAAAGCCATATCCAAAAATTTTATTGTCCACTGATCAAGAATCCGTTGTCGAAATCGATTCTGTCTGGCCGGCCGTCTGTCCAGCCGTTAACACGATAACTCTCGAACGAAAGGAGTTAGAGGATTTAAATTTGCAGGGTAGGTTTGGAGCGTAAATACCTCGGACGAGTTCGTTAAAGGGCAAAATCCATCAAGCGGTTTCGGAGTTATGGCCGTTTTTAGTAAAAACATTTTTTACGAATATTTCCGAAACCGATCAACAAATTGTGGAATAATGAGAATTGATCGGTCTTCCGTAAAGTGCCAATATAATTTGTTTCTACAATAACTCTCGAATAGAATGAGCTAGGCAGTTGAAATTTTCAGAGTAGGTTTGGGAGATAAATATCTTGGTTGCAAATTTTAAATTAAATTTATTTCGAGATGCAGTTTCACCATAAAAATCCATTGATATCATTTTTGACTCTAACAAGCTAATACTTTCGGAGGTATGATTTTTCAAAATTTCAATAATGAATCGTACTTCTGTGTTTTCACAGAATGCTGTACTTAATTTTTCTATCTATGAATTATTATTTGATATTCTTACATGTCATCTTATTTTCCTTTGAGAGATAAATGTCAAAATCATTTCTGGTTCGTTATTCTTGATATGAAATACCCTTCCTGTTCTATAAAACAAAGTATGATTGAATGCAAAATGACCAATGAATTAACCTCAGCTATCGTACTTTTGAGGTGATAATATAATGCCCGTGGATAATCCATAAGATGATTGAAATATATTCTTTGGTAAGATTCATAATTAAATTGGGTTCAGAATATCTCCAGTAAAAACAAAACTGCAATGTTGTTTAAGTTTTAATTGATTTAATATAATTTTCAGAGCAGATTTGAGGAATTAATATCTGGGATAAGTTCGTTATTGGGGAGAATCGGTCTGTTTGAATTTAATTTCTTCCATGATGCAGTTCTATCGTGAGAATCCATTTATATCACTTCCAGAGACCAATTATTTCGGAGATATGATTTGTTAAAGTTTGAACAAGGGCGCCAAAGCTCCTGTCCACAGGCCTTGAACCAATTTTTATCAAGGTTTCCAGCCTCTATATGTTCTTTAATTTTTCGTCTTGAGTTTTGTATCACCCTGTACATTGAAACTAATGAATCGGTTTCCGCCTGACCACAGAAATGCAAGCCTGGAAAATTTTCGGAAGCATTGAAATATTTGACAGGAGGCGCTGTCCGAGTGTAAGCGAGTCGGGCGAAGACGACGCGTAACAGGAGCTCGGCGGCGGGAGAAGAAGGAAAGGAAAGGAAAATCAATAAGGGAAGAAAGCCGGTTCCGGAACGGTTGGCTGACTCTCAGATTCGTGAAATCGAGCTCGAACCGATATCCGCTCCGCTCGGCGGTGCCGGAAAACGCGGGGACTTTTTACTCCCGGATTTGCATAAAACGATCCCGAATCTATCTGTCGAACCGGTGCCAACTTTGAATACTCCCTTTTTTGGCGCTCTAGTTCCTCGGAACTGAGTGCTTATCAATTTGCCCAAATGTCTGTAATTTTCGAATTTTTCGATGAAAATGGTCTTAAACGATTTGGTTCGACTCACTGATCAAGAATCCGTGGTTGAAATTCATTCTGTCCGGCCGGTCCGGCCGTCCGGCCGTCCGGCCGGTCCGGCCGTCCGGCCGTAGGCACGATATCTCTCGAACGGAATGAGCTAGACAGTTGAAATTTTCAGAGTAGGTTTGGGGGATAAATATCTCGGCTAAGTTCGTTATTCGGCAAAATCGGACTGATAGTTTCGGAGTAACAAAAAAAAAAATTTTTTTTACAGAACAAATTCCAAATTAAATTTTTTTTCAATAAGGAGGTTTACCATAAGAATCCATTCATATAATTTTTAACTCTAATAAACTAATACTTTCGGAGATATGATTTTTCAAAATTTCAATGATAGAATTATTCTGTGGCTATTCTATGAATTGTTATAACGTCAACTTTGACGTTGTCTCATTGTCATTCATTCCAGTAATGGTATCAATATGAGAATTATAATATTATCATACTTTTTGTTGGTTGATATTTTCATGCCGATGGTCAATCCATCTGATGATGGGAATGGTAATGGTAAGTTAATAACATTGTCATTCATTCCAGCAATCGTATAAATATGAGAATTATAATATAATATCATAGTTTTTGTTGGTTGATATTTTCATGCCGATGGTCAATCCATATGATGATGGGAACGGTAATGGTAAGTTAATAATATTGAGTTAAGAATATCTCCACTAAAAACAAAACTGGAATTGAGGAATGAATATCTCGGATGAGTTAATTGTTGGGTAGAATTTGTCTATTGGTTTTGGATTGATAATTTTTGGCACTCTTGTTGAATTTAAATTCTTCTATGATGTTTGAATTCAATTTCTGCTAAGATGAAGTTCTAAATTTCAATAATGAATAGTACTTCTATGTTTTCACAGAATGCTATAATTATTCTATCTAAGCTTTATTATATGATCTGTGTTTATACTCGTACATTTCATCCTGTTCTATAAGAGAGAGTCAAATTCATTTCAGCTATTTTAATTTGGTTTCTTCCATGGTGCAGTTCTCATTCTCAGATTGCTCATTTAATCTTGATAAATAAACTATTATTTGAATTGAATTTCCTGTATGATGCAGTTCTATCATAAGAATACATTGATATAATTCTCAACTCTGAGAAACCAATACTTTCGGAGATATAATTTGTCTGTTTGAACTAGAGCGCCAGAAAGCTCCTGTCCACAGGGCTTGAACCCATTTTTTATCTAGGATTCACTTTCCATTTTCTTGCCTTCGGAAGGAGGTTGAATGATTAACAGTGACGCGGAGAAAAACTTCTCGATTTTTCTGCGTTTCTTTGTGAACTCCTCAAGGCACGAAAGGAAATGAGAAACTAGCCGTGAAATTCAAAAACAATCATTTTTTGTCGAATAATTACGTCATTGCGCGTATGTTCTGGGGAACATCGCGTTATAGTTTTGCCCAAATGTCTGTAACTTTCGAATTTTTTGAAAAAAATGGTCTCAAACGATTAAGTTCGACTCCCCAATGAAGAATTTGAGGTCAAATTTGATTCTGTCCGGCCGGCCGTCCGGCCGTTGCCACGATAACTTGAGAACGAAAAGAGCTAGCGACTTGAAATTTTCAGGGTAGGTGGCGCATCCCAATACGACGGACAAGTTCGTTAATGGGCATAATCGGCCCAGCGGTTTCCGAGTAATAATTTTGTTTTAAACCAATATAAATCCGATCGAATTGAAACTTGGTGGGTAGTTGTAGAATATGAACCTAAGCACGTTTGTGAAATTTTGTGCGAATCATATGGCTAGAAAATTTTAAAAAAATTATTAAAAAATATTTTTGTTGTCACGATATCTTGAGAAAGGAATGAGATAGCGGCTTGAAATTTTCAGGTTAGGATGAGCACCAGAACGCGACATTTCAGTTTGTTTATGAGCATAATCGGCCAAACGGTTTTAGAGTTATAGCCATCTGAAATTTTCTGAAATTTCCTGGTTTTTGTTCCTCATTAACTCGAAAAGTACTGAACCGATTGAATTCAAACATGGTTATTAGTTGCAGAATGCCAACGCGGAAATGTTTGCAAAATTTGGTGAGGATAGCACTTGTAGAAAATTTTTAATAAATCATTGAAAATAAAAAAAAAAATTCTATTTATCAGTAACTAATCGTTAGAAATTGATGAAATTTTGCAAGAGCCTTCATAAGCTAACTCTACCGCTAAGTTTCAAGTTTTAATACGATCGGTTTAATATTGTTGGAGATTGGAGCATTCTTGTGTGAATTCAGTAGATGGGTGACCGTTGCCTCGATAACTTTCGAACGAAAGGAGATAGGGACAATTTTCAGGGTAGGTTGCGTATGTGAAAGGCAAAGTTGTGTTCGTTTTTGGGCATAATCGGTCTAACGGTTTCCGAGTTATACCCACCTGGAATATTATTTTCTTGATAACTGAAAAAATAAATATTCGATCGAACTGAAGCTTGGTAACTAGCAGTAGAAAATCAACATAAAGACGTCTTCAAAATTTTGTAAGAACCGTACCACTAGAAAATTCGAAAAAAATGACGAAAAAAAAAATTTTAATAACCGTACCCCTAGAAAATTTCAAAAAAAATCACGATAAAAAAAATTGGTTCAAGCACTGACGTGAAGTCAGAAGCTTTTGCGCGTATGTTCTATTGTCCATTCTTCTGTATTGGACACCCTTAATCGAATTTACCATGGTAAATTATGTTGTCCATTCTCCCGTATTCGACACTTAATTCGAATTTACCATGGTAAATTCGAATTAAGAGTGTCCAATACAGGAGAATGGACAACATAATTTGTCCATTCTCCCGTATTCGACACTTAATTCGAATTTACCATGGTAAATTCGAATTAAGAGTGTCCAATACAGGAGAATGGACAACATAATTTACCATGGTAAATTCGATTAAGGGTGTCCAATACAGAAGAATGGACAATAGAACATACGCGCAAAAGCTTCTGACTTCACGTCAATGCTTGAACCAATTTTTTTACATTAAAATCAATACAGAGTCATATGAACTACTACTATTCTCCTTTATCTAGAAAAACACAAAAAACTAAAATTCATATTATAGGTTATAATTATTACTGAAACAATTTTTACAAACAAGTTGTTCGTCGAGTAATAATAATTTTAATTATACTATATACAGTCATAAACATATTTATTCTTCATTCATTTTTAACAGCCACACATCATATTATAGTTGATAACAATTGATAGTTTGAATAGGTACTTTATAGGGCTTCACACGAGACGAGAGTAGACGAGAATATAAAAAATCTCGTCTCGTTTAAGTCTCGGTCTTGTCTCGTCTCGTTTAATTCTGAATAACGATATTAAATATTATGATATATAAACGAAATGTTAGATAACAATGAATAATTTTGTAAAGTTATATTAATTACTCTCTTATACAAAAATGTTTGTACATGTACATATTTTTTTTATTTTCAAACACTGTTAATTTCATCTTTTAAATTACTCGATGACCAATAATTCAAACATAATCACGCTTGCATCACATCAGCTTTCAATGATGTACGTGTTTTTGCTATGATCATACCTGCTGGGGAAAATAATCTTTCAACAGGTATGGATGTATCCATTGATAAATCTTCGGCCATCTTAGAAAGTGTAGGAACTTTTTCATGCACTTTCCACCACAAAAAAATACAATTTTGATTCCTATTTGCTCTTTCTAACAGCAAATTTCTTCAAACTCACCTTTCCAATGTTTTGACGTGTTTGTTGATTTTTTAAAGAGGCTATCGATGTCGATACATTTTTAAATAGAATTGAACAAATTGATATCGTTTTCAATGAATACCTTATTCCCAGTGGGTAGATCATTGAGGGTGTTCTTGGCGTCTTCCTCAACACTTTTCGAAACATTGAACAGTTAATTTTTTATTTCTTTACCAGTTTTATTATACGTACTGCCACAGATGTATACATTAATTTTTCACATCTTCGCTAACAGAAGCACAATGAAAAACAATAAAATTCTCCTCGAAATTTTAAAAGCTTTGGATTTAGTTTTTATGGTTGTGAATTCTATTTTTTCTTGAAAAATAATTTCAATTATCGCAAGGTCTTTAAAAAATCGTGTATTTCTAGAAAAATCGATGTATAACATAGACAAAATATATTGGTAATTATAGTGGAAACTCTTCACATTCAATTGTTCTCTGTTGGGGTGTTGAAAAAGGTCGAGTCGTATATTAGAAAAGTTTACTGTATGAATCTGTAGTAAATAAGACGATCTCCCAGGTGGAAATTTTCGAGCCATAGAAACCCTATTAATAGTATATACGTTTACTCAGTAGTTTAAAGACACATATACTCAACCGAGAATAAAAAATCGATCTTGAAAAAAACACATTCAAACCTAAAATATAAAAATCTGCAAGGATATATATTTATGATAAGAGATACGTCACTATAAGAAGTTATAAGAACAGTTAACAAGTTAAAATAATAATGTGAAAAAATTATTTCAATTAACAATTAAATATTTCACTAATAGTCACAAGAGCTGATATTTTGTAAAATATATTGATCTCTATGTAAACCTTTTCTAATTTTTCGAATAATAAATGTTATAAAAAAAAACCAAAAACGGGACTCTCGGGCTGCGCTGTAGATGGTCTCGGTATCACCTATAATAATTTTCAAAACACCTCGTCTCATCTCGTCTCGCTTTTCCGAGACGAGAACGAGACGAGACGAGAAAAATCCCGCTCTCGTGTGAACCCCTAGTACTTTATCATGATAACCTATCAGATAAGTTATACTTCCTTCCATGAAAAATGTATTTCTTCTCGCGAAAATTATAGTAGGACACGGTACAATATTACCTGTGAGATGTGAAGTTACATGCTACCACACACGGTAGGTCCACAACAAAAGAGCTCCCCTCGTTGACTTTTAACGACTGTTTGAATGGCAAAAATAATACAGAACCCATATACGTGACAACAATAACGTCATTTAAATTTTGTAAAGCAGAAAATGATGAACCCAATTGTGCATATCAAGGGTGCCATGCAGGCAATTTTTGCGTGTCTGATTTATTGAGTTCGGACACACCCTTGTAATTTAGAAAAAGGAATAGCGATACTAATATAGTGTGCTCATTGTGAACTTCCTAATCCGACGTGTGAATGGATGGTTTTCGTTGTATTCCATTCATAATATGATGTTATATCTACTTCTATAGAAGGTAAAGATATAATATATAAAGATTGTTTTGTACAGATTGATTCAACCTAAAAAGTTATCATTCATCTTCAAAATTAGTGCATGGTATAGGAATCTGGAAACAAATTTTATTTTTGAAGGAAACGAACTATAAAATGAGGTAATGAATTATAGTCAGATTTCGAAAAATTTTCTGGATCTATTTATTAAATTAGAATAAATATGATCTAACATGGTGTCAATTTATACAGGGTGTTCCTGAATTGGAGGTACAAACGAAGAGGGGAGATTCCTTAAGTAATTTCAAGAAAAATAGTCCCATAAGCATATTATCCACGTTTCGGTTTCGAAGATACAAGGTTTTCAAGTTTTTTTCCCATGGTATCTACACTTCACAAGTTTAGAGTTTACAACATGTCACATGCCAATTTCGATAGCAAATCTACAGGGTGATATTTTTCTGGACCACTGTCCCTTGTTTTCCTCAAGAACTTTTTTTTGTTGAACCACTGTTAATTTGAAAAAATATGAAAATAAGCTTTGTTGTTGTACTAATTCTTTTGTAGTTTTGTCGTATCTGCTACCAATTTCAAGAAAAAAATTTTGAACTTCAGAAAACTCCAAATTATTATAAAAATTCAGTTAGTATAATCTGTGGTGAATAAATTTATTATTAATTTTTATGGTTATTTTCCCGATATATAGCAATGATCCATAAAGATTCGATAAACTCGTATAATGATTGATCGATTCAATCTATACCGTTTTTCTAGGACAGCGTGCGATTATTTTGCCCAAATGACTGTAAACGATTAGGTTTGACAAAATGATGAAGAATTCGAGGTCAAATTGGGTTCTGTACGTCCGTTCGGCCGTTGCCATGATAATTTTCGAACGGAAAAAGATGGCGACTTGAAATTTTCAGGAAAGGTAGCGCATCCGATTGCGATAGTTAAATTCTTCAAGGGCATAATCGGCCAAACGGTTTCCGAATACTAATTTTGTTTGCTAACGATACAGATCTGATCGAATTCAAACTTGGTTGTTAGTTGTAGAATACCGACACAAAGACGGAAGTGAAATCTTGTGAGGACAGTATGACTAGAAAATTTTAAAAAGATTATTGAGAAATATTATGTATTTCACGATAAATTGATGAGAACGGAAAGAGATAGCAATTTTTAGGGTAGGTTGCGCATCGAATGCAAAATTTAAGTTCGTTAATGGGCATAATCATCCATACGGTTTTGCAGTTATACCCATCTGAAATTTTGTTGTTATTTCCTCAACAACTCAAAAAATACGGATCCGATCCAATTCAAACATGGTAACTAGTTGTAGAATGCCGACGCACCAATGTTGTAAAATTTCGTGAGGATAGTATCACCAGAAAATATCAAAAAAATCATCGAAAAATGTCTGCATGTCAGAAACTGTACTTATACCTACTAGATATTTTTCGAGTCTCCAAAACCTGACTTTACAGCCGACTTCCAAATCTGAACACCATTGGTTCTATATTGTTGAATATCCGAACAGCCTTCGGTGAGCAGGAGCTGGATGGTTTACCGTTGCCACGATAACTTTCGACGTGGAAGAGATAGCAATTTCCAAGATAGGTTGCACATTCGAATGAGTTCCGTTCGATGTTGGCATAATCGGCCCAACAGTTAAACCCATCCTAAATGTTGTTCTTATTTCCTCAATAGCGGAAGATATACAAATCTGAACCAATTTAAATTTCGTAATTACTTGTAGAATGCGTACTTGATAATTTCGTGAATATCCTATCACTAAATAAATTTATATTTCATGAACTATTCGTCAGAATCCGCTGAAATTCCGCACTCCGAGTAAAAAAAGCTCCTGACTTCAAGTCAGAGCTTTTTAAAAATTTGTTGTTCTTTTTGGATGGTCAGATGCCAGATTCACACTCAAAATCTCCACAACTTTTTTCCTTACTAGGGTTTGCTAATCCTACCTCCATTTTGAGCAACAGAATACAAATTATCAAATCTAAGGATGCCCACTCCTCCACCGTCGTAAAGTGGAAATAAAACCACCCCTTCCCGACGACTCCGAGGTAAAAGTCAAGTACTCCGTGAGAGCGAGAAGAAACTCCAATAAACCCGTTATTGCTCCTGGTCGGTAAGATGGCCGCTCGTAAAGAGGGCACATAAAGTGCACCGATGTTGGTCGGAGGCGCGGGCCTCATAGGGCCAGGAGCCATAATCCGAAGCTCAATGAAGGGACCTTAATGCGCCACTCGCTCTACTGCGCCGAGCTTTCAAGCATCACGTCCGAAGCCCGAGCTTTGTGCTCCACCGCAACGGCTTTTCTGATAATAACCCACTACTTCGGTTTCTCGGCTCTTGTTTATGCCCTTCTTGTCCGCAGTTTTTTCATGCGATTGCCCCAATTTTGTCCCTCCCTCGGCGTCCCAGCCGTGAAGGAAGGAATCGAGTTCGTTGGGAGTGAAGGGGGCAAAAAATTTCCGCTATTTTTTTGGGTCGGTTCGAAGGCTTGGAAGATCTTCGCGAATACGTCACTGAGTATTCTGTCTATCCGAATATCCTCCATCAAATTTGAAATACGCATGTGCTCATAAAAAAAATTCATAAAAAACTCTGACGTGAACACTGGAGCTTCTGCGCGCATGTTCCATTGTCTATTCACGTCTCATACGAAGTCAATCGAGCTGAAATTCAGCTCGAAGGTATGTGCGGAATTTCTGACGTACAGTATCTAAAATTTGAAATTTTGAAAAAAAAATTTTTTAATTTTTTTCAATTGAGATACGTTATTGATAGAATTTTACGAAAATTAGTGCGTCCGTATTCTACAAGTCACTACCAAGTTTTAATTGGATCGGATTTGTATATTTTGAGTTATTGAGGAAATAACAACAAAATTTAAAATGGGTATAATTCCTAAACCGTTTGGTCGATTATTCTCATTAACGAATTTAATCGTTGAATTCGGATGCGCAAACTACCCTGAAAATTGCAAGTCGCTACTTATTTCCGTTCGAAAGTTATCGTGGCAACGGAGCCAGCCGGACAGAATTGAATTTGACCTCGAATTCTTCATGAGTGAGTCGAACCTAATCGTTTGAGACCATTTTCGGCATTAAATTCGGAAATTACATACATTTAGGCTAAATTATAGCACCCTGTTCCCTAGAACAGGCGCTCAAAAAAGAATTTTTATTACTTATTCAAGCAATATTCGGTAATAAAGACAATAAATTTCTTCTAAACTAATAGTTATCAGATCTGCCGGTGTTCAGCATACATTGTGTATATAAGAATGCTATACCTGATGCTCACTTACTAGCAGTCTAAAATTTGATGTTGAGATTTGAAGTGGGATTCCTTTGATCTTCGATTTACTAAAATCCTCTCCTTATGAAAAAAATCGAGGAGAGAAAAAATGTCCTCAATTGAAATTAGTAGATGTCTCTACTATAGTTTGAAAATGTCAATCCCTCAAAAAATTACAGGATAAATATTGAAAGAGGTTGAAGATTTGAACCCCGTACAGATGTAGTAGGGGGATGAAAAAAAACTGTTTTAGGGGCTTAGACGGAAGTAGTAATTCAGCTCAATTTCATTTTACCATAGTTTATGAGACAAAATATGACTAAAAATAAACATTTAAGGATTCTTCCTCTCTCCGCAGTAAATCGCACCAACGAATAATTGGATACTATTATGAATTAGATTTCATGTTAAGATATGCCGTTTCCAGAAAAACCATATTTTTTCTTATGGTAACAAATTCAGTGTGGTCTGGCTGTCCGTTATAATATAGATGTACGCCTTGAGGTTTCTGTTTTGACAATCTTGAGCACAAATGTAGACTAATGTAGTTAATGTCTGCCTGTAAGATAGAGGGTCTCTTATGACAGCAAAGGGTGTTCGAAATTGAATATGGTTGGCATTATATCTGAGGGCTTTGCCAAGAGGTTTGAGTCCAGTGTAACCTCATATGTCCAGAAATAGTTTCAATCGAAAGATGCGTGGAAATGAACCTAGAAAGAAACAGAGGTGTGATATAGAAGCTGCTATTAAAGCTCTGGGCTAAGCTAATATGGAAGTGCCGAAGAAAAATGAATGAAGTAGGCAAGAACAACAGGGTATCCTTGGTCTGGGTTTCTGGTGTGGAGGCCAAAACACTTGCCAAGAGAGGGGCACGAACCCTTTTTTTTGCATGGAACCCTACTGTGGGGTAGGTAGATAAACCAACAAATGTGAATTTTTGATGAAAGAAGAAACTGAAAGAGGTACACTCTGGAGATCTATTCCAGGAATGTATCACTCTAAAAAGTTCCTCCGAACTTTGACACTGTCAGATCCAAGAAGTATATGGATCTCAGTAAAAACATGCTGCACCTCCTCAATGGTTTATTCACAGGGCACTGCTGTCTTAGGAAGCATATGAGGAGATTAGGGTTAGCAGAAACTGACGAGTGCAGATTCTGTGGGGAGGACGATAAAACACCTGATTACCTAATTAAGGAATGTCTTGCCATCTCAAATCAACGCAAGGAATGCTTTGGGAAAGAAATCGAAGAGGTAGCCTCCTTGAAGCCATGCCAGATACTCGAATTCATCAGAACTCTGGAACTAGAAAGCGGGTTGTAAATGGTGGTGACATCGACAGCTCTGATAGTGGGGCACAATAGACCCTAAGGTCGCAGTGCAACCTCACCCCCTACAACAATATATAATATAAAACCTCATATGTCCTACCCATTTGCCAGGTAGGAGTTTACCACTATGAGAAATTCTTATTGCATCCAGCAAGCTACATTTCCTTACATGTAAGTGCAAGGGGGCCGATTAAGTTTGACCTCAAGCGCTCCTTTGGGAGTGCTCTAGCAAGCTCATGTGACACCTACACAGGCAAGCCGTTGCAATTTCTGAAACCGACTGCGTGTGGTGGACTCATCAGTATTTGTCAACCATGCCATACCATATAGGATGCACCTATATGTTAGTTAATATAATTTTCTCCATTCCAGCACTAAAAACCATGCTGGAATGAACTCATTTCCGCATCGTTTCTAGTAATGTTTTTCGTTTTGTGGTAGTCAGCACTGATCCTATCAAATTTCAACATACGTCAATTGACAATAATATAATCTGGATATAGTGTAATAATTGTTGAGAGGAAAAGTTTTATTTTCATTAAAATATAAGGTACTATACAGATTTCCTTCTTGCTAATTACCAATCATACATGCTATTACTTATATTAACAGGAAACTGTTTCAAATCTGATCTGCATTTCCTACGTACGATTCAAATTCCGGAATCTGTCAACTTTTTTAACAGTCACACCAACTGTCAAGATACAATACCAAAGTCACTAAGATGTATAATCTGAATTTTTCATTCAATTTCAATAATATTCTACAAAACTGGCCTGAAATAGAGAAAATATCGTCTAATACTCGTTGCAGAAGGCAATTCCAACACTCATGCGTTCAAAAACTCGCTCCATAGCCGCTCGTTTTCGAATTTCGCATTCGTGTTTTAATAGGAGCCCATTCTGCAATTTGTTTTAGAATATACTATTTTAGTCGACTATTTATTGGCTTAGGGACTTAGTTTGTAAAACATAATTATACCGAAAATATAATATTGTTCAGGATATTTCATAATATGCTGCGTAATGTTTCATCAAATTAAAAGCAGCTATCACATAAAACATTTGATTTTGAAGGTAGGGAAACCGTTTTGATATTGCAACTGATCTGAAGATCTCAAGACGTATTTTACGATAAGAGTAAACATAAACGTGCCCGCCGTTATTTAGCAAATTCTCAGCAGAGATTCAGTTGGTTTTTGCCGCCGCGCTTTTATTTCCCATCCCGCGGTTATCCGGACTAGCAAATGTCATTATCTTACTTATTATTGACTAAATGGCTGAACCTTTTTTCGGCCCTGCTTCACGTCCTGTTCTGCATTTGCGGTTCGAGGTAATTTAGCCAGACGGGCTTATGGTGCGCCCGAGAAATCCGTTGGAACAATACTTGGGGTTCTCCTTGCTGGGAAAGAACAGGATTACTGCAATATTTTTTGCCTATTCTGTTGTTGATTTGTGTTTATCGTTTCAGGAAGTGGATGCGGGAAAAAAGTAGCGGTGGCGAGTCGCCTCTTAAGAGGAATGAGACTGCGCGATTTGGACAGATTTGGGTTCTTTTATTCATGAGATAATCAATTATTGGAATTAACTTAATCTTCAGGTATATCCATAACGGACCTGCTCGTTTTTATCAGAAGGCTCGTATTTTGACCAAATGTAATTAATGTTCTAATTTTGAGGCGAAAATGGCATTAAATAATTCAATTTGTTCGTAGTCGAATTAATTTCTGCCCATGCGTCCATCCACAAACACGATAATTTCCGAAAAGAGGAACTCGAAGATTGTTGAGCCGGTTCGGAGCCTGAATGCGCTGGTCGGGCTCATGAGTAGGCAAAATCTGCCCAATGGTTTCGAGGATATACCGATTGGAAATTTTATTTTCCTATTATTTAATACTGATTCGAGGTAGTTGAAATTGTGCAGTTAGTTGTAGCATAACGAATCAAAGAATTAGGCAGAAATTCATGATAATCGTATCACAAGAATTCATCTTGGAAACTTATCGCCAGAATCGAAATCTTGTATGTAGGTACCCAAACGAAAACGAAAAATCGGTTATAGCTTTTTTATTTTTCATAACAGAACATGTTTATCTAGAAACTACTCAATTTAATAATGTTATCGAAGTAAACGATTCATCCCGTCAACCTGTTAAGGCATTTTTTGCTTCTAGTTCAATGAGCAAAAAAAAGGAAATTAACACCACGTTAGATGATAATTATTCATCAACTTTCTAGAAGTTAAAGATATGCACGTGCATCGGAAGCACGTATATTGGGTTGATGGTGAACCCTACAAGATCCCGTACTTGGCGTACCGGGGTAGGCCAAGAAGTATATCGGTGATGAACCCGTTAATTTGCGATTACTTTACAAGGATGAATGACACAAATAAAGAAAATTAATTTTCGAATGGTCCCACCAGGATGAAAAACTGATGTAGGCTCTGAAAAATAGATGATTGATACCGCTGAGGATTCCGGTGATAGTTGGAAGTAACTTCTTGATTAAAAGGTTTGGTGGGAGAGGATAAAGTTACTTTCATATAGCCATTTCGTTTTCCACAACAGATAATGACGATTCTTTTCCCTTGAGAGATCATTCCCAAAAATAACAATTTCGTGATTTGTGATGATTTACTATTGTATTGTTCATTGTATATTATTGTAGGGACTAACGTTGCACTGGTCTATTGTGGCCCCACATCAGAGCTGTCGATAGCACCACCCTCCACAGCTCACCTTGCAGTTCCAGAGTTCTGATGAACTTCAGTATCTGGGATGGCTTCAAGCAGGCTACGTCTTTGCTCCTCCAGAATTCTTGCCCGAAGCATTTCTTGCGTTGATTTGAGATGGCTAGGCATTCCGTAATCAGGTGATTAGGAGTTTAATCCTCCTCCCCACAGAATCTGCACTCGTCAGTAACTGCTAGACCTAATCTCATCATATGCTTCCCAAGACAGCAGTATCCTGTGAGAAAACCAGTGAGGAGGTGCAGCGTGTTTTTAATGAGATCCATATACTTCATGAATCAAAGTTCCGGAGGAATTTTTTGGAGTGATACAATCCTGGGAGAGATCCCCAGAGTATACCTCTTTCAATTTCTTCTTTCATCCGAAATTCACTTTTGTAGGTTCATCTACCTACCCACAATAGGGCTCCGGGTCAATAAAAGGGGTTCGTGTTCTCCTTTCTTGACAAGTGTGTTGGCCTCTTCATTTCCTTTAATTCCCTAGTGAACAGGAACCCAGATCAAAGAGACATGTTTTTCTTGCCAAATTCAATAAATTTTCTTCGGCACTCCCATATTAGCTTAGACTCGATAACATGGGAGCTCAGAGCTTTAATAGCAGCTTGCCTATCAGAATGGATTGCTATATCATACCTCTGATAGTTTCTTGCTAGGTTCATTTCCACGCATCTTTCGTTTGCAAGTAGTCTAGTAGTCTAGCAATTGTGATCATTTGGTGCCTGCTTCATATACTCAAGCACCAGCTCCTATATCGGTTTTTAAACCATCTGCGTACCATTTAATGGAATTTTTTTAAGAGCTTGGGTGGTGGATTCCCTGTCCCAGTCTTTCTTCCTACCTAACATAGTAGTGAAGGTCTTTTCGATGCTCACTTTCACCTAATAAGACAGGACCAGGCTTTCTGATTTTTAATACTCTCATTACCTGCTCCTTCCCAAGATATTCTGAGAATGGCTTCATAGACCATTTTGTCTATCACTAGATGAAGAGGTGTGAAATTTGTGGTAATCTCAAGTGCCCTGGTAGGACAGGTTTTCATAGCACCTGTGATACACACACAGGCAAGCCTTCGTAATTTGTCGGGGGTTTTCCTCGTCCTATTCTGACTTATTTATGTAAACCAGACCACTGCCCCATACGTGATTATGGGTTACTGAAATATTTATATTGATTACTGAATGAACTGTAGCTATTAATGGAAGTAATTTCATATTATCTTTCTTCTTTTTTAATTTTTTGTGAGTTTTTTATCTTTAAATTAGCCATGGCTGTAAAATCAGTTACCTAATTGAGTAACAAAAATGAATACCACAAATTCTGTTGGCTTATGTCAATAATCTCAAGGATTAAAACGAGGCAGGCTACAATGTGTCCCTCATAAACGCAGTTTCCCGATTTATAGGACAAAAACACAAGCTTTCCGAATCTCCGCCGTCTCTCTAATTGCGACGACACAAAAACATCGCCATTGTTTGGAGTAGTCTTCCGCTATTTCTACTCAGCATGGCGTCATGTCCGCTTCCGCCCGAGCACCATACCTCCCTTTTCCGCCGTGGCTACCCCCGGCTTTGGAGTTATTATTTATCTGCCTTCTTTTTTGGACTATTCATTTTTGGTGGACGTTGTTAACGTTTGGGTGGTTATAATTTGCGGAAATTTATAAGACATTAAGGATACGCGTGCAAGGGATTTTCTCAGTAGACAACGGGATTTCCTGGATAGTTATTTGGTGGTAAGGGCTGAATTGTATCCTGGCGTTTTTGTGATTAATATCTCAGATTAATTCTTGGTTTTTGAGTAGGTCCACTAATGTTGCAGTTCTTATGATCGAAATCAGAAAATCTGTATCTTTCCTCAATTTATTAAAAGAACTTGGCTAGAGCTTCATAAATGTTGTTTACATATACTGCATTCACTATTATAAAGTCTCCCGGTTGGCCATGATTTAGGTCTATCACGTTTTTATAACTAAAACAGAGGCAGGTTGGCACTGCTGAAATATCGTCAAGGTCAAAACAATTCACCGAGACGATGCCAATTTCTACTCTCAACATAATCATAACATAACCTTCAATCTTGAACAAGATATTATCACAGAGCATTATCTTCGAATAATAAAGAACTCTTCGCTTTGAAATTGAAAATGCCGAAAGTACTTTTGAAGAAGCATAGACAAGGTATCAGGAAGTGCTATACAGAACCGAAACCTGCTAAAGGAAAACTTAATTCTGACATGTTGAACTCCCGAATGAAATAACTTAGTTTCCTATCATTATATTTTATTAAGGCATAAGAATGACTCGGGTTTCGTAGTACTAATACATTTTGAAACTGGATTATTTTAAGTTGTGCAGCAAGGTATTTAATGTCTTCTTGAGAAAAGTGAGGAATTCCATAGGTACGTCTGTTCGTTTAGAAGTTTTCGTGCTGGGTTATTCAGGTACTTTTATTATTTTTTCAAATGAACTATCACAAAGTAACGGACAACTCTAACCACTATTCTTCAATAAAATTTCAACACTTAATCTTGATTCTTGATTAAATAGCATAATTGAATCTTCCAACCAGTTTATATACGTGAAATATTTCCAGTAACAACAAAGGAAAAATTTTCTTCTACAGTCGACAGGACTGTGGAATTATTGAATTCGCATTATCTTCTCAAATTCATTATTTTTCCGAAGTAAATTCACATTGTGAGAATACGTGATTACTACGACTTCTATGTAGAGAGGACAACGTTGCGTAGTTATCTGACAGGAAAAGGACTATAACCTGAAATTTTCAAACTATACATATGGCGAAAGGTGTCAAATTTTCATGGCCAACTGGGAGACTTTATAATAGTGAATGGAGTATATATGATTTGGCTTTAATCCCATTAATAAAACTTAGTAGAATAAAGTTAATAATTCAATATACACGGTGTTATATATGCTCTATGACAAACTTTAGCAGATTATAGATGTGCTTATTCTAAAAAAAATTTTTCCTATGAACATAGGTCCGATTCGTTTTCGTATAGAAGATACAAGCATTTGAAAAGTAAAGCAAGCCACGTCAGACCGCATGACAAGCGCAATAGATCTATTATTTTCAGCAAATTGTTGAAGTATCCATCGACAAAATTTTAACCGTTGTGGGGTATCTCCTGCATGTAATGCTTGTACATTTTGTCTATGATATGGATCAAACATTTCCCTGTTAAGCCGCGCCATACACAATTCGGAGATAAATGAAGACTAGTAGCTGTGCGCCGAATACTAATTGAAGAGTTGCCAAGAACAGCTTCAATTACACATTCACCATTCCCGTGCTGCTTTTCTGGAGTTTCCATTAGAATACCCATATGAAAACATAATATCTGCATATTCCTGCGTTGAGAAAGAATGCATTGTTTATTCAGAACGTACGAAAAGTGTCAAATAAACAAGTAAAATGATACAAGTTTAACAGTATTTTCCTTTGTCAGTCTACTTTTAATTTGAACATGAAAATACATATATTTTTTTAATGTATCTTTATAACAATAGCGAATCAGACCTATGTCCATAAGAAAAAAAATGTTCAGAATTTGCACAGCTATCATCTGGCAAAGTTTGTCATAGAGCTTGTAGAACACCCTGTATACTTTACTTGCAGATAAGAGGAGTGAGGATAGCTCAAATTTGAATCTGGAAAACAAAACAAATATTCTATAACCTGATTGTGGCGCCTCCTACTTGGTCCGACTGCGAATCTGAACCATCCAGGGGCTCGTTCAAACATACACATAAAATTTCCACAAAAACGGTCACATCGTTAAGGGGGAGTTCAGTCACATACACACATACAGAAGAATTATATATATTATCCAAATCGATCAGATCTATAGTTCTGAAATATTGAGAAATTAAATGGAAACTAACGGGCGGGATTTGGGCATTCAGGAACCTCAAATCTACCTTCCACATTTCAAGTCTCTTAGTTTCTTCTTTCGTGAATTATCGTCTTTATGGGCGAACAGACGAACGAAATTGAATTCAACTTTGAATTCTTCATCAGAAAGTAAAATAGAAATTTTAAGAGCATTTCGGCTGAAACACTGAAAATGATAGCCCGTCGGATTAGTGCATACAATATTTCATCTATTATTACCACCTCCAATATTTTAATAACTCACTAAACAATTTGTTGTTAAATTTTCCGAAACTTCGACCCAAATCTGGGCATTATCATTCCGTCCAATTATTTTGGGACTTTTGAGTCGCAATCACATCTTTAAAGTTCGATAATATGCAGTCACGCAGATGAACGGAACCAGAATACCAAACAAAATTGAATTTCCGAATCCAATATACCTTTCCGGGAAACCCACAACCTTCTGAATCGTATGGGGACCCCATGCGGACCCATTGAAATCTCCCGAGTAGGTATCGCATAAACATTTTAATGAAGTATGCCACTTCTGACAATTCACAAAGTCGCATTTAATAGACATAACATAGAGTTGCTGCTATTGTCCGGAAAGCACCAAAAGGCAAAGACGCTCAAGCAGCTGTCCTCGGTAGACAAGGACGTCGGCTGGAGATGCGAACGGGGCTGAGAGAGACGTCGAATGGTTGTAGTAGCAAAATATTTGCCGCATTGAAGTGTCAACTATTGTTCGTGGGCTATTGTGTAGCTGTTAGATTTGTTAGAGGTCCATGCCGTATGAAACTGTTCTCTGGGATTATTTAAAGCTGGGATCGTGTAGTCTGATGATTGAACCTATGTTTCAAGTTGGTTTAGGGTTTGATATGAATATGTTTGTTTAGAAGTACGTCGTAATCCTTTTAAGTGGTGGTAGGGCGGATTTGTCCATGTAAAGAGAATAAATCGTTTTTTTATCCGATTGAAATGACCTGATATTTTAGCGCGCACGTTCTAGGGAACAGCGTGCTATCGTTTTGCCCAAATGTCTGTAACTTTCGAACGGAAAAGATAGCGACTTTAAATTTTTAGGCTAGTTTGCGAATCTTGCAAATATTGAGTTATACCCTTCTGAAATTGTTTTGTTATTTCTTCAATAACTCATAAAATACAGATCTAATCGAGTTGAAGTTTAGCAAATGGTTGTAGAATCCCAACACGCACTTTTTGCGGGATTTTGTCAGGATCATACCACTAGAAAAAAATAGATACCGATTTTTCTCCAAAAATAAATTAAAATTATTGTTCAAAGAATGTATATTTCAGAAACTATCTTTCAGATTCCGTTCAAATTCTACATAAACCTTCAAGCCGCATTTTATCCTCCAGATATTTTCAGAAATACATATCCGACTGAATCGAAATCTAGTACTCGGTTGAAAAGAGACGGTTTCAAGGTTCATGCAGTATTTCGTGAGGTTGTGTGAAGTGTAAATAGACGAAAGAACATGGGTGCAAAAGATCCTAACTTCACGTCAGTGCTTTGTATGAATTGTTTACATTGAAATCTAAGAAAATCGTTTCAAGCACTGACACGAAGTCAGAAGCCTTTGCGCGTATGTTCTATTGTCCATTCTCCTGTATTGGACACTCTTAATCGAATTTACCATAGAGTTTTCCCATACACGAGAATGGACAATAGAAAATGCGCGCAAAAGCACCTGACTTCACGTCAGAGCTTGAACCAATTTTTTTTTTCGTAATTTTTTAAAAATTTTCTAGGGTTATGGTTCTTACAATATTATACACACGTCTTTATGTCGATATTCTACAACCAGTCACCAACCTTCAATTCGATCGAGTCTATATTTTTTGAGTTATCGAGGAAATAATATTTCAGGTGGGTATAACTCCGAAACCGTTGGACCGATTATGCCCAAAAACCAACTTATCTCTCCCATTCGGATGCGCAACCTAGCCTGAAAATTGCAAGTCCCTATCTTCTTTAATTCGAAAATTATCGAGGCAACGTTCACCCATCCAGCTACTGAAATCAAACAAGGCTGCTCGGATCTCCAACAATATGGAGCCGATCATGTTCAATCTTGGAACTTGGCAGAAGAGTTAGGTTCTGAAGGCTCTCGCAAAATTTCAGCGAAGTCAGACGAATCATTCCTGATATAAATTTTTTTTTCGATGATTTTTTAAAAATTTTCTGGTGATCTGATCCCCACCAAATTTTGCAAGAACATTCGCGATGACATTCTACAACTAATAACTATGTTTGAATTGGATTGGTTTCGTAGTTTTCAAGCTATTTAGGAAATAATAACCAAATTTCAGATGGGTATAACTCCAAAACCGTATAGCCAATATGTCTATAAACAAACTCAAATGTCGCATTCAGATGCACAACGGAACCTGAAAATTTCAAGTTGCTATCTCTTTCCGTTCTCAGGTTATCATGACATAAATAATATTTTTTAATAATTTTACTAAAATTTTCTAGTGATACGATTCTCACAAAATTTCAAAAACGTCCTTAGGTTTGTATTCTACAACTACTCACCAAGCTTCAATTTGATCGGATTTGTATTGGTTGGAAACAAAATGATCACTCGGAAACCATTGGGCCGATTATGCCCATTATCGAAATTATTCGTCGTATTGGGACGCGCCACCTACCCTGCAAATTTGAAGTCCATATCTCTTTCCGTTATCGTGGCAACGGCCGGACGGCCGGCCGGCTGGACGGAAAGAATTAAATTTGATCTCGAATTCTTTATGAGGGAGCGAACCCAATCGTTTGTAGACCATTTTCGGCCAAAAATTCGAAAACAGTCATTTGTGCAAAATGATAACGCCGGAACATACGCGCAAAAAATATGAGTACAGAACCTCATCGACAGTCTAATAATTGACTGCGGATGTGGATAATTGAATGAATAAATTATTAAGGCACTCTCGTGACGTCAGGAGCTTGGTAGCGCTCGTTTATTTAACGATCAATATATTTCATTGATTTGTAATACCCTAATAAACTGAAACTGTGGGTACGGTTATTAAAGATCCGTTATATCAAGAAAACAAACTTCCAAAAGACGTATTATGGAAGTTTGAATTACGCATACGAATAAATACGCACATCCATCGGATATTCGAAGATGATTCGATATATATTCGATGCAAATCTTTACATTCTTTGATCCAGTTTAGTGAATCTGTCAATGTGGCGTTGTCTTTTGATATATTTCAGCAAGCCAAAATAATATTTAAGGTAAATTAACTTCAATTAATCGTTGACTTAGACACCATCATTGAGATATGTAGTTCAGAGAAAAATCTTATTTTCTGTTGTGATAAAAAAGAAGACGGCTGATTATTCGGATAACTCATTTGATCTTCGCCACCTTTGATATCATACAAAATTTCAGTTTCCAAGATGGTGAATTTATTATCTCTCTTCAAGTCATACGAAGAACCTTTGAGTTGTAATTGTACACCTACATACCAAATTTCAACTCGATCAAATCTGTAGTTTTTCAAACACTGGCAAAATAAAATATCTCCGAAACCATTGGGCGGATTTCGCTCATTCTCGAACTTGACCGGCGTATTCCGAACATATCATTCAAATGTCAAATCAAAAGATAAGTTACATTATTGAAAATTATCGTGTTTACGGAAATTTTGGAAGCATTATAGCGTGCTAGTATTTACGATGTTCATGACAAGCATTTTGAACATAAATGCTTACAAAAGACGGAAGAAGACTGGGATGAACTTTTTACGAGACAAATTGTTACTTAAGAGTTTAAAGTAGACTGGTAATTGGTATATTTGTGCGCGTTTTCTAGCGAACAGCGTACTGTAATTTTGCCCAAATGTCTGCTAATTTCAAATATTTTGCCTAGAATGGTCTTAAACGATTTGGTTCTACTCACTGATGAAGAATTCGGGGTCAAATTTTATTCTATCCGGCCAGCCGGCTATTGCCATGAAAAGAAAGGGATAGCCACTTTCAATTGTTAGGATACATATCCGATCGAATCGAAACTTAGTAATAAGTAATTTTTGCGAAACTTTGTGTTCAAAAGAGAATAGAAAAAATTGGATATTTCAGAAACCATATATTTTTATCTTCCACGCAAACCTTCAAGCCGTTATTTTACCATTGACTATCGGATATCAGCTCGATCGGCTTTGTATTTTGGTGTTATTATGAAAATAAAATTTTGAAGTTTGTATCTTCTGAAATTCTAAATTATGTTAACCTCAGAATTGTAACAACAACTCGATGGCCGATACGTTAGCGAGTACACCTGTCGCGCAAATGAGATCCGGGTTCGAATCCCCGCAGAGTAAGAGTATACCCGATCAAATTTCTTTTTCCCAATATTTTCAAAAGTACAAATTCGACGGAATTAAAATATAGTACCTACTCAATTTTCTAAAAGATGGCCTGAAGGTTCATGCAGTATTTCGATAGTATGTCTGAGGAGTGAATAGACAAAAGAACATGCGCGCAGAAGCTACTGACTTCTCATCACTGCTTTTATAGATTTTTGCGCGTATGTTCTGGGGAACATCGCGTTATCATTTTGCCCAAATGTCTGTAACTTTCGAATTTTTTGACGAAAATGGTCTCAAACGATTAAGTTCGACTCCCCAATGAAGAATTCGAGGTCAAATGTGATTCTGTCCGGCCGGCCGTCCGGCCGGCGTTGCCACGATAACTTGAGAACGAAAAGAGCTAGCGACTTGAAATTTTCAGGGTGGGTGGCGCATCCCAATACGACGGACAAGTAGGTTAATGGGCATAATCGGCCTAGTGGTTTCCGAGTAATAATTTCGTTCTCAACCAATATGAATCCGATCGAATTGAAACTTGGTGAGTAGTTGTAGAATATGAACCTAAGCACGTTTGTGAAATTTTGTGCGAATCGTATGGCTAGAAAATTAAAAAAAAAACTATTGAAAAATATTTTTGTTGTCACGATAACTTGAGAACGGAAAGAGATAGCGGCTTCAAGTTTCAGGTTAGGATGTGCATCTGAATGCGACATTTGCGTTTGTTTATGAGCATAATCGTCCGAACGGTTTTAGAGTTATAGCCATCTGAAATTTTCTGAAATTTGGTGGTTTTTTGTTCCTCATTAACTCGAAAAATACTGAACCGATTGAATTCTAGCATGGTTATTAGTTGTAGAATGCCAACGCAAAGATGTTTGCAAAATTTGGTGAGGATAGCATTTGTAGAAAATTTTTAATAAATCATTGAAAAAAAAAATTTTAGATATCAGTAACTATTCGTTTGAAATTGCTGAAATTTTGCAAGAGCCTTCATAAACTAACTCTTCTGCCAAGTTTCAAGTTTTAATACGATCGGTTAAATATTGTTGGAGATTCGAGTATTCTTGTGTGAGTTCAGTAGATGGGTTACCGTTGCCTCGATAACTTTCGAACGAAAGGAGATAGGGACGTGAAATTTTCAGGGTAGGTTGCGTATCTGAAAGGGAGAGTTGTGTTCGTTTTTGGGCATAATCGGTTTAACGGTTTCCGAGGTATACCCACCTGGAATATTATTTCCTTGATAACTCAAAAAATAAATATTCGATCGAATTGGCGCTTAGTAACTAGTAGTAGAAAATCAACATAAAGACTTGTTTAAAATTTTGTAAGAACCGTCCCCTAGAAAATTTGAAAAAAATGACGAAAAAAAAAATTTTAAGAACCGTACCCCTAGAAAATTTAAAAAAATTACGAAAAAAAAATTGGTTCAAGCACTGACGTGAAGGCAGAAGCTTTTGCGCGTATGTTCTATTGTCCATTCTTCTGTATTGGACACCCTTTATTGAATTTACCATGGTAAATTATGTTGTCCATTCTCCTGTATTGGACACTTAATTCGAATTCACCATGGTAAATTCGAATTAAGAGTGTCCAAAACAGGAGAATGGACAACATAATTTACCATGGTAAATTCGATTAAGGGTGTCCAATACAGAAGACTGGACAATAGAACATACGCGCAAAAGCTTATGACTTCACGTCAATGCTTGAACCAATTTTTTTTAAAATACGCCCTACAATCGTTATACGGAATTTATTTAAGTCAGCTAGGACACACTCACTGCATGTATTTACAACCATAGAATCCGTCATATTCAAAATTAACGCCATATGAAAATTAACGTGAAACAGACCTGTTTCAACAACGTTAAATGCGTTAACTGAGGTTGCGATTCATATTTATCCTTAACTGAGGACCTCAGTTAGGACTTAACGGAGATTGAATGCTTTGTGAATACGGCGTATAATGTCACACAATAACCCTATGAAAATATTGATCATCTAAGCTCATTGCAAACCTCATCGAGTGTTGTGTAAACTCATCATAAATACAGCAGTGCAGATTGCTAATTTATATTGATCTGTTGTGTAGATAATGATACAACTATGAGATTAGGGACATGTTAATAAAAACAATTACCACGTTAACTGATTCCGACGATGAATACAGAGGGATAAGCATTGCACTGATTAGGTCAGTGTTGATATTTGGACCATTAGTAAAATGGGTTCAACGCTTTGGCACGCTTTTTCAAATTCATAGCTAGAACGGTCCCCAAACCAAGCACTGAATTCGTCCAAGGCTGCTCTGCTTGCAGGAAAAAAAATATATAAATATTTTTACAATTTTTCCAACACCATAGATCCAGTCTAGTTTAAATTTAAAATTTTGCTGTGAAATTTTGGGAAGTTACTTATATTTTATTTTTGTTTTTTTTAATTCTAGTCAAACCTTATCCATTAAACTCTGCATAAATCTTCATTCGTGGCAACTAACTAACGAGTTTCAATTAGATCCGTATTTTTCGAGTTGTCGAGAAAATATTGCTATAACTCCGAACCGACTTGGCGGATTTTGTACGTTAAAGAATCTCACCGGGACATTTATGCCCCAAACTAACCCTGCAAATTTCAGCTCACTAACTTATTTCGTCAGAGAGTTTCGACAGAATTAAGGAATTTGGAAAATACAGACATTTGGGCAAAATCATACCTGGTCCTATTATTGTGTGGGTGAAATCAGAAATTGGGGAAATTCCATAGTGATATTGAGTTAATTTACACAATTTTCCCCAAAAGTATTCACTGTAGAAAATCATTTTTTCTGATTTATTTATTGTATTTACCTTTTTTGTTTACTCTGCATAAGGCACGACCTATGGTCAGTCTTTTTGAAAGGTATTTTTAATATCCTTTTCTATTCGTTGTCGTGCATATCGGAGTTTGCTTGTGTGGATTCTATATCCAATCCACGTTCTATTTATAATTAGTTTTTGATTTGTTGATTACCTATTTACCTTAGGGCACATATTGCTGATTTAATATCTTCATTCGGTGTACTCTAAAGTTCTTTCATTTTGCAATTTTAAACATCATTCCAGTTAACACATGCGTACATGCGTACATGCGTACATGCGTACACATGCGTATGTATACGTACGTACTGTCTTAATTATTTCCACTTTGTTTTCAAGATAAATTTTTTTAGGATCCGTTACGTTACCGTTGCCTCGATTTCTCCATATTTGCATCCGTCGGAATTTTAAGACTCACTTTTAGATCTAATAGACCAGCTTTTTCTTATAAAACCCCTTTCGTACACACTCCGTAACATGAGATCTGAAATGCAAACCCTCGTCATAAATCACTCCAAGGATTTCGGCTTCTTAAATTGGCGCAATACACGTTCCATCTACAACCATCCTGAAATCATCACAAATTGAGGCTACAGCTGAGTGTGAAGCCAATAAGAGTAACTTAGTTTTGGATGAGTTGAGTTGAAGGCAATGGTCACGGGTCATAATTGAATAAGGTCTCTGCGTTAATCTTTCTCAATGCATCACAGCAGCATCTTTTGGATCAAAATTATAATATAGCTGAGTCATCCACATACATATTGGCAGAACAGTACTTCAATCATTTCATCAATACAAATGTGTAGATAATGTATAGAAGTGGTCCCAGTATAGAGCCTGGTGGAACTCCACTCGAACTCAATCCTAACTTAGATTTCTCTTCATGAACCTGAGTATATTGTTGATGTCCGCATAAATAACTTTGAAGAAAACTACATGTATGATCACTCAACCACACTTGACGCAAAATTTTGAATAAGATCCCATGATTTACGGTATCAAAAGCTCTGCTGAAGTCGAGCAAGATCGGAACAGTCACCTTCCCACAGCCCCTTGCAGAAATTATATCATCTGCAATATTTAACAGTGCGCAGGAATAACAAGGACGAAACCCTGATTGTTCAGGAGGAAGTATATTATTTGAGTCTAAAAAATGTTTCAATTGTTTGTAAGCAATTCTTTCGATTACCTTCGAAAAAGTCGGCAGAATGCTTATCGGTCTAAGATCCTTATATTCACCCGGGTTATTTATCTTCGGTATAGGTTTTGCAATAGCCGTTTTCCAAATCAATGGAAAGCTTCCGGACTCAAAGCAACTATTGATTATATGAGTCAGAAATGGTTCGAAATTTTAAGTTGACTTCAATGTTGATTTTGGTCTGCCTGCATTTTTTTCTGGACTCTCGTTATATTTCTGGCTGTCTATTCATATACATAATATATTCTGTATTCAATTGGCCTCACATATCATTATTATTCTGTCCAGTTTCCTGCCATTAACGATTGGTTTTCAGTATCGCCAACACATCTCATTTCATCGTCAATCTAATTTTTTCGTTTGTGGCTCATGAAAAGCACTCCAGAGAAACATTACAACTTTGGATGGAATTATCTCCCTTGCTCCATTCGTGCCGCCTTCAATTATTCATCTGCGAATCCGGCATCCAACTCCCTCACCTAAAAATGATACCGATAGAAGTTGCTTAATGGGCAAATTCAACGCCCCCATTTAACTAATAAGTCTCATTGCAAATTAGATTTCGGCAGCCAGAGCTTTGTGCTCCTCTAATACGGCACCAGAAAGCCTAGCCGCCCAGTTCGTTTCTGGGCGTCGGAAGCGACGCCGGGCGTCTCTGGAACGCCCGGACGCCTGTCCGTACGGCCACTTAGCTGCGGCTTTCTCTATGTCGGTATAATTATTCCGCAAATTATATTTGCGGATAGGACTACATGCCTGGCACAAAGTAAATACGGTTATGCTAATTATACACCCTTGCCTTTGATCGGTACCTTTGAGCAGGCGGGGTTTAAGTTGCGAATTTTGAGCGAAATCGATGTATGTTTGATGTCTTTGTGGTCTTTGGGTTGTCGAAATGGTGGCCACACAAATTTTTGGTTCGTGAAAAAGGTCTTTCCATGCTGGAGTGTCTAATGGGATTCCCGTTTTTTCTATGATTTATTATTTTAATTTTATGACATGCACGATGTTATCCCCTGAAAATATTCTTGCTATTTATAACAAAGGTGTCCCAATATTTTGAAGGAAAAATATTCAACCCTGCATTTTTGTATTTCTTTTAATTTTGACAACGAATTATCGACCTTCAAGTAGGCCTTCATACGAGACGAGAGTAGGCGAGAGCATAAAAAATCTCGTCTCGTTCACGCCATTCCCAAATAATTAAGTCTCGTTCTCGTCTCGTTATCAGTTGTCTCGTCTCGTCTCGCTTAATTGTGAATAACGATAATGAATTATATAATATGTATATAAACGAAATGGTATAAATGTTATTGTAAAGCTATATTTATTTTTCTCTTATACAAAAATATTCGTACATGAACATATTATTTTTAATTTTAAACACTGATAATTTCACCTTTTAAATTACTCGATGTCCAAGAATTCAAACATAATCACGCTTGCATCACATCATCTTTCAATTATGTACGTGTTTTTGCCATAATCATACCTGCTGTAGATAATAATCTTTCAAGAGGTACGGATGTAGCCATTAATAAATCACCGGCCATTTTGGAAAGTGTAGGAAAAACTTTTTCATCACTTTCCACCACTGTAAAATATTTTGAATCCTATTTGCTCTTTCTAATAGCAAAAATTTTCCAAGCTCAGCTCTCCAATATTTCGAACGTTTTGTTGATGTTAAAGAGGCTATCGATGTTGATACATTATTTAATGGAATTGGACATATTGGTATAGTTTTCAAAGTATACCTTCCAGTGGGTAGATCATTGAGAGTGTTTTTGGCGTATTCCTCATAACACTTTTCGAAACATTGAATAGCTTCATTACTTTACCAGTTTTATTATATGCACTTTCACAGATGGCTACAATAATTGTTCACATCTTCACGACGGTATTTGAATGGAGTTTATCTTTAGTTTATCTACTGAATTCTATTGAATTGAATAAACGCAAGATAAACCACATGTTATATTCCTCAGAAAGCGACCCTACAAGAAGCCCAAGAAAAAACAATAAATTTCTCCAGATGTTCAAATAGACACGAAATTTAAAAGCATTGGGATTTAGGGGCAATAAAACTTGTTAGTTAAGTATTAACATAATAAATATTATTATGTTTGTTATGAACGTGCGATAATTGGTATTATTTTTCAACAAAAAATAGAATTAACAACCATAAAAACTGATGCGATTATGAATTCAATACTTAACTGACAAGTTTTATTGCCCCTAAATCCCAATGCTTTTAAATTTCATGTCTATTTGACCATCTGGGGAAATTTATTGTTTTTTCTTGGGCTTCTTGTAGGGCCGCTTTCTGAGGAATATAACATGTGGTTTATCTTGCGTTTATTAAATTCAATATAATTCAGTAGATAAACTAAAGATAAACTCCATTCAAATAACGTAGTGAAGATGTGAACAATTATTGTAGCCATCTGTGAAAGTGCATATAATAAAACTGGTCACGAAATGAAGCTATTCAATGTTTCGAAAAGTGTTATGAGGAATACGCCAAAAACACTATCAATGATCTACCCACTGGAAGGTATTCTTTGAAAACTATACCTATATGACCAATTCCATTAAAAAATGTATCAACATCGATAGCCTCTTTAACATCATCAAAACGTTCGAAATATTGGAGAGCTGAGCTTGGAAAATGTTTGCTATTAGAAAGAGCAAATAGGAATCAAAATATTTTACAGTGGTTACAAATCTTTTAAAAAATCGTGTATTTCTAGAACGATTGATGTATAATATAGACAAAATATATTGGTAATTATAGTGGAAATTCTTCATATTCAATTGTTCTCTGTGGGTGTTGAAAAAGGTCGAGTCGTAAATATGAAAAGTCAACTGTATGTATCTGTATTCTGTAGTAAATAAGACGATCTCTTCCAGGAAATTTTGAGCCAAAGAAACTCTTTCAATAGTGAACACGTTTATTACTGAGTAGTTTTTAGACATATATACTCAACCAAGAGTAAAATATCAATCTTGAAAAAAATTCATTCAAACCTAAAATATAAAAATGTGCAAGGATAAATATGTATGATAAGAGATACGTTACTATAAGAACAGAAATATTTCACAGATAGTCAAAAGAGTTGATATTTTGTAAAATATATTGTTCTCTATGTAGACCTTTTTTGAGTGAAAAGTTAAAAAAAATAACGAGACCAAAAACGAGGCTCTCGTGGTGGGCTGTATGTGGTCTCGGTATCGCCTATAATATTTTTTAAAACTCCTCGTCTCGTCTCGTCTCGGTTTTCCGAGACGAGAACGAGACGAGACGGGAAAAATCTCGCTCTCGCGTGAAGCCGTACCTTCAAGTACCTACTCGCGAGTTTCCTCCAAACACTCTGCTGGGTTATTTTCCCTTGAATTTTATTTTCATGAACCAAAATTATACAACCAAGCAACATTATTACCTTCAAACGGACACTTTATTTCAATCAGCTCCGCTGGAAAATTATTTATAAGAGCTATCCCATCAGGATAGAATCCAGACCAGAAAAACTTTGTCACAACCACTTATTAATCCCGTTGTGACTCTACCTCACATGAATTCAATCTTCGATAAAATTCTAAGGCTTTCCTCTCATACTTTTTACCATGTTCATTATATTCATTTGAGGAATGCTTTGGAAAAAACATTCTTTTTGGTTTTGACTCCCAGTCTTCTTTTCTGTATTTATATACGGAATAGCAACTAGAACCTAAATTTGATATTAATATAGAAACTTAATGATAAAGGAGAAAAAATGTATACCTGTTATTCTCAATTGTCTCTTTTCCATCCAGGAGTATGATCCCGGCTCATGCTGAGATACATTAAAAATATTGCTGTTGGACACAATTGGTATGAAATCAAAACTCTACACACAATTACGTTCAGCAAATATCGTAAAAATATTAATTCCCTAGCTTTCATTAAAACAATTTCTGGAAAATTAGTCGATGAAAGCACAGAGGGGTTTTCTTCTAGGGACCAGCCAATCTCAAATGAAGTGAGAGCAGAGTTAGCAACTCCTGAAATCAATTATAAAATATGAATTCTAAAATATTTTGGAAGTTAATGCTGTACAAAGTACATTGAAATTTTCTTCATCTAAAGCCGAAGAAGTTTCAAATCTTTTTTTTGTTTTTTTGCAACGGTTGACAAAATTCACTGAATGGCTTATATCTTATAGGTACGACTCTCCCAATTGTTTCTCTTCTTAACCCCATTTTTGCTGTAAGTCTGTACAGTTTAAAACTTCCAGAGATTCCTGCCTACAAAATTAATTTATATGACCACATAATATAATAATAAATTTCAACAAAGTTTCATGAACTATTGATTCTACAGAATAGAAAAATGGAGTTCACCTATTAATGTATATGAGAGTGGTAACGATGTATTTACAAAAACGAGACTTTGCACCTTTACAACTGCAGTACACTTTTAATTTTCAACATTTTCGTGCGGACGAATGGTTATTTCATGTGGTTGAGAGGTCAGGCTAGATATCTGCATGCAGAAGCCTTTATATTTGTGTTTCTTCCACCACACCACAGAAAAAAAACGTGTCCTGCTGAAAAGCTACTTCACCTTCCTGAACAGGTCGAATTCTATTATTGATATATCCCATTACATCCGTAAGGTCATTACTATTTTAAGGACGTAAATTTTTTAAATTAATTAATTCAAAACACGAATTAGATATTCACAATACGCAAACGCTGACGTTTCAGTTCAAATTGAAGCTGTTACTGTTTGTTGTTCACACTCATACACAGCCATATTAAAATTGCAAGAGCCCTCTAACGGACGTCAACTTAGGTAGGTACTAATTTTAGGATTATTACTCAGCAAGAATATGACGGAATTTTAATTTGTATGATCATGTTTTGTTAGAGTTTTTAAGAACTTGAAAGACAAAGTCTCCAACGGAAAATTTATCAATTAGATTTTAGGTAGATAGCAAACCTAGTACCAAATTTTCTTTCAAGATGATAAGAACTTATCAGAAAAACTATGGAGCAATTGTAAACAATATAATTTAGATTATCGTCGAATTGTAAAAGTATTCATTCTTTGTTCAAGTTGCATCTAATATATCTCATATTCTTCGAAAATTCACAAAAAATCCTAAATCAAAAACTATGAATTTGAAGAGGTCATGTCTATAGAGCGCAGGTATTGGAGTGATAACTCCTCCAACCTGCAACATCCTTCCACAAAAGTAATATTAACCCTCATAAAAAAACTGATTTCGAAAAAAATATTTGTTAATCTTATCAAATTTATATTATTTGATACTCAACATGATAAATTTATGTAAACAAGTGCAGATAGATCGTTCTAATTATGGACTGAATACTCTTCACCCAACCTAGTACGTACTTCACATAAAATAAATGAATAGGCTAACTGCGAAAGTATTCAGGAAACCTGATAGAATATTTTCAATTGAATAAATTGACATTTTCAATTCTTTGAGCTAAAAGAAAAAAAATAGTCTATCAGTGTTCTAATTCTAAAAGAATTGATCATAGTCGAAAATGATACAAATTCAGAAAACAATAATAGTATCAAAAATAAATCAAATATTCAAAACGAATAATAGACTCGCCGACCAAAATATTGCACCCTCTCGAACAACCCTTCGCCAACCCTCCACAATCTCATTTTCAAATTGAAAACATAAATAAATGGAAATAATTGTCTGACACTTGATTTATATCGGATGAGTGGCTCAATTTCGTCCGCCGACGATGTGTATTAAGAATCGCTCTCTATGGGGTGTTTCTAAAGTGATGCGAACGTTAGACACGTGACCTACCGGCGCTCGTTTCACCATGAAGTCACGTGTTGTGGCCTAACACTTCGTTCGCAAAGTATTAAAATAATCCTGCAATATATTTAGTCGAAGGGTATCCCGCAAAAGGAATTGAGGGAATTTGAAAATTAGTTACGTACGCGATACAGATTACGACGCCTTTGTCTGTGCAAGGCCTAATTATCCTAGCGTTGGTTTCATATTTTTCATCGGCGGCTATGCAATGGGGTTAAAGTTATAACGGAGACAAATTTCATTTCCTTTCATCTCGAAGATATTTCTTCCAGCTTTATTATCAGTCCGAATCATTCTGAGAATATTTTATATGGAAGTAGATTTCGGTTGAAAGAAAATTGATCAGAAAGATTACAAAAAGTCCACTTTACCGAAGGATATTGTAACTTGAGTAGAATTGGAGAAATTATTATTTTCAATTAATGAAACTTTCAGTAGTTCAATGATTTCATATGTTTTTCTGTTACAGAATTGTTAGGAACAAAGCGGCCGAAAAAGCCAAACATGCGCACCAAGTGGCGACCAGTGGCGGATCGTCGGTTGGAGCGTCGGGAGGACCAGTGTCTGTGATCGCGCATGCGCCTAGTACACAATTACCTGAACCTAGATCGGGGGCATACAGTATTAACGGAATTTTGGGACTGCAACACGACCCTAATGGCAATAGCATCAAGAGGAAAAGGATAGAGGACCACGGTAAGTTTCCATTATTATTGCCGCTCTGCAAAGTCTTAATTTCACCACCTAAGATTGTACGAACTTTTCTCAACAGGAGGTATAAATTGAATAAAACCATCTAAAAAATCGTATATAGGTATGAATGTTCCATTTTATTATTTATTGAACATTACTACATATCACTGAATTAAGAGTATTGAAGGGTCGAAAAGGTTGAAGCCAAACGAGGGGCACATGTAAGCATGCCTGGAAATCCCGATATGGAAGGAAATTCAGGATGAAATTCTAATCCCTCAACATAAGTATTCGAATCGCTGTACCTTAGAACATGGGCGCCAAAAGAAAGGAAGATGGTGATGGCAGATGGTGATGAAACATCGTATGTTGATCGGAAAAAAACCACCTTTGAAATAAAAGCTTCAAAGTAGGCTGTCACGTAGTGAGGATTCAGAACTAGCCTTCCCAACTGTACTGTTTTATACCAGTCCGTTCTGAACATTTGCATGGTATTTTGTGCATATATTTATCTGGGTTTCGTTGCATGTGAACTTATCGGCTTGTTCAGCGAGAGCCTGCCGTAGACGCTCTTGACTTCAACACGAAGGTGCCGAAGTAATGTCTCCATCTCCACTGCGTCGCTCCTGTTTTAATGAAAGTGATGACAGGAAGGCGAGGTGACATCTACTGAAGAGAACGGCGAAGAGGCAGAAGGATTGGAGGGAATAATGTAGTTCCCTACATCTATATTCTTTCTAAAGAAGGAAAAATTAAGTGAATATCTCACATACAAATGGTTCAATTCACATTTAAAAAGCTGGCGTACTCATTAAAAGACCTTTAGCGGAGGGCAGATATCAGTGAATAGTTTTGCGATAGACGAAATAATAGATTATTATAACAGCTGAATCAGAAAGAACTAATCTCATATTCTAATTGAACGAATATTATCCTTTTAAATAGCTTTTGGGAAAGATGATACTCAAATGGTGGTCACTAGCAAAAACAACATCTTTGAATGCTTCTTCGGAATTTCATGATTCTCCGTTGATTAAACTGTACAAGAAAATGCCGATGATCATGTCGCATGCCCAGGCAAATTTCAATATATCAAGACTCTTCGGTCATATCGAAAATAAGAGCATACATCATACGACCTTCTTGAGTCATAACAACTGATGTTGCAAACTCTCCCGTCTACGAAAAAAATTGGCACATTCCTCTCAAGATGTCGTCTCGTTATGTTCTGTCCTCCCCATCAAGAGAAATCCCAAATTGAAGCGGAGAATATTAACCACAACATCATCATCCCTCACTCATTCTTCCCCACCGGAGAAAGCAAAATGAAGGAAATCTAATAATATTAGCGAGAAAAGCAGGCTCTGTGCCTCTTGGGCGTATAACGCATTATGCAAAAGCATTGCGAGCATATGCAGTCGACTTCTCCAAACTGGATGAGCCGAGCTACGGAAGGGACACGGAATATGAAAGTGGTTTTCGGCATGATGTTTTTGGCCTTGTTTATGTTCAGGCCAGATGAGTTAGAACGAAAACAGCATCAGAATTGCCCTTACATTCAGGAGTTTAAAATTGCTCATTGGGCAGTAAATCTATTTAATCTAACTCTATTCTTTCACGATAATGTCAAATTCGACGATATTGGTTGAATATTTTATTTCTGAAAAGGGGTATTGACAAGACACTTTTTTTTCAACTTTCATTTTAATGTAGCCTCGTGAAGAATTTCGTAATAATTTTGTTCGTAATGAATACAACACATTACTTATATTAGATCGGATGATTTATTTTGTACTGACATTCGTTTAGCAAATTACAGGGTTTTCAGTAAAACAACTTTCAAATGAGAAAATCACTGGCGTGAGCTTTTGCGCGCCTGTTCTTTTGTCTATTCACACTTCACACACCCTCACGAAATACTGCTCGTAAGTTGAGTATGAATAAAGGCAGCGTTAACATGTGAATAAATACATTGAGTATCAACTGAATTAAAATTTTGATGAAATCCGGTAATCGAGTATAGAATGGCAGCTTTAAAGTATGTACGGAATTTCAGCGGAATTTGACAAAAAGTTTCCGAAATATAAAATATTTTGAAGAATCGTGAAATTGTGCACAAATGTACAAATCGGCATAATGCAACTAATTACCAAGTTTCAATGCGATAGGATCTGTAATTATTGAGTTATTGAGGAAATAACAAGCAAATCTCAGATGTGTATAACTTTGAAGACGTTGATATTATTATATCCATTAATGAACATATACCGTCGCATCCAACTGCGCAACCAACCCTGGAAATTGCAAGTTGCTATATCTCTTTCCGTTCGGAAGTTATGATAGCAACTTCCGTCTGGCCGAACAGAATTGAATTTTTCCTCGAATTCTTCATCACTGAGTGACAAAAAATTCTGAAATTATACAGACATTTGGGTTAAATGATAGCGCCTTGTCCCTAGAACATGATGCGGACAAAAAGATTTTCGTGTGTTGATGAAATATCGCATTTTGATGGGAAAAAACATCTTCGAAATGAAAGCTTAGCTTAATAATTGATATCCGGACCAAACACCCATGGTACGCCTCGCTCTGGTCGTCCAAAAGAGATGGCTATACGGGAAAACATGACGAATTTCTGCAAAATCGTTTTGGCGAACCGTGGAGTAGAATTGCAGGAGATAGCTCATAGTCCAAATATATTGAAGGATCATCCTTGATGCTTTATTTTGCATGAACGTTTATCTATGAGAAAGATGGTTTTGAAGTGCACCAAAAACAACAAACGAGTCGATGATACCGAGTGCTGATTGGGGCTGCTTTGGCGAAATGAAAAAGACTTTTTGCATCCATACATAAAGATAAACGGAACTTGGATCCACTATTACACCCCAGAGTTAAACTGGCACTCAGCTGAGGGGACACCTTCCGGAGAGCCTCGCACAAAGCAGGCAAAAGCGCAAAACAATGCTGGCAAGTTTATGGCGTCCGTATTACTGGATGCGCACGGTATTTTCTTTATCTACTACCTAGAAAAGAATAAAACAGTTAATAGCGATCAATTCATGGCCCAATTGTATCATGGAACGAGAAACTTTCGAAGAAATGGCCCCATATGCAAAGAATATTTCACCAAGACAAATGGCACAAATAGCTCTTCAAATTGCTTCCGGACCCACCCTATTTTCTAGATTAGACCCCCAGCGACTTTATCCTAATTACAACAATGGCTTCGCTAACATGGCAGCTTCTTCAGATACATTAAATAACTAAAATTAAAAATCAAGTTTAGAGCATTATATCAATGAATGAAATCCCCTGGATGTTGCTTTGATTTCTGAAGTATATGCATAAGTATATTGGTTTGTTTGTGTTAAACAGATTCCGATCGAGCTAATAGCCCGTGCTGCAGAGTAGAGAGGCTTAATGCACCTCGTTTGGTCTCCTATTAGATGGCAGGATCCCATTGTTGATCCCCCCCAGCTTGCCTTGTTAGCTTCTATAGGGTCTCTTAGTAGATCCCCTTCAGCTCAGGTTTACTTAACCGAGATAAGTTCTGCACCGCCGACATCTCATGGGTCTCATGTAACATACCCACTGCCTTGCCGGTGTATTACCTATATACATAAGGTCCATTTTCCTAGCAAGTAGGATTAAGCCCTTTACTAGGTACCTCGCATGGTTTCTGTCACTCAGGGTCGTGTAGTCGCCCCAATGAAGTCTCCATTGTGTGTGGGCTGGACAGTCAAATATGACATGTGAGGCAGTTTCGTCTGTCCCCCACATTTCCTACAAACAGGGTTTTCTCGGAGAACTCCCATGTTCTTCAAGTATAAGAATTATACCAACCAATTGCGAGACTCTATCAGCAGAACGCTATGAACTTGTTGGTTAATTAACAATGGTATCAGCCATTTTTTAATATTTACTGAATGTATCTCGAAAAAATATTGACGCTTTCATTATTGTTGGGATTATACCCTCAACAAATCGAATTCTACTCCGTCAACTTTTTCAAATATCCTCCTTTTTTTCCAAAGAGTATTTAGGTACTCTAAAATCAATAAATTCCGAATATATTCAGCGAAATAGGTTGTGAGACCTTCACCATAAATGTCAGCAAGGCCACCGCCATCATTTGACGTCTCGACCTGTTCTGGAAGATAATTTGAGCAAGCCTGGTGGACAACCAGGTGGACAACCAGGTGGACAACCAGGTGGACAACCAGGTGGACAACCTGGTGGACAACCAGGTATTCTATACCTCTTGGTATGATTAACCACCAACTATGAATTACGGTGTAGTATATCTCAACTGGGGTTGCGAGAATCCAAAGTTATGATTCATGACATGTCCATCGAATATTGTCGAATTCTCCCATTCCAACGTAGACCTCGTATCAGTGTCGGTGGAGATCAAGAACCAACCACGGGATCAGTATCGCTAATCCTCAAAACAACTTGTATCCCGACGATCCGAACGATTGTTCTTAAACAAAGCTTCCTTCACGGCACAGAAGACAAGGAATATGGAAGTGGTTTTCGGCGGTAAATGCGAGGGAGCCACGGTCGCGTAGCAACGCGTATGATGTCTTTATAATCCGTCGCGGGTGCTGATTGGTCATGGCGGCCGTGGGGGCGCAGGGGCCGCCAAGGGGTGGCTCGGGGGACGGTCGTTTCACGGCAATGCGAATTTCGCATTACTTCAGTAGGCGCTACTGATTATTTTTCTTTTTTGTCGGGTTTCGGTTCCGTCTCGATGGAAAATAAAAATGCATCTGTTTGATACAGTTAGGAGTGGTTTTTGGATGTTTTAATTTCTTAGGAAATATTCATTTCTTGTTGGTGATTTTTATGGTTTTGATTGAAAACTTCAACACATTACTCTGAACAGATTTACCGGGAAATAGAGTTATTGGTCATTTATTTTGAATGCAAAACTCAAACTAAAGATGTCCTCGAAAAAATAGGTTACTGCAATCTTCAGTATTGTATTTACAAATTTCCACCAAAAATTAATGTATTCCAAGTGAAGGACCAAATCGAGAAAATTCATTAGGATTCTGTATCATCACAATAATTGTCAAAATACAGAATAATCATTAAAGGATACTGTGGGAGGTACTTTCATTATTAAATAGTTTCTTTCGGGGTTTTCTCTCCCAAACTCTGATAAATATCTATAACAATTTCTGCTAGCTATCAGCAAAAAAACAATCTGAAGATTTTCGTTAAGTGTCTGACGAAGGAGTCTGATATAGACTCCGAAACGTTATGAAATAGTTGTTTCATCGATGACGTTGTTTTCGTTATTGTTTAATAGACAACATTGTTTCACTGATTGCTTCTGATACATATCTTGTGTTTCTTACGCAGAAGCGATTTACAAAATAATATTTTTTTTTATTTTATAGATATTCTTATATATCTGAGTTTGGTAGAGAAAACTCAGAAAGAAACCATTTAATAAAAATACAGAGTATCAATGAGCTTTTTCTATTGATCCAAAACTGAATGGAAAATTTTCGGGAATATTTCTCTGTAATTATCCCTTCTATAATAAACTAATCTAAAAACATGATCAATGATATTTTTTATTTTATCGAAATATTAACCATGAAACAATTTTTTTTATCGTAACTTCTTTTATGTGAAAAGTCCCGGAAATTGTTAACAAAACAAAAATATAATTTATTAAACGAAAGAAATGTCATTCATAAAAATATATTATTATTGAAGAAATTTCAGGCTTCCTCTATTCTATCTCAGACATCTTCACTACCTATAAGAAATATCTCTATAAACGATAAATAAATTCTTCTCTTCTTTCTCTGCTCTATTTTCTAGTTATTCAAGTTCTGCTCGGTATCGCGTCTGAACTAAATGAAATCATAGGATCTAATAACCAATTAATCAATGATGTCACATTGGATGAGCGATTGCTAATCACTGAGCATACATCCATTGTAATGAGAAGCTGACACGGTTCAGTGGTTCTATGCGATGACGACAGGCTGAACGTTCTCCTTCGGCTGGTATTGTGCTAATGATGACTTCGGATCATTTGATTGATAATCCGGGAGCATGAGTTTACCATGCTATTCTTCGATATATTTCTTCCTTTAGTTACTCTATATCATATTTGAGTTTTCGATCTCAAAAAACTTCCATCATTTCCATTTAAAATAGGCACGAATCTAAAATTGGTTACGAAATGGCGAATGTGCCTGGTAAAAATCCTTGTCGGGCCAATGCTAAAAAATACGAAATGAGCAGTGACGTTTTCTGTTTATGGCCCACATACCCTCACGAAATACTGCAAGAACCTCCAAGCCGCCTTTTCAGCGTGAAATGATGCATTGTGCAGGAAGTGAATTCAAATTTTGAAATAAATAAAATAGTGAACTTACTGAGCGGGATCTTCCGTACGGCAGATATGGATGCTAACCTTTGGACAATAGAGGTGTTGTTACTATACTGAGATTTACATGATTTGTAATTTCAGTAGCGGTAGGTACTAATTTGAAATTTTATTTTCACAATCAGACCTATTCTTTTTGGGTATTGCTATAAACATTGCTATTCAAGTCATAGGGATTGCTATCCTCATATACGTTTCAACAATATGGCTATGGTATTAAGTATTCTGTTCGGACTGTTGTAGCAATGTTGATTATCAATTTTGTACCAGCAATATTGTTATCAAGTAGTTCAAAAATCTTTTATTTGAGAGTTGACAACACTTACTTTTAAGTGAAACAGAAAAAGAATTTAACCTTACTTGATGAACATTTCGTCCGTTTTTCGGTGATTATTCGTAATTCCTAACCAAATATATAAAATATACAGGGCGAAGAACTAACTATGTGATTTATGAAACTGAAAAGATGGAGTTCTCGATAAACTTTCAGGAAACACACCGAATATTGTTAACGGCTATACCATGACCGAAAAATTGAAGTCTTGCAAATACCTAAACAAATATTAGATTTTAGTTTTTTCCTGCCGTCAATCATACTTCGAATGCACAGTTCTAAGTGAAACGGAACAGTATCTCTCCTAGTTTTCTCCTGAACAAATTCCCTCAGCTCTTCAATTAAATCAAAAGTATCTTTTTACTAAGGCTGAAATAATTCTTCATTTAATTATTTTCACCCAGTCGGTCAGTCTTCGAATGCATATCTCTAACATGAAGGAAATAGCATCTATCCTAGTTTGCTCATGAACAAATAAATAAATGAATAAAATTTCCTCAGCTCTTCAATTAAATCGAAAATAGAAGGAATTGTTAGTGCCAGACCTAAGTTTTAGGAAATCCAAAATTTTAGGAAATTCAAAATTTTAAAGTACCTTTAATAAATATAATACGGTTTTGTAAACCTCTATTTATCAAATAACCTTGCTATTTTCAATATTTTCGAATTCATGTTATGCTCTTAGCAAGTACTATTATAAGGTTGCTGAGATAGCAATCTAGATAGCAATATATTTATAATATATATATATATATATATATATATAATATATAATATATCATATTGCTCAAAATCGATGATCAGAATATCAATATTTCGAATCTTGCTGTTTAAGCAATGTCTTAGCAATATTGCTATGCGCAAACGGAATCGGTCTTAAAAATTTGCTAAAATACAAAACCGATCGAGGTGAAAATCGGTATTCGATTGTAAAATGGCGTTGTGAAGGCTTACGCGTAATTTCATCCAAATCTGACAAACGGTTTCTGAAATATAAAATTTTTGTAGAACAAAAAATTGGTTATTAGTTATTTTCAACAAATTTTCTGAGGATCGTATCATTAAAATTAAAAACTCTTCAAAGATCAACTATCTGTCAGATTCCATTGAAATTTCGCATAAACCTTCAAGTCCTCATTTTACAATCAATATAACCGGATTTCAGCCCGATCGGTTCTTTATTTCAGTAATTATTTTGATGATATAAGATTTTGAACTGGAATCAACTTGCAAAATTTCAAATCATGTAAATATCAGAATGCAACAACTCGTCAATGACCTAGATGTTAGCGTGCTTGCCTATTGCGTAGGAAGTCCGGTTTCGAATTTCCGCTGAGTAAGTTCCCTATTTTATTTATTTTAAAATTCGAATTCAATTGATGCCCAATGCATTTCTTCACTGTTAACGCTACAAAGAGTGCTTGAAGGTTCATACAGTATTTCCTGAGGGTGGTTGAGGCGTGAATAGACAATAGAACATGCCCGCAGAAACTCCTGACTTCATGTCAGTGATTTTATCGATTTTTTAAATATTTCCGATAGTTAGCATATTATCTCCCCTTTACCTACGAAATATCAATCACAGAGTATTGGGTTGAAAATGTTTTGGTTTTGTTTTTTGATTTGCAGTATAAAAACCTACACCTTTTCAAGCTTTCTTATCTTTACCTCTATTCATTCTGAAGACATTCATTTTCGCCCCTATTTCTCTCTCTGGAAATCCAGATGAAAAGCTCTGAGGATCAGAAAGAAAGAGGGAAATTCCCTGTACTATTTTACTTTTTTTTTATTTGGAATATACAAACAATTTTTGAAGTAACATATCTTTCTTCTAATTCATTCATATGCTCTTCAGTATTTAAGGTCACTACTTGAAAGGTATATTTAGGTCATCTGAAAATGTCATGGTACATAATATTATTTTGTAATGAAGAACTTGCAGCGGAAAAACACAATGTTCTACTGTAAATATCAGTCCATAGTTGAATTTTCAAAACGTTTGGAATACATACATGTATTCACGCCGGCTTCAGTTATTCCAATTTTGAAAATACCCCAATTGAATATGTGTATTACCGTGTGCCCTTTTGGATTTACCCATTCAGACTCAAATTGTGCCAATCAACCGAAATAATGCCCAATTCGCTAATGACATAATGGAAAACTCATCAGGAATCGATTATTGGAATTGAATATCCCGAATCTGACTGAAACATAAAAAATGATCAATAATACGTATGGCGCAATCAATAATTGATGGAGCGCTGTGAATGCGCATTCACCGTCCGCACACAAAGGGCACTGGCGACATAATCAATCCGAATGGGATTTCTCTATTAATTTTAATTATTACGTCGCTTTGAAATTCTTGTCGGGAGACAATGCATATTGTTTTGGAATGACCAAGTAAATAACATCTAGCTCGTGCCACTATTTTAATTGATCTCTTCCCATTCCGTGGGATGCGCCACAGATACGGACTCTATTTTTTTATGTGACGGCATTTATTGCTCCCTGCTATACTTTTGAGGGAAATTCTTTTGCGATGTAAATACTCAGTGATGGGAATCATAAATCCAAGAAGAGGTATGCATTTTTAACCAAACTTGGCAGTAACGTTTGAGTAATGAAAAGTAACAATTGATTGAACTTCTGAAGAAGAAAAATAAAATATAATAATGTAGTTCTTTTATCAAAGTACAAGTAGGACAGTATTGTCGCTAACTGTCTTCGATTGTAACAAATAGTTGACTTTCTTTTGATGTATTGGATCCTCAGTAATCATCGCTCTAGAGCTTCCAACGCCTGCGAAGGATTTCGAAGGTTCCTCAGTATTCTCCCATAATAACCCAAAGGTGCTCTATGGAAGATAAATTAGCCTAATCAGGTAGTAATTGTAAGAGGTTGGCATGACAGAGATCATAGACGATTATTACCTTCGGATGCTGACGGGTTTGCCAATCTACATTCTTTCATTCATCTAAACATGTTTTGGACTGCCATAACGTACTCAATGAGCTTGGAGAACTCAATCAGGTCATAGTGATGTGGTTCTAAGCTTACAGGCAATAAGGGGCAATGATATGTGGCAGATATAATTGTCAAGGTGGGAGCGGCATCTCCTCTTATAGGCTCTAAATCAACTTGTGGACTCTCCTTCAAGAAAGTCCGGCAAAACATTGGAGAATGGATCCATTAGTTTTCAACTGGAGCGATACCTCAGGTAATTCTCATGGCAATAAGATGGTGGCCGGACCATCTAATCTAATCTGCTCGAAAAGCTTGCTACGCTTGAGCAGAACTTCACTCAGAAATATGTTTAGCCTCCTTACCGGTCACTGTAATCTGAGTAAGCACTTGGAGTTGATGAGGAGACATCGGGATTCTTCTCAATGTAGATTATGTGAAAAGGAGAACGAAACAGCACACCATGTCCTCTTCAAATGAGAGGCTTTGTCTGGCATTAGAACTAACATATTCGGATTTGTTGACGGAGATTACATATTTTCACAGGAGGATTCGATCAACATACTCCTAGATATGTAGTGTTATACTTCCTTCAGGGATATGTAGTATTGGGCCTGAGAACCCCCCCCCCCCCATTATTCAGTCAATCAATCAAGAGATTGACACCATCCTCTGCAAATGGGACCAAGAAGTCCTTAAAATTGAGAGTCGCTAGCTCATTTGGTTAGATCATTTAAGAAGGGAACGGGGAGGTTTTTAGTTCAATCCCGGTCTGAAGAAGACATTTTCTAGTCAGACGGTAGTGGCACTATTTACTGTTGGTCTATAAATAATTGTGCAGTGTCCTTATTGGCACAAGGACAAAGTAAGACAACCTACAAAGAACACAACTGATTCTCCCAATTGACACAAGCCACTAGGTGCTTATGAGGGGTTTACTCGGAAGACCTAGGAGTTTCAGTAGATATAAAAATATGGGGGCCATATGGGGACGTTCACTATTCCGCTAGAATAGCGGTTCTTTCAGCTGCTGAATGAATGGAAGATTATTAGTTTCTACCACCTCGTGCAAATATCGTGGAGCATTCTTATTGCCTCGGATGAACACCAAAAGTCAAACTCAAAAATACAATATCTACAGTTGAGTACACGTGCCTCGCAGTAGAAACCTCTGCGCGTCTTCATCTGACCCTCTCAACTTGAGATGTGGGCACTGCGTTTGCAAGCCGAAAGCTCCAATTTTGCAAACAGCTATTTGAAGAGTTTAGTTAGGATGACCTCTGTTAGCTTACTTTGGAAATAAATTGACTAGGTAGAGGAGAATCGGTCTTGTATTGTTATACCTCAAATATTGTGTCAGTAGACCTCATCTATTCTTCCTAGTTTCTTAGAACTTCTTTCGTGAGTTCTTGATCATCCCTTGTCCATGCCTTACAGCATCACATAATGCTGGATGGAACTGCAAGATGTAGAATAATGACTGTCAGAACTGTGAAAATTTCCGATGTTATCCGAACTATAGGAACAACAAAAATTCAATTGAAAGGAGTTGGAGGCGCTAGGCATCGATGCCGCATACGAAGAGTGCGCCATATCATCTGAGCTACACACCCGTTTACACATATGATGGAACTCATTCGAGCAATTTTGAATTGATCAACATTATTTACTATCAGTTTTCTGATTGGTGACCAAGCAGGGTGGCCCTTTTCCATTTTTGCTGTATCAAATTCGCTTTAACAGATGAGAAATCGAGACGAAGAAAACGCTATCAAATGAGGAGAGGCCGACTGAAAGAAGAATTAAATTTTTGATTCCTTCAACGAGTTTCCATTTTCGCATTTGACATTGAGAGAATCGCCGTCCGTCTCTGTACCCAAAACAGTGAGGTTTTCTCATTAAGCTGCCGGTTTGTATGGCCGCAACATGGAAACACGGACTGAGTAGAATGGCGGGCTAAATTAAATAGCCGGTGTTGAGTTAATCGAGAGAGCCATGTCCGGCCGCTGCCGGCTCCACCAACGGATGCCGCCGTGCTCTATGATTCGGTTCTTTGTCTCTTTCCACAGTGGCGTTACACCGTTTTGACATTCGGAGGAAATGCACACGAAATGATCCGGTGAATTTATCACCTCGGAGATAGAGATTCGCAAGAGTATATTGGTCGAGCATATTAGATAGTTAACGTTGACATATGATCTGTGATTTCGGTGGAAATCGAGCTCCAACGAAATTTGAGTTCAAGTAATTATTCTCCCAAAAATATATACACTAGGAATATTCTTTGTTGTCGGTTGAGAGTATAGTATCTATGGCAATTCGGTTCTCAATTTATCTTTCGAGATGATTAATTTACTGCACAGTAATTGGTATTTCCAGTTTCATCCTCCTGAAAAATATAGTTGTATCGTCGGCTATCTTTTATTTATTTATCGTGATTTCTTTTTTATCATTCATCGAGGTAAATAATATGCATAAAGGCAAAATCTCACAAGCTTCCATTCAAACGATCAGAAGACGCGAAAACTATATGACGTCAATCCGCGAGTGATTCAGAATGGTTAAACCTATGTTATCAAGCTAGCTGATGAAATCAATAATGCAGATAGCATCCAACAGTCGTTAATCTAATGATTTTTATACTCAATGGGCAAATCGGTGCATCAAATGATGAAGTATAATTGGTAAGTAGTTATCTGACGAAGTACCCAATCTAGAGGAGAGCAGTAGCGATAGGATAGGGAAAGACTGGACTGGTGAGGTTCCAGATTGTTATGACACATGCGTGCCTACGCGTATGTCTCGAAACACAATGATACCTTCATTAGGTTGATTCAAATCTTGTTCTGAGCCTTCAATGCATGCGGTATTAATCCGACCGGTATGGCTCAATTTAAGATCGAATTCCTCATTATTAAAAATAAAATATTTACTGAACGCTTGCTTATATCAGCTGCTTAACAGAAACTGTAGGTAGATAAGTATGGAGGATGCGTCGGAAAAAGCTATCATATATCTACGTGCATAGATGGTGATACTGTTCGATAAAAGTGCTGCAGTCGCCTTTTCATTGTCGATATCTTTTCTTTGTTTCGTTACATTCGTCGCACGTGACAACTCGCAATAATAAGAGCGAAAAGAGCTTGAAACATTCATGAAATTGTGCACCAAATATATATGCTGCATTATTTCAAGTCTTCCTCCATTATTGCTTTCCTTAGGATAGGATTTTCATGATTCGTTCCATCATTCTACGATCCGGCTCATTCATATTCTGACTGCATAATAAACTTGTGAATCCGGCCGTATATGGATAGAAGAATGAAGCAACTCATTTATCGTGAACATTAATGTACGGGCGCCACTGATTCCGTGAAGTTATTGTTGTACTTACTGAGACTAGTACGCTACGTTGTAAATTGGTTGGGTAATCACCGGAAGTAAATCGAAATCACGGCATGAATTTATTTTAATCAAGTTCTTTCGATAATTATTATAATTTTCATACACAGAAAAGTTCACAATATTTTCCCACAATATGGTTAACCAACTCTGGCATATCAAAAATTTTTCATTAAATTATCGAAATAAAATATAACAACCAGAATTGGTCACTTGTTCAATGGCTTTAATTTCAACAGTTTATATTATATTTAAAACCTGAAAAAGACCTGAACAATATTTCACGAGGAATATGATCCATTGATTCCATTTGCAAAAAATAAATACTGCAAATTTTACATAAATGTTTCCATGTTTGTTGGCTTCGCTTAATTCTCCGAATATGTTACTTCTTAAAATTACACTTGAACGTGTTGTTGGTCTCTACTTGACAGTTCCGAAATTATTCAGTGACTTTCAGTTTTTCTTCAGGCGTTCTCCATTTTCTATCGATTTTTCTCAAAATTCTTGATAATATCAAATTCATCAACATTTAATATTCGATGAATTATCTAAAAAGAAAAATCGTGAGTAACAAACATTTAAGTTTGATGAAATGCTTGGGAATCAGTGTAATGAGTAAAACCCATATGGAGTGAGACCAGATCCGTCTTCGTCTGCTTACGGAATTAATTTCAATTTGGGAATACTTCATCTTCTCTGCAAACGATTCCTCGTAAAATGTTTATTTTAAGTAGATGAGCTCACCTTTAGGTAAAAAAAATTCCCATGAACTCACTCAATATATTTTCTGTTTCAAATAAAACGTTAATGTTTCGTTCCGGATTTATTTTTTGGGTTCAACCCTTAATTGTCAACCCTTGGATTAAATTGATCTGGCTGAAAAGCTCAAAGGATTATTTGTGTATAAAACATAATTTTTTTTATTGGAGTTAGGATATAATAATATTTAGATCTAATAATATAAGCTATTATGATTATTTGGTGAGTTTCCAAAATATAACTAAACAACCATATTTTCCCCCAAACTCAATGGAATGATACAAACCTAAATTTTGGGATTACAATTGAAATCCCTATGAAACGGTTGAGCTTACAAGCTGCTTGATTCGGAGCTCCATAAAATGAACAGCAAAATCAACAGCTTAGTTTTGTTATAGCCGGTGACATTTGGGTGATGATCTTTCTGTCCCCGTTGTTACTTCACCCTAATTCGCCTAAAGCTATCGGGTAATCCTACTGGACAAACAAATATTGGAAGTGATCTTTTCCTCCCCTCCGACAGAGTTTTATATGTGAAGATCCACTTGAATTTTCGCGTAGCAGATTACATCCGGTCATAATGGGAACCGTATTTTGCATTATTGTCATTTCCATACAAAACAATTTAATTTCTATACATCTTCATCATGCAAATTCAGTCGATTTGAAGCGCTTGTTCCCCTCATTTTCGGTACGCTTCTTCGCCTGAACAGTGTGCCTATCTATTTGCCCAAATGTCTCGAAAATGGTCTCAAATGATTAGTTTTGACTGATGAAGAATCCGAGGTCAACTCAATACGTTAGGATCGTATGACTAGAAAATTACCAATTTGTTCCGCTCGATCTGCAAAAAATGATTCTAGCAAAAGTTGGGAAAGCAATGGGGTGTCCGCTTTGGCGCATTTGTTCAAATCCAAAGCTAGGGAACAGAGTCCTATCATTTTGCCCAAATATCGGTAATGTTCGAATTTTTTGCCGAGAATGGTTTCAAACAATTCGGTTCGGACCATCCGTCCATCAGTCTGCGCGTATACAATCAGCTTCCCGTCAATCTGACATCAATCTATGATTGATGTCAAACTGAACCAGATTGACCGTGTAACTTACGTCGAGAGCATTCTATGAAATAATAAAATCACAATTAATTATTGAAACTTTGAAAAATCATATCTCCGAAAGTATTAGCTTGTTTTAGTTGAGAATGATATCAGTTGATTGTTGCGATAAAACTTGAAATATTAAAAAAAATTAAATTTGAAATTTGTAATGTAAGAAAAAAAAATTTGTTTTCGTTACTCCGAAACCACCAGGCTGATTTTGTCCAATAACAAACTAAGCCGAGATATTTATCTCCCAAACATACTCTGAATTTCAACTGTCTAGCTCTTTCCGTTCGAGATTTATCGTGTTAACGGCTGGACGGCCGAACAGAATCGATTTTGACAATTCTTGAACAGTGATGGGTCGTGCCAAAACGTTTAAGACCATTTACAGCCAAAAAATCGAAAATTATAGACTTTTGGGCAAATTGATAAGCACTCTGTTCCGAGGAACAAGAGCGTCAAAAACCTAGCGCACAGACAGAAGGCGAAAAAAACTTAAACTGAACTTTTGTGTGAAAGAGTCCAGCTATAACTCAAATCAAATGATTTTTCCTTTCAAATTTGCGAAAACATAATTCATTCACGGCTATTCAATTGTGCGTTTAGTATTATCTCGATTTAGAAAGAAATTCCCTGCGAAGAATCGAGCCGCGATAGGGGATGCTGTTCACCAACTCTATTCATCTGGACGACTGCTCGGCAGGACGTTGTTATTGCGATTATATTGACTGGTCCAAAGGGAGTTCGGGAGAGGGTATACATTCGGAATAAATCGACTAGTGTTGTACTGTAGTGGAGTCGGGGCATTGTTATGCCGCCGTTGCCCATTTCTGGTCCCTTAAAAGCCAATTCGATTTTATTTGCCGTACGCGAAAACGTTAGAACTACCAAGTAGCCATTAAATTACACCCCTGCATTTTTCGCATTAATATCTCTATTTGTGTATGCTGTCAAGGGTGGAAATTAAGGGATTCAATCGTTTTCGGATTAACATCTTTATGGAATATTTAGCTGCTGATACTTTGATTGTCCAACTGCTCGATGTTCTGAATAGCTGAAAAATGTACATAATTCTGAAATATTTCAGACCAAAGTGCGCAGATGTTTTCTAGTTCAGTTTAATTATTTAATTTTATTAGATATTACGCCATATTCACAAAGCATTCAATTTCCGTTAAGCCCTAACTGAGGTCCTCAGTTAAGGATAAATTTGAATCGCAATCTCAGTTAACGTATTTAGCGGTGGTGAAACAGGCCTGTTCCACGTTAATTTTCACGTTAACTGAGGTTGCCATTCTTATTTATCCTTAACTGAGGACCTAACGGAGATTCAATGCTTTGTGAATACGGCGGATAGAAATAATAAATCAGGCAGAAGTATATTTATAGCTGAATCTGGGGAGATTTATTCCTAACTCCAACAATATTACCCCCGAATTCTGAGAATATTATAAAATATTCAATATATTATGTTGAATAGATTCCATTAATCTATAAGTTGAATCAATGAAGAATTAATCAAAATTTTAAAAAAATATCGAGTACATATACAGGGTGTTTCTTAATTGACGCAAAAGATTTCAGGTGGCGATAGTTCGACTAAAATGAAGAGGGGGCTTTCATAAAGAATGTTGTTTTAAGACCTTTTTCCTCCAAGTAGCTCCGCTTTGAAATGGGGGAAATCCTCTAGACATTATAAAAATTTGAACATTAAAGATATCTGTCATTAACACTTTTCTCTGGAATTATACAGGGATCTTAACAACATTACTTCAAAATGGAATGACTATTCAGCGAAAATTAGATCAATTGCCGAAAAACTTTTCTATTATCATACTTATGCTGTCTAGTTGTCAAACAAAATTCAATTGATTATTCAATTTTTAAAAAAGTGATATCGAAAAAATATTCATGGTTTCCTGCAAATTGATTCTTTCTTTGAAGAAGTAAGTTAGAATTTGTTTTCCTGTGATACAATCCTTACGAACTTTAAAAAAAATATGCGCGTCAGAATTCTACAACTGATTAACAAGGTTGATTCGATCAGATCTCTGTATTTTTTTGAGGAACTAACAAAAAAATTTCAGATAGTTATAACTCAGGAACCGTTTGTCCGATTATGACCATTAACGAACTTAGCCGTCGCATTTAGATGCGCATTCCATCCTGAAAATTGCTAGTCCGTCCGAAAGTTATCGTGGGAACGGCCAGCGTTTGGGCAGAATGATAACAAGTCTTCCCCTAAAACATGAACGCAAAAATATCCAGAAATAAAAATATAGTAGAAAAATCCCTCTCGGTGCGGAGTTGCTGAATAGCACTGTATAATTATAAGATAAGAACTGGTATTAAAACTTTATTTGACACCAACTTTTGACATGGGTAGTCTGAATGAAATTAATTTTGGCATAAACTTTTTCTACCCTGTAAATATTAAGTCTTAATGATACTTATTGATTTCTTTCCTATCTTACTCTTGACCGCCATAAATTGTCCAAGTTGATTTCTGATGAGATACAATTATGTGTATATTCAAGGGACAACAGGAAAAAATGAACTGTTTAGAGGGAGTATTATGCGATAACCAAATTTCGGAGATAATTATGGTCTTGAATATTTTGACATTTCAATCCAAGGCCAAATTAGCATATCTAATGATAATATGTTAAGTAACACCAGTATATATCCTCTGCCCTTGAAATTATGTCCATTCAATTGCTTGTCCAGAATACATTGAGCCATCATAAATAAATAATAGACATTTCCGTATATCATTCACGAAGAAGCGTATAAGCAAATTTTATTGTTTATTATATAGACTCTATATCACCAGAGAGGAGGAGCTTTTGACTTCAGATAGATATAGAGATTTTAGAATGCTTGGTTTCGTCCTGAGACTAACTAAACCATTTAAAAACAATAAAACTCTGAAAATTCTTTATTTTAGTCTAGTTCGTAGTATTTTAGAGTACGCTACACCTATTTGGTCGCCTTTTTATTATAAGTATGTTGATAGAGTGGAGGCAGTTCAGAGAAGGTTCATTAAATACTTAAATTTTAGATCGAATATTGTAGAGAGGTTGGATTATGTTTCGGGTCTGAGGGCGCATGGAGTGATGAGTCTGGAGGGGAGAAGGGTACTCTTCGACGGCATTTTTCTCTACCGTATTCTAAATGATCATTTCAATACGTCTCTTGTGAATTACATTACTTTTAATATTCCTGCGTTCAACAGCCGTCGCAGGGTGCTCTTTTTCGTTCCGGTCGCACGCACGTCACTGTTTTATGGTTCAGTTTTCTTGAGATTAATGCGGTTCTATAACTGGCATATGAACAATATAGATATTTTTTATGTTTCCATGGGTGACTTATTTGATTAGAAGTAATATTTGAGTATAGAATCAATTTAAAATTTTGGGAAGATTTTGAGTTGTTGTGTATAATTTGTATTGGCTGTTCGTCATATTTTTCTTTACTGTTTTTGTAATTTGTGTGGACTACAGTAATTGGGATTCGTCCTGTTGTAGTCCCTGATTATAAATAAATAAATAAATAAATAACGATTGATAATACAAACATTGGAATAAAATATTATATTTCATGCTATTATTTCAGATCATAAACACCATTTATATTCCAAATAGACAAGATTTCACATTTCGCAGAGAAATAAATGTTCTAACCTCCCTCGAATTATCAGAATGAACTTTTCGAAGAACGTAGAAATAAATAATATTTTTTTGCATTTTCATAAGATCATGAGAATTCATTGATGTCATTCTCTACTCCAAAAAACTAATAATTTCGGAGATATGATTTTTCAAAATTTCAAGTAGGTATTAATCGTAATTCTATGATTTCATAGAATTCTCTAATTGTAATTTGCTGATGAATGTATATTGAACATATGAGATGAGTCATAGACCCATGTTTTCAATTAATTTTTTTATGATGCAGTTCTATCATAAGATTCCATTGATATCATTCCCAACTCTGAGAAACCAATAGGTTCTTCCAATTTTTAAAAGAGCAAAAAAGAAAATATATTTTTTATGGTTTTCCGACGTGAATTTTTGCACATTGATGTAAATTGTAATTTCATAAAGTTTACTTATAGCGTGATAATGAACATTTTTCTTTGAAAATTGTGATTCCCGGAAGTCACAGTTGGCCGAGTCTTATTTTATTTTTTATCATTTTTATGAATCAAATTTTTGTGAGAAATGAAATCCGGAAATAATAATAAGAAACTAAAGTCTTCCTTTGTGCGGAGTTGCTTGCAAGCACTGTATTAAAAGTATAGAAAATATTCGCAGAGTTCTTTCTTAAAATTGCTTCTGATTAATCATTTGGGAATAATGAAGCACTTTGGGTAGCGAAACAAATTGCTATAAAACCAATCATTCAATACCCGATCAAGAATATGGTACCTATGTTTTTAATACCATTGTCCTCATCTAAACTCTTGAGGAATACAAGAATCAAGCCTTTAATCCGAAACGATTTAATCTAAGGGGTGAACATTGAAGATGAAAATTAACTATATTTCTTTCTCGGTTATCAATCAATATAAACTGACATGCTGATAAATACCATTCGTATCATATTGAAGCCTTTTCCACTCAAACTCGAGTCCTACTTTCAATAAGATTATAATATGAAAATCATTATCCTATACTTATCTATTTGAAGGATCTATTTTCATGATGCTTTGAGCACGATCCAGTTTCTATTCAGAAACGTGTATCACACGAATCTTTTTGGAGGCATTTCATTATCGTTTATTATCGCAATAATCATAACAAGACTATGTGAATAAACATTAGGAAACCCATAGAAGTAACAATTGTTGCTTATAACATTTATTCCAACAAATCTAATTGCTCCATAGAGAGAAGATACTACAAATATTATTATAAGTCATCACGACCTCAACCTGGTTAGTTCAAAATCTTAGAGCATGAACAAGGCTTTAAACCACCTGGGAAGCTCGATGTAAGTGGCTATTTAATTGTCCACCTCAAGTTTGTCAGAATATCAAAAAAATATCCCCCATCATCATGAAAAACGAAAGGTGATTACCTCTCCTATTCAGCTGTACACTCGTCAATTTTTCACATGGGTTCAGATACCAGCTTCGAGCGGAACCATTCTGCGTACATCCACCTATCAAACGTGCAGAATCTCAAATGAATTGTCTATGAGTTACAGCATTCTGAATCGGAATCGCATCCGTGTCACTCTGCCTGTCATTTATACGATATTATGGTTATTAAAACTGACAGTCTTTGAGTTATTCAGCATCGTGTATCAGCTGGAGCAACTTCCTGATTACTCTCCATGCGGCACATTCGTCAGGCTGGTACTTGACCGACATTTTTCCGATGTTGAAGAGATGATAGTTTATTCGAGGGGAACAGTCGCGGATGGTTGTAGCTCATATTTGAATGTTTCATGTATATCGAGTGAATATCATAAATTATGCGACAAAGACGCACTTTCAAAAAATGGGTTCAAGCCCTGTGGACAGGAGCTTTCTGGCGCTCTAGTTCAAACAGACAAATTATATCAGGTATTGGTTTCTCAGAGTTGGGAATTATATCAATTTATTCATATGATAGAACTGCATCATAAAGGAAATTCAATTCAAATAATAGTTTATTTATCAAGATTAAATGAGCAATCATGAGAATGAGAACTGCACCACAATTTTCAAATTTTTTTTTTTACACTTTGCGGTAATCTGGTCAATACAAAACATCACATACGTATAAAGGTCTTGATTCTTCAATTTGATGCTGAATTTCAGATAGATCGAGTGATCGGTTTCGGAAATATTCATAAAAAATATTTTTACTAAAATCGGCCATAACTCCGAAACCCCTTGAAGGATTTCGCCCATTAACGAACTTGTCTGAGATATTTACGCTCCAAAACCACCTTGCAATTTTTAATCCGCTAACTCCTTTCGTTCGAGAGTTATCGTGCCTACGGCCGGTCGGCCGGCTGGAAAGAATCAATTTCGCACTCGGATTCTTGATCAGTGAGTCGAACCAAATCGTTTGAGACCATTTTCAGCCAAAAATTCCAAAATTACAGACACTTGGGCAAATTGATAAGCACTCTGTTCCGAGGAACTAGAGCGCCAAAAAAACAAGTTTCGTATGACAATTGCCCAAAACAGGTTTAAAGTACCTACAAATAGTAGGTATTCCATAAAACATGTATGAAAGACTATAAGTAATAATAAAAAATTACCTTGTAATCGATCAAAAATTTCCTGATATACGTTCTCCAAATTTTCTCCTCTCTCGAACTACAGAATTATGCTTTCAATATTTACGTAATATTTTCAAACATTTTCGGGTGAGGTCCCCGTTGCATCGCTAAAATACGAGTATTTCAACCCCAATATTTTTGAAGTTACAATATTCCCTTCTGTCAGTCCCGTCATAAATTGAGATAACTGAGCATTCGTCTATGGATGAAAAGCAGTCTCACTACTCTCAGATCTCTTACTTCATGGTCCGTTCCGAAATGTAAGACTTTTCTGAGAAAAACTAATTTCGGAGCAAACAACTGAGATTTTTCTCACTTCGCTCACATTTCGGAATACACTTTATTCTCATAATTCTTCGATTGATTAGATAATGTCATGTCATGTCATAAGTTGACATTATGACAATTCATACATCGAATAATTATATCAATCTGTGAAATACGATTTACATTGAAATTTTGAAAAATCATATCTCCAAAAGTATTAGCTTGTTAGAGTTAAAAATGATATGAATGGATTGTTATGATAAATCTGCTTATTAAAAAAAATTTAATTTGGAATTTGTTTTGTAAAAAAAAAATATTTTTTTTGTTACTCCGAAACCATCTGTCAGATTTTGCCCAATAACGAACATAGCCGAGATATTTATCCCCCAAACCTACTCTGAAAATTTCAACTCTCTAGCTCATTCCTTTCGAGAGTTATCGTGCCTACGGCCGGATGGCCGGACCGGCCGGCAGGACAGAATGAATTTCGACCACGGATTCTTGATCAGTGAGCCGAACCAAATCGTTTAAGACCATTTTCATCGAATTATTCGAAAATTACAGACATTTGGGCAAATTGATAAGCACTCAGTTCCGAGGAACTAGAGCGCCAAAAATATGAATGAATGTGTATACTACTCATTACCATCTTTACATATGTTGTAACGTTACAATAACCACTGGCTTCAAACATCACCTGAATCAATTCGAACAATTCTACTTCTAATTTTCTCAGGGGAGGTGTGATTACCCTGGCAACCAAAATTCTTTCCCAAGTTTTTTGAATGAATTAAGTGAAAGATTAAACAAAAACCGCTCAAATCTATGCAATCCTATACTCTACTTATCCTAACCAATAAAGAAGGATCCAATTTCATCAATGATCAACACCAGAATCGTTGTAAGCTGCTGTGAAAGGTATAGGACTCCAGACTCTCAATTCTAGTGGAATCTTCAAATACAATATTTCAATCACCATCATTTAGGTATCGGTAACTTCCCTGCTCTCAAGATACGACCTTACAGTCTAGTTCTAGTCTCTAGTCATCAAGTGCCTTTTAGGTCAAAACTTTTTAGAGTTATCCGAAAATTATGATTTAGAAGTCATTCGATTCGGAATGTAATGTAGATATTTTTTACGAAAATTCAAGGGCCGCCCGCAAAAATCGCAAAAGTTATAAACAATTAAGTAAAAAAAAGAAGGTTTTCATTTTTGCATATAATCACAAGAAATATTCGAGTTTGTTCAAATTTGAAAGAAGACGCACAAAGAGGAGCTATTTATCAAAGGCTTCAGAATAGAATCCCGTTCGAAAAACTAAAAAATTGTTGATTTTCGCTTCGTTATTAACAATTTATATACATAGGTCAAAAATTATAAGGCTCAATTAAACATTGAAAAAAACATTTTTTTTTATATTGCTTGATTCATTTCTTCATGGTCAGAAGCTACTTAAAAATTATTTTTGATAATTTTTATCTTTTATTGTTCGAAAAATTTTTCTAATCAAATGTGTTGTTCATAAGAAAATTTAATTTTTTTTTTAAACATAATCATTGTTGAAAATTATGACTTAAAAAAAACCGTTTCTTAAAAAAAAATTTGTATTGCTTTAAAATGGAGTCATTAATTAACAATTTTTTTCTACCTCTTGTAATATCTTGTATATTAAAAATAAAAGATTATTATATAAATTTTCTTTTGTTTATTCAATAAACAATTTGTTATAAACAAATTAATTGTCTCTATGTTTTTTTTTTCTATTTCTACGGGCGTATTTTCAATCCTCAATCTTCTTGGAAAATTATAAATATTGTTTTTTTTTACTTAATTGTTTATAAATTTTGCAATGTTTTGCGAGTGGCCCTTGACAATTCTCTCAAAAAATATCTACATGCCATTCCGAATCGAATGACACCTCAATCATAATTTTCGGACAACTCTAAAAGGTTTTGACCTAAAAGGCACTTGTTGACTAGACTATTAGAGAAATTTCTCTCCAAAGTATATATTACGCAAACTTTTCTAGTCCCAGAGAGGGTTTTATCAAATTTTCTCAATAATGGAGAACTGGATTCTTCAACAGTAGGCTGCATGTTCTTTGAGAATTTGGGATCATTTACAGCTCAAAATTTGAAAATTGCAGGCATCTGGACATATTGAATGCATCCTGTTATGAGAGCGAAAAAATTTAGAAAAAAATTTCTACACCTATTGTATTACTAATGCAAAGTATTTGCGGACCTATGTATTTCTGTCATCTCTATCATATCTGTGCAATATTGCGTGCTATATTGTCGAATGAAATCAAATCCTGCGACAAACCAACTGGAAATAATGATAATAAATAACCCCCCGATGCGTAATGCGAAATTGTCAAAATATAAATTTATAAATCTCACGGTGTATGCCCGCGGGGGTACCGGGTTGCCCACCCCACGAGGATGCTCACCATGCGTGAAGTCCCATATTATAATGGCAACGTGTTCGCAACTTGTACGTACGTTATTAGAGGATCTTCTGGTATTGGATGTCGTCCAGGGTGAAAAAACAGCAAATGAGGTCGTAATAAAGTTTTTAGTTAGCATTATGGCTTTTCGTATTCTCTCGTGACATTTAGGCATTGAACGGGAATAAAGGTCCTTCACGATAAGATACGTAATTTCTACGAACAATAAATGAATTAATTTGACCGAAATGAGTTTAGGGAGCACATTAATGACATCGCTATGTAATGTAATTGCTATTTACATTAAAGGGTGGTAAATTATACTCTCATTCCGCGTTTAATTTGATGCCAGAGGGCATTGAATATCAAGGCGCGGAAAGACAACCTACGCATGTATTTTATTCTATACTACCATCCGTTCAATAAATATCGAAATTAATTGTTATGCTTCAGTATTGTCTTAACTCATAAACCTCAGAACTTTTCTCATTTTACATTATTTTAATTATATAGTGTGGGTTTTGGACTCTTGGTATGGAAGACCATGTTACCTATTGCTTTTCATTGCGAATGACGTTCAACGTTTCGTTGCAGCCCCTACCTTTGAACTTTTCAATACAGCTTGTTAAGGAGCCTGCTGTAGACGTGTAACGCTGGGCTTCGTTAGATCTGTAGATATACTGGAAGCGGAGTACGGAAAGATACGACGCCTCTTATTACCGATGCGGTTCATTTTCCGGGTGTGAAGGACATAATTGCGCCACCTACTGGAGGGCACGAGAAGTGGCTAGAGAAGAAGTAGATTCATGCATAGAATTCAAAAATCGAATATAAGAATTTCCGTCCGCCATAGGTCTGGGGATCTTCACTCGAAACTAGTGGCGAAAAACTCCAGAATCTTGCTTCGATGGGATGAAATAATTCGCTAGAACCCATAGTTATTTATGTGCCAAGGTCGAGCCTGCAAAGTGCTATCCGAGGTGGAGCCGAGTCTATAGCAAGCAGGCGGAACAATAGATAGTTCTTCGTCCATTCTTCCTCAAATTTTGCCCGATACTCAATTATAATGAAGCCACATAAATTCAGACAACCAACTTCGAAATTATATACATTTATTCATCAGAATTTGTTGTGATGAAAATCGCCTGTAGTGCAGCTGTGCTTAGGATGGTCCTCCACACATTTTCCGAACGCCAATGGGGGTATGGTGTCCAACTCGTTCAGCTTAATCTTTTAATCGACTTAATTCTTTGGAGTCGTAATTTTATTCTCACGAAAAAGAGAAAGTCACAGAATGCCAAATCAGGGGAGGAAGGTAGTTAGTCGACAATAATCGTCTAGTTTCCAGTTGATAGCTTACGTACTTGCAACAGAAAGATGCGTGGAAATGAACCTAGAAAGAAACTATATGAGATGTGATATAGCAATCCACTCTGATAGTCAAGCTGCTATTAAAGCTGTGAGCTCCCATGTCATCGAGTCCAAGCTAATATGGGAGTGTTGAAGAAAAATCAATGAAGTAGGCAAGAACAACAGGATCTCTTTGGTCTGGTTTCTGGTCACGTGGGGATCACAGGAAATGAGGAGGCCAACACACTTACCAAGAAAGGAGCACAAATCCCCTTTATTGGCCCTGAACCCTTCTGTGGGTTGGTAGATACACCTACCAAAGTGAATTTTGGATGAGAGAATAAACTGAAAGAGGTATTTTCTGGAGATCTCCTCTGGTCATTTTCGATATAATTGTTCTGCCAAAAACATCAGATCTCTCTAATTAATTGATAATGATTGTCGACCAGAACGAGTACAGAAGAATATCGACTTATTTTTCAATTGTTTCAATACTATATTCCATGCATGTGCATGTGGTTTTGATATACACGAATTACCGTTTTCTGTGACATTTTCGGCGATTCGGAGAATTTCGTTTTATAAGCCAAACTCAAAGCAGAATCTTGGTCCAACAAGTGTTTGAAAAGTACTCAAAAGCTGGAATTACAAACACAGCAGCTGTGAACACAATACACAATGGAAAACATATAGCACTAAAATTTTGAGCTAAAAATCTTTCGGCACAGTATTACCAACTAGTACAAATACAATTGGACGTACAAATACAATTGAGATCAACCTTTTCATTTGGCATCCACCCAATTACCAATGATTCCAGTTCTCACCACGGTCTACTCAGATCTGATTAATTCTCCCTGAAAATCCTGCTGGTATACAATGCACGAATCGGGCATACCTAGTAACGAGTAACGGTCCAACCGATTTGTTTAGCGGCATAGACAGGATGTCGCAGTCAGTCAAAAACGCAAGATCATTGATCGTTTAATCTGCGCCGATAAACATTTCCGATTCGTACGGAGATTACCTTTTAGTGAATAGTTTCTTTCCCGGCATTGTTTGGGTAATGAGATCCTATTCGATGGTTTCGGTCTCGGTCTGAAATTGAGTCATTTCTCTGGAAACGTCGTTGAACTCCATGTTTTTTACCGGATATCGGAACTTTCTTCTGGCAACCCATTCCATTATCAGTTCATCGAAAATACTATACGTAAATAACAGCATTATCCAGTTGAGTACAAACAGCCAGTCAATTCCATTATTTAGCGCTCATACTTTAAGATGAGTTCCATAAAAAAAATTGTGATGTGGATTTGTTAAGGAGTATTTACTACCTAGATGCTTTCATTTTGTCCGAATATCTGTATTTTCAGTATTTCTGGACAACAATAGCTTCACATGATTCCATTTCTGAGGGAAAATTCACGATCAAATTGAATTATGTCTGTCGATCCAGCCTATCCTTTATAAACATGATATCTTATCTAAGAAATATCTTAAAGACTTGATATTTGTTGATTCTGTCTAAAAATTTCTTATACTTGTTAAGTCTTTAAGTTATACCTACATTAGTTTTAACCAGAAATTCCTCTCATTCAATAAAACACTTTTTGGGCGCATGTTCTAGGGGAACATCGTCCTATCATTTCGTCCAAATGTCTGTAATTTTCGAATTTCGAGCTGAAAATTGGCTAATAGACTAATTCGGACTCCCTGATCACGAATCCGGTGTCAGATTTTTGGGTGCCGTCCGGCCGGCCGGCCGGCAGGCCGGCCGGTTTTCCGGCCGTAGGCACGATAACAGGAGCACCGAAGGTCCTATCGACTTCAAACTTTCAGGGTAGGTTTCTGATCAAAATGCGACGGTTAAGTTCGTTAACGGGCAAAATCGGCCGGACGGTTTAGGAGTTATAGACATTTAAAATTTTGAGGTTATTTCCCTGATATTTCAGGAACTAAAGAAGATGTTGAATCGATACTTGGTAGTCAGTTCGAGGATATTAAAGCGCAACTTTTGGCAAAATTCTGTTATGATCGAAATGTTGGTAATTTTTAAAAAAAATATTTCTTTTAATTTTTTCGAAAAAAAAATTTTTTTTTCGTGAACTATTCATCAGATTGCAACAAAAACTTGTACTAACGTCAATTGTAGTATTTTGCAACATTGTGCAAAATTTTGGCTCTATACGATTTCAATTTCTGGAGATATAAGACAAAATGTGTCAAATTTCCTGGGTCTCTCTCAGTATTTTCATCGATTATTATATAATAATCATTAATATTAAGGTTAATTTAATATTAAGGTATTCAACATGATACTGCTTTTTTTCTTTACTGGTCAGTACGGGCCACAAGGAAGATGAACATGCGCCCAATAGCTCCTGTCCACAGGGCTTGAACCAATTTTTTCATTTTACAATTTTTCCAAATTTGGCACGCGAAAAAAGATACAGTATGTTGAAATTTGAAAAAATGATCAGTTTTCATTTCGTAGCTTTGACGCGATTCCTCAGAATGAAATGAATTTTGCTGTGAAGTTTTCTATAACTATAACACATAATCTACAATTAACAGTTTTTTATAACGTCTACTGGTTTCCTCCTTATATACTCGCGAATTAATGGCACTATGAGAAATTAGCATACTGAATGCAGATCTAGGTTATCTCGAGTCATTTTGAGAATACCCAATCATTTTAGAACATTAAATTATTCTTCATCAGTTATCCTAAAACGTACCGTTTTCGAGATTTTCTTCATTGAATGTCATAACATATGATAAAAATTCCAGAAATTTAACTGCTTTTATCAATCCGGATTTGGAATATAATAACAGTGCTCAAATAAAGACATAGATTGAGTATTGATCTGAAAGTTGACACTTACAGAAAAAGTTATAGCAATCTCTTCATCCCCTATAATGTTTATGCATTTCAATTCAATCTCGTTTATTATTATTATTTATTATTATTTATTCAAATAAGAGTAGAGGAATACACCTATAAACTCACATAGAAACCAAACTCAAAGTGAACTCCTAGAGATGAACTTAATATCTATATAATTGAAAATAGCAGAAAAAAAAATAAATTGTTTGGAAACACCATCATAACGAAGAGGTCACCCATCTGTCAAAACTGTTCTTGAATCCATTCACAGAGGACGACTCTACGACAGTTTCAGGCAAGGAGTTCCAAACATTGAACACTCGGTTCGACAAAAACATTTGCCTCTGGGTAGTCCTGAATTTTTCCTTTGCGAGCTTAAATCCATGGCCCCGTAAATTGTTCGTGTTCAAACGGTACATGTTCATAATATCCGGACCAAAGTGACCATGGACTGCTCTGTAGGAGAATATTAAGTCACCTCTCGCACGTCGTTGTTCAAATGTGGGCATATCGAGCACTTTCAACCTTGTTGTGTAATCAGGTCTTCTAGCACCGTAGGGAATTCTAGTGCTCCATCTTTGAACAGACTCCAACCCATCCACCTCACCTCGCAAAGAAGTCCACCAAGCCGGACCAGCATACTCCATTATCGGCCGGATGTAGGTCTTATATATCATGCCCCAGGAGACAGCATCAGTGTTTGGGAATGTTTTGCTGAAGAGGTAGGTCATCAGTCTCGCCTTTGTTGTTACTGACACGATGTGGTCCGACCAACTCAAGTCTTCCGTTATAGTCACACCGAGATCCAAGTGGCTAGTCGCCGTGCCAAGTCTCACCCCATCGATATAATAGGGAGCCCGCGGATTGTTCTTTGCTATGTGCATAACACAGCATTTGCTCAAATTGAGGGGCATCATCCACCTCTGGCACCAACTGCAGAGAGCATCGAGATCCTCCTGAATAACCCGTGAATTTATTGAGTGGTTGAAAATCTTGGTGTCGTCAGCGAAGAGTGCACATTTAGATCTTATTAATGCTGGTAAATCGGCTGTATATAAAATGAAGAGAAGTGGGCCTAGAACCGAGCCCTGTGGGACACCAAGTTTTTTTCCAAATTGAGCATAAAGATGATTTAAAGCCATCTCATAAAACTTCAATGAGAAAATAAGATTTCTCAGAAAATTTCGTTGAATTTCGAGCATCAGATGATAAAGCTTTCATGTAATTATGGGATATTGAATCCAGTAAGTGTTTCTCTGTTCAACACTTAAAGACAGTTCAGGGGTGGATTTGCACATTGTGAAATCTTTAAACGCTTATAACTTTTCACTTCAGCCGAATCTGGAACAATAGCAAATGAAAAAGGTGATTCGTTTGATGAGAGAAATCCATGGTTGAAATCAATGTGCAACTTGAAGTCTCATCCTGTGTAGTATTAATTACATGAAATATCTTAAAAAATTGCCATTCAGCTATTTTATGGGAAAATACTAGAAATACTTAGTCTAGTTTGAATTTAAAATGAATTTTCTGTAAAAAAATACTTCCATGAAAAAGTTCTGATTAAGTCGTAATGCTAATAATCATTCTCACTCTGAAAGTGAATCACTTAGGTCACTCGTTCGTTCTATATATTATTATTCCTGAACAAATACACAGCTCATAGCATCTTATATTTGGTGGGGTGGAATTCTCCCCACTTTTCTGAGTCCTTGGAAATTCACAGCAGAGTTATGGCCTCCAAGCTATGAGAGAGCCATGCCATCCACCGTTTCCTTGCATTTTCTTATTATCCTAGGAGAATTTCTTGATAAATGGAGCAAGATCCGGATACGGGTAAGATTAAAGTGAGTTAGGTTTGACCGGAAATCCCAGCTAACCGGAATCGGACGAGAAGTTGTCCCTCGTCTTGACTTGCCCGTTGTCTGCCTTCCTAATCTTAAGGACGTCACAATTGAGACTGGCTATTCCTTGGGGTTCCTAAGATTCGAAATGGGGTAGCTCTGTTATTGTCGCTTCGTTTTATGTCCGTTCCTGAACGTTCAAATTGAGCTCAGTTTGCATGATAAAGGAGTAATTCATAATATGCAGAACGACAATGACTGTGAAGCCACACCAGTATTTACGAAAAAAGCCCTGTGGACATGAGCTGTTGTGCTCTTGTTCAAACTTTGAGAAATCATATCTCCGAAAGAATTGGTTTTTTTATAGTTGGGAATGATATCAATGATTGTTATGATAGAACTGCATCATAAAAGAAATTTCAACTAAAAAAAAACAACAGTGCCAAACATCATTAATCCGAAACCACCTGACCGATTCTACCCAATAACGTACTTATCCGATATATTCATTCCTCAAATTAAAAATTATATTATATCAATTGAAACTTGGCCAATATTCCAATATTTTTAGTAGAGATATTCAGAACCCTATTTGATTAACTTACCAAAGTATGTATTTCCATCATCATATAGATTATCCAAGTGCATTATATTATCAGCCAAAAATTTTAATATCCTATAATCCTCATAATTCTACGATAGCTGAGATTATTTCATTGGTCATTTTGCATTCATTCATAGGAAGTATTTTATGTCATGAGAAATAGAACTAAAAATAAATATGACATGCCTCTTACCTATAGATAAGAGGTATGAATACAGATCATGAAATTCATAGATACAAATACGGTCGTTAATTTTCGATTACAGCATTCTGTGAAATCATTGAAATAACATTTATTATTGAAATTTTGAAAATCCCTATTTTGAAAATCCCTATCCCTAACAAGTATTAGCTTGTTAGAGTTGAAAATTATATAACTGGATTCTTATGATTCAACTACATCTCAAAAAAATTGAATTTGAAATTTATATATATAATTTTTTTTCGTTACTCCGAAACCACCTGGCCGATTTTGCCCAATAACGAACTTAGCTGAGATATTACCCAAACCTACTCTGAAAATTTCAACTGTATACCTCATTCCGTTCGGGAGTTATCGTGTTAACGGACGGACGGCTCAACAGAATCGATTTTGACCCCGGATTTTTGTTCAATGAGTCAAACCAAAACGTTTGAAACAATTTTGATCCAAAAATTCGAAAATTACAGACATTTGGGCAAATTGATAAGCACTCTGTACCGAGAAACAAGATCGCCTAAAAACACGTATTCATTTTAAGAAATTTAGCAATTTGTCCAGTTGAAAATTTAAACGTTTAGAAGAAGTGTAGTGTAGTGTAGTGTGCAGTGTAGTGTAGAGAGTGATTTTCATTAGCTACTTTGCCGCTTGATGATACGATCATAACAATGTATATGAAAGCGATTTGAACGTTTCCAAATTTCAAAAAATATGATAAGTCACATTGCACTTAATTTACCAATGCAAATGGTTTTACGGCTAATCATGAATTTGGCAACAGTGTACATTTTTTGTAATTTCCACTTATTCGGGTGTATCAGGATGAGAAGCTTTGAGGATCATCCCAGAATTATGCTCGATTTATGTATGTATTTATGTGTATGTGTATGTGTACCTCTACCGATATGGGAGGACTTGGTTGCACGGAAATATTTCAATATCAAACCGCCAATGTTCCGTCAATGTTTAAAATTCTTCCGCAGTTACGCATCTGGTAACTGAATACTTCTCTTGAAATAATTCACTGTATAGGAGATTGTCGTATAACCACAATGCTTTTTGAAGGAACAACGATTGGAGCTTTAGAAAGCGAAGTAGATAGTTATCTTTTCGCAAAAATAGGACATAATTTGAAGCCCATACTTAAGATAGTATCTCGTAATTTCTATATACGCGAAGTCCACCTTCATGATATGTTGGAACTGTATCACATGAAGGAGAAAGTTCTCCTACAACTCAGATATTACAGAGATGCATCTATGGTTGATCCACTCTGTTTATGGGTATTGATATCGGATTTCACTACAAGAAGTGCCAAAAAGAATTGTTGTGTCAGTTACCTATGTAGAAACCTATTTTTCCATTATCCAGGATATTTTACCGAACCCATACAAATAATCATATTTCTTGGAATTAAAGCGATGTATGGTGTTTCCGATTGTTATCTTCGCTGTTATACTACAGCACCAGCGGTAAGGAATAAGTGTAAACTACCTTAAATTGTAGTTCCCGATGAAAATAATGGCCAAATGAATTTTCCATTATGTACGCATGGACGAGGTCACCATTGTTCAACTAGTATTTTGCGATTATTCTGCATAAAATTATCTGATCTATTTTTTATTTCATTACAGATGAGAACAGAGATCTAAACGGACATCCGGATGATGACCTAAAAAGGCAGAGATCGCAATATAATGGCGACCAGCTTTATTCGAATGTGAGTATTGCTTTTTTTGTGGAATTTTCATGTTTATAGACGGTAATTAAAATCCATTAGCAAGGTTGTATGTTTGATGTTCGATCCACATCATGAGATCAAGGCATGTAGGATGTTATTTGAACTATAATTCTGTATAAACCGGCTGTAATAGTTGGTTGAATGAAGTGCCATTCATTTTTGACTTGCTGAAAAAGTTTGATCATTATATGCTGCAATTTTCATTGAATAATTTTCTTCTCACCTCGTAATATCAATTTGGGGAATTTCTGACAGTAGGTTGAACTCAGTGAAATACACCACTTCATTACATTAATCCTATTTACCTATATGGCAGCTGTAACATACAAAATTGATCCTAAGTCTAGTCAACAAGGGGCTATATTTCAAAGGTCTTAGAATATATTCCAGTTGGAAAATTCCAAAAATTGTTATTTTTCTTTATGTTATGACGAATTTACTTAAGTGATAAATTATAAACCTTCAATTTATAATATTACCATTGATCCGTTTTCTTATGATCAGAAACTATTCAAAGATGATTTTTAATAATTACTATCTCCTATTGTTTAAAAAATTGTTATAAACCAATGCGTTATCATGAGATAATTTAAAATTTTCTTTTGAAACCTAATTGAACCTATAATTTTTCACTTAAGTAAATTGTTAATAACAAAACGAAAATTAACAATTTCTCAAATTTTCCAACGGGAATCTATCTAATACCCTTGAAAAATAGCTCCACAAAAGGAAGAAATTCTCAGATCAATAGTTCAACAATTATCGTACTTGAAATCAGGGTTCGACCGATATATATCGCCGATATTTATCATGATATATATCACGATATATATCGATATTTATAAGCAGTGATATATATCACGGATATTTATAAATTCACAAAAATGTGCGACGCTGCTTAAAAAATTCATAATCTATCGCGATATAAGAGCACGTCTGAGCCCACGTCAAAGGGCCACAGCCAACAGCTGAAAACCGGTATTTAGCAACGCATTTTCGGGGAATCCCCGTATAGCTTTAGATGGTGATTTTTAATTTCGCCGCAGAATCGTATTTTTCAGCATTCGGCTTGGTACAATCAAAATTAAGAAAGCGTGACAAAACAGCCAAACTTGTTTTTTTGTTCAAATATCTAAACAGAGAGTATGCGTCTACATCTAAAGCTTGCAATAGTAGCAATATAGAATGTATAAGAGATGAGGCCACTGTGTCTGCACAGGAGATTCGTTCTGATACCTTTGATACATTTTTTAACTAATTAACTTTTTTATTTTTGTTATTTTCTTCGTTCTTAAGAATCTTGTTTAATTTTTTAATGAATTTGGTAAATCACCATTTTAATGCGTTTGATTTATTGATTTCAACTAAGAAAAAACTGTAAAAATTGTTTTCAAAAATAAATATCAGGAAATTGATATATATCGGATATATATCGATATATATCCGATATTTTGATATTTATATAAATATCATGATGTTTCCGAACCCTGCTTGAAATGTTAATGTTCATGCTACAAAAAATTGTTAATTAACTTATGGATAACTAATTGAAAAGTAGCGATAAGCATTTGTGGACCACGGATCATTGTTCATTGATCTATACTGCAGACGCCTGAATTTTTTCAATTTTTTATATCCATTTTTAATAAGTTTGAATAATATTTATTCATGAAAGGTCCGGAGGGGGCGTGGCTTACGCAAGCCGGAGTACCCGTTTTCGGGAGTATTTTCAACCCTGTCGGAAAATTAAAAATATTGGTCCTAGTTCCGGGAGTTGGGACTCTTTTTCAGGAAATTGCCTCCTCTTCTCGTGTCTTTTTTCAAATTTGAACTATCTTAAATGGTTTATGAGATATTGACGAAAAACGAATCGAATGACACTTCAATCATAATTTTCGGAGAATACGCAAAAATTTTGACCTGCCATGTGCTCCATATTTACTCGACGGCCATTGTGCTCCATAGTTACTCGAATTGATGATATGAATAGCTTAGTTCAGAAGTTATTAGCCTCAAAAAATGCCTCTTTTATGATACAGGATCAAAAATGTACTAGGAATCGGTTAGTGAGATACAATAATATATTATTTATCCAAATCTATTTTTCACTTTCATTTATCCGAAATTATACACTAACAACAAATATTTCAAACAAAAAAAAATTAAAAGTATTTTCAAGAATCCACTCAAAACGGGTGCATCGAAGTGAAAATTTGAGTCTTGAAACGAGAAAAAATCGGGCGGGGCCTTATCTGGGAAATACGGTGGTTGCTAGATGAGATTCGTTGAGTTATTCGCCAGAAATGATAACTTTGTGAAATGTTACGTTTTTGTGGCGTGAAATCCACAAGTTTTTTCTAGGAATCTGGCCATTTCCGACAAATTAGTTACCTCAAACTCGAATTTTTTTGATAAAATCGATTCATCTTAAGCCCTATGTGTTATTTTCAGCACTTTCTCATAATAAATTTGATGGATTTTGAACCGGGGGAAATAATTGATTTTTTTTTTCTTACTTGCTTGGGAGGCTGCCAATTCTCGACCAACCCATGTAGCAGCAGCTGACGTTCACGAGTCTTTATGATAAAAATCTCTGAAACTGTTTACGAGTTATCACCTGGGAGGGAATTGGTCATGAGAATCTGATCCTGGCTTGCGGACTAAAAGTGGAATTACTTCTATATAAAATCCTTGTCGATATGAAAAAAAATTATAGAAGCTATTTTATCTCTATTTTATTTTTTCAGCTTTGGTCTAGCAAGTGGAACATAAAGGACGAACACAAACTGCTATCGGAATTGAGCGTCACGGGGGCGCCTGGCTCTGGCCAAGCATCCTACTACGATGCACACGCAGGATTCACACCCACCTCCGCCGCTGACCTTTACGAATCTATAAATACAATTAGCCAGTCCACCTCACAAAACCTTTACACGCCGTCCTTGGCAGGAACATTAGGTGAGTTTTCCACTCAATATATCCATGATGATTTAAATATTCCAAACCCTTATTGAAGAATTCAAAAGTAATTAATCTAAAAATTTCCATCGATACAGCATGAAATATTTTAAATCTATAGGTACCGGTTCACTAACGCCTTTAGCCCCGATCACACTGCACGAAATGAAAATAGAAGCGGGTAGACTAACGGAACACTCCTTGTCTCCCTATCATTCAGGTAGGTACCAATATGAAATAAGAGCGACTCAAATTTAAAACCTGGACACAGCACTAATTCTGCATCAAAATTACGATAAATTATTTCTATTTGGGTTGCTCAGGTGCCTACTTGATTCTTCGAATCAATTCATTAATTATTCATTAACCCCTTTGAAAACACATATCTCTTAATCTTTCAATTAACCCTACCTTCACCACTGTACATTGGACTAGATTTTTATTGCACGCTGCATGTTATTTCAACACTTTTTCAAATAAGCACGTATACGAAATTTGGGAAGAACTGATGAGTGTAAAATTTTCAGTTATATACTAGTATATTCTTGTCCTATGAAATCGTGGCAAAGTTTTTCCTCCTTATACGAATTAGCCGCGAACAATGCACTCATCATTTTTCCAGATTTCAGTTAGTTTCCCATTAACTTCATCCATACTGTTCACTGAGCAATTTATGAAGACGAACAGAAGTCATACCAATTATTATTTTTGCGTACATGTTCTAGCGAACATCGTAAGTTTCAAGATTTTTGCCGAAAATTGAAGAATTCATTCGAGGTCAAATTTGATTCTGCTTGTTGCCACGATAACTTTCGACCGTGACGAGAGAGCGACTTGCAATTTTCAGGGTAGGTTACGTTAATGAGCATAAGCGGCCAAACGGTTTCGGAGTTATACCCATGTGAACAATGTTTTCCTCTATAACTCGAAAAATACGGAACTGATCCAATTCAAACATTGTTATTAGTTGTAAAATGCTGACGTGAAAATTCTAGCAAAATTTCGCGAGGCTTGTTTCACTAGAAAATTTTAAAAAAATCATTGAAAAAAATTCTGTATATCAGAAACTATTCATTCGACATCGCTGATTTTGCAAGAGTTTCAAGTCCTAACTCTACTGCCAAGTTCCAAGTTTGAACACTATCGGATCGATATTCTTGGAGATCCGAACAGCCTAGGGTGAGTTCAGTAGCTGGATGGGTGACCGTTGCCTCGATAACTGTTGAACGAAAAGAGATAGGGACTTGCAATTTGCAGGGTATCCGAATGTTTTCTGTTGGGCATAATCGGCCCAACGTTTTCGAAGTTATACCCATCTGGAATATTATTTCCTCGATAACTTTAAAAATACAGACCGGAGCGGATTGAAGCTTGGTAACCGACATAAAGACATTTGTGAGGACCATATCAATAAAAAATTTTGAAAAAATTACGAGAAAATATTATGAATCTTACGATAACTTGAGCACGGATAGAAATAGCGTCTTCAATTTTCACGGTGGGTTGTTTTTAATTGGCATAATCAGCCAAAGTTCTTTGGAGTTTTACTCATCTGAAATGTTGTTCTTATTTCCTCTATAACTCAAAAAATACTAATATGACAGACAATCAAATTATCTCCTATGCATCCGAAAATATTAACACCTTGATCTTGGCAGCAGATCAAACAATTTTTGCCTTCCTATTGCAGTCCATTGCTTTGAAATTTCCTTCTTCTTTGTCGAAAACGTGACCCCATGCTCTTCTATGTGATGTATTGTATCATATAATGATAACCATTTTACTCATAATCTGAAAAATCAATCACAACGTACACTATTGATGGCTGCCAAACAAATACAACTTCAAACTCAAGCTTTATATTCTCCAATCAAACACCAATGTTGCTCCGATGTGGATGTGGATATAACTTTTACTCAATAATTATTACTTCTTCGATGGTTTTTCCAATCAAGTTGAATGATATTACTCACAGAAATCTTATCACAGTCTCCGAAGCTACAACGTTCTTTAAACAAATCTTAAAAGTGAAAATTCACAGGGCAGCTATAAGATAAATAACGAAATTATGTAGTTATTGAACATAAAAGCGATCCCTGCGTTTACATGGCACTTATACAGCTTGTTAGTAGGTAGTTTTGTTCTTGCATGTCTCTGGGAACTTATTGTGTGTTTTTCAATTTCTCATTGCATCATTTGACATTGACTCAGCTAATTGATCCATCCTATTCTGTGTTAGAAATTTACATGTTTCCTTCCCATACCTTCAGTACAATAGTTAAACGAGTGTAGCCATTACCTTCGTTATAATTGGCCTTATATTATCAGTGTTGTGGTTTGGAATTCAACACCTTGACAAGCTTTGAGGATTAATGTTCTCTTGTATTACGGAAAAATTTGAAATGAGAATGGTTGGAAACGTTTCAATAAAAAAATAAATTAGATGAATCATTGATTATTGTCGGTTTTGTATCTCTAATCCAGGATATACCATTTTAAGAAATTTAACTAGCAATAAGGATCTATATAAAACATTAGTTATTTCGACAAACAGACATTCTTGATATGAATGGAATAACTATAATGTTTGATGAAGTGGTAGAAATTTGAGGACAGAAAACCTTATTCTTAGCTGAATAAAATTGTTAATTAAGTTCATCTGGTGCTGAACCATCACAGTCATTACACATACAACAAGTAGCGGTATTATGAATCTCAGAAGATTCTTCTTGTGAAACAAGTTTTGCCTAAAAATATTCAACTGAACAACAATTTCAATTATTCCTATTCGGCTTTTCAATAATGAAATAACAGATCTATCATTTAAATGAAACGTTTCGATCCCACTCGTTTCTATACCAATAAAGAAGAATCATAATAATCATAAATACTCATCATCTTTTACGTAAAAAATGTTAAACCAGACAGCATATTATGTTCATTTGTACAATTCGTCCTATGAAGGCCTAATAGTACAAGGTATCTCAAAACGAACTGTAATATTTATTGCACCGATTGGGAACAAGAAAGACGTTCGTCTTTTATTACAAAATACAAAATTGGTAATTTATATTTAATATCGTCTTAATGTAAATTCTCGCGTTCTCGGCACTCGTTTAATCGAATGGTTAGATTTCTACCTAATGCTTGGCAGGAAGACTCCGTGATGGCTGCCATTTCTCGACGGATATTTTCTTTCAAATGGGCCAGGAAATATATTTGAGATAATTCCACAAGAAAAAGTCCATGGAGGTTAAATCAGGATTACGCGAGGTGTCAATTTATGTCCTGATGTTCAATTTGCGAGGGAGCATTTCAAAAACGCGTGGCAGAGACGGGTTGGATGTATGTGACGTTGCTCTGTCATGTTCTTTGGTTATAGCCATGAAAGTTTTGCAGTTTTGCACTTCATCGATCCAAATTTTCCGAATTAACTGTGGCTGCTCGCCCTTTCTCATCTCCAAAAAAGTAAGGGCCGATAAAGAGATAAAGGTACTCTTCTGTGGGTGTCAGGGCACTGTGGTATTGAAGACATTGAGAGAGCTGATGAACTTGCGATAAGGGCCACCAGGGTAATAACTGCTGGACCAGAATCCTTCTGTGGGCTTGGAAAAGGCCACTACAGGGCAGCAATGGAAGCTTCAGATCAGAACAACTCTGGTGGGAAAATACTGGGGAAATACTCCAGACTCCAAACTTGCACAGGCAAAAATATTCGTGGATTTCTCACCATACTATACCAGAAAGCTCCTGCAGATGCCACGAGATGAGCTTCGGGTAATGATGGAATGGCTGACAGGGCACGGCCGGTATACCTCTTGTACTGCATGAGCAATACGAAATAAGCAGGCTCTGCGGATCGGAAAAGGAAACAGCCGAACGAATGTCGAGAGCTGGTCAACCTATGAATTTTACATGGTGAGCCAATTCTAAATCCTCGCGACATGATAGCCAAGGCTGACGTCGTCAGGTATGTTGACACCATTGTCAATGTCTTAGGATTGAAGGGCTGCACCAAGCCACACGACCCCATATTATTAATAAGAGCTGATAATTTCTCTTATTTGAGGCGCATGAAGGGGTTTCGAATTCAGTAACAATAGTTCTAATTATTTACATATCCATTAAGGTGAAAATGAGCTTCATCCGAAAACACGATGTTGGTAAACGTTGAAAAGTGGCATTCTAGTGGTTTTATTCTTGAACCAATTGGACTTGCTGCCTTTGCGGTTGTAGCTCCTTGTGCAAAATGTAGTGCTTTGAATGTCAGGAGCTTCAGGAACGGACTGTCTTACATTCTTCACGTTTTATTCAGTTCTTAATGACCTGAGTCGTCTACATTTTTTATTTTCCTGTCTCTTAAAATTGTTTGACAACTTCTACATAAGAGGAACAGTTGGCATCATTAAAGTGACGATATAACAACGAATACTGCGAAATATTGTCGCTTCTGAGGAACGCCTTATAGCGACTGAATTCCCAAGGGCCAGTCTATACATTGACATGCTCCCCATCCCTTAAGATTTTTTGTGCAGGAAGCTGATCAAATATAGCCTGTATTTTGAGATACCTTGTTTGGAATGGCTAACCTGCTTTAGATTAAACTTGTGTATAAGTAGGTAGTACATTTTTCTTTCTATTTTGCATGGAACCTATGCTAGCTTCAATTTTTAGTGGCTAACATGAATGTTTTCTTATACTTATATATTTAGCATATTAGATTCATTTTAACCTGCGTTTATGTTGGACTGTTAATTTTCTTGATTGCGCGAAAATATTTCAGTGAAAATGCTAAAAATATTTGCTTTTCGCTGTATTTGTATGAACTTTTTATGAATTAGGCTAAAGTTTTTGAGAATGTCTTTGAGTTTCGCTAACTTTGTGTTGTTTGGCATGATGTAGCAGATACTAGTTCGCCGTACAGTGGTGTGATAGGAATGGTAGACGGGGCTTCCCCTGGCCTACCACTAGCTTTGCCGCCCCCCGATCCTCCAGGCAGTCAACCGGCATCGCACGCGGGGTCGCCTGATTCCGCTGGATTGACGGTACTACAGCCATCTAACAACAATTCGACGCAACATTATTCGATGCTGCCAAGTTTTGGATACTCGACAGGTTTGTATTTTAGAATTTTTCATCAGGAATAGGACCTAAAAAAGTCGTCAAATGAGTCAAACCTGATCACACAAAAAATATTGAACAATTATCCTGTTGACTTACATCGTTCGATGAGCGATTTTAATAGGAAATCTAAGTTTTGCAAGGAGGTCGGAAATATCGTCCCGAAAGAACATCAATATTAATTCCAAACATAGTATTTTTCATATAATTTTATACCCCATAAACTATCGAATCAATTCAAATTTATTTAAGTGATATACTGTGATACTGTCCGAAACATTCAAATAATCCATTCGAAAACAGCTTTTCTTCATAACATTATGTCATATGTCGAATCGGACATCCCTGGTACAAATACCATAAGTAATTTCGCAGGAAAGAATTTTTTTTACGACTCAATTACATGCCAGAATATTTTGCAAAGCTTATTTCCGATCTAATTCTAAAGGACAGCCAGGTTTTTCCTATTTTCAATATCGTGTATTTCGGAAAAAAAGTTTTTATCAGCCTACTTTAACAAGGATCCTGATTCGTAGCGAATTTCAAAACTCAGGACCCTTTAAGGTCTCTGACAATTTTCCGGAGGCAAATATAGGATGTATACATACATACACAATATGCCTACATAGATTTCCAGAATACTTCAATATAGCATATAGCATAGCCCATGAGATCAACCCTCAAGATATTATTATTATTAGAAAGGTGGTTATTAGAAAGGTTCATCCCTTCAGAACTGCGATCAATACGATCTTTTGTTCGATTACCCTACTTATAAATCCTAAGGACAGAATCAATGGTGTTAACATACCTGATGACGTTCTTGGGAGCCTTGGCTATCACGCCGTAAGAATTTAGAACAGGCCCACCCATATGCAAAATCCTTAGGCTGGCCAGCTCTGGACATTCGCAAACTATATGTTTGGCAGTTGCCTTTTCCGATCCACAGTGCCTGCATGTTTCGTCTGCTGACTTGCCCGTGCGGTACAAGTGATATTTGTACTGACATTGCCCTGTAAGCAGTCCCACCATTGCCCGAAGCTCAGCTCGTGCAGCTCTAGGAGTGTTCTGGTATAGGATGGTAGGAAATCCACGAATCCTTTTTTCTATGCTAGTCCTGGAATATTTCTCCCAAGAGCTGTTCTTTTCTTCAGCTCCCATTGTTGGACCAATGCCCTGTAGTGTTCTTTTCCAAGCCCACAGAAGGGTTCTGGTCCAGCAGGTGTTACCCTGAAGGCCTTTTCCCTCTCGGCTCTCTCATTTTCTTCAATACCACAATTCCCTGGCACCCATAGAATATATCCTTAATATAATGAACAAAAGACAATTTTCTCTTGCATTGATGTTTGCAGTCCAATGATTATATGATGAAAATTATCGCGGACCAATCAGTGCAATTTGAGTTAGTCAATTCATTTGAAATCTTATTTATGGATGCATCAAATTAGAACTAATGAAAACCATTCTCACTTTCTTATCTGTAAAATTTTTGAATAATTGATATTTCAGTTGATGTTCCTCTTTTCTAAAATAAAGAATATCTTTTGGTGAATTTTATAGACTAATATCATGACAGCACCATATTGATTTGTATGAAGACAAAACACATCATTATGAGGAGCGATTTCGCTGAAAGATTCTGAAAAATTAGATACAAAACAAACATTGAATCATTTAAATTTGTTGAACGCTACTTCTCCTCTCAATCAAATCAAATTCAATCGATCAAATTCGTCCCAGGCATCTAAACATCTACTTTACCTACAGAGCAAAATAATAGTCGATTTATATTACGTTGGTAATGAGGCCAAGAATTAATTATTCTTCTAAGTGAAAGTGATACGGATATTCTCAAACGCCCCCTACCTTCCGTAGAAACTTCAAAAAACCGTAACTAACAAAAATGATAATATGACTTTCATCTGTTCAGTAACAGCGACTTTGAATGCATGGATCTGTTTTGTCCGAGGTTTTTTCCATATTTCATTGGAGAGCCAGTACACTTTTCAAAATGAATCGGTTACAGAGTAAACCGTGAAGAATTATTCATTCATGTACGAAATACTTCAACACTGTGATAGTTCGTATTGGTTTTTCATCATCATTTATATTTTGGATATTATTGTGTACTAAAATGAGAAAGTAGAAAGTTTACAGTTCTCCATAACTCTTGGGTTTGACAAGTTTAATTTGTGTTGTAAATGAAAATTCGTTATAAATTTCATTTGTATACTGATTTCGTAAAGACTAAACGTAACATACATCTGAAAGATATTGGTATGGTACTATATTGTGTACAAGAAATTCAATTCGATTTAAATGCGAGCTGAACTTATGAAAATGTTTGATTTCGGATTCGATAATTTTGGTTTATAAAACATCAAAATAAAGAAAGTATTTATCGGGAAATTCCGCAAGGGAGTTGTTGGCACTTACCTTTCTGGAATTTTCCGATGAATCCTTCATCAATGAATTTACATTCTCCGCATAATCCAGTTTCTTTATGGAAATAAATATTCTAATCCTCTCTAAAATGAAAATGTAAATTAAATGAAGAATTTCTTCACTTTTGGCGAAATTTTTGCTGATTTCAACAGCCCAGATGGATTAATCAGTTACCGCACCAAGGTTGTATATGGTGGTTCTTATTTGGGATCGGATTAAACTTTTTCCTCAGTTTCGGCCAATATTTCATTCTAAGGTTTCGGCTTCAAAGATGGTTGGTTCACAAAGCCATTGAGGATTAGTTTCGAAATTTCACCTCATCTGCTTACTCCTGAAGTATAGCAGATAAATTCATTTTTTTTATTTATATATACAGGGTGAGTCTTTGACCACTGCATTAATTTCAACCAAAGATTCCTCTCATCAAATGAAACACTTTTTTCATTTACCATTTTTCCAGATTCGGTTCAGGTAAAAAGTTACAAGCGTTTAAAGATTTCACAATGTGCTAATACACTCCCGCATATAAATTATCTATGACATTGTTGGCGGACGAGAATAAGGCATGGTAACGTGGTTTACAGCTTGATTCGGGATTCCAACGCTCAGGGACGGATCCATAAAAGTAGTGAAATTTCTGGAGTTTTTCATTTTAAAACATTCAATGAAGAATATCTCGAAAACGGTGCGTTTAAGGAGAGATGATGAAGAATAATATAATGTTCTAAATCGATGGAATATTCTTGAAATGACTCAAGCAAAACTTTATATGCTTTCTTTATGCTAATTTCGTTTAGTTTTATGAATCCACGAGTCCATAACTAGAAAACCAGTAGAAGTAGAGAATAACTTACATTTGGAAAATATGTATCATAGTTATAGGAAACTTTACGCCAACATTCATTTTATTCGAAAGAAGGATGTCAAAGCTACAAAACAAAATCTGATTTTTTTTCAAAATTTCAACAGCCTGTATCTTTTTACCTGAGCTCAATTTGGAAAAATGTTAAAAATAAAAAGTGTTTCATTTGATGAGAGGAATCTTTGGTTAAAATTAATGCAGTGGTCAAAGACTCACCCTGTATATATAATATAAATATAATGCTTACGGCATTTACTTGATGCAAATCCATATTAATGCAATGAAAAATTATATGCAATTTACACTATTTTATTCAATATTGTGACGTGTTTCGTCGACACAGCGACTTCATCAGACTACATCATACTAAATTCTTAGCAATTAATGATCTCCCTATACTTCGGTAACCTGGACATAGAGTATTTTGATTCTTTTTCTTCTTAAGACTTACTCAAACATAATTTAAATAACGTAATCTTACACTGCTAGTTCTTTGCAAACATTTACAATATTTCATTCCTACCGCTTTTATAAATTAATTCTCTATTTGAATAGATTGAGTAACGGAGAAAAAATTAGATCTTATTGTTCATTAACTAAATTACCCGTATGTTTTTATCTATTTATTTCTATCATTTCCCAATAATTGGGATGCGCACTTTTATTCAAATTGTGTAGAATTTCGAAATCCAAGTTAAACTTATGCCCTTCTGCTAATAAATGATTCGAATAATTAGAATTAGATACGTAGATGATGTGTTCACCTGTTTTAAGGGAACAGACCGGCAATTGAAAATATTTGTAGATTTCATTAATAGCTTTCATCCAAATGCCAAATCCACAACAGAAATGGAAAATGATGGTGCAATAAATTTTTTGGATTTAACAATAACGCGGAAAAACAATAAACATGATTTTTCAATATTTAGGAAACCATCTCATAAAGATACAATTATTCAGGATCCTCGTGTCATCCATTCGAACATAAAGTCGCGGCATTTCATAGTATGTTACACCGACTAATTACTATGCCTTTATCCAAAGAAAATTAAATAAAATAGCGCGAAACAAAGGATATGATTAAGTATTATCAGAAAAATGTTGAAAAATAAATCATTATTCAACGGTTTTTTTCTGGGTTTTCTCTCCCAAACTCTGAAAAATATCTATAAAATAGAAATTAATTATTTTGTGATTTGCTTCTGCGTAAGAAACACAGGATATTTGTCAGAAGCAATCAATTGAACAATGTTGCCTAACAAACAACAACGAAACAACATCAACGAAGAAACAACTATATCGTAACGTTTCGGAGTCTATATCAGACTCCTTCTTCAGACGCTCAATGAAAATCGAGAGAATTATTTTGTTGATAGTTATTTGGTGAATAATGAGTATACCTCCCACAGTATCCTTTAATGATTACTTAAAAAAAAATCAGTTTAGTATTTCCAGAAATCAAGGACAGAAATAAAATATTCAGTAGCTTAACATATTTTCGTAAACCGAGTCACCAAATTAAAAGGTTTCTTAAAACCAACAGTAAATATCTCAATCCGGACAAACAATAACCTGGCATAACTCATAAAGAATAATAAATCAAATAGCAATAAAGAAGATAAATCCGGTGTTTATCGGTTAAATTGCGGTAGTTGTAATAAATTATGTATAGGAAAAACAGGTGAAAATTTTGACATAAGAACATCCTCACAGCTACCAAAACAACAAAATTTATTCTAATTATTCGAATAATTTATTAGCAGAAGGGCATAAGTTTAACCCGGATTTCAAAATTCTACACAATTTGAATAAAGGTGCGCATCTCAATTATTGGTAAATGGTAGAAATAGATAGAGAAAACATACGGGTAATTTTGTTAATGAACAATTAGATCTAAATTTTTCTCCGTTACTCAATATATTCAAATAGAGAATTCATTCATAAAAGTGGAAGGAATTAATTATTGTAAATGTTTACAAAGCACTGGCAGTGTAAGATTATGTAATTATTTTTAAATAAGTCTTAAGAAGAAGAAGAATGAAGAAGAAGGACAGAAAAACTCTATGTCCAGGTCCTCGAAGTATAGGGAGACCGTTACTTGCAAGATGCATAGAATAACAAGGTGTCGACACTCCCTACTAATTCCTGTTAAAATTTTCGGCCGAAAAACCGACCTAGAACTGTCAAATCACGTACTTTATGTACTACTTCACTTTATTAACGATGGTGCCGCTAGAGTCGATTTCGAAGATTCTGACAAGCGAATAAATGAAAACTGACAAGCGACAAAGTTCACCACCGTTGCTAATTCGTAAATCCAAATAAAAAGAATATAATGAAGCAGTTTATTGACAAATCAATTCACTTTTTGATTAATCAGACATCTGTTCGGACATTATATATAAACCCCATTTGTTTGGAACAGAAATTTCATCTTGCCAAGACATAATGAGGTCAAATAAGGGATTTATCAGTAAAGGAGTTTCTTTGGAACATTTTGAATGGAACTGTAAATGAAGAAATCTGTGAAATCATTATTTTTCCATTGCAAAAGATCACATCCAATGTCATTAGAATATAAGCATTTAATTTATGTATTTTGATAAAATTGAATAATACAGAATTTTCTGTAATACCTCTACATAATATCTTTCGATATCATATTATTATTCAAATGTATTAATTACCTTTATCATGTAAGGCTCATTTAAATTCAGCATTTTACTTATTATTTTCAATGTATAATTTGAAGCTTCATCACAACATTCTCATGTATACAACATTTTTTCAGTCACCCAATGCCCCTTGACAACTTTTTATGTTCTCAGCAATTAGATTGCAAAATATATTTGATTCAATAGCTATTATTCAGAACTAAGTAGGTATACTAATGAAATATCGAAAAATGATTCATTAAATTGATAAACTAACCAAATAGAGGGTAGTATACTACTTTTCAATCTTTTATTCAATATATATTCGCTAGAAAAATATTTTGAACAAACAAATTTTCTAATTTTCAATACCCTACCTCTACCACAAGCCAGTTGCCATTCTTGTCGTGTAACAATATCCTTGAAACAAATAATATTATAGCATAAGAGCGCCAAAAAGAATGACGCTTTGGGAAAGCTATTCAACTTTGATGAAATCACACTGTGTGGTTGCTCTGAACTTTGTTCTCTGCTAGTACTTTCATCGTTAACAAATAATATTGTTAGTTTTCATAACAATCCTTTTCAATATATAACTGAATTGTATAATGAATATAATTATTAATTAAGAGTAATACCTTAATGTTTCAACTGTTAAAACAGTTTATGTTCATCAACCGGAGAGATTATAATAAATCAACAAGTCTAAGCATTCTCCTATATTGATTTATTAACAATCAACGGTATCAGCGATCTTTCAATATTATTATAATATTATAATTAATACCTATCTTGATACTAGAAACCTGCCTGATCCGGTAAGAATAAACAATTGTTAAAAAAACTATATTCGCATAAAAACGAAGTATTTGATTGAAATGGTTCTGGATACTCGTTCAGAGTTCACAAAGCAAACATTTGGCTTACTTTCGGCGCGGAAAACAAGGACGTTGAACAAAATACTCAAAATACTAAATTTCAGCAAATGGTACGACTTTCCACAAGAAACTAGAACAAACATAACGCGATGTTCCCCAGAACATACGCGCAAAAGATTCAAATTGAATTTGACATGTCGATAATTTTGTCCATAAAATTTCTACTGCTGGCATCTATCGGCGAAAACTGAAGTAGAACAAAATCCTTGTATTTTGACAGTATTTGGACCGCAATTCGGCCGAAAATATGTCAAAGAGTGTCTTCACCATGTATTCTATGCATCTATGTTACTTGTTAAGAATTTAGTATGATGTAGTCTGATGAAGTCGCTGTGTCGACGAAACGCGTCACAATATTAAATAACATAGTGTAAATAATATATAATTCAACATTGAACAAATATAATAGATCAATAAATCTCCAAAACACAACACAAAAAATTATTGTCATCCATCTGTCCACCTCGTTAAGTAGAAGAAAAGGAAATATTTCATTATATAAATTAAATCTTACAAATCAGAAAGAATATTTGCAATACATTGAACAACAACATCTCATCTTTACATATATGAAAATCTTTGGTTCAATCTTGATTAATAGCAAAGATTATTTTGTCTGTGGAAAAGAGTTTTGCAAAACGTTGTATAAAAGAAAATCATAACATAGATTTTAGTCAACAACATACCTGTTATTATATTGTGAATCTTGTTTTCTTCATTTCAATAAGTCAACAACAAATATATATTTTATACAAATACAATTCGAGAATATTTCCCATCTTAGGTATATAAGTGTGTCATTAAAAATCAAATGTATGCCTTCTTCATACCATCCTAACTAAAATTATTCCTATCAAGTTCCCCTTAAGCATCAAAAACAATAAGTAGGTAATCATTTTTTTTATTTTGCTGTTTTTATTTTCAGCGAGTACACCTGTAGTTCCTGGCAGTGAGTACGCATACACATCGTCATACAGTCAGTATGGTCCCGCCTATGGCACCTATGGCTATGGCAGCACAACCAGCGGGTTACTCAGTAAGTAAACAGTGAGTATTGTAGTCAAATGTGGAACTAAATCTTACAGACTTCCATTCACTAGCACACGAAAAATAGGAATCAGTGAATTACTAAAAATTTTGCGAATAAGATAACTTTTCAAATTTCATTTCCGAATCTAATTTTTTTTTTCATTTGCAGATACCGCATATTTTTATACGAACAACGACCTTCATACCCAAAACCCGGCTTCAAGTTCCATGAACGGTTCTTTGAACGCAGAACAGAGCAGTCGGAGCCCTCTAGCGGCAACTCGCGCCAACTCTTTGGCTTCAGCTAACTCGCCAACAGATAGCGGTAGTGCCTGCCTGAAAACGGAAATGTTCACCAACGAGTTGAACCTGATGTAATCGAGATTCGCCGGAATACCCCGAAAAATCCGCTGCGAATGGACCAAAGTGAATGTAAATTTAGTGTCGAAGATCGGGTTTGCAACGAAAGTAAATTGACATGACGGAATGAAAAAAAATCGTTTCTTTCACCATTATGAACAATTTTTTTCTCAGAATCAGGAAAGAATATTGGGAAGAAGCCTGGAAATTCAAGAATTGATTACTAGAAACGTTTTCCAGATTGTATAATTATTTTTCAATGATGAGAGGTCTTTTTTCTTGATTCTTAATGCCAGATCCCCCTCATTGTTTATACTGAAATGTATTATATAGAACAAATTTTATAACTTTAATATATTTTATACTTTCAACTGAAATACACCAAAGAATTTAAGTTTTATGTTAAAACATGTGCACTTTCTTGTCATATCATTCACATAATTTGCAATGAATAATAATGTACAAATAATGGATATTCCTTACAAATTATGAACGCTGTACAGATGTAATAAATAACTCCATAAACTAGTCAGAGAAAAACGTACTCATTATATTTTTGTGTTCTCTGAATTTGATACATATATGAATGAAATGCATGTCAAGGATTAGGAAGAAGAATGGTAGGAAGTGAGTGTTTTGACCACTTCCTATTGGATTTTTTATGAGAGATAAATATCGCATCGAGTCCGTGCATTAAATTCATTTTCAAGACTAAACGAAGTTTTGGTTGACTGTTGATCGGAATGAAGAAAATTCCTGGAAATGTCCTGATATGAAATTATTTATTTTATTTTGTGAAATGTGTAATAGTATCACCAAAGAGATGGCAACCTTATCAAAGTCGTCATGGTATTATAAGTATTGTATTGTAAAATGTGATAGGCCCTCAGAATTCAGGCCCCTCTTGCCCTAAAACCTCCCTGTCACATTCACTCATAGTTGTAGATCGTTTATATTTAGAGAAATAAATTAATTATTGACTATTTATTCATGAGTATTCATTGCATTTTTCACACTATTTATTGACGTTTTCATTTTGCACACTCGTACCTGGTTGCTATTATATCATCCCAATGCCTGGGTTTATACAGGGTGAATGGTGACCCATAGACCAAACGTGTGTTGTAACGGGTCTTTCAATAAGAACGCCCCATTTTTAAATTGACAGTACTCACGCAGGCAGCCATTTTTGCGCGTAGGTTCTTCTGACGGGGAACATCGCGTTATCATTTTGCACAAATGTCTGTAATTTTCGAATTTTTTGCCGAAAATGGTATCAAACGATTGGGTTCGACTCCCTGATAAAGGATTCGAGGTCAAATTTGATTCTGGCTGGCCAGCTGGCCGTTGTCACAATAACTTGAGAACGGAAATAGACAGCGACTTGAAATTTTCAGGGTAGGTGACGCATCCCAATACGACGGATACGACTGTTAATGGGCATAATCGGATCAATGGTTTCCGAGTAATGATTTTTATTTCAACCAATACAAATCCGATCGAATTGAAACTTGGTGAGTAGTTGTACAATACAAAGCTAAGGACGTTTGTGGAATTTTGTGAGAATCGTATCACTAGAAAATTAAAAAAAAATCATTAACAAATATTAATTCTGTCACGATAACCTGAGAACGGAAAGAGATACCGATTTGATGTTTTGTTTGTTTATAGGCATGATAGGAAAAACGGTTTTGGAGTTATAATCATCTGAAATTTGGTTGTTATTTCCTAGATAACTCGAAAAATAACAAACCATCCAATTCAAAAATTGTTATTAGTTGTAGACCGTCAACGCGAAAATTGACGAAATTTCGTGAGGATCGTATCAATAGAAATGTTTATTAAAATCATTGAAAAAAATTCTATATATAAAAAACTGCTCGTCCGACATCACTGAAAGCATTGGAGAGCCTTCAGAACCTAACTCTACTGCCAAGTTCCATGTTTGAACATGATTGGATCTTGTAATTGGATCTTGAGTAATTGACTTGGGAGCGGAAGCCCCAAGTTCAATTCCGAGGCTAGGAAAGACATTTTCTAGTCACGGTAATCGCCACCATTCGCTGTTGGGTCAAAAAATTAACAGTGCTGTGCCTAAGTTGGCGTAAGGACACAGTAACAAAGCCTACACAGAACACAACTGGTTCTCCTAACTCAGGGCAAGCTCTTAGAGCTTATGAGGGGTCTCCTTGTGGAAGACCCAGGAGGATCAGTATAATAATAATAATAATAATAATAATAATAATAATATAAATAATACTAATAATAATAATAATAATAATAATAATAATATTGTTGTAGATCCGAGCAACCTTGTGTGAGTCCAGTAGCTGGATGGGTGACCACCTCGGTAACTTTCGGACTGAAGGAGAAAGTGACTTGCAATTTTCTGGGTAGACTGCGCATCCGAATGCGAGGATTAAGTTCGTTTTTGAACATAATCGGTCCAACGGTTTCGGAGTTATACCCACCTGGAATATTATTCCCTCGATAAGTCAAAAAATATAGACTCGATCAAATTGAAGCTTTCTAAATAGTTGTAGAATATCGATATAAAGACGTGTGTAAAATTTTGTGACAACTGTACTTCTAGGCAATACAGGAGAATAAACAATAGAACATACGTGCAAAAGCTCCTGGAGCAATGAGTGAACCAATTTTTTTATTTGTGACATTGACAAGGTAGACGCTTCAACAACGTTTATAAGTCAATCAAAATTTAATATGAAAGAGTGGGGAAGCCCTGTGGTCAGGAGCTTATGCGCTCTTGTTCAAACTTCGACAAATCATATCTCCGAAAGTATTGGTATGAGTTGGGAATTATTTCAATGGATTCTTATGATAGAACTTCATCATAACAGAAATTGAATTCAAATATCATAAAAAAAATTATTTCATACATTATGAACACATAAACACCTAGTTAACGTAACTATAAACATGGTTATAACTACATTGGTATTATACTAAGAAGTTATAGATCTTTAACTCCCTCCAATATATTTACAAAAACATACCGACAATTGTCAAATTTTCAAATTGTCGAATTTTCAATTGTCAATTTTCTGGCGCCCTTGTTCCTCGGAACAGAGTGCTTATCAATTTACCCAAATGTCTGTAATTTTCGATTTTTTGGCTGAAAATTGTCTCAAATGATTTGGTTCGACTCACTGATCAAGAATCCGTGGTCGAAATCGATTCTGTCCGGCCGGCCGTCCGTTAACACGGTAACTCTCGAACGAAAGGAGTTAGAGGATTGAGATTTGTAAGATAGGTTTGGCGCGTAAATATCTCGGACGAGCTCGTTAGCATGCGAATTCTACGAATCGGTTTCGGAGTTATGGCCATTTGTAGTAAAAACATTTTTTATGAATATTTCCGAAACTGATCCCTCGATCTATCTGAAATGTAGCATCAAATTGTAGAATAATGACCTTTATACGCATGCGAAGTTTTGTATTGATCGGTTGTCTGTAAAGAGTGAAAAACAAATTCTTTTAATTTTTAAATTTTGTTTCTACAATAACTCTCGAACAGAATAAGCTGGGCAGTTGAATTTTCCAGAGTAGGTTTGGGAGATAAATATCTCGGTTAAGTTTGTTATTGGGCAAAATAGGCTGGATGGTTTCGGAGTAACGAAAAAGAAAAAAATTTCAACTTACAAATTTCATATAAAATTTTTTTTAAGATGCAGTTTCACCATAAAATTCCATTGATAAAATGTTCAACGAGCTAATACTTTCGGAGATATGATTTTTCGAAATTTCAATCATGAATCGTACTTCTATGTTTTTTTTTAAATGATAATTTTTGAAGATTTATTTTTAAACGACACATTGTTGGGATTTAATTTCTTTCATGATGCAGTTCTATCATAAGAATCCATTGATATAATTCCCAACTCTGAGAAATCAATACTTTCGGAGATATAATTCGTCTGTTTGAACAATAGCACCAAAAAGCTCCTGTCCACAGGGCTTGAACCATTTTTTTCATTCAGTATGAAATAAAATTGAATATCTATTACGTGAGTTATTGAATGTTAACAACCTCGGGCAACTTAACAAATCCCTCGGTACTTACGTCACTCGGCATTGAAATCTGTTGCCCTCTGTAGGTAACATCCTCATTACTCCCTTGATACATGAATAACTATAAATTCAACAAGAGTGCCAAAAATTATGATTCTAAAACCAACAGACTAATTCTACCCAACAACGAACTTATCCGAGATATTCATTCCTCAAATATATGATGAACGAGATATTCATTCCTCAAATTCACTCTGAAAATTGAAACTTAGCTTATATTCCAGTTTCGTTTTTACTGGAGATATTCTGAACATAATATTATAAACTTATCATGACCATTCCCAGCATTATATGGATGAACCATGGGCATTAAAATATCACCCAAATAATATGATATCATATTATAATCCTCATAATTCTACGATAGCTGAAATGAATTTGACATGTCATGTTTCTTATAGGAAAATAAGTTGACTTGTATGAACACTTATCATATAATAATTCATAGATAAAATAATTATAGCATTCTGTGAACACATAGAAGTACGATTTATTATTGAAAATTTGAAAAATCATATCTCCGAAAGAATTAGCTTGTTAGAGATAGAAATGATATCAATGAAATCTTTTGGTGAAACTGCATCTTCAAAAATTTAATTTGAAATTTGTCATGTAAAAAAAATTTATTCCGAATCCATCGCTGCCGAATTTGCCCAATGACGAACTTAGTCGACATATTTATCTCCTAAACCTACTCTGAAAACTTCAACTGTCGAGCACATTCCGCGAGAGTTATCGTGCCTACGGCCGGCTGGACTGGCCGGCCGGACGGAATCAATTTCGACCACAACTTCTTGATCAGTGAGCCGAAACAAATCGTTTAAGACCATTTTTATAAAAAATTCAAAAATGACTCCATTTGAGCAAATTGATCAGCACTCTCTTCCGAGGAACAAGATAGTCAAGAATCGCGATCTGTTTCTCTAACTTTACAAGCTTTAACTTCAATTTTTGGTCGCTATAATCGTCCGAATAAAAAAACAATTGAACATTTAGTGAAGAGGTTTTAAACAAATTTCCAAATTCATAATGTTACACTACCAGTGAGACAAAGAAATGCAAAAGGTGAAGGTAATATTGCTGCCCTACGTAAAAGTGTTCCCGAGGACAAACATTTATCGATTTTTATGGCCTAAATTTGTTCATCTTGATTTGCTGAACATGTGGTTTCAACAGGACAGTGCCACTTGTCATGATACCAATGACACAATGACTTTATTGAAATCAAAATTCGGCGAATCGAATATTTGAAGAAATAATCCGCCTGGTTCCTGCGATTTAACTCCATTGGATTTCTTTCTTTGGGGTTACATTTAGTCATTGGTTTACAGTAATCATCCAGCAAATTTAGACGATATACAGATCAATATTGAATGAGTAATTGCCAACATACGACCTGATTTGTGTGAGAAAGGTATTTTGTTTCATAACTAATGGTATCCATTGAACTTCATAATGAAATGAAAATTTTCAAATAAATAATGTGTTTTATTTACAAAACGAAATGGGGCGCTCTGAATGAAAGACCCGTTAGTTCGGAGACCTCTATACTGATTCAACACAGGACATCAAAAGTTCTGTTGACGCTTCGTTTCGGAGAAAAGGGTGTTTCCCGAAAAATGTTAAAATTTTACTATAACTATCGAACAGCTAAAGAGTTGCGTTAATTTTTTGGATCTGAACCGAGGTCAGAACGTATATGTCAACCAATATTCCTAAGTAATAATGAATATTGCAGAAATATCTCAGTAGCGTAGTAAAAACAATCATCTGTGATCTGTGCAAAAATAACAAACCGTATGTGAAAAAAAAATATTTTGAATATTTATTTTCAAAGAGTAAGATTTAGTTTCAAATAGTAAGATTTTTCAAAGACGAGATATGCAGATTTTTTAAATATTTTTTATTCAATTATAATTACGTTTCCCAACGTAGACCCATTATTATGTGTTATTACGCACAACTTGATCAAAATAATGATATACCAGAGGTTGTTTGAATTTAATACCCGGTACTTAATTTTATGTTTAGAAAGTGTACACATAAATCCATTATTATAACATAATATCAAGCAGCAAAAAACAAATGAGAACATTACTGCAACAAAATTTTAAAAAATGAACATACTTATGATCCATGTTGTGAAACAATTTAAAACAATCAACTGACACCGAAATCTTTATAATAAAGGCTTGAAATGAGAACCTTCCACCTGTATACACTTTAACAAATTTCAATAATAAATTGTAATTCTATGATTTTACAGAATGCTGTAATTATTCTATCTATGAATTACATGATCTGTGTTCATACATGTCATCTTATCTACCGATAAGGGACATGTCATATTTATTTCTGGTGCTATTGAAAATTCATTACTCATGATATAAAATACCTGATGAAATGATTAAATGCAAAATGATCATCTATCGCACAATTATGAGGATTATTGGATATTATAATATTTGGGTGATAATATAGTCCCCTTGGATAATCCATATGATGATTGAAATATATACTTTGGTAACTAAATCAAATTGGGTTCAGAATATCTACAGTAAAAACAAAACTGGAATACTGGCTAAGTTTCAATTCGTATAATACTATATAGTTTTATTTCTTATTGATATCTTTGATTTGGTAATATATAGTTCATAGAATTAGGTATGTGAGTTTTACTAATATGGTCTATATCACATCAAAAAATTGAATAGTTAATTTACTGAGCTGGAAGTTAGTTTATTTATATTTGAAATAATGATTTATATCCAATATCTTCTGCATGTTTCATTATGAATGTTATTTTATACGTTGATATAAAAGGTTAGTCCAGTTCTGATGATAGCTATATGAAGATATCAATGTTTAGAAATATGAATGATATTGATACTGAGGGGCTATATTATGCCAATTACTAATATTAATTACTATTCAGTTCATTTATAAATATGCAGTTCTATCATAAGAATTCATTGATAGCATTCCCAACCCTGAGAAACCAATACTTTCGGACATATGATTTGTCAAAGTTTTAATAATTACTCGCTAGTAGTTGGACAAGAGCGCCATGCACCCACTTTTTGAAACACTATTCACAGCTTCTCTGATAATATCAGGGTTGTTTCTCATTTATATGCATACAGCATCCATTCTTTCAATTAAAATTGTTCTCGAGAATTGACTTCCTCTTAGTACACCATAGTTTTAAAATGCCCCCGAACATAAAAGGTTATGAGATATAGCCAATATGGCGGCCAGGGTCTTGGAAGTCTTGTACCAATTCTTCCGATCCATCTATCCGGGAATACATTTTTCAGATGTTCGACTACAACACGAGAAAAATGCAGCGCTGCTCTATCATGTTGACATATCATGCCATTCGTTTTAATTTGGTTCAAGATCTTGAAAAACACCCATTGAAACCTAAACTATAAAAGTTGCAAGGATAGATATTTATGATAAGTGATACGTTATTATAAGAAGTTATAAGAACAGTTATCAAGTTGGATTAAAAATGTGAAAAAATTATTTTAACTTAAAAGAAAATATTTCACAGATAGTCACAAGTGTTGATATTTTGTAAAATATATTGATCTCTATGTAGACGTTTTCTAATTTTTCGAATAAAAACTTCATAAACTGAGGACCGAAATCATGTGAAATCTATAAATTTGTATTGCATTCCATCTGAAATTATTGGACAGAAAATCATTGAGTTACCAAATAAACCTCCTGGGCCGGATAAGCTTCCAACATGTTTGTTTAAAATTGCGCATCTTCACTTGTCACACCCCTTCACAAACTGTTCAATATCTCTCTGAGAGAAGGTTGTTTTCCAATCATATGGAAGACTGCTTTAATTGTGCCCATACATAAGTCAGGTAATAAAAAACTATTGGAAAATTATAGACCCATATCCAAATTGTACATTATCGCTAAAACTTTCGAATGGATCATATTCGACTTTTTATACAGTGAAGTGAAAAATATCATAAACGCTGAGAAGTATGGGTTTATGAGGGGACGGTCTTTTGAGACAAATTTGTTGTATATACCATCACTCAATAAGTCCGTAGGATGACACATAGATGGCGTTGCTATGTAATAATCCATATGATTTGAAGAAAAAGAAAGTACTAACCTTAAAAAGATATCTGTCAAAATTTCATGACATTCTGACGATTGGTTTACAACTTACAGAAGTTCAAGTGACGCTACTTTTGAGTTTTTCAAAAAAATTAATTCAAAGCAATTTCGTGTGTTGATTTATCATTGCTTTTTGATGGATAAAAATACCATCACAGCCCAAGCATGGCTTGATAAGTGTTATCCGGACTCTGCCCCATCAAGGCAAATGGTGGAGAAGTGGTTTGCTGATTTTAAACGAGGCCGTACAGACACTGACGTTGCTGAAAGCTCTGGAAGGCCAATTGAGGTGGTTACACCGGACAACATCAAAAAAGTCAACCGAATCGTTTTGGAAATCCGAAAAGTGAAATTGCGTGAGATAGCTGACACCTTGAAGATATCAGAAGGCAGTGGGCACACTATTTTGCATGAACATTTGTCCATGAGAAAGCTGTTCTCAAAGTGGGTGCCGCGTTTGCTCACAGTGGACCAAAAACAATAACGTGATGATTCTGAGAGCTGTTTAACCGGAATAAAAAGGACTTTTTGCGTCAGTATGTGACAATGGATGAAACATGGATCCACCACCACACTCCAGAGTCAAATCGACAGTCCGCTGAGTGGACTGCAGCCGGAGATCCACGTCCAAAGCGGCCAAAAGCGCAAAAGTCGGCTGGTAAGGTTATGGCGCCTGTATTTTGGGATGCACACGGAATTTTGTTCATCGACATTCTTGAGAAAGGAAGAAGATACAACAGCGAATACTACATGGCATTATTAGTGCGTTTAAAGGAAGAAATTGCCAAAAAACGGCCACACATGAAGGAGAAAAAAATTCTCTTCACCAAGACAATGCACCGTGTCACAAGTGGATCGCAACGATGCCCAAATTGCACGGATTGGGCTTTGAATTGCTTCCGTACCTACCGTATTCTCCAGATTTGGCCCCCAGCGACTACTACCTGTTCGCAGACCTGAAAAAATGCTCGCCGGAAAGAAATTTGGCTCGAATGAAGAGGTGATCGCTGAAACTGAAGCTTATTTTGAGGCCAAAGACAAATCGTTTTACAAAAAAGGTGTCGAAATGCTAGAGCGGCGTTGGACTGATTGTATCACTTTTGAAGGAATGTATATTGATGAATAAGATCGAATTTTGCCAAGAAAATGTGTTTTTCTTAGTTATCCTACGGACTTATTGAGTGATGAATACCTTATTGAAACAATGAACGCGGGATTTGAGGTGGATTCTGTTTACACCGACTTCAGCAAGTCGTTTGACAAAATTGATCATGGTTTCTTGATTCGGAGGCTTGCTGGGGTTGGTGTTCATGGAGACCTGCTGAGGTGGTTCACTTCTTATATAGATGACATACGTCAATCAGGTGTTATCGGTGGATGCTATTCCACACAGAAAAATCTCACCTCTGGAATTCCTCAAGGGTCCCATTTGGGGCCCTTGCTTCTCAATATGTATGTCAACAATATTGCGAGCTGCTTTAAGTGTGCCAGATTTCTTATCTACGCCGATGATTTGAAAATCTTTTTCATCATTTCCTGCTTGCTTGATGCGCTTAGGTTGCAGGAGGATTTGAATAGATTCACTGAGTACTGCCAAAAAAACTCCCTTTATCTCAATCTCAGTAAATGTCAAACATGTTTCTCCCGGAATACACATGTTTCTCCCGGAGAATAAAAACATTATAAGTGCCCAATATTCCATCAGCGACAGTATTTTGACTAAAGCATATGTGGTGAAGGACTTAGGTATTGTTTATGATTCAAAGCTTATTTTCGACCATCATATTAATTACATTTCTCAGAAGGCTAACAAAATGCTTGGTTTCATAACTAGGATTTGTAAACATTTTCGCCTGCATCAATCCCTCAGAACGCTATACGTTGCATATGTGCAGAGCATTCTTAGTTTCGGATCCGTAATTTGGAATCCCAGTCACAATATCCATATAAATCGGTTGGAAAATGTCCAAATCAAATTCCTCAAGCACTCCAATAGAAATTAACGAGACTAAAAACGAGACTGTGGAGTTGCGCTGTATGTGGTCTTGGTATCACCAATGATATTTTTCAAAACGACTCGTCTCGCTTTTTCGAGACGAGAACGAGACGAGATGAGATGAATCTCGCTCTCGTGTGAAGCCCTACTCTTGTTTAAAAGATGATTTTTGACAATTCAACTTTCTGTTCATTGTGTTTCGATGGTTATTGGATGCATTAGGTATTTATCGACAAAAATCGTATTAATAAAAAAAAACAATTTTTACTCAATTATTGAGATTCATTATTTATTTCATTGCTTTTTGCGTACATATTCTAGGGAAGACCATTTTCCCCAAATGTCTGTATTTTCGAATTTCTTACCGAAAATGATCTCACACGTTGAATAATCCGGGGTTACTAAATTTTTCCCTCCGATCCTCCTTTCTTTTCGCTGTTCCCGCCAATAGATGCCGCCTCTATCTTGACGAACACCTGTCCACCTATGCCTGACGCATTGAAACTGAAGACATTACTTCGGCACTTTCGTGCTGTAGTCAAATGCGTCTACGGCAGGCTCTCACTAAACAAGCCGTATTGACAAGTTCATGAGTGAGACCTTGAACGAAATGATGGACAACCAAGAGGTTGTGGGTCCACACATCGCAGTACGCATCGAAACCCACAAATCCAATGCTGTCTACCTGGACGTAAGAGTGATAACTAAAATAATGAGTTAGATAGTTTGCAGTGTGCAGGGTAGGTTTGTGGCATAAATATCTCTTAAGCGCAAGTGCCTAACCAGATTGACTTTACCATGAAACAATTTATAAAGCACCTGAAGATTAGTCTGGTATGACGCGCTTGCGTATGATTATTTATTATTATTCATTTGATAAGCTTCTAGCGACCTCCACAGTTGATGGAACCTGATGATTTGGAGTGATCCGAGCAGGTAATGGTGAAAGTAAGGATGACCAAGAGGTGGAAGAGACACCAGAGCCAGATATTCAACCAGTGTGACAAGATTACATCGAGGAGATCAAAAGTGATGACAAAGAAGTAATCAGTTTTAACTGCAAATTGAGCGAATGCCGCTTCAATGATCCTGATGCTACGAAAATGCATATGAAAGGCAGACATCATATACTACAGTATAAGAGGATATTTGATCCAGAGTTGGTCGTATGTGAAACCTTCTTTGGAACAGAGGATAATTCAATTCATTTCTACATTATGTATGCTAAAACCTCAGCCAGAGATATAGAGGCCGGAATAATCTTCAGTTCTGTCACGTCCCAAGTAACACAGACCTCGCATATAGGTCTCTGAGAGGTTATAATGTGGATGAAAATTCGAGCTCCTAATGTGTGATCCTCAAGATATCACACAGTTAACTAGAATAAGATATTCCCATTGCGATCTCCTAAAGATATCCTACAGATAACCAGACTAACACATCCTGTTGCGAGATCCTCAAGATATCACATATGTAACCAGGATAAGACATTCCCATTGCGAGCTCCTAAATTTATCACACAGATAATCAGAATAAGATATTTCAATTGCGAGCTCCTAAATATATCACACAGATCACAAGAATAAGATATTTCTATTGCGAGCTCCTAAAGATATCCCACAGATAACCAGAATAAGGCATTCCTGTTGCGAGATCCTCAAGATATCACATATGTAATCAGAATAAGATATTCCTATTGCAAGCTCCTAAAGATATCCCACAGATAACCAGATAAAGACATTCCTGTTGCGAGCTCCATCAGTCATCGCAAGTATAACAATAATAAGATATTGGAATTCCATTCCGTGTTATCGTATATCATCACAAACATTATATCCAAATGTACATGATTGAATAGGTTAAGCACTAAAATTATTCATTCAGGACTTCCAAAGGTATTACGTAATATACACAGATGACTTGACCTTGCCAGATCAAATTCGATTTATAATTCGTAGATTTGCATCAAAAAGGGGAATTCTGTTAAAAGTTCAGTGGTTTCCTCCTAACTCGGTCAAGCTGTTAAGAGCTTATGGGGGGTCTCCTTTGGGAAGACCTAGGAGGGTCGGTTTAATATTATCAATATCACTATCAATTTTCTTAAAGCACTTTAGAAACAAATTTCTAAATGTGCCCATTTGAAATTTTGATATCTGTTTTCCACGGTACTCTGCTAATCATATATTTCATGGTGCTGAATATTTGTGTAATCTATTTATTATTCATTGAGCTCCTGAGGCCACATTGATATTTTTACAATTTTCCTCATATTGATGAATCTTTGAAAAAATAATATCTTCATAATTATTCATTTGGATATCCAACATAGAAATAAAATCATAAAAACACTAATCCGAAAAATATTTTATTCAAAAACAATTTCATTTGTACAAAACAATCAGTAAAAAAATATCCAATTAGTGGAATAACCGCAAATATCAACAACACTTAACTAAAACACAAACAACTGACATCTTTAGTTATGCTTCAAAAGAGAATCAAATTCCTTCTCAAACTCTGATTTATCTACCATATACTTTGGCAAAGTCATACCTAGTGTCTTACTGTAAACTGGTTTTGTTTCGGCACTGTAGGCTCCACCTTCGTCAGTTGTTTCAAATTCCTGAGGAGTTTCTAGCTTTGGTTCATCGTCTGTCTCTTCTATTCTTTGAGCATCATGGGCTGAAGCACTTGCTTTCAATTCTGGTACTTCAGGTGCTCTCACTACTTTTGCAATTTTGCTGCTTTCTTCCACCAGGATCTTTTTATCTGAACGTTTTTTTCTGTTGCTTACAGGTTTTTTTTCTGTGACGTGTGTACGTGTAGGTTTTGCTTCAGAAGAAGCTCCAACTTCATCTGATTTTGTGTATTTCGCATATGTTCCTTTTGGTCTTGATTCAGAAATGAACATGCATTCCTCGTTTTTAACTCTGTTTTCGTTAACACACAAGAAACATGTCATGCCATTCTTCTTTACTTGCTTGCACTGAGATCTGTCTTTCTTCTTGAAATCAGCTAGAACGTCTTCAACTTCTTTCTTACTAGTTCCTGCGTAAGTGAGTTGTTCTTCTTCGGCTCTGGATTCTTCGGGAAAATACTTGAATTTATATTCCTCTATATCTTTATAAGGATCTTCATATGATTCACTGTTGGATTTTGTGTCTTCTTCGTCCTCCTCATTCTTCAACACTTTTGACTGTTGACGAGTTTCTGCTCTATATTTTGGGTAGGAGGATTTTTCGCCTTTAGAACGAGGTTGATCCTCCCAACTTTCAGTATCTACCTGTTTTGGATGTTCATAGTCTGAATAGTTAGATCTTGAACCCTTTGGATGTTTTAATTCACTGCTTTTGGAGTATTTCTTTCCAAGCTTTCTCTCTTTCCTGTGTGGTTTTTTATCCTTGACAGAATCTTCATCACTCGATTTAGTATTGGTAGGTATATTTTTCGATTCATCTCCTTCAGATGCATACTCAGGATCATCCTTACTGTTGTAGTTTTTCTCAGACACATAAGCGTACTTTTCAGGTTCTGGAGCACTAGTGAAGGAACATGATTCATAATTACCCCCAGTAGCAGAATCTTTGCACACTCGACAAGACATACCATCTCTTTCGACGTTCGAACATTTCTTGGGATCCTTCAGGATTTCATCAGATTGAATTTCAGAATAGTTTTTCTCTGGTTGGGAAGCATCATAACCTTCGTAATCGTATTTGTCATCCTCTTCTTTTTGTTTTTCGTTTTCAGCACGTAGAGATCTATTTCTAACATATTCGTAAGGATCGGAATCTTCTTCTGATGCATATCTTCTATATCTAAAACCATCTGGTCTCGTTGCAGGAACGGAGTACCTTTCAGAGCTCCCTTTGTGGAGATCTTTGTTGGTTGGTTCAGATTGATAAGAGCATTCTGTTACTTTTGAATTCGTTTCTTCGTTTTCGCATACATAACAGGTCAGATCACCAATTTTTTCACTACCTGACCCTTTCTTGAGTTTTTTACAGTTCTTGCGTTGGGCAGCTCTTGGTGAGACTCTAGATTCTTGTGAGATGTAGGGTTGTATATTAACTCTTGCAAAATTGGATCTATAATTTGGGCTTATAGCAGACTCTGAATTTAGGTTTTCCAAGTATTTGTTATGGTAATCAGTAACTGGTTGGAAACTGTATTTTTGATAGGGTGTTAAAGAAGGTTCACCTGAGTTCTGCGTTAATTTGTGATAACCTGTAGCTTGTGGATAGATTTGAGGGGCAACTGATTGTTGGGGGAGATACTTGTGATGGTCCTTATAGTCTCTCAAATCATGTACTTTAGAGGAGGGATATAGGAGATTCAAACCGTTAGCGCGATTTTTATCTTGAATTTTCACAGTCTCCACTTGATGAGGTATTTTTACGGGTATATCATGTGTTATATAGTTGGGTCCTGGTTGATTATAAGCTGATTTTTCATCAGTCTCCTCGCTTTCTTCTTCATTTTCTCTATCTTCGGATATATCCTCGGAAGGTTCTTCACTTGCTTCTTCTCTCTGACGCGTCTGTGATTGCTCGAAGTAATCTGCTGGGGGTTGGTTGATACCGAAAAGATTTTTATTGAAGAAATCGAAGCTTCCAGTGGACTCAACCACAGGCTTAGGTTGCAGTGGTGTGAAAGGCGGCGTTGGAATCAACTTTTGTTTCTCTTGAGTTGATGCACCGTATGCTGAAAGGGATCAAATATGAACTTCGGAAACTTTTCTTGAAACATATTATACATTTGCAACTCATCTATTATCTAATTAATAAAATAATCGCCGAATCGCTCACCTGCTTCGAAGGGTCCAAAGCCAAAACCAAATTGTTGTGGTTGGGCAAAGGGTGCCAGGGCAATACCTCCATCCTTGGGTGTCACTGAATAGTACTTAGAGTAATCCGGATGACTATCCCCCTCGATATCACTTTCTGTGTCCCCCTCGTCCGAACTATACTCATAATTTTGAGACCTGACGAGAGCTAACACGCAAAAGAAATGTATCTGTGAACAAAATTACCAAATGATAGAGAATTATTTTTTAATTGTGAAAGGGGACAAAGTTCACTTTCGGAAAAAGTAAAACCAATATTGGAAAGAGTAAAAGCTATTTCGGAAAAGGTAAAATCAATTTCGGAAAAAGTAAATCCAATTGCGGGCAAAATATTCAGATTTACTCAGTACAATTTTGTGTCCATCAGACTCATTTTCGGTATGTTCGTAATGAATATCTTCTTTCTTATGATTTTATCTCGCACGTTAATTGATTTAAGAATGACTAAACTCCACAAGTAATATTTATCGACTAATAGGTCTCTTGCATGTATTTTTGCGCGTATGTTCTGGGGAACATCGCGTTATCGTTTTGCCCAAATGTCTGTAATTATCGAATTTTTTGCCGAGAATGGTCTCAAACGACTAGGTTCAACACACTGATGAAGAATTTGGGGTCAAATTTGATTCTGTCTGGCCGGCCGTTGCCACGATAACTTGAGAACGGAAAGAGAAAGCGACTTGAAATTTTCAGGGTAGGTGCCGCGTCCTAATACGACGGACAATTTCGTTAATGGGCATAATCGTCCCAACGGTTCCCGAGTAATAATTTTGTTTTCAACTATTACTAATCTGATCAAATTGAAACTTCGTGAGTAATTGTATAATACGAACTTAAGGACGTTTGTGAAATTTTGTAAGAATGGTATCGCTAGAAAATTTTTGAAAAATTATTAAATAATATTATTTATGTCACGATAACCTGAGAACGAAAACAGATAGCGACTTGAAATTTTCAGGTTAGGTTTTACATCTGAATGCGACATTTGAATTTACCATAATAAATTCGATTAGTGGCATATGATTTTTCAGTTCAAATTATAACGGAGAGGAAGGCTGATTTCTCTGATTTCTCTAATAAGTGGCGTTGCGTTCTCAGATCACCTTGGCTATAAGAAGATTACCACGGCTCAGTTAAGTTGAATTTGTCGAGAGTTAATTCGAGTTGTGATGCAGAGGCATACGTATAGATCTAACGAACCCATCCCACGAGACTGCACAGCTGTAGTTGTGTTGTTATTTCCTCAATAACTCGAAAAATACAAATCCGATCTAATCGAAACTTGCTACCTAAAAATTTGTGCAAAAATTTCATGAGAATCTGATACGTAGAAGGAGAAATATGTCAGATTCCGTTGAAATCCCGCTCAAAAATTCAGGTAGCCATTTTACAATAGATTACTGAATTTTAGCTCGATTAGTTTTGTATTTTTGGAATGATTTCATTTCAAAATTTTAATTCAGTTGATGCAATGCCATGTTTTACGTTTTGACGCTTCCTGCAGTATTTCGTGAGGGTAAGTGAGGCGTGAATAGACAATTAAACATAATCGCAAAAACTCCTAACTTCACGTCAGTGCTTTCCTAGGATTTTTTCTTATTTCCGAATGTATCAATCTCTCCTAACTTGCACTATGCTAAAAAATATTCCAGCTACTCCGTCCTCTAACATTCGAGATAATTCGTTTCATCGTTGTCTTTTATGTGCGTAAAACACTGAATTCTGCTTCATATTTTCTGAGATATTGATTTTTTTCAATTTTGTTTATATTTTTCTAGGGTTACGGTCCTCGCAGAAATCAACCTGCAAATACGACATCAAATCTACTCTGTAAATTTCAACTGTTACTTCTTTCGAAAGTTATCGTGTTTACGGACGGACGGAGAGAACTGAATTTGGCTGCCGAATGGTCATCAGTAAGTCCAATGGAATCGAGTGAGTCTACTCGCGGCTGAACATTCTAACATTACAGATATTTGGGCAGAATACTAAAGCCCTGCTACGAGTGGCAGTTGTTTTTTTTTTCACTTTATGTTTCACTAAGTGATTTGCTAGAATGCAATATCTAATAGAATGGAGGTTTGGATCGGAATAAGGAGCTGCAAATCGATTAAATCAATATGATCAATCATGTGGTGCAATCAGAAAGTAGAGCACCAAAATATTCGACCAATTATTGGATTTCTAGTCTAAACTACAACGGAAAATGTATCAAGTGCAACGATGATGAAGGCTAACGGAAAATAGCACTAAAGGCACTATCGCATTTTTGAGTTTATGATTTGAATCTAAAATCAAAGGATATAACCATTTTGTATTTGAATAAAATACAGAACGCTCGAAATTTTATTGAAATGTATTAGAGGTGAAATACACATGTTATGTTCAATTACACTAGTTACAAAAATTAGAGCATATAAAACAACATTCCAAATTTTTGGGTGATTTTCAACAAGTTTTCATGAGCGTATATATAGGAAACCGAAGTAGGGTTTTAAAACAACGAAACATTCCTTAAGAGACGCTATTAGTAGATTTTCTTTCGAAACCATAATTTCGACTGAAAAAAGATAAAAATAGATGGAAATTAACATATTCGGAAAACTTGGATATAATGAATGAACGAAGAATATCGTTGGTAATTTTTCAACAAAGTGTGCCGGAAAAACCTTAGAAATTTCAAAGCACAGCGATTTTTTTTCTTAATACTTTAAATTAATCGTTTTTGCCAGAAAGCACCGCAATGAGCATTTTTTCGAATAATTTTTTTTTGGCGGTAATCCCCACTTCTGCGATCGAAAATATTTGTAAGAATTTATTGAAAAAATTTGGAAAACAATTTTTTTAAAATTTTTCAGATGGATGTCTTTCACTCAGCCAGAAAGTTAGTTAAAAAAAAACTGGTTATTGCTGAACAGGGAGCTTACGTCAAGAATTCAGGCTTGAAAGAATACAAGTAAATTTAAGTTCCGTGAGAAGAAAAGAAAAGAATCCTTAAGGGGTAGGAATATCGATTATGTTCAATAAAGTTTTAAATAATTGACATTTAAAACTAAGGCAGTTGCGGTAAGAAAAACTTTTTTTGAATATAATGAAGCATGGTGAAGATTCTGAGACTACCAAGTGCGCAACAATTAAAATTAAAATGTTTTCAATAATAAATTTTTTTGATCGAAGAAATAAGGATTATCGCCAAAATGGAAATTGTTTTATTGGAAAAATTAATAACTATCGTAAAAGTGCTCAATGCATTAGTGTTTGGCAAAAGCAATAATGTTAAAACTTCGGAGAAGAAAATCGCAGTGGTTTAAAATTTTCAGAGATTTTCAAAGACACCATAACGTTGAACAATTGCAGACTATATACTGCGTTCATTCATTACATAAAATGTTATCCCAAGTTGTCTAAATATCCGTAAATATGCGATATTTTATAATTTTTTGAATCAAAATTATAGCTCCGAATAAAATGTTTTCATCAAAAGTTACTAGCGGCGCCTAGAGAACGTTATGCTGTTTTCAAGACCCTACCTCAGGAAATTGAAGTAGGGTTATTATTATTTCCCGACAAATTGATAATCAAAGTCAAGCAAATTCAGTCTTTTTTGGTGCTCTTGTTCCTCGGAACAGAGTGCTTATCAATTTGCCCAAATATCTGTAATTTTCGAATTTTTGGCTGAAAATGGTCTAAAACGTTTTGGTTCGACTCACTGATCAAGAATCCGTGGCCAAAATCGATTCTGTCCAGCCGTCCGTTAACACGATAACTCTAGAACGGAATGAGCTAGACAGTTCAAATTTCAGATTAATTTTTCTTTAAGATGTTCTTAAGGTTTCAAAATTTCAATAATTAATCGTAATTTTATGATTTCATAGTATGTTCTAATTATAAATTATTGCTGATGTGTGTGAATCCATCATATGAGGTGAGTCATACACCTACGTTTTGAATTAAATTTTTACGATGCAGTTCTATCATAAGAATCCATTCATATCATTTCCAATTCTGAGAAAGGAATACTTTTAGAGATATGATTTGTCAAAGTTAGAATAATTACTCGCTAGTAGTTTGAGAAGAGTGCCAAAGTCTCTGTCCACAAAGCTTTCATACATTTTAGTTAATTTAAGGCCATTACATTTTTCTGAATGGATTTGTAGTGAATTTTGATAATGAAAAATTTGGGAAAATTTTGTTTTTTTGGTCGTTTTCTCAGGATAAGTCCAGAACCGTACCTGATAAAAATTTTTATATCCACATCTGAAAATAGACTTGGACCTGCAAACTGTTAATTTTCTTCTGCTTTATGATCATTTCCCTTTGAATTACAGCCTGTTGAAATTCACCCAAATATTTGGAATTTTGTTTTATATTCCTTAATTTTTGTTACTAGTGTGTATGGATTTCGATTTCGTTCATATCACCACTGCGAGCACCTCTGCAGTGATATAAAGATTGTTTGGCAGAACGTTGAACATACGAAAGTGGTGGATAGGTGGGGTCATCTGCTACTTACTCAGCCCTAATTTATTTGACCGTGCGCCCTGGATATTTAAAAAAAAATTGTTTTGCTTTCTTCTAGTATCACCACTTTCTTAACTTTAAACTGTAATTTTAATTAGAAATAGGTAAAACAGGCAATATTTTTGTTTTTTTTAATCTTCAATGTTGGCAGATTCTTATAAAATTATTGCTTTATTCAGATGTTTGCTAGCAAAAAAGTTATGAGACCACAAACTTACAGAAAGATGTAAAAATTATTTAAATCTTAACTTCAACTTGGATTAAAAAACAAACGAAAAATGATTGAGTAGTTCCAATTCTAGCAAAATGTCCCTAGTGTGTGACCTTCCTAATGGTATGTAATTTGCTTTTATAAAAAAAAAACCTTCACGTCGGAAATTATCGAGAAACTCTATCTTTACGGAAAGTAACATTTTTTGCGAAATTTAATACTGCAAGGTTGGTAAAAATTAAATGATTGATTGAAATTATGTAAGTTCTTGAATTAAGTACGAAGAAAATAGATGTACCAGTTAAGTGCGTTAATGAAACAATTAAATAATTTATTAATTTATTTAATTAATAATTTCTACCTGCTTTGTGTACCCATCCCAAGGGAATAGTGAATGTCAAGTTGCACCACTGCTACTGGCAAGCCGTAGACAATGATCTAACAATAAAGCTGGATTTATAAACTCTGTCGTTCCTTGCAGTTTAGTTGGCTTGTGGCCAATCATGATCTAGTATTTTGTCACGTGAGGAAGCGCTGTGATGACAAGTATCAAACAAAGGCGAACTCTGCCCGCAACGACAGAGTTTATAAATCCAGCTTAACTAGATGCGCCCTCGCGTCATCGTGCCGTGCATAGCATTGAGTCCAACATTAAAGAGAGAAAGGGTTATAGGCTATTCTTCATGTCTAACTGATGGCGATTTCCATTGACACGCTCGGATCACTCGGAGTCATATTTGACAGATATTTTCGGTTCAATTGGACAAATGAGATCGATTTCGAGTGCTCCGAGCGTGTCAATGGAAATCGCTATGAGACGGGTAGAAAATGATCACGTGACTTATGGCAAAAGATTCAAATTTAACATTGCGTTATACAGGAGATCATTTTATTTTTCCAAATTAGTACTTATGGCAAAAGATTCAAATTTAACATTGCGTTATATAGGAGATCATTTTATTTTTCTAAATTAGTAAGTATTAAAGGGCTAATTAGTGGAAACTTCGATTGTTTGATGAAACAACCATTTATAATGAATTCATTTGGCATGATATTGGATGAATATGTACCTGAATAAATAAAATATTATGATTTTACTGCCTATGCTATTTTCCTTTGCTCTAAAAGAGAGGGCTGTAATTTTTGTTGAGATATATTAATTCAGACTCAGGTAGCAGAGAACTCTGTTAATAGTTATCCAATAGTGAATAGAATAGTTTTGGAGGCACCTTTGTTTCATAATTTTCAAAAGAATCCAAATATAAGATTTAAAAGAAATTTTATATTGTTAAAAAATGTTTATTCCTATGCATTCTACTCTATAACAAATACGTGTTTAGGTATTTGAAAATAAAATAACTGTGTCAAAATATTTGACACAGTTTCATTTATAGAGGTATATTATTCAATATAGATATATATTATTTGTCCTTCATACAAATATTAATATTGATCTAGATACGTCCACGTAGGAATTATTATTATCCTGTGATCTGTGATTTATCTAGTTAAGTAGGAATTTAATACTTGCTTATTCATTGTTACAAACGTCGAGTCTGCTATATTTCAGCATTTACAGCAAATATAAAAATGATTCGATGGTATCGAGGCACTTTCTTAATTCAATTGATACAAATTTGTGCTACAAGAGCACCAACAAGTAACATGGCCAAGTAAAAGACATAAACAAAATTCAATTAAACTTATTTAATTCATAGTATAAAAGACAAAATCGAAATTCAAACAAACTTCTTCGATTCCGAAGTGTACATAGGTGCAGTTTTATTTTTTTTTAAATAACCAGTAAAACAGGTGTTTAATTTCATAACAACTCAAAATCGACTTTGATTTAGGATTCACAATAGCACGATTTGTTTGTTCATTTTCCAGATTCATAACTGAGTTGGTTCTGGCATTATTATGGCTACAACTATTATGTATTTCTTGAATTGTTGTAAATATGATTGTAATCGTCTCTCATATTTTAGAATGTGTACAACTTATTATTTAATAAGATTCAGATAGCTCACCTTCGAAATGTAATGATTTATTTTCATTTATATATTCGTACAACCGGACGCCTAATAGGCCATCTCCATTTTCAGATATGATCTATTAATCTTTATAAAACTTTGAATAAGTCAAAAACAATTTAATGAACATTGACATGGAAAAAAATATGATAATTTGGTAAGACTTAGCACTGCAAAACACAATGTTTTGCCATACAACAGCTGCTTTCGATAATTCCATCTCACTCTTATGTTGGAGCCAATGCCTCTCTCCCTAGGCTTTTATCAACCTTGCAGTACTAAATTTTGCAAAACATTTCACTTTCTGTAAAGGTATTTGATAAAATTATGAAATAACTCTTAAAAGTTTTTTTTTAATAAAAGCAAATTACATACCAGTAGAAAGGTTATATACTAGGGATGTTTTGCTAGAAGTGGAACTCGTCAATCAATATTTGTTTCTTTTTTAATGCAAGTTGAAGTTAAAATTTTAGTATTTTCTACATCTTTCTGTAAGTTTGAGGACTCATAGCTTTTTTTTTAGCTATAACATCTGAATATAGAAATAATTTTATAAGAATCTGCCGACATTAATGATAAAAAAAATAAAAATATTGCCTGTTTTACCCATTTGTAATAAGAATTTCACTTTAAAGTTGAGTAAGTGCTGAAACTAGAAGAAGGCAAAGAAAAAAACCTTCAAAATATCCAGGGGGCCAGGGCCAAATAAATTAGGGCTGAGTGAGTAGCAGATGACCCCACCTATCCACCATTTTCGTATGTTCAACGTTCTGCCAATCGACCTGTATATCTTTCACAAAAAGCGGGAACGTTCACTGTCGCCAGTTCCCAGGGCCTCGATTCTCGAGTCCATGCGACTGGATATCGCATGCGCTAGTGACGTCATAACGTATACAATGCCAAAATAGCTATTCTCGAGCTGTCGTATGCGATATTCCGTGCGATAAACCACACGAGTCGTGTGGTTTATCGCATGGATTATCGCATACGCCAGCTCGAGAATAGCTATTTTGGCATTGTATACGTTATGACGTCACTAGCGCATGCGATATGCAGTCGCATGGACTCGAGAATCGAGGCCCTGAGCCTCCCTAATAGGTACTGTTGATCTGTTGGCATAACCATAATCCAACGACTTAAGGTAAGCTCATAAAAAGAAATCTAACGATGCTGAATCGCATGAGAGAGGTCGCCATCCCATCTTTCGAGACTAATCCGTTGCCTTAATCCCCTTAATTTTTCTTCCAACATGACACGATAGCAAAGTCCATTGACGTTAGACCCAGATAATTCTCATCGACGAAACATAGTCGAATCACACCTCCGGCATGAAATCTACAAAACACGGTGACTTTTTGTGGATATTATAAAGTCTCTTGAATCAAATGTGGGTTTGTTGCTGTCCAGTAATGCATATTTTGCTTATAGACAGCGTCATTAGGCCAATAGTGAGCTTCATAGTTGAAGATGATTTTCTGGATTTTCTTCAAACTGTAGCAAAGCATAATCGGAGAAATATCGGCGATTCAAATGACCGGCTTCAGTTCTTGAATTAATTCGATCCAGAAAGTATGTGAGCCAAGATCATTACTCTTTTATAGTTTCATGAATCATGCTTGATGCCAGAGCTGAGCCGAAGCATTGTGCTTATTGCTTGTGAATGTGCTTGAAGCCTTTTTGTGCTCCCGAGTACTGTGCTCCCGAGCACTTTTTAAAACCAGTGCTTAGTGCTTAGTAATTCAAGCACTTCATGAAAAGGCTTAGTGCTTAGTAATCCCTTAAGTGCTCCCGAGCACTTCCGAGGATTACTAAGCACAAAGCCTTTCCGAAATCTTATCGTAACACGAATAGACACTGACGCGCTGCGGTCGGAGTAGTTAATGAGTACCAGATTTATTTGATATATACATTTAAATTTCTTTCATCTTATTTACAATGCTAAATTGCTTATGAATACAATCACAATAGAAAATAATGCTACCCGATTTCTGCCGAATGAATTTTTGACATTTGGAGAAATTAAAAAAAATATTACTTCATGTTGATCAATTCGAAATAAATTATGTATTAATGAAAAAATGCCCCAAAGAGCACTGAATTCACGTCAGTGATTTTTTGTATTATATAGGGAAAGAAAATACTTGGCCTAAGATTCATAATATAATACTGTGTTGTTGTCATATATGCTTCGAGTTTAGTTCCATATTTAAATGGGAAAATACATTTTACATGTGCAGAAAAAAACTGTGTCACTTTTGGAATTCATATTTATATTCATTGCTTATTCATTACTTAAATAATAAAGACCTTTTCAATATGTGTGAGAATAGAACGAATTTTGAGATCGTTAGTTTTATAGAAATTTGTTTCGCTGCACCCTATTTCAGCAATATTTCTAGCAATGCAAGTTTGCTAGTTTACATGTTTCTCCAATTGAATACAATTTTATATAACAATTCGCAGAGAATATCCTCATTTCCATCTAAAAGTGCTTAGTGCTTAGTGCTCGAAAAACCGAATTACATTTATAAAGTGCTTAGTGCTTAGGGCTCAAAGCAATTTTCGTCAGTGCTCGGCACAGTTCTGCTTGATGCCATTTCATTATACAGTGTGGAAAAGCCAAACTGAATAAATTCATTATCTTGGTTACTCGAATATTTATGGAAAATCCTGAAACACATCAAATTCAAACTTTGAATTGTCATTCTTCCTCATAAAAATACGAACCGTACCTGCAACCCCCTTCGAAAGACAGGTACAACCCCCAATTTTTTAAATAGGAAGTATGTTCTTGTGATACATGGTTTGGAAGGTCTTGTCATTTTCTATTCAGAAATGTTATCACTTTCATGTTTAATGAAAAACCCAAAATAGAAAAAAATAAAATCATGTGATTACCGAATTCCATTCTAATATTCCCTCGAATATTCTCAAAGCTTATTACAATAATACTGAACTCATTTGCCATCAAGATGTGACAGAAAGAAAATAAAAGAAAACTATAACATTGTGTTTTCCAGATGATACCATGAATACTACGTAAAACACTCTCTGTGGCAATGTTATAGTCTCTTTAGAACGCCTTCGCAAATTGTTTTGTGCTGATATAAATAGTCGTTTATAAATAATTGTCTAATTTCTGTTTGAATTTCTTTAACTTTAATTTTGGATAGTGGCTAGATTAACAGAAATGCAGAATATACAAATTTTAAAAATGTTTGGCTACGGAGATAACACCCGAACACAAAAAGAAGTAAGTCCCTTGTTTCCTGAGAAATTTCCAAACTTGCCGCCTATAACCCAAGGTACAATAAGTAAAATAGAGAAGCAGTTTCGCGAGTTTGGGCATGTAAAGTAGATTAAAAAAGCAAGAAATTAGATGTGGTGCTTGACTTTGAAGAAAATCCACATAAATCGAGTAGAGACACACAACATTCAATGCTAGCCATACATCGATCCCAAAAATATTAAAACAAAATAAAATGCATCCCTATAAACTGATACCTACCCAGGAGCTCTTGGATGACGATTTTAATAGGAGAACTTATTTTTGTAAACAAATGATGGACATGTTGGATAAAACAATATTATCCAATTAGTAGACGTTTTGTCTTCTGATGAGTGCACTTTTTCTCTCAATGGTCATGCCAATCGTCAAAATTGACACTGCTGGTCTACAGAAAATACTCACTGGAGGAGAAAGGAATACACGTAACTCCCTCAAAAGGTTCATGTTTGGGCAGGAAATGTTCGAAACCATATTATCATAGGACCCTTTTTCATTGAGGACAATTTGAATGGCGATAAATATTCAGCACTACTTCGAAATTATGTCGTTCCAGCTTTGGCAAATTTATATCCTGATCAAGGAAATCCCCAATTTAAACGTAATACGATATGGATCCAACAGGATGGAGCCCCACCACATTACCAACGGAATGTACGCAGTACCTCGACGCAATATTTCCAAATCGGTGGATAAGAAGGCCAGGAACGATAGAATGGCTGGCGCGATCCCCTGATCCTATCTTATTAGATTTCTTTTTATGGGGATATGTGAAAAGCATTGTGTACAAAATTAAACCCCTTGATTTGTATGACCTATAAGATTGTTGAATAATGTTTGAAGAAATTGTTATTTGAGGTTAGGATGTTTCCAAAGCGTTCGCAGTGATTACTTTGAATATCTGCTTCATTAACATTCATAATTTTTTTGCTACAATTTGTATTACATTTTAGTTTTTGATATTGTACCAAATTTCGCTTGATTTCTGAATAGATAATGATGAGACCTTTCAGAGGATGTATCACAAGCTCATACTTCCTATTTGAAAAGTTGGGGGTTGTACCTGTCTTTGGAAGGGGGTTGAAGGTAGTGTTCGCATTTTTACGAAGAAGAATGACAAATTAAAGTTTGAATTTGATGTGTTTCTAGATTTTTCATAAATATGTATAGTAACCAAGATAATGAATATATTATATTTGGCTTTTCCGCACTGTATGTAAGCTACAACTTCCCGAAATATCAGCAAAACTATTAAACTAATATAGGACTGAAACAAATACTAACCTTCGGTAATATTTTTCTTGGAAACATGGTTGCGTCAATCACGACTATAACGTCTAAAATCACCTGCGAACCACTGTGATTACATTTTATATAACTCAGTCCCACCAAAAAGTGACAACAATCATCTATTGAAAAGAGAGTTTTAACTCGTCACTAGCAACTATTAAAAAAAAACAGAAGTCATTCGAGCAACAATTATTGTGTGTACTCAATCGGCCGGAACAGTTATTTCATAGCTTGGTGCATAATGAATTCACTTCAACGCAGACAAAATTTTTTTTTTAATTCCGACAGGTTCAAGAAACTCACATCTGGAACCTCTGAAACTGATGAGGCGCAAAAATCAAGACAGCGAGATGACTGCTAGAGAGAACGAGAAAATCTGCGGTTTTTGAAGGTATAATTCTTAATAATTATATGCAAGTTGAGATTCGATAGCCGTTCTTAGAATTCAGAACACCTATTAAAGACGCCAGATATTGCCCATTAATGCATTCTCAAAGTCTTTCTTTTTTCGGTTTTCATTATCCGAGAATTTCAGATCTCTGGTCTATCAGAAGTTCCATAGATAACCACATAAGTATCTAACTTATGAGGAGGATTAGGAAAGAAATTTACTTGCCAGACGGTGGCGGCCACCATTCACTGTTCGGTCAAATTAACAATGAGAATGAATGGCGTATGGACACAGTAACACAGCCTACGCCTACGCGGAACGCAACTGATTCTCCTAACTTCCACAAACTGATTCTCACAAGCACAAGAGCATATGATATAATGATAATAATGAGGGGTTTCCTCGAAAGGCCATCTAGCAGTATAATCATATCAGCTAAAATTGATCGTAGAATATTGTTGTGAATCCTGGGTGATGAAATTATTGTGAGCACAGTTAATGTCATTATTTCCACATTTTGAATGAATACAACAGGAATAAAAGATAGTTTAAGAAGTGGGAATGCCCTATGGACAGGATCTTTGGCGTAATGTTCAAACTGTGACAATTTATATCTCCGAAAGTACCTATTGGTTTCTCACAGTTGGGAATTATATCAATGGAATCTTATGATAGAAATGCATCATGAATTAAATAAGAATCCATTGATATCATTCCCAACTCAGAGAAACCAATACTTTCGGAGTTATGATTTGTCAAAGTTTGAACAAGATCGTCAAAGGTCCTGTCCTCAGAGCTCTCCCACTCTTTCACTTTGGCTTATGTGCGTCAATTTTCAAGAATTTTCGTAATTGAATCAGAAACGTAGGTCCATGACTCATCTCATGTTTTATTTATATATGTCAGGAAATTATAATTAGAGTATTCTATGAAATCATAATTATTATAGAGATGAGAATAATTATTGGAATTTTGAAAAATCATATCTCCTAAAGTATTAGTTTGTTGGAGTTGAGAATGACATCAATGGACTCTCATGATGAAACTGCATCTTAAAAAAAATTGTATTCAAAGTTTCTAATGCAAGAAATTTTTTCTGCTACTCCGAAACCACCTGGCCGATTTTGCCGAATAACGAACTCAACCGAGATATTTATCTCCTAAACCTACTCTGAAAATTTCAACTGTCTAGCTCATTCCGTACGAGAGTTATCGTGTTAACGGCCGGACATAATCGATTTTGACCATGGATTCTTGATCAGTGAATTGAACCAAATCGTTTAAGACCATTTGCAGCCAAACTTAAAATATTACAGACATTTGGGCAAATTGATAAGCACTCTGTTCCAAGGAACAAGAGCGCCAAAAGCTAAAAAAAATACACTTTGATGATAAATCGAACTAAAAAGTATAAAATAATTTTTGAGCATTTAAACAAAATGATGGACGCAAAATGTAAGTATTTTTCAGAGAAAAGCGTGGGATGCTTTATACCATATTTTTTATGCCTTTCGGATAACTTTATTTAAATATTTTATGAATCGCACACTATTGAATTTCTTAACTATATTTTCACTGATTGTACGCATCGATTATTTCCAAAAAATGATATTATTGAGCACCCCACGCATTTCTCTAAATATTACCTACTTACATTTTTGCGCGCGTGTTCCGCAAGGAACAGCATGCTATCATTTCGTTACAATGTCTGTATTTTTCGAATTTTTTTTCGAAAATGGTCTCAAAGAATTGGGTTCGACTCCCTGATGAAGAATTCGAGGTCAAATTGAATTATGTCCGTCTGGTCCGGCCGGCCGTTAGCACGATAACTCTCGAACGGAACGACTTCGAGCGTTGAAATTTGCAGGGTAGTTTTGTAGCGTAAATATCTCGAACAAGTTCGTTAACGGGCGAAATCCACCAAGCGGTTTCGGAGTTAAGGCCGTTTTTAGTCAAAACGTTTTTTATGAATATTTCCGGAACCGATCACTCGATATCTCTGAAATTTGGCATCAAATTGTAGAATCGTGACCTTTATACTCCTGCGAAGTTTTGTTTTGACCGGACGGCCCTAAAGTGGCAAAAAAAAAATTCAAAAATTTTAAAATTATGTTTTCACGATAACTCGAAAAATACTGATCTGATTAAATTGAAACTCAGTAGTTAGATGCAAAAGACCAAAGCAAACACTTTTGCAAAATTTCGTGAAGATCACGTGACATGAAAAAAATCAAAAAATTACTACTATTTTGCGGAATATTTTGCTTGAAATGCCAAAACCTATTTTTTTGAGGTTCATGCTGCCCTTTCCGGGCATTTTTCGTTATGCGCATGCGCAGATGATAAGTCATTTAACTGCTGTAGGTTTCGTCAGAGAGGATTGGGGTTTTAGGGTGGCGGATGCTATTCCTCCTTAGAATCCGGATCCCTGATGAGGGTCTGCGCATGCGTGGATTAAAGATGCGATATCTCCCGAACCACTAGTGTTGGAGAATCGGTGTTTTTGGTAAGGTGTGTGATTTTGAGAGGACTTTCAGCCGCGAGTCTATTGCGCATGCGCAGAAGAGAAGTGACTGTTTTTGGTTTGTACGGGTTATGTCGGGAGTGCTGAGCTAATATTGTGAGGTTTCAAAAGAATATTCATGGTAATTCAGTGCACGGACAAGTCAGTTTGGGGGATGTAGCGTTGTTTCCGAATTTAAGTGTTCGTACCGTGGCCCTGGGGCTAATTTTGAAATCTATGTTACCTCTTACGGGCATTTTTCGTTATGCGCATGAGCAGACCATCAGCGATTTAACTGCTGGTGTTTTCGTCAGAGACGATTGGGATTTTGGGGTGGCAGATGCTATTCCTCTATAGAATCCCCTGGTGAGGGTCAGCGCATGCGTGGATTCAAGATGCGATATCTCCTGAACCACAAGTGTTGGAGAATCGAAGTTTTTTGTAGTGTGTGTGAATTTGGGAGGACTTGCACCCGCTAGTAGATTGCGCATGCGCAGCATAGAAGTTACGGTTTTTGGGTTGTATGGGTTATGTTGGGAGTAAAGAGCCGATATTGTGAGGTTTTAAAAGAATATTCATTACAATTCATTGCACGGACACAATACAGTTTGGGGGAAATAGCGTTGTTTCCGAGTTTAAATTTGCATACCGTGGCCCTGGAGCTAATTTTGAAATTGATGTTACCCGTTACGGGCATTTTTCGTTATGCGCATGAGCATAAGTGAGTTAACTGCTGGAGACTTCGTCTGAGAGGATTTGGGATTTGAGGTGTAGAATGCTATTCCTCCATAGAATCCCGTAGGAATTGTCTGCGTATGCGTGGATTAGAGCAGTGATATCCCCTTAACCAATGGTGTTGAATCAGAATTTTGTGTGAAGTGTTATTTTCAGGGGACTTTAAGCCACGAGTAGATTGCTTATGCGTAGAGGAGACGTTTGGATTGTATGGCTCATGTTGGGAGTGGTTTGCGTCTAGCGGTGATCGATTTGGTGCTGAGTCGTCATTTTAAGGATTTAAGAGAAATTTCATGGCAATTCTGTGCACGGATAAGTCAGTTTCTGGTAAATAGCGTTGTTTCCGAGTTGAAATCTATGTATTGTGGCCCTGGGGCGAATTTATAAATAACTATATTCGGTAGATCTATATTAAATTACGTTCGAATTTGGAGAAGAGGCAATTGCGTTCCTCAAGGAGGTCCCATAACCGTAGTTTTTTCGATCTACGGTAAAGCTTACAGCCATATTTGTTAAAGAAACTTGAAAAAATAAAGCACTGACGTTGAAGTCAGTACTCTTTGGCGCGCGTGTTCACGGTGGCTAATTTGAATTGAGTTATGAGTACTTCAAGCTCAGTGAATTGAGCGAGCCGGAGATCTACCCAAGCGTTAGTGGACACCATTCACTGTCGATTCAAAAATTAACAGTGCTGTATCTAGCTTCCGTAAGGATATAGTAACACTGTTGAAAAAGAACACAACTCTCCTTAGTCGCACAAGCTTCTAGAAGAATCTGAGGGATCTCCTTGGGAAAGACTTGGCAGGGTCAGTATAATCGTAGTCATGTAGTCATGTATAGCACGCGCGCCAAATGCAGATTGACTTAACAATGAACGCAAAAGTTAAAAAATGCATTAACGTGGGGTCAATCTGCTTGGCGCGCGTGCTATATACATGATTATGATTATACTGACCCTGCCAAGTCTTTCCCAAGGAGATCCCTCAGAATCTTCTATAAGCTTGTGCGACTAAGGAGAGTCAGTTATGTTCTTTTTCAACAGTGTTACTCTATCCTTACGGAAGCTAGATACAGCACTGTTAATTTTTGAATCGACAGTGAATGGTGTCCACTATCCCTTGGGTAGATCTCCGGCTCGCTCAATTCACTGAGCTTGAATTACTCATCACTCAATTCGAATTAGTCACCGTGAACACGCGCGCCAAAGAGTACTGACTTCACGTCAGTGCTTCTTTTTTTTCTTCCATCATTTTGTTTGAATGCTCGATAACTATTTTATACTTTTAGTTCGATTTATCATTAAAATCTGTTTTTTAGTTTTTTTGCGCACTGTTCTATGAACAGAAGAGTGCCTATCAGCAATAGAGTATTTGAATAGGATATTTGTATGCCACCGCAAACACAGCACCGTTCATTTTCGAACCGACAGTGAATGTATGTATGTGAGTTGAAACTAATCGTTTGATACTATTCCCGACCAAAAAGTGTACCAGTTTTTTTCGGACGCCTGGTTTTACAGTCGGATTTAAATTGTTGGAAATATTATTTTTTTTCCTAGAGCTTTGCAGTTCTGGGTTTTTTCAGTACCTGGATGAGTGAGATCTCTGTCTATAAGCGCCAAAGCTCCTGTCCACAGGGCTTTCGCACTTTTTGGCGCTCTTGTTCCTCGGTACAGAGTGCTTATCGATTTGCCCAAATGTCGGATATTTTAGAATTTTTGGCTGAAAATGTTCTTAAACGCTTTGTTTCGACTCACTGATGAAGAATCCGTGGTCAAAAGCGATTCTGTCCGGCCGTCCGTGCGTCCGGCCGTCCTGCCGTTAACACGATAACTCTCGAATGAAATAAATCAAAGGCTTGAAATCTGCAGGATAGGTTTGTAGCATAAATATCTCGGACAATTTTGTTAACAGGGGAAATCCATTAAGCGGTTTCGGAGTTATGGCCGTTTTTAGTAAAAACATTTTTTATAAATATTTCCGAAACTGATCCCTTGATCTATCTGACATTTAGCATAAAATTGTAGAATAGTGAGTTCTATATGCGTGGAAGTTTTGTATTGATCGGATGGCCGTAAAGTATAAAAAAAAAATTTTTTTTTTTAAATTTTGTTTCTACAATAACTCTGGAACAGAATGGGCTAGGCAGTTGAAATTTTCAGAGTAGGTTTGGCATATTAATATCTTGGCTGAGATTGTGATTAGGCAAAATGGGGTTTATGGTTTCGGAGTAACGAAATTTCGAGTTAATTTTTTTTTGGGTGCAGTTTCACCATAAAAATCCATTGATACCATTTTTAACTCTTACAAGCGAATACTTTCGGAGATATGAATTTTCAAAATTTCAAGATTAAATCTGACTTCCATGTTTCCACAGAATCCTGTACTTCATTATTCTATCTATGAATTATTATTTGATCTGTGTCATCTTATTTTCCTATAGAGATAAATGTCAAAATTATTTCTGATTCGATATTCTTGATATAAAATACACCTCTCCTGTTCTAGAAAACAAAGTATGATTGAATGGAAAATGACCAATTAAATAACGTCAGCTATCGTAGAATTATGAGGATGATATGATCTTATACTTTTAAGGTGATATTATAATCTCCGTGGATAATCCATATGATGATGAAAATATATACTTTGGTAAGATACATAATCAAATTGGGTTCAGAATATCTCCAGTAAAAACAAAACTTGAATATTGTGTAAGTTTTGATTGATATAATATAATTTTCAGAGTAGATTTGAGGAATGAATATCTCGAATAAGTTCGTTATTGGGGAGAATCGGTCTGTTTGAATTCAATTTCTTTCATGAGGCAGTTCTATCGTAAGAAGCCATTTATATCATTCCCAGAGACCAACAATTTCGGATTATGATTTGTCAAAGTTTGAAGAAGAGTGCCAAAGCTCCTGTCCACAGGGCTTGAACCAATTTTTAAACTTTTAATTATTTTCCCTTTTTGAGTTTAATTAAAAATTTGGTTAATATGTAATGCAAACTCGGTGGATTTTGTCAATTAACGAATTTAGCCAGCGCATTTGGACTCCAAACCTACTCTGAAAATTTCAACTCCGTAACTCATTGAGTGCGAGCGTAATCGTGCTGACGGCCGGACGAAACTAATCGTCTGAGACCATTCTCAGCCAAAAAGTCGAAAATAGCAGACTGGTGAACGAAAGATAGGCATTCTGTTCACCTGGACAACGCGCCAAAAAAGATCCCCCCTCACTCTTCAATAAATTTAAAAAAATAAAATGAAAGATTTGCATGTCCGTATTCGAAGGGCCAATCTATACAGCATAGAGACCCGAAAGTAAAATTCAAAATGTCTGGGTCCTGGTCTGTACTTTCTCGCTATGGCTCATATGAACATTTTTATGGCCAGATTTGATAATACCTGCCGAATTTGGAGATAATTTGTTCGCAGGTTCGGGAGTTATTGCTAACCAAAGGGTCAGCCAGAATCAATAAATCACTATGTATCTCAGAAACGAAGAGCCTTGGCCCATATTTAATTGTTGTGTTCTAATTACCACCTATTCACCATCAAACTACGTAGAGTTATTCGTCGACAAACCCTTATACTCACAAGATGAGTGCCACTGTCGAGTATATATTATTTCTCTACAATTGTTAACGTACCCTTTGCAAGTGTTTTTTTAACGTAAGAACTACTGGCCCAGTGTGGCAGTAGGGCTTCGTTGTAGTGGCAACCTCGCAATCGGACAATTGTGCACCTCATGCGCAGAGGTTACTTGCTGGATTGTTTACGGCGGTAGGTCAGTTCTGTTTTAGACAAAGAGCAGATAAGTTTACGTACCAAGCCGTTAGCAGTCTATTGTGTTCTTATAAGATTCATTGTGTTCTTATAAGATTTATCATTTCCATATATTGAACTCTGTTCTGTGTTCTGTTTCTTTGTTGAAGAACATTATTATTATTAAAAGTAATAATACTTATATGGCAGCAGAGCCTGTGAAGAGAAGCGGAATCTCAAGTAGCGTCACTTTGAACGCCATTTTGTAAAATTCGATCAAAAGTTTTTTTTTTCACTACATCTCAACACCACAAGATAATGGAGAAGTTAGTCATTGACGAGGAATTCAACTCCAATGTTCAAGGAACTTCTGGTGAAAGGAACGAGACACCTATTGGAAACATGTCGAGCGACTAATGTCCATCTTCACAAGCCCGCAATTTATTAGGGTCTTGGCAGATAAAATAAAAGAGGACATAATGCCAAACTCCGCACCACCATCAATAAACGTGGAAACAAGCACTAGTGAAATCACGGAAGTGTTCACTCCCAAACCAGTACCACTTCCAGCTTTCAACGTACCGTCGATAGATGTTGACGACAAATTAAAAGGCCATGTGAATTTCCGATCTTGGAAACAAAGAGTTGAAAGAGATCTGGTAGCCCTAGGGAGATCCAACTTCCTAAATCAACCTCTAGGCGGTGAAGACTGCAACTTCACACAGGAAGACAAGAGGATGTATGATGCACAAGTGAGGCAATATCTTGAAGCCACTCTTCAAAATGGACCGACAGCACTTATCTCAAATGAGGCTACTGCAGCAGAACCTTTCAAAAACTGGAGCTGTTGTTTGGGAAGAATGATGTCCAGAAAATGGTGGAACTCCTGGACAATTTTGGGAAAATTGTGCTACACCCCAAGATGAATCCTGTGACTTTCATCACAAGATTTGAAAGTGCTGTTCAGCAATTTCAGGAGCTTGGTGTACCTCTGGACCAGCAAATTATCGTTGCATATTTTCTACATAAAGTTCGTCATGTACGACCATTTATGGGTTTTTATACAACGATGGCTACTCTGCCAGAGACCACTAGGACTTATGACTTTGTACGGAACACATTTCTGGATGTAGCTAGTAGCAATTACAGCTCAGAAATGGAGAACAGTAAGTACAATGAGAAAGACGAAGTTGATATTGTTTGTTCTGTTTGTAATAATGATTCAGATTATAGTTTCAGGCCTGATTGTGATGACATCATCACCATATGCTCAATTTGTTTTGATTCTCCGATGGAGAGTGACTCAACTAACAATAAATTTGTTTCAGTTTCTTGTTCACATTGTGATAATATCAGTATTAATTATTGTGATTTCTGTACAGGAAGTAGATTGGAAGGAAGCTCAGGCGAACCACCCAAGAAAAGGGAAAAGCTTGAAAATTCTTCTGAATCAATCAATAAGAGTATCTGTCAGTATAGAAGCGAACAGTTAGAAAAACTGAAGAAAATTACACCTGAGCAGAAGAAATCGGCTAGGTGTAATAAATGTGGTCTGTTGTTCCATAAAGCATCCGAGTGCAAAAATGAGGGCCGTGTATGTTTCTTCTGCTACAAGAAGGGGCATGAAAAGAAGGATTGTAGGAAATTACAAAGTTTGAAATCAAGTAAGTTTCAGTTCGATTTTAACAAGTTTGTGATTTCAGTAACATTCCTTGTTGATTCCGGTGCATCTCACCATGTAGTGAATGCACGAAATATTCTGTTTGATTACAAGGATTATGAAATGCCTATTCCTGTTGATCTTGCTTCAAAAACAGAGAACATTTTTTCATTGGGAGAGGGTACTCTACCAATTCTTGTACAGTTTGTAAAATGTTCACATGTTTTAAAGTTAGTACATGTTCAATATGTTCCTAGTCTGAGAGAAAATGTTCTTAGTGTTCGAGCATTTAATACTCAATTCAAAACGAGTGTTACAATGAATTCTAATAATGGATTTATCTTGTCTAGAAAGTTAAGAAGAAAATTGACTCTTCTGTATATGTCCGATTGACTGTATAGATTGGCTGTACTGATTTCTGCAGAGCCAGAAGAACCGCACCAATCCACTTAAACAAATATAGTACGAAGAAATACAAATTCAGTTGTTACTAATAGTAGGGGAGCCCACGTAGCTAATTCGGGATTTACTCGAGCGTCATAGAGAGCTATTGGGTTGTCAAGCTTAGATGATAAGAAGAAAAAAATGTTATATAATATATACCTGTTCATCGGTGGGGTGAGCAGATATCAATTTTCAAAAATGTAAAAAAAAACCGTTATGTGGACATACTCGAGCGCGTCAGATATTGATAGCATCTGTGTCCTACGTAATTTAAGAAATGTACAGATGTTAATCTGATCGTTTCCATGATGGGGGTGATCATACGTAAGGGTTGAAAATGAAAAAAAAAAAATTTTTATCGAGCTCGTCAGATTTTCTAAGGGGGTGTTAAGTGAACCTTTAAAGATGCTCTTGTATAATAATCTGACGATTGGGATGTAACGCAAACTCGTGGTCATTATTAGAATATGCAAAAAAAAATCGCCATTTAGAAATACTCAAGCGCGTCAGATTAAGATATATGTGGTTCATCAATATGGCCTAGACGTGCTGTCTCCTAATCTGACGATTGTCTGGAGGGATTCGCTAAATCTGACAATAAAATTTTTATTTTTTTAAATCATTGTTCAAGTTTCTAATGAAAATTTGATTGTGTTTTGTAAAGTACTTTCACCACAAAATACACAATTCATATTAATATCACTCAATCACTCATAGTAATTATTTATTAACTTTAATTCACATAACTCTTATTAAAATCGCAAAATAACCTAATACGTGGGAAATACGTTGTAAACAAGATCATACCCCGAACGATTCTGCGTGACCAGCTGTTATGGAGTCATGGCAACAGAAACCGGAGTGGGACGGAGTGAGAGAGCAATAGATAGAGAAATAGTGAGACGAGAATAGAAACACGTAGAGGGGAATATAGGCATGGCATAGCTGCACGCATTCAACTTTATCAATTAATTTTTATTACTTCGGCTTGTGAAAATCGTCAGATTATATATTTTTCGTAATTCTTGCATTATTCCCTTCAAAATAAAAAAAAAATTTACCACGCTCGAGAATGTCAAGATGTCGTTTTTTTTTACAACTTTGTAACCCTCCCCCTTCTTTACGTCACTCTCAAATTGTCAGATTAATGGAATATACACTTTTTAGCATGTAACTAACTCACCCTACCTTAATCTGACGCGCTCGAGAATTTCCGATGATCAACTTTTTTTTACTAATCTGATGCTTTATCCTTGATGGGCGGCCATATATATATGGCTCATGTTTCGTGGAAAAACTTAACCAGGTACAAGGTTACCCCCCTATATATTAATCTGCCGCGCTGTAGTAAATCCCAAAATCCCCGCTTGGGCTCCCCTACTATAATAAATCTTCACAAAAATCTGTCTGTAAAATAAAGCGAACCACACTTAATCCAGTTATAGAAAATAAACGACAAAAGATTCGTAGACTAAGAAAGAAGCTTACACGAACTCAGTTGCAAAAGTTAGATGAAGAAGGTTCAGTTTGGCACCGTAGAATGGGTCATATATCATCTTCTTACCTAGGAAAGTTACCTAGTGTAGTACTAGGAGTTAAAGAACTTACATATAATTATACAACTGTCAGTTGCTCAATATGTTCAAAAGCAAAAATGAATAGAAAACCCTGCCTGAAAGAACGTGAACGAGCAAGGAGACCTTGTCAAATTTTACATGCTGATTTACTTAGTGTCAATCCTCCAACACAGTTCAGTAAGAAAAAGTATATTTTGATCCTTATTGATGATTATTCACGCTATTCTCAAATCTATTTGATGAAACAAAAATCAGAAACTTATAAGTTTTACACTTCAGGCTGTCAGTTTTTACAATCAGTTTTTCCTGGACCTGGCCAATTTAGTAAACTAAGAAGCGATAATGGTACTGAGTTCATTAGTGAAGCTTGTCAAACAGTTTTAAATAAATTTGGAATAGAATGACAATTAGCGGAACCTTATCAGCATGAACAGAACGGAACAGCTGAAAGGTTTAATAGAACCATTCAAGAAAGAGCTCGAGCATTGCTATATGATTCAGGCTTTCCTGTTAGTTTTTGGGGTTTTGCATTTTCAACGGCATGTTACCTTTATAATCGCACACCTCACTATGCAATTGACTTCCTAACCCCATATGAAAAATTATTAGGTAAACAGGCAAATCTAGAGAATATTAAGATATTTGGTTCACAAGTGGAAGTTAGGATTGAAAATATACCAAAAGGTAAAAAGCTGCACCCACGTTCTAGCACAATGTACTTGGTAGGCTATACTGATACAGGTTATATGTTGTATGATCCAGTAACACATAAAACCATCATGTCATGCAATGTGTTGTTCAATGAAAAGTACAATTATAGTTCCTGCAAAAGTAATTTATCAGTTGTTAGTGAAGAACTTGAAATCACCTCAGAAAATCAGTCAATCACACCTGAAAATTTAATCGATCATAGCACTAGTATACCACAAACGTCTGGCAATAGTCTAAATGAAATAGAGATAGAAGAAATTTCTCAACTAGAAAATAGTCATATTGCTAATGAAGTTGAATTAGAAAATATTCGAAAAGCCAATGTAATTGAAATCGAAGAAATCTCTCAACTGAATAGTAGTCAGAATAGTGAAGAAATAAATCTACCAGAAATCAGTGTCAATACTTGTATTTTAAATAAATTTGGTTTCGTTCATGAAGACGACATTTATAATACAAGTAATACGCCTCAGAGCTATCATGAAGCTATCACTTGCTCAAACAGCAGTAAATGGATATCAGCTATCCAGTCAGAACTTTTCTCAATTAAAGAACATTCAGTATGGGATATAATAGAAAGAGAATCCAGTATGAAAGTCATTCCGGTGAAGTGGGTATTTACAGAAAAAGATGACGGTAGTTTTGAAGCTCGTTTGATTGTTGTAGGGTGTAGAGACACAGAAAGCTATACGTCTGAAGAAACGGCATCTCCTACACCTGCTCTTTCAGTTGTCAAATTAATATTTTCATTATCAGTCGCTAAAAATTGGCACATAGAACAGCTCGATGTTAAGACAGCCTTCTTGTATGGAAATATTGATAGGACCAAGTATATAACTATTCCGGATGGTATAGAGATTGATAAAAAGAAATTCGTTTGTAAGTTGCGTAAAGCCCTCTATGGACTGGCAATCGCTCCTAAGTGTTGGTTTGTCACAATTGATACATTTTTGCGACAATCTGGTTTTGAACCGAATCTGCGTGAACCTTGTCTATATCTGAAAAAGATAGGAGATAAAATAGTCCTGATTTTAATATATGTCGATGATTTATTGGTAACAGGAAGTAGCTATGACCTTATTAAAGGTACAGTGGATGTATTGAAATCTAGTTTTGATGTAAGAGAGTTTGGTTTCCCCACTAAGTTTCTTGGTTTGGAAATTACAAAATCTGAAAATCAATTGTTTCTTCATCAAACCCAGTTTGTGAAGAATGTTTTAAAAGAGTTTCGCATGGAAAACTCAAATCCAGTTGGCACTCCATTAGTACCTTAAGGAACACACAAAGCTCCTGAAGGTACGAATGAAGCGAATTTCCCGTATAAGAAAGCAATAGGCTCCTTGTTGTATCTAAGTCTATTTACTAGACCTGATATCTCGTTTGCTGTAGGTTTTCTTGCCCGTTTTCAGTCAAATCCGCAGCAGTATCACTGGACACTTGTGAAAACAGTTTTTAGATATTTGAAAGGTACCCCAGAGGTAGGTCTGAAATACACTAATGGCTCACCAAGTTTATCCTGTTATTGTGATGCCGATTTTGCAGGTGATTTAATATCAACTACTGGTTTTGTGATTTTTGCCTTTGGTAATCCAGTTGTCTGGTGCTCGAAGCTCCAAGCTACGATAGCACAAAGTTCAGCAGAAGCGGAATTCATTGCATTAACACATGCGGTGAATGAAGCTTTATTTGTAGCACAGTTGCTAGAAGAATCTGTTGTTTTTCCTATACCTGTATATGAAGACAATGAAGCTGCCAGACAAAACTGTCTGACTAGTACTAGTAAAGGTCGATTAAAATATATTGAACGAAGATATCTTCTAGTTCGTCAACATGTACGAGAGAAGAAGATCAATATATTAAAAATTAATACCAATGATCAGATAGCGGATATACTCACGAAACCTTTGCTAGCAACAAAGTTTCGTAGTTTACGTGACCGTCTAGTTACTAGTGACTATCTGATTAACAGTTAAGAAATTCATGCACTTGTCAGTTTACTGTACTGTTACAGTCTTTAGTTTGTTGGTGTTTGTCAAGGTTGTATTAGAAGGGTCTTCGGTCCCTGGAGATATAATTTTGGCAATACAAGTATCTCAAATTAGAAGGGTCTTCGGTCCCTGGTGATGAGAGATGAGCTCATTATGGTATAGGTAGGTCACACTTAACCATAAACACTAATTTTGTTTAACTGAATCATTGATTAAATATGTTATACATTATATGTATGATATGCTGATCAACGGTCCAGATCTGTAAGCTGAGCTTATATGCGAGAAGGGTCTTCGGTCCCTGAAAGCAATTACTCAGGTATTATTAGTTATGTCTGCTTCATAGTGAGCGATATAATTTCATGTCAGTTGAGTAAAATTGTAGGAAGGGTCTTCGATCCCTGAAAGCAATTACTCAGGTATTATTAGTTATGTCTGCTTCATAGTGAGCGATATAATTTCATGTCAGTTGAGTAAAATTGTATGAAGGGTCTTCGGTCCCTGAAAGCAATTACTCAGGTATTATTAGTTATGTCTGCTTCATAGTGAGCGATATAATTTCATGTCAGTTGAGTGATATTGTAGGAAGGGTCTTCGGTCCCTGAAAGCAATTACTCAGGTATTATTAGTTATGTCTGCTTCATAGTGAGCGATATAATTTCATGTCAGTTGAGTAAAATTGTAGGAAGGGTCTTCGGTCTCTGAAAGCAATTACTCAGGTATCATTAGTTATTTCTGCGTCACAGTAGTGAGCAATATAACATGCTGTTGAGTGAATAAGTGCGAGAAGGGTCTTTGGTCCCTGGAAGCAAATACTCAGGTAATATTAGTTATGTATGCTTCATAAGGAGCGTTATAACATCATGTTTGTTGAGTTAAAAGTGCGGGAAGGGTCTTCGGTCCCTGGAAGCAAGTACTCAGATTAATCCAGTCTATAAGTTTGGTTCACTTTGAGAAACCTCTGCTCGTCAGCAGCAATGACTGCCCATCTATTAGTTCTACTGACTATCCTGTTAGATATAAGAATTATTAATAAAATGTACCAACTATCCCTGTATATATATATATATATATATATTGTTTATTATGTAAATTTAGTTTAAGATACAAGTCAGTCAGTGAACGTTTTAGGTAAAAAACTGATTTTTACTATGTTCTTTTGATAAAGAAAACACAGTGTCGCTTTGTTGTATATTTTAATGTGTAATATTGCAGAAATAGCTTATATGTGTGATTTCCCTAATGTGTGAATTCTTACTGACTTTACTACCTGGGGTGAAGTACCACATACCCAAATCGAGGGATGGGCGAGCCCATTCTCATTATGCGGGGGTGGACGGCTGTTAAAATAAGTGATACAATTCTGGACTAAACATGCCGCCCCCCTTGAAAGAACCTATCTTTCAAACTGCAGAAAAAAAATAAATATACAAAAATGAAATGCCTAAAACAAAGAGATAAAAAAAATATATACAGATACGATTAAATATTATACAAAAATGATAGAAAAAAATATGTACAAGAATGATTAAATATACAAACATGAATTCCCTTCATAAAAGGGAATGAAACGACTATATACCAACTTAGCCGCAGCTCGTTTAATCACACCCTTCGAGGTTAACACCGATACCACTCGCACAATATCGTCGGCACCAGGATGTACTTGCACTACACGACCTAATTGCCACTTGAGCGGAGGTAAATTGTCTTCTCGTATTACCACCATGGTCCCCAGTTGTAACTGAACTGAATTGGATGGAGATGTCTTCCATTTGCCCCTCTGCTGTAGTTGTGATAAATAGTCTCTTGACCATTGAGACCAAAAATGTTGTACCATCTGAGTCAACTGATTATATTTCTTCAATCTGGTAGTTTTCTGGGAACTCAAATCTTCTTGGGGTAAAGAAACTACTGGAGCACCGATCAAGAAGTGCCCAGGAGTGAGTACATCTAGGTCTTGTGGATTCTCGGATAATGGGGTGAGAGGTCGTGAATTCAAACAAGATTCTATTTGTGTAACTACTGTGTGCAATTCATCGAATGTAAAATTATTGTTGCCAATTACCCTTTTTAGGTGATACTTGGCAGACCGGACAGCTGCCTCCCATAATCCCCCAAAATGTGGGGAGTGTGCTGGTATAAAGTGCCACTTTATGGAGATTTGTGTAAAGTATTCATGGAAACTCGAACTTGTAGAAGGGTTTTGCATGAATCTGAACAGTTCTTGCAATTCATTTCGAGCGCCTACAAAATTGGTTCCGTTATCGGAATAAATATTAGAGCAAATACCGCGTCGGGCAACAAATCGCTTGAAACAGTTCATGAATGCTTCAAACTAGCTCCAAATGTACAGCCTTAGTGGCAAAGCAAACAAAAACAGAAAAATATCCTTTCACAAATGTATGTCCTCTTAATTTATTTGTCTTAATATTAAATGGACCCGCATAATCGACACCACAATTTGTGAAAGCTCTGCTGGGAGTAATGCGTGAACGTGGTAGGTCACCCATTAAATATTTGTAAGGAGTTGGCTTAACCCGAAAACAGATAAGGCACTCGTGTTGATATTTTCGTATCGTTCTTCTACCTCCGATAGGCCAATATTTCAGTCGAATTAATGAAAGTAACGTTTGAGGTCCGGCATGCAAATGTTTGTAGTGCTCATGTAAGATTATTTGCTTGGTCAAAATATGGTTACTAGGTAACAAAATAGGATGTTTTTGGTCAAATGAAACATCCGAATGCCGTAGACGACCACCTAACCTCAATATTCCTTGGTCATCTATGAAGGGATTCAAACTTATAAGTGCACTTGAATTCGCTATTTGCTTCGATTTACGCAAATGATGCACTTCTTCCGTGAATTCTTGGTTCTGAGCTGTTCTAACCAGAATTGCCAAAGACCTTTGCATTTCCTCGAGGGTCAAATTTCCAAAATGCCTCTGTGTGACCGGCACGATACAATTTTTTGCAAATCTGAGACAAAATGCGGTCACTCTTTGCAACTTGTTCAAACTCGAGAAACGCTGAAAAATATCAATATTTACATATGATTTCAATATTTGCCTTGGGACCTTCACTTCAGGAATGATATCCGGAGCAGTAAAATGAAAATCTGGCCATGAACTTTCGTCACAACTTAGCCACTTTGGGCCATGCCACCATAGACCACAAACCTTCAACATATCCGTATCCATGCCCCTAGATATTACATCCGCAGGATTGTCTCCAGACAATACGTGATTCCACTGATAACCCCTTGTTAATTGATGTATTTCCGCTGTTCTACTCGCTACAAATGTTTTCCATTCGCAGGGTTCTGAACTAAGCCACGATAAAACTATTGTAGAATCGCTCCAAAATTGCACCGAGTCAAAGGTGACCTGTAGTGTGTCAATTATTTCCCGTGCTAAATTCGCCGTTAATAGTCGTGGCAAATTGACCGTTTGCACAGGGGCCACTCTTGATTTGGCACAGATAAGTTGGACATGATTGTGATGATTTGGATCTGTTGATCTTATATAAATGGCCGCCCCGTATGCAATTTCTGACGCATCAGAAAAGCAATGCAATTGAATCGTTTTGGATTCTTTGCAAATGGTTTGCCTTGGTATTTTCAGATCTTCCAAAGACTTGATTTGTTTTTTGAATTTAAGCCAGGATGTATGAAGTCCAAGCGGTAAAGATTCATCCCAACTTACTTTTAGTTTCCACAACTCTTGCATAATCAGCTTTGCCCTTAAGATCGCGGGACCTACCAATCCCAGAGGATCAAATATTTGAGATGTAACTGATAAAATTGTCCTTTTCGTAACCCTTGCTTGATTTTTGTCGATTTGTATCCTATACTGAAGAATATCTAGCTCAGAATTCCATAATAACCCTAGTGCTCGTGTTGTCGGATCATTTGAAAGGAAATGTTCAATTTCTAGATTATTGTCAGTCTCATCAGATAACACCTCCTTACTATTTGAAACCCACTTTCTCAATATGAATCCCGCACCTCTCAGAATTTCACTGATCTGTTCCCTCAATACCTTAGCTTCCTGAATAGATCTAGTACTCAGTAATAGATCGTCCATGTAGAAATCATGAAGTATGGCTTGGCTAGCTTGGGGAAACTTTTCCTTGCTATGCAAACCCAGTTTTTGGAGACATTTCACTGCCAAGAATGATGCTGGAGCCGTCCCATATGTGATAGTATTCAATTGATATACATCAATTGGTTCATCGACTGAAAACCTCCAAAGGATCCGCTGCAAGTTCCGGTGCTCAGGAGCAACAAGTACTTGGCGATACATCTTCTCAACATCTCCCGATATAACGATGTCGTATCTGCGAAATCGCAATAAAATGTTGAAGAGGTTTTCCTGTAATTTCGGTCCAACCATCAAAACATCATTAAGTGATATTCCTGTGTCCGTTTTAGCCGATCCATCAAATACCACTCGGCATTTGGTAGTGGAAGATGTGGCTTTAAAGACAACGTGATGCGCTAAATGGTATATATGTTCATTGTTATAGCATTGCTTAGCTACCTCATCTAAGGTACCCAATCTTGTATCATGACCCAAATTGACGTATTCCTTAATGAATTCATGATATTGGAGTTGAGTTCGAATATCTCTTCCTAAACGTTTTTCAAGTTGTTGCAATCTCTTTTTGGCCGTACCCACAGAGTCTCCCAGATTTGAAATATTTTCCCTAACAGGTAATTTGACAATGAAATGACCTTGGTTATCTCGCATTGTTGTATCGAGAAAAACACTCTCGCAGTGTCTTTCCCCCATGGAAAGATGTTTTTTCTGCTCGAGTTCATCGATAGGCCAAAATTTTTCTAATTGTTCTTGTATTCGACTGTTAGAAGAAAAATGACAAGTTGAAATATTTGCTTGACCGTGCCTACCAACTATGGGTCCCGAAATAACCCATCCTAATTTTGTTTTCTGCAAAATTGGTTTATTGCTACCTAACTTGATTTGACCTACGCATATTAGTTCCCAGAAGACAGAAGCGCCAAGAATTAAATCTACTTTGTTAGGTTGGTTGAATGCAGCATCAGTCAAATATACATTTTCTGGAATAGTGATAGAAGTCGAATCGACCTGCACTCCAGGTAACTTGTCCGAAATGCTATCAATAACAAAAAAACCTGTTTCTAACCCGAAATCCCTGAATTTTGATTGAATTTTGGCCTTCACTGAATGTGAAATTTTCGTGGTTCCCTGTCTTATTCCTACTACTGGAATATGAACTCTTTGAGCAGGTAGTCTGAGTTTCTTCCAGAGTTCCCTGGGCATGAAATTCGACTGGGATCCCGAATCCAACAGAGTTCGACACTCTTGCATTCTGCCAGCATGATCACGAATGTGGACTAATGCTGTGGACAACAAAGTTTCTGTTGATCCTAGACTACCTATACATTTGTATCCCTGCGTTTCTGTGACAAGAACTTCCTTGTTCTTGGAAGATGGTTCACTAAGATGTAACATAGTGTTGTGCTTCCGCCCATATTGCTTACAGCTCCCAAAAGTGCAACTATCTGCCCGATGGCCTAGCTTCAAGCAGCGCCAACAAACCCCTGATTTTTAACTTCTTCCCTTCTATCCGAAACTGATAGCCCCTGAAACCTTTTATATGCGAATAAAAGATGATTTTCGTTGCATGATACGCACGTTTTCGTCATTGCTACGTAAGACTTCGACCCGTAGTGTCTTTCCCTTATATTTTTAGGCTCTGATGATTTGTTCACTATTTCACTTGAGTCAAGTGTTTCCAAAAGTTGGCATCTTTTTTCTAAAAACTCTTGAAATTCCGTTAATGTGGGAAATTCACTACTCGACACACTTTTTTGCCATTCCCTTTTTGTGATCGCATCTAATTTTTGCTCCAAAATATATATAAGAAGTGTATCCCATGATTCAACTTGCTGACCTAGTGATTTAAGTGACCTTAAATATCTGTTGATTATATCTAACAGCTTTCGTAACTGCATAAATGACTCCTTATATATTTGTGGAAAATTGTACATTGAATCGATGTGATTAAGCGCAATGAGTTTTTTATTCTCAAACCGATTTTTTAACAATTTCCAAGCTTCTACATAATTTTTCTCTGAAACTTCCAACGCACGAATTACCTCAGCAGCATCACCCTTCAAGGAATTTTTCAAATAATAAAACTTTTGTATGTCTGATAGCTTCACATTAGTATTTATTAATGCGTTAAATGTGTCATGAAATTCTAGCCATTCCTTGTAGGACCCATGAAATAATGGAATCTCCATTGTGGGAAGTTTCACATTTTTATCGATGTGTTGCCCTCCGGAGATTTGATTACATATTAAACTGCTACTTGAATTGCCGGTGCTCGAATTTAATTGACTTTCAGCAACACTTATGAGTTTGAAATAATTGTTCTCGAAATTTTATCTCTCTTCATTTTGTATATCTGAGTCATCAAACGCTTCGATTGAAGTTTGTAATTTATCAAACTCTGCCCAATATTCCCTGAATTTTTCTATTCGCGCAGGTAATTGAGTAAGTGTAGCACACCCCGATATAGAATTAATGAAAGTTTCGAAGCTCGTTACTCTCGATTTTAAAACACCCCTTTTACGAATCAATTCATTCAAATTTTCTGCCATCTTGCTTGTTGATTAATGAAAATATGAAACTAAGAATGAATTCAAATGAATATTAAAACCCAAATAGAGTCCGTTGAATACGTGTATAATTGAGGAGAAAGTAATAGGAAGGGATGTACTCACTTACCTTCACTTCGCCCTGTACTGTGCGCTATTTGCTCCCACCGTGATTTATTGCCCAAAGTTGTAGTATCCACTGTACACCTGTCCACTGTACACCTGACCACTGCTCTTCTTGAATTCCTCGTCCAGTATCTTGATTTGTCCCGTTTGACTAATCCCCAAATGTGCGTGGTTGGAATTCTGCCCGTTGCAATGGACCACTTTTCTAATTGCTAATTAATCACTAACAATTTCTTTTAATCCGTGTCGAAGGACCATGAACGTTTTAGGTAAAAAACTGATTTTTACTATGTTCTTTTGATAAAGAAAACACAGTGTCGCTTTGTTGTATATTTTAATGTGTAATATTGCTGAAATAGCTTATATGTGTGATTTCCCTAATGAGTGAATTCTTACTGACTTTACTACCTGGGGTGAAGTACCACATACCCAAATCGAGGGATGGGCGAGCCCATTCTCATTATGCGGGGGTGGACGGCTGTTAAAATAAGTGATACAATTCTGGACTAAACAGTCAGAACTAAATGTATAAGTATGTAAATTAGTTGTAGACAAGTCGTCATTTGTCCGATTCTCAGATTGGGAGGGGGTGTTAACGTAAGAACTACTGGCCCAGTGTGGCAGTAGGGCTTCGTTGTGATGGCAACCTCGCAATCGGACAATTGTGCACCTAATGCGCAGAGGTTACTTGCCGGATTGTTAACGGCGGTAGGTCAGTTCTGTTTTAGACAAAGAGCAGATAAGTTTACGTACCAAGCCGTTAGCAGTCTATTGTGATCTTATAAGATTCATTGTGTTCTTATAAGATTTATCATTTCCATATATTGAACTCTGTTCTGTGTTCTGTTTCTTTGTTGAAGAACATTATTATTATTAAAAGTAATAATACTTATATGTTTAACATTAGAATTGGAAATAATTCCAAATCCGTGTCGTGAAACATCAAACGTCACACATCATCGTTGAAGTAGCTTGGAATTAGGGGAATCCTCATGCCGGGTCCAGACGGGTGTAATATAACGCGTAATGTAATGCGTAATGTAAGGCGAATTCTCCGTGTGGACGGTAGACGAGCGTTACATGCAATGCTCGTAGTACCTACTGTCCACACGGAGAATTCGCGTTACATTACGCATTACATTACGCGTTACATTACACCCGTCTGGACACGGCATTACAACGTATTTGACTATTCGAAATTCACTGAGATTGATGAGATATTTCTCTGAATCCAATACTCTCAAGTATATAGATACCTCTAGAAACTGGTTGTGGTCTACAGTATGGCTTTCTTGAATCCACGAATATGCTTAGTGATGCATTGAGTATTAATATATAAAGAGTGAGTCTACTTTTTGTACATTAATGTTAACTATAGATTCCTAACATAAAATAAAACACTTAATGCGAGCATGTTCTGGGGTCCAGCCTGCTATAATTAGGCCCAAATGTCTGTAATTTTCGAAATGTTTTACCGAAAATGGTCTCAAATGAACTCACTTATGTAGAATTCCAGGTCAAACTTGATTCTGATGGTGACTAGTTGTAGAATATTGACATAAAGACGTATGTAAAATTTTGTGAGGATCGTATCACTAGAAAATTTCAGAAAAATTATGAAAAAATATTATGAATTTCACGATAACTTAAGACAGAAAGAGATAGGGACTTACAATTTTCAAGGTAGGTTGCAAAACCGAGTGCGATATTTAAATACTTTAACAGGCATAATCAGAATCATCGGAAATATTGTTGTTATTATCCCTATAACTCAAAATATACAAATCTGATCTAATTAAAACTCTGTAATTACTTGTAGATTGCCGACACGCTAATTTTCGGAGTATTTCGCGAATATCGTATCCTGAAATTACTTGAACCGTAAGTTTTTCCGTATAATTATTATTAGATACCTAGATAACGAATTTCCATTACGATAGAATTCATAAGTCAGAATATAAATTTCTGTGATCTTGAACGATTTTCTCATTACTCAAGTATGTCATTAAATGGTACGAAATGTATTCATATCTTATAAAAACTGAGAAAACGGCCTATTCATCGATGGTAAATTTGATTGAGAGAGTCGAATAGAGGTGAATAAAGCATTATTAACATTAATTTTGTCGGTTTGAGGTTAAATTTTAATTTTTTCTGCTATCTTAAAAAAAATATCTTCCAGCCACCATTTTTCAAACAAATACCGACTTTCAGAAACATGCGTGCAAAGGCTCCTGACTTCACTTCAGTGCATTTTCAACTTTTTCCATAAATATTATTAGAGTATCTGGTTGTATCCAATGCTGAGTAGTGAGTTCGACCTGTTCGCGAAACACTACTGGGTTTTAGGCTCTCAAAAAATAATATCACAATAATATCATAATATTGCGTTATTCTAAAGCGGGTAGCTCTCTAGATATCATAAAACAATCCATCTGGTACCAATTTGAACTGATTCCCACTGTCGAGCGGCATTTTAAAAAGCTTTTATTTCTATTGAATTTAGCAACGTAAATAAGTGAGAACACAGTTTGCTCCTTTCTTTTAATAATAGAAATAGATAAGTTTGAATTTCGGAAAGAAGTTTTGATATTCTGGGTTCATTGCAAATGGGCAATTCTACGGACGGAATAACCATTACGTATTACCAGGGACGGGCCTAAGGAGGGGATCTCCTCACTGTTGAACGGAGTTGGCAATTTTTCAAAGCAGTTGGATAAATTTTAAAGCAGTTTTTTTTATGTATTCCTTCATGCACAGTTGGAAAATGTTCAAAAACCCAAAAATTTGAATTCGGCTCGTTCCTGGCCGACATTCTGGAGGAATCATTGAACTGTTTTCTTTGATGCTATAATGCTATCATTCTAAACTGGAAATAATTGCTTTTGACAACCTGTCGTTTCAGCAGGTTGTTTCCTCACGCCACGCATCCCGTGGAACAGGGAACACTGACAGTTTTGGGCTTGTCAATACCTATTCATGCCATTTCAGATTCCAATACAGAATCCCCCCCCCCCCCCCCCCCCTTTGAAATTGAACACCTTTGGTATTTTCGGGTATGGAGTCATCTGAGGTTTTTCGGTCATAATAACTAAAATGAATTTCTACCTCCCTAAAATGCCAATAGAATGAGCTCCGCATGTTACGTTTAAGGAGGTTCAAATTTCATTTTCGCTGAACGATTCTGAAGGTTTATGATTTAAAAAACATAAACAAAACTATTCCTTAAGAATTATCTTCCTTGTATGTTCCCTACTTTTTGTTCGGCAGAAAAATCAGAATCTTCAGTTAACTGTGTTGTTACACGAATGATTTTGCTAGATCGATTTCAATGTTCATGGATAATGAACTTTTTCAAGCACTCTTGCATAATTCACGAAACAGCTGATACTATTTGTGTTTTTTGGACTCGCTTTCCGAAAGCATGAAATCGGTTACATCAACTTCGTTCAAAATAAATCAGAGCATTCATGTACGCTCATCAAACCGTCAAATTGGAATATTTACGCTGCGATATATACAAAATATGCACTGACGTAGTCACGTCAGTCACTAGGTGCCGCGGTGCAGTGCAGTGCCACGCTTGTTCACGTTGGCTAATTCGAATTGAATGATGAGTGTCTCAAGCTCAGTGGATAGAGCTAGTCAGAGAGTAGTGGAAACCATTCACTGTCGAGTCAAAAATTAACAATGGTGTTCCTAAGCTGGCGTAAGGATACAGTAACAAAGACGTCAAAGAAGAAAACTGACTCTCCTTAGTCACACAAGCTCCTAAGAGCTTCTGAGGTATCTCCTTGGGGAAGACCTAGGAGGGTCTATATAATCATAATCACGCCTATAGCAAGCGCGTCAAAGTAGATTGGTCCCACGCCCATGCTTTTTTTTAGCTATTTACTTATTTCATGGTGAAGTCAATCTTCATTGGCACGCTTGCTATATACATGATTATGATTATACTAACTGTTCAAAATCAGGGTGGTCAGATTTTGTCATAATTTTTGAGCAGTGGACTGTTTCAGAGGATTGAGTTGGAAAAATTGTTAACTCAAATTATTTACATATACACATTGTTAAAACAAAATTGAGAGGCATGAGCATACATATAAGTTCAAATGGTGAGGAGGTAATCACCAGAAAAACACAACGTTTACAGTGATGGAGAGCAATGAACAATTGTCAAAATATGAGAAGGGCGATTCCACCAGAAAAAAACAGAAGGTTTACAATGATGAGCTAATTGAAAATGTAATTGCTTGAGAGTACTAAAGAAAAGAAAATATATGCATGTAGTTATGGAGAGTAGACTAGCGCGGTGCATCAACAATCAGCTTTCATGAAACCGAAAATGAGAGTTGAACTTGAAATTAAATTGATGATTTAATTTCAGAAAAACAGTTACATACAAAAGCTTGAATCTGTTGAGTGCACCTCGCCATTTCATACAAGTATTAAACCACAGAATATACCCTAGAAGAAGTGATAACTATGACCAAAATCTGGAAGCAATCTAGTAGTTCTGCACCCGAACACCAGAGGCGCGACTGTGACAGCAAATAGATGCAAATATAATCCTTATTAGAGGGACAATAAGGTGATAAATAGTGTGAAAGATTTGCTCTTGTGGTTTCGTTTGACAGGATACTGGATAATTGACAATTTTCATTTGTCAATTCGACCGCCAGCTATATTTATCGATTTCCGAATTATTTATTGATGTAAGTATAAATTTGCTCTAAAAATGCCGATTCATACATTCATTATAAGCTACAAAGACAAACCATCATACATCTTCACAGCTATTTAGAAATCGTGTCCAGGCCAGGGAAGCCGAGAAATGGAGGCGACACTTCAAGTGCTCGGTGCATTTACTGATTTTTGAAGAAAAGTATTCATGTAAGTATAAATTTTCACTGAAATTGTCCGCACATTCATTTTAAACATCATACATCTTTACACAAATTGTTGCCAGCGAAGAGAGGAATCGAAGCAACAAATAACATAGACGTTGGGGTAGCAGCATTCTAGTTGAACAGCTAAGCTTTTTTCATAATCATCTTTAATTATTGAAATTCATATGTCGACTCCGAGACAGGTTTATTCTTGTAAGTATCCAGATTGCTAGAATGGATATTTTGTAGGATGAGGAAAACAGTTTTTCAAATTGCTGCAGGAAGAAATTTAGCTTTCTAAAAGGAGGAACATTTATTAGATTAAAGATTCCATCATTTGCTCAAATTTCATTATTTATGTGAGGATCATTTCAATGATACTGATTTAGTTAATAGCAGAACAAGTAAACTCGTTAAGCATGCATCACCTCATACATTTTTTACTTCAGTTTGCAATAAATCATTCTCGGAACCACGATGTAGCTCCTTGAATGTTCAAAAACTTTCTGAAGAACTCTCAATCAATTCACATTCAAATTCAATTATTAAAGAATACAATTATTTCTTACCACATTATTCAATAACCAATGAATTCTTGGTTGCTTATTTATCTTTTATTTCATAATAAAACATACAGTTTGTGTCTGTAATCATTTTTGAATTGGTTATATGTATTATTCATTTCGAAACTTGATAGCGATGAACATTTATAATTTGTGTATTTCTTGATATCTGGTTTTCGTTTATAAAGTACCTATTATACATTAGGGAAAATCTATTTAAATTTATAATTTGTTAGAGCATTGTTATTTAAATTTTTAAGTAATACACTATTATATTGTAAAAGAATATGTAAATTATTTTGTTTATTTATGTTCAATTTTGCAATAAAGCATAATTAGAATTTGTGTTTGTATTCATTTTTTTTCAATCAATGGTCTTAATGAAAGTTATCAATTGAATTTTACCATTCAAAATAATGAGCTTTGAATGGTAAAATTTAAATTGATACGAATTATTCAAATTCATAAAGAATAATCTAGAAACATGGAAGAGTGGTTAAATTACCCGCCTATTTTAGTGTTAAAATTTCGCGCTAAACATATAATACAGCACCCGGACACCAGGGTGCGCTATTTTTTGTTGCCATACAATTTGTTTGGAGCTTGCACTTCTTCTAAGGTATTTTCTGTGTATTAAACTGATAAGAGTCGAAACTGAATCTGAACGTTACACTTATTTTCAGAATTACATTCTAGTAAAATTAAATAAATGAGCACAAAGGAAATACTGAAATAATTATCGAACGATAAATATGATCTTAAGTAACGGTAAAGAGATGATCTAACTTGTGAGAAAAACTAAAATGGCGAAAGTCAAGTGCAACCGGTCGTGAAAACGAACTAGTTGAAATTCATATAAAAACTGTTGAAAAGAGCAGCCTTTGTGATATTTTATATCGAACAAACCATTGACTATTATATCTAGACAATAAAAGAGTTGACTTAATTTTACAGCTGATGCTATTCAATACGAGTTGATATATATTGAGAAGATCAATAATTCCATCGTAATATAGAAAATCATGTTGTATGCACAAAATCCAATTTAGAGAAATCATTATGAGATATTAGAATTAATTCAGACACATGTGGATGAATGAAAGACCGATTTCAGCCATCAGCATTTCACTCGGAACACGTGCACTTCTGAATAAAAATTTACGTATTGCGAATTTTGAGAACAATCAAATTAACATTGAGAGCTGCAAAGTTCCTGTGTTTTCAGGACACTGATTGCACTAGATTAACAAAATTATGAGATGAACTAATGAGCCTTAGAGATAATCAAATTAAACTTGTATAAACGCTAGAGAGAAGACAAAGAGGTTATTCGTAACGAATCAAAATCACAAGTCAAGTTTTCGTAGTTGACCGGGGGTCGAATTAAAATTCACCTCGGTGCAGGTTTCTTGAGAAATGCATACTTGTTCGAGATTAAACAGTTGAAGGCGCTAAATTCAAAAATACTATAGAGCGGAAAGATAGTGTGCAGACTTGTTTACTTGTAGAAGTACCACTAAGAAGGTTGAATTCAGGAATTCTATGGAGCTTGAAATTGGGGGGAAGCTCAATTTTAAACACTAACCCTCCATGAAGATCCCTCAGAAGCTCGTAGGAGCTTCTGCGACTCAAGAGAATCAGTTGTGTTCTTTGTCGACTTTGTAACTGTATCTTTATGCCAGATTAGGCACAGCAGTGTTAATTTTTGACCCAACAGTGAATGGAGTCCACTTCCCTCTGACTAGATCTCCGGCTCGCTCTATCCAATTAGCTTGAAACTCTCATCATTCAATTCGAATTAGGCAACGTGAACAGGCACGTCAAAGAGTGTGGACTCCACATCAGTGCTTTTTTAATTTTACAAGTTTCTTTGACAGTTCTGTCTATTAATATAGTCTGGCTATAAGTTTTACCTTAGATCGAAATTAAAAAAAAATGGTTCAAGCACTGGCGTGAAGTCAGGAGCTTTTGCGCGTATGTTCTATTGTCCATTCTCCTGTAGGTATTGGACATTCTTAATCGTACTTACCATGGTAAATTATATTGTCCATTCTCCAGTATTGGGAACTTCATTCGAATTAAGTGCTTGAACCAATTTTTTTTTCATTTTTTTTTTTAAATTTTCTAGGGAATCGGTTCTTATAAAATTTTAAGAACGTCTTTATGCCGATATTCTACAACTAGATAACAAGCTTCAATTCAATCGAGTCTATATTTTTTGAGATATCGAGGAAATAATATTCCAGGTGGGTATAACTCTGAAACCGTTGCACCGATTATGCCCATAATCAAACTTAACACTCCCATTCGTATACGCAACACACCCTGAAAATTGCAATTTCCTATCTCCTTTCGTTCGAAAGTTATCGAGGCAACGGTCACACATCCATCTACTAAACTCACACAAGGCTGCTCGAATCTACAACAATATATATCCGATCATATTCAAACTTGAATAACTTGTTGATATATAAAATTGGTAAAATTTGCAAAAAACGACTACAATATGTAAGTAACAAAAAATGTTCACATGAAAAAACCTTCACAATATTTTTCTCCAAATTTTAATCGTTTACTCCTTGCTATACTATCTATGTTTTACCAAAAAAAAATTTAAATTTAAACAGCTCCTTCTGGGTGTTGCAGTTTCTTTGTCGGTTAGTATACCGGGTGTCCCAGTGTACATGTTCCAATGGATTATCTCATTTCAAAAGATAAAAATTTGAAAATTTCATGATTTTGAATTTGTTCAAGGAACCTTCAACTGAGAAAAACAAAAATTGAAAGTCACTTTCGGTTTGACCGGAAGTGACTTTGACTCTTTTATCTCAAATAGCACCCTGTATATTTTTTGCAATGTTTTAATTCTACTCGAAATAACCTTTCCAACAATGTATCACACTTTGTATTTTACATTTGATTTTAGGGAGAAAACGTCAATTGAAATTTAAAATGGAAAGAATTGCAGTAGACTACGATATTTCGTGTAATCTTGATTTTGACTTATAATCCATGTGTGCCGATCTATCTTTAAATGGACCGATAAGATGGCCTGCAAGATCTCCAGATTTAACACCGCTAGATTTTTTTCCTTTAGGGATATTCGAAAGATCGTGTGTACCAGACTCCTCCTATTGATTTGGAAGATTTAAAAAACAAAATAAGGAATGCATATAGAGCCCTTAATGCTGAGGTGTTGAGAAGTGTTAGTTCGCGTGAACTAGTCCACCGAACTGAAAGATGTGGAGAAGCTGATGGTCAACATATCGAACATATGCTTTAGTTATTATAGATATGTTTTGCCCCATTTTTTGTAATTTTTTGTTTCTTTTACTATTCATTCTTTGTTTAACGTTCGTTAAAATACATAGTTGATTTCAACTTGAGGAAGGTTTTCTTTATTGATCTCGATTATTGATATACTGGGACACCCTCTATATTGTTTATTATGAAAATGAATGGTATTATTATTACTTATCAACCATTCAATGAACAAATGTGCAGAAGCTCCTGACACCACCACGTCAACGCGGTTAGATTCAATTTCTCGTTGTATCTACGCTCATGAACCAACCCTCTATTCGAAGGTGGCATACCTCTGTTAGCTCAGTGAATATTCATATCGCATTGATTGGAAAGAACGAAATTACATGCTATCTACGTAGGAATAAATCACATAGTCCTATAAATCAATAAACATGGATAATATTGGCTATACACCGGAACGCCTCATCAAAGTATCATACCCAGTTATTACTTCTGTCAAGAATACCCGGATGAATCTTATTATTTTCATCCTCGGAATACAAATGAACACGGAAAGTTACTACATATTTATTCATTTATCGTAAATAACTATACAACGTAGTTTTCATGGACTTTCAAGAACATGGCGATGTGATTGGTCAGAGTGAGATGACTGTTAAGAGATGTTTGGCGAATCACTTCCGAGATATTTCTGTTTGAGGGTTTTTTATTTTTTTTTTCATGTATGGAATCAAAGGGAGGAAAAGGTGGGAAGTAATTGTGTACCTACCAGAAAACAAACAAATATCTTTCGTGTATGCGTATAAATGTATATTCTCAGATTAGAATTGAAATTTTGTTTTTATCTTTTTTTTAACATTAGGTTGTAAAGCGCTTCTGTAATTGAAAATTGATTTTTATTTTTCATTTGTGAACCTTTTTTTGGGTATTTGTTTACCTGTGTATATGTTCCTATTGTAAATAAATAAATAAATAAATAAATGACAGTGTGGAGAAGCTCGCTCGTTCATTGTGTAAGGAATTTCGAGGGCACTCACGTGACTTCAGGAACTTTAACGCCCTCTTTTTTTCAATGGCTAATGTATTTCACTGATTTGCAACACCGTACACCGCTGAAATCCATGAATATTAGAGAAGCGTTAATTAAAAAAAAAATATTTCAAATGGGCCATTGGACATTCAAAGAACTTCATTTTTCGACCCAAATCTAAAGATGCTTGTTCCAGTTCACAAACACTTCAATTCGTTTGATTTCTACCATAACTAGAAGGAAAATATTATGAACGAGAAAATTTTTCTTGAATAAAGCATATAACCTCTTTTCCATTTATTCAGGATTTTCTGCCTGTGTCCTAATAATTTTGCGCAAATATTTGTAATTTTCGAATTTTTCGCCGAAAATGGTCTCTAACGATTGGGTTCGACCCCCTGATAAAGAATTCGAGGTCAAATTTGATTATGTCCGGAAGTCCGGCCGACCGTTGCCACGATATTTTGAAAACGGAAAGGGAAAGCGACTTGAAATTGATGAATGAATGAATATCTTCTTTCTTATGATTTTATCTCGCACGTTAATTGATTTAAGAATGACTAAACTGCACAAGTAATATTTATCGACTAATAGGTCTCGTGCATGTATTTTTTGCACGCACGCATGTTCTGGGGAACATCGCGTTATCGTTTTGCCCAAATGTCTGTAATTTTCGATTTTTTTGCCGAGAATGGTTTCAAGGGACTAGGTTCAAACAACGTGGGTCAAATTTGTCAAATCTGTCTGACCAGCCGTTGCCACGATAACTTTAGAACGGAAAGAGAAAGCGACTTGAAATTTTCAGGGTGGGTGGATCATCCCAATACGACGGACAAGTTCGTTAATGGTCATAATCGGCCCAATGGTTTTCGAGTAATAATTTTGCTTTCTACCAATTCGAATCCGATCGAATTGATACATGGTGATTATTTGTAGAATACAAACCTAAGGACGTTTGTGAAATTTGGTGAGAATCGTATCACTAGAAAATTAAAAAGAAATTATTGAAAAAAAAATGGTTCAAGCACTGACGTGAAGTCAGAAGCTTTTGCACGTATGTTCTTTTGTCCATTCTCCTGTATTGGACACTCTTACTCGAATTTACCATGGTGAATTATATTGTCTGTTCTCCTATATTCAACACTCTTAATCGAATTTACCTTGGTAAATTCGATTGAGAGTGTCCAATGCAGGAGAACAGACAATAGAATTCACCATGGTAAATTCGATTAAGAGTGTCCAATGCAGGAGAATGGACAATAGAACATACGCGCAAAAGCTTCTGAAAAAAAAATTGGTTCAAGCACTGACGTGAAGTCAGAAGCTTTTGCGCGTATGTTCTATTGTCCATTCTCCTGCATTGGACACTCTTAATCGAATTTACCATGGTGAATTATATTGTCTGTTCTCCCGTATTGGACACTCTCAATCGAATTTACCAAGGTAAATTCGATTGAGAGTGTTGAATATAGGAGAACAGACAATAGAATTCACCATGGTAAATTCGAGTAAGAGTGTCCAATACAGGAGAATGGACAAAAGAACATAAGCGCAAAAGCTTCTGACTTCACGTCAGTGCTTGAACCAATTTTTTTTTTATTTATTGCCGCTACGACAACTAGGTCTTTAGCGTTTACAGTTCGATTAGGTGCAAGGTATGTTCAGCATTATAATATAGATGTTACTGTATTCTACATTTAAAATAATTAGATTATGAATTTCGTGTCTTCAATGAAAGATATTGTGTTAAGGCATGCGGACGAACTGATGTTGAGGGCTTCTTCCATTTTGGCGCTGACGTTGTGTAGTTTTCTATGAGCATCAAATAGTTGGCATTCTATGATCATATGACGTGTGGTGAGTTGTGGGTTGCAACTTTGGCACCATGGAGGAGATTCTTTTCTGAGCAAATATTGGTGTGTTTCTCTTGTATGGACAATTCTGAGTCTTGTGTAATATGTTTTTTGTTTGCTCATACGCGGGAAAAACGATGCGTCGTCAATATGTTTTTATTGTTATCTCATCCAACCACTTTTTCTTCATTATAATTAAAAAGTTTTCAACGAAATATCTTCCCGTTCCGTTCGAACTTGACATTAATTGATAATTGCAGCGATTTCCCACAAAAAATTCACATTTCTCGATTCTTCTCAGAAACCAATTGAGGTCAGGTGCTTTGTCGCGCTTGTTCACACTTATATCCAAAGCGGTCATCCATCCCGGACTGTGTAGATAGTATCCTTGCGCATAAAAAAGAGTAATAATCTTACCTAGCGTAATTTTCAGTATCAATTCTAATGATAATAATAATAATAATAATATTGTTTCTGGTTTGTATATGATGGGCAGAAAAAAAAAATCTTCCTGTATCTGTGGATAATATATATTTTTCTAATGTCATGATTGAAAACAAGAAGAAGAACAACACAATCTGTTGAATATGATCCCTCATGTTCGTGGCCTTTCTGAAAAAATCAGGAGAATTGGTTCTAAGTTCAATATAAGAACCGTTTTCAAGACACAAAGTGATCTTAGGTCTTTATTAACAAAGAAAAAACCCATTAATGAAAAACAAAAATAAAAAAACTGTGTATATAATATTCCTTGTATTTGTGGTCAATCGTATACAGGGAGAAACATCGAGACCACTAGAATTAAGAAAGTCGGAACAACTTGAGAAATATAGAGACATACAAAAATCAAAATAGCAGAACATGTATGTACAATTCAAGGAGATCACCTGATGGATTGAAGTAATACAAAGATTCTAAAGACAACTGATCAAGTAATCATTAAAGGATACTGTGAGAGGTGTAGGGGAGAGCGGGGCTGAAAGTGCCGATTTTGACAAAACCTTTTATGATTCGGATAAAACAACTACTATGCCTGAAAGCAAAGAATCATTCTAAGCCAAATTTAGTCCTAAATACCAATTTACCTACAGATTTTGCACGTTTTCAATAGTTTTTAAGAAAAAGTGATTTATTTACACAGCGGCAGAAAGGCACTACCAACCTCACTTTGGGGCAAGTTGTGCCGTAGCTGAGGTCGGTTGTGCCGTTGATAATTGTATGTGTTTTACATTAATAAAAATTAATTTAGGTTAAAAAAAGACATCAATTTTACAATGATATATTTAATCACTATAAATTAACAGTTTTTAAAATTCAGTTGCTTATAATTCTGAGTATTATCATAAAAAAAACAAATTATGTTTAATTATGTAATTATTTCAAACATAGAAGCATATTTTTAATCAAAAGTTTGTACTTATTCATGAAATTGAGATCAATTAACAAAAATATCAGTCTCTAGGGAATATATTTAAAAAAGAATAAAGATTTATCTTAAGTTATAAAGTAACAGAGTATTTTCCAGATTTCTTATCTTATTGATCAGTCTCTTGAGTCTTTTTAAGAAACTAAAAAAATATATCACAACTATTTATTTTCAAGATGTCTGATAAGAATAGCAATTAGGGAATACAAATGCTATAGGCTTTCTATATCTTCAATACATTGCAAATGGGCCCAATTCCTACATTCTCTGCATTCAAACCCTTTTCCCCTATGGGAATCTCAACATATGATACAGTACCATTCTTGCTCGTCATCAGAACTGTCGTCATCTTGCAAAACTCTTCTCCTAGTGGGGTTCTTAGTCGGTTTATTTATTTGTTGTGCTTTTCCCTTCCCTTTTTCCTTAACCTTCTTTGTAGTTTCACTTTCATTCGTCTTTTTTTATTAGTCTGTTCTTCGGCAAAAGCATTTGTTTTGCGTGTCAGTATAAGAACAGCTGTCTTTCTTTTACGTCCTTTATTATGTCCAATTAATCAGGGAGGTGATAAATTTCTTATTCGCGTGCAACAGCGCTAAATTTATGTCCTCCCTAGATGACTGCATCACCAGCCCTTTGAAAAAGTTCCTGAGATGTAGTTCCTCTTTCAGTTTTTCGCTTGTGTGTCCCCATTCTGTCTTAGACAATAAATGAAGTATTAAGTATCATGTCAAAAAGTATTTTCTTTCTTTCATAAGTGCTCGCGTAATCATAAACAATATTGAAACAATAAAGGTTACTTAGGGGTTGGTTGTGCTGCGGTACAACCAGCCCCACATGAACGGCACATTTTACCCCGTTTATTATAGTGTGATATTTTGTCTCATATAAAAAAATAACTCTGCTCAAAGCATTAAAATTACACTGCATAACAAACTAGGATAAATAACAAACATTTTACTAAAACTGTCATATCAAAAGCACAAAAAATGCTAGCTTAGGACCAAAAAGTATCGGAAAGAAAAGATTTACTTACTTGTCGTTTGAGGTATCTCACATGCACTACCATTCGGTACTCGTCGCTGACGCAACTAAAAGGGCAGCCGTCTGTGGCCAACTAGTAGGCATTACGCGACACAAATGACACAGTCCGATCGTATATCTATCTCTTTCTGTTTCCGAGATATTCGCATCGGCACAACTTACCCCCGGCACTTTCAGCCCCGCTCTCCCCTACTCATTATTAAAAGGTTTCTTTCCGTATATCTATAAAATAAAAAAATAATTACTTTGTGATTTGTTTCTGCGTAAGAAACACAAGATATTTTTCAGAAGATATCAATCGAACAATGTTGCCTAATAAACAACATCAACGAAGAAACAACTATATCGTAACGTTTCGGATATAGTATATCAGACTCCTTCACCAGACACTTAACGAAAATCTTCAGATTTCTGAAGTTTGGGAGAGAAAACCCAGAAAGAAACCTTTTAATAATAGAATCTGATTACGTTAAAAGAAAACTTAAGGAGTCAACTTGTATTTTGTTGAACAGAGAATGCAATTTTGCAAGCTGCTCTATTGGAATTGACCATATTTGGCTGAATTTATTGAAGAAGGAGTTGGAACTTGGAATTTCTATGCTAAGTAAAAGCATGTTACTATGATTTTCAAATACTGTCACAGTGACAATTCTCGAATTTCAGAATAGCTAATCAACAAAAAAATAATTCTGAAGATTTTCGTTAGTGTCTGACGAAGGAGTCTGATTTAGACTCCGAATCGTTACGAAATAGTTGTTTCATCGTTGATGTTGTTTCGTTATTGTTTGTTAGGCAACATTGTTCGCTTTATTGCTTCTGACAAATATCTTGTGTTTCTTATGCAGAAGCACTTCACAAAATAATACATTTTTATTTAATAGATATTTTTCAGAGTTTGGGAGCGAAAACCTAGAAAGAAACCATTTAATAATGAATATACCTCCCACAGTATCCTTTAACGATTATTTACTTCCATCAGGTTATTTCTCATTTATCTTCATCCTCCATCCTTCAAAGCTGTTTTATATAATTCCTACCCTGAAGAAATTTTAAACCATTAATATCCTTAGGTTCAACTGTTAATGAAAAATTGTGAGTAATTTTTCCGAATCATTATGATATGACCACAGGGCCATAGACATGAATGACATGACATTTCTAATTCGAACAATGAAAATCATACTATATTTTGTCTATGATGCGAACTGCATCATGATTCATGATGCATAGTCATGCGAAATTTTGCAAATTTTTTTGATTTGGTATTTTCAACTAACTATTAAACTTCAATTCGATCAGATCAGTATTTATCGAGTTATTTAGAAGACAAAATATCACAGAGGAATAATTTCGAAACTGCTCGATGGATTTTGCTCACTAACGAACAATGCCGGCGTATTTGGACTCTAAACCTACCCTGAAAATTTCAATTATCTAACCCATTTCGTTCGAGCGTAATCGTGCTGACGGTCGACCGGACGCACAGAATCAAATTTTACCTCGGACTCTTCTTCAGTGAGTCGAAACGAATCGTTTTTAGACCATTCTCGGTCAAAAATTCGAACAGACATTTGGGCAAATTGCTAGGCACTATGTTTGCAGAAACAAGTTACTTGTTTCTGTAATCTGTGGATCTATGCACATAATAATGGGAGATTGGAGAGAATTTAATGTCTCTCCAATCTCGACAAAATCATTAACTGTTGACAATTTCGTTGGTCGAGTGTAAAACCAGTGGACCAGTACAACTTGAACGTTGGAATATCTTGATATTTGTACATTATAAATCCGATCCAGTTGAAATCTAGGACACTGTTAAATAAGGTTTTGAAGACGCTCGCAGAAATTCAACGATATCTGAAGGATAGTTTCTGAGAAACAGAAATTTTATGAATATTTGTTTTAATTCCGCTGATTCTTCTGATCCTGCCAGATATCGTCCCATTAGTCTATTCAGTGGTCCTTTTGAAATTTAGAAATATTGACTCTTTTTGGATAGTATCGTCCGTACAAGATGTTCTCCAGAAATGTCAGGGAGGCTTCAGGAAAAATAGGAATAGTTGTGATCAGGTTCATAGTCTCACTACTTTTATCGAATCAGGTTTCAATAATAAAATGAAAACAAGAACATCATTTGAGGATTTCTCGGCAGTATATGACACAGTATGGAAAGATCGTTTGATTTTCAAACTTTATACCCATTTACTGTGTGGAAAATTGCTTCGTTTACTCGAAAATATGTTGACGGATAGAAGGTTTCTTGTTTTTGTTGACAATAATAGTAGTAATTAAAAAAAATCAATAATGATTTCCGACAAGCTTTAGTTTCAGCCCTCCTTCTTTTCAATTTATATATGTGTGATATTCCTGCTGCTTCCTCTGAAAAATTCATTTACGCTGATATTGCATTTCTTCATTCTGATTTCCAATCTATAGAAAATAATAATGAAAAATGGTGATACCGTTGTTAATAAATCAACAAGTCCAGAGCGTTCCTGCCAATCGGGTCCTTCATAAATCATGATCGACCAAGCCGGCTCTGAGAGGCTTAACCCGGGTCAGTGTAGTTGAATTTGTTGGGAAAGCTACAGAGTACTGATGAAGGCCAAGAAGCCAGAAACGTGTCTGCTCTTGCTTTCTCGGCAAATCAATGAACCCTCTGGGGTCTATTTGACTTGTGAAATATATGCATAAGTATATTTATTATACGAAGCCATTTATGAAGGACACGATTGGCAGGATCGCTCTGGACATGTTGATGTATAGAAAATAATCCATCTGTAGATTTAGAAATCCAGAAAAATTACCTATTTGATTGGAGTTTGTGCCCAACCCAAATTTAACTGAGGCTTCCTATTTCCTTTTGAAAAATCATAAAAAATATAGATCATTGAGTGTAGCTTTCGGTGATTTTTTCTTGAAACACAATTTCAATCTTAAATACTGACGAATGTAACCAGATTCTTCTTTGAATTTCCAAGCCCATTGGGACGACTGGCGTCTGAAGGGAAGAATATAATATCCTGCAGAAATTAGCTGGTACTTCATGGGATGCTGATGCAGCTACCCTTCGCATGGCAGCCTTAACCTTAGTTCTGTCTGCAGCTGAATATTGTTGTCCCGCCTGGTTTAACAGAAGAAAGATCAAGCATTATATATAAACATGATATCGAAAAGTTGGATCGATTAAATCGCCTCTGATGAAAATTATGTCGTGGGTAACGGTTTTTGCGAAAATATAGTGTTTTTCTTAATAATTTGAAAACTTGTTGATCCATGCGTTAGGTAGATGCATGAGTTTCATAAATTGCTGAGTCTACAGATGATATTCTCGATAATTCGTAACTCCAATTTTTATTTCATCTCCCAACGTTCCAGAGTGAATCAACCCGAATAAAATCAACTGAGAGCAATATGCCGTTTCTAGGTAGAGTAATAATTCCATTCGATGTTGGTTCATTATTTAGTCAATTTGTACTGCAATATTCTGTGATGAGCATTTCGCGAGTTATGAAGGATATTATGGTGAAAACTAAATAATCGAGACGTATAGATACAAACAGGCAGATTCTGTATATTTTGAATAGGAATAATAACCATTAAGGTGAAAGTTGCATCATTTTTCGATCAGTCAATGATTACCCAAATTATGATTTTTGGACGTTCGTATATTGAGAATTCATGAAATTATAGGTGCTATTCTGCTTTTTATCTGTAAGTTATAAGTCTGTTGGTAACGATTGGTCTGTAAGAGGCCGCCTCACGAATTGTAAATAATGAAATTCTGGAATCGTTTCTGTAACTATCTATAATTTACGGTGATTAACATGTGAACTACTTTGATTTTATCGGAAAACATAACCTTAAACCGTAGAGATATTTTGAATTTAAACTTTGAGGGTATTTGCGTATCACTTTTCACCGCAATATATTTTATTAGGATTGTGTTTAATTAATCATTAAAGCATACTGTGGGAGGTATACTCATTATTAAAAGGTTTTTTTTCTGGGTTTTCTCTCCCAAACTCTGAAAAATATCTATAAAATAAAAATTATTTATTTTGTGATTTGCTTCATTCTTGAATTTCACGAAACTATCAACAAAATAATTCTTTCTGACGAAGGAGTCTCTGATATAGATTCCGAAACGTTACGATATAGTTGTTTCTTCGTTGATGTTGTTTCGTTGTTGTTTGTTAGGCAACATTCTTCAATTGATTGCTTATGTCAAATATCTTGTGTTTCTTACGCAGAAGCAGATCACAAAATAATTAATTTTTGATTTATAGATATTTTTCAGAGTTTGGGAGAAAAAACTCAAAAAAAAGCCTTTTAATAGGATTGTGTTTGATTGGAGCTTTACATATGTTAAGAGAGGAAGGAAGGAAATCAAATATGCAATATGAGATGAGATATATTGATTTTCAAAATAGTTTTTCGTATGAATAGTCCATTTTACTTGGGAGAAATGATCATATTAGCAGCACAAATGTATGAGCCAATTTTCATTTTCAAAAATATCACCCACTATGCATACCTATATTATAGAAAAAGGGATAATACCTTTCTCGCTAATGCAATGGTATTTTAGCATTTCTTGTTTGTATGACTGGTTATAAAACATTCACTAAATTCAAAGTGCAATGTTTTTCTATTAAATCTGAAGGTGCTGATAAATTGATCATCCGGCACTTCAAATGGATCAATTTGATCACTTAACCGTTTTTCTCTCAGTTCACATGAAGTTCCTTTATAATAAAAATTTTCAGAACTGTGTACTTAACTAATTACGTACAATTGGTTGGTTACGTGTCCTTATCATGCTTTAAGACAAAGCCGCAATAATCCAAGCGATCTGATTATTATTCTTAAATATATCCATTTCTTAGTCGGAAAAAAAATTGGTTCAAGTCATGTGGACAGGAGCTTTTTGGCGCTCTTGTTCAAACAGACAAATTGTATCTCCGAAAGTATTGGTTTTCAGGGTTGGGAATTATATCAATGAATCCTTATCATAGAACTGCATCATGAAAGAAATTAAATTGACAAAAATGTGTAATTTGAAAAAAAAAAGCTTCAAAAATTATCATTTAAAGAAAAAGAGCAATCTGCAATGCTTTAATGCTTCAAAAATTGGCATTAAATTTATTTATCAAGATTAAATGAGCAATCTGCAATGATTCCGCCTCGTGGAATGAGTTGTTGCAACTTACTCTCGGTGCATAGTTTTCACAACTCGAAATACCTAAGGAAAATATCATCGAAATATATAGAGCGAGGCTGGAGACAATCAAAGCAGATTGTCCAATCATTCCTGATATTTGAGTAGCTAGATGCTGATGAACAAATTATTTCAATAGTTCAAAATAGATGAATGAAATACTATCCTCTTTTCATAATTTAAAATTCAATAGTTCATACCCCTTGCACATTCTTTTCTGTATTATGGACCTTAAATCAAGAAAAAATATTTAATACACAAATGTAGATCCATATTTCAGAATTTTTTTGCCAGCAACATTATGAAAATATTGTAGATAGGAACATGTCTCACAACTTAGGGAAGTGAAAGGTAATATTAACCTCAACGGTAAACGAACAGTAATTTCTTTTGATGATTCCATTATGTTCTTCTTTCCTATTGCCTTCATAAACACTACTACAATTCTAAATCTTCTAAAACATCATCCCCAATATTTATACATAAATTATTCAATATGTAATCAGTCAATATTATTTTCGGTTTCAAAACAGTCTTGTATATATTCACAAATTCAATAATTGGATACTTGTTTTCCAGCAGAAAATATTTTCAAACTACGAATTGAGAAGTATATAATAGCTGGATAAGATGACATTTATGAACAGTGAACACAGACAGATTCTGTGTTCACATTCTGTGAATAAATAAAACTACGATGTTTTATTGAAATTTTGAAGAATCATAGCTCCGAAAGTATCAGCTTATTAGAGTTGAAAATGATAACAATGGAATGTTATGATGAAACTGCATCTTAAAAAAAAATAATTTGAAATTTGTAATGTAAAAAAAAATGTTTACGTTACTCCGAAACCATCATGCCGATTCTACCCAATATCGAACTTACCCGAGATATTCATAACTCAAACCTACTCAGAAAATTTCAACTGCCTAGCTTTATCTGTTCGAGAGTAATTGTAGAAATAAAATTTTAAAATTTTAAAATTTTTTTGTACACTTTACGGCAACTCGATCAATACAAGACTTCGCATGCGTATAAAAGTCATTATTCTACAATTTAATGCTAAATTTCAGATAGATCGAGTGATCGGTTTCGGAAATATGCATAAAAAACCGTTTTCACTAAAAACGGCCATAACTCTGAAACCGCTTGATGGATTTCGCTCGTTAATGAACTTGTCTGAGATATTCACGCTCCAAACCTACCCTTCAAATTTCAATCCTTTAACTCCTTTCGTTCGAGATTTATCGTGTTAACGGAGGGCCGTCCGGACTGGCTGGCCGGACCGGCTGGACAGAATCAATTTCGAACACGGATTCTTTATCAGTGAGTCGAACCAAATCGTTTAAGACCATTTTCAGCCAAAAATTCGAAAATTACAGACATTTGGGCAAATTGATAAGCACTCTGTTCCAAAAAACAAGAGCGCCAAAATCCGGCGTGCCACAAAACAATACGTTAATTCTTTAAAATAGCCTCACAATACATCTTCCGATATGCTTCCGACCGCCACTCGAGTACTCGTAGGGATTGAAGGATATCTGTAAGTTACAGATCGCTAAGAACAGTCCAGAATAGCAATTTTCCTGTAAGGTTATACAAACTTACAGATTGGCTTATATATGAAAGCAGAATAGCACCATATATCGAGCAGCAGAATAAAAATTCAAGAGCATACATAGTTTTGTTGAACGAGAAATGTTCCCTCCTGTAGAACGCCTCTGACTAATATCACCCTACCAAAGTACCTCTTCTGAATGATAGAGACATTTATAATTCATAGTTTCGTGACATACCTCAGGTCTACTACCCTTCTCAAATAAATCGCAAGAGTTTCAGGAAGAAATCAGTTCGAACCATGAATTGGACAGTGAAAAATATGAATTCCACTTTAGCTTTATTCCTTACTCTTTTTCTATGTTGTAATTTTATGACACAAAGTGAAACTCAGACTCCGTCCATTGTGAAGATTCGTGAGTAATATTATATTTTGTATCACCTTTGATTTTCAATCCTTAATTGTATATATAACTAGCTTTTACCCGCAACTTCGCCTACCTACTAATTACACATTCGAAAATTGTTTGTTTCTTTGCTGATTTGAACTATATTTGGCTCGATGAATATAAATATGAAATCAGATTTTCTACAGCAGCTTTACTTCTTGCGATAAATGTTTTTCTAATTTGAAGATCGGTAACGAGGTATTTCGCATATTTGAGAATGCACCACTGTATATTCATCTATAGCCTATAATATAATAATGATAATAAATTTATTGAATCCTTTGAAACATAATACTTGTAGATAATATAATGATAAAAAAATTGGTTCAAGTCCTGTGGACAGGAGCTTTGGCGCTCGTGTTGAAACTTTGACAAATCATATCTTCGAAGGTATTGGTAAGAGTTGGGAATTATATCAATGGATTCTTATGAAATAACTTCTTCTTAGCAGAAATTGAATTCATACATCATAGAACAATTTAAATTCAACAAGAGTGCCAAAAATTATCAATCCAAAACCAATAGACGAATTCTACCCAACAACGAACTCATTCGAGATATTCATTCCTCAATTCTATGATGAACGATAATATATATTCTTTCCACATCCACTCCAATACACCAATATTGCAGTTTCGTTTTTACTGGAGATATTCTGAACTCAATATTATTAACTTACCATTACCATTCCCATCATCATATGGATTGACCATCGGCATGAAAATATCAACCCACAAAAAGTATGATATCATACTATAATTCTCATAATTCTACGATTGCTGAAATGAATTAGACAATATCATATCTCAGGAAAATAAGTTGACATAACAATTCATAGATAGAATAATTATATCATTCTGTGAAAACATAGAAATACGATTTATTATTGAAATTTTGAAAAATCATATCTCCGAAAGTATTAGCTTGTTAGACTTAAAAAAGATATCAATGGTCAAACTGCATATATAAAAAAAATTTAATTTGGAATTTGGTATGTAAAAAAAAAATTTTTTTTTGTTACTCCGAAACCATCTGTCCGATTTTGCCCAATAACGAACTTAGCTGAGATATTTATCTCCCAAACCTACTCTGAAAATTTCAACTGTCTAGCTCATTCTGTTCGAGAGTTATCGTGCTTACGGCCGACCGGCAGGACAGAACGAATTTCGACCACGGATTCTTGATCAGTGAGTCGAACCAAATCGTTTAAGACCATTTTCATCGAAAAATTCGAAATTTACAGACATTTGGGCAAATTGATAAGCACTCTGTTCCGAGGAACAGGAGCGCCAAAAATAATAATAATAATAGCGCAATATTAAATTATTCCTTTCTGGGTTTTCTCTCCCAAACTCGAAGAATATCTATAAAATAAAAGGATTATTATTTTGTGAATTGCTTCTGAATTAGATTTAAAAGATATTTAAGTAATCATTGAACAAAAAACACTCGGAGATTACCGGTGATCTCCGAGACTACTGGTGATGAAATCTGGGGAGTAGGTAGATTGAGACCCCGGCGTTAATTCTCATTTCACATCTTGTTCTTACAAATGGCTCCAAAATCGGAGCCGAAACGTAGAACGACATTAAACTCTAGCCGCGGTTCAATCCAGCAACTTCTTATTCCTCATATTGCTAGCCGCGGAAACCTATCAGAACACATTCAGATATATGTACCTTTATATTTCTGAAATTAGAAATTTAAAAAAGGTCAGTAATAACATATGTTACGGAATTAACATTAATTATTCAGTGCTTCTGTGGCCCAGTACTAGGGATTCGTCTTCTTCGCAAGTAGGTACCGGGAACAATTCCCGTAGCCGGAATTATTGATCTTTTCCATTTTTGTTTTCCAATTCTATCGGAATACTTTGTGAAAAGGGTTCCGGACGGTATTGTCAATATTTTCATAAAATTACATGAGTATTTTCGTATACCTACTGTTAGATATTGAAAAAATACTGCTATTCAGGACATTGTTATAAAATGTCAATCTAGTGGTTCTCATGGCACAATCGTACGATTCATCTGATTTGTATCATAGGAATAATTCTCGGAATAAATTATTGAAAATGGAATAATTCATTTTTTATTTTATAGATATTTTTCAGAGTTTGGGAGAGAAAACCCAGAAAGTAACCATTCATATGAGCAATAGCTTGATATACTAATTGAATTTTATTTTATGACAACGTATTTTATGTTTTCAATAAAAATTGTGTACGTATAGGAACAGCAGTTTAAACGGTCAGGATTTGCGTATAGAAACGTTGAGGATGTTTAGACTTGGTGTTAATTTTTTCAGAGATTTCTCGTTATTATTGACCTATAAAAACACTCTAAATCTACGAGATACGTCAGAATGTCTTAAATTGACGCAAACCTAAAAAAATTGGTTCAAGCACTGACGTGAAGTCTATTGGACACTCTTAATCGAATGTAGCATCGATGTATACCGTTTTCTCAGCTTTTATAAGATATGAATACATTCCATACCATTTTAATGACATACAGTATAGCGAGTGAATCGTCTATGATCACAGAATTTTTAATTCCGACAAATTAATTCTATTGGAATTGACATAGGGAAAATTTACGCCTCAAGTGACCCCAGGATACGATATTCACGAAATTCGGCGAAAATTAGTGGGTCAGCATTCTATACGTAATCAGGTAATCACCGAGTTTTAATTTGATCAGATTTGGATATTTTGGTATATAGAGGAAATAACAACAACATTTTAGTGGAGTATAACTCTTAAACCATTTGGTCGATTATGCCCAACAAACCGAACTCGACTCTTCCATTCGGATGCGCAACCTAACCTGAAAATTTCAAGTCCCTATCTCTTTGCGTTCGAAAGTTATCGAGGCAGCGGTCACCCATCCAGCTACAGAACTCATCCAAGGCTGCTCGGATCTCCAACAATATAGATCCGATCATGTTCAAACTTGAAACTTGGCAGTGAAGTTAGGTTTTGAAGTCATACGCGCACATATGTTTTCCATATTTTATAGTTGTGGCAAAATCCTTCCGTAGTTTCGTTTTCACAGTGAAATCGAACAAAGATAAAGGGTTCAAGCCCTGTGGACAGGAGCTTTCTGGCGCTCTAGTTCAAACAGACAAATTAGATCTCCGAAAGTATTGGTTTCTCAGAGTTTGGAATTATATCAATGTATTCTTATGATAGAACTGCATCATAAAAGAAATTCAATTCAAATAATAGTTTATTTATCAAGATTAAATGAGCAATCTGAGAATGAGAACTGCCTTATGGAAGAAATCAAATTAAAATAGCTGAACTCAATTTGAAATGTACGAGTATGAACACAGATCATATAATAAAGCTTAGATATAATAATTGTAGCATTCTGTGAAAACATAGAAGTACGATTCATTATTGAAATTTAGAAAAATCATATCTCCGAAAGTATTAGCTTGTTGGAGTTGAAAACGATATCGATAGATTTTAATGGTGAAACTGCATCTTAATAAAAATTGAATTTGAAATTTGTTGCTTTAAAAAATTTTTTTTTTTCGTTACTCCGAAACCATCTATGGCCTATTTTGCCCTATAACGAACTTAACCGAGATATTCATCTCCCTAACCTACTCTGAAAATTTCAACTGCCTAGCTCATTCCGTTCGAGAGTTATTGTAGAAAAAAATTTAAAAAATTTTGAATTTTTTTTTTTGAGACTTTGCAGTAACCTGGTCAATACAAAACTTCACATGCGTATAAAGGTCATGATTGTACAATTTGATGCTAAATTTCAGATAGATCGAGTGATCGGTTTCAGAAATATTCATAAAAAATGTGTTTTACTGAAATTGGCCATAACTCTGAAACCTCTTGATGGATTTCGCCCATTAACGAACTTGTTCGAGATATTTACGCTCCAAACCCACCTTGCAAATTTCAATCTTCTAACTCCTTTCGTTCGAGAGTTATCGTGCCTACGGCCGGCCGGCCGGACAGAATCGATTTCGACCTCGGATTCTTGATCAGTGAGTCGAACCAAATCGTTTGAGACCATTTTCAGCCAAAAATTCGAAGATTACAGACATTTGGGCACATTGATAAGCACTCAGTTCCGAGGAACTAGAGCGCCAATATGTATGGGAGAACTAATTGAGTTTAATAATAGAAATATGTATTTTTAATCTGCTCCTTTTGCGGAATTACCCGTTAAACCTTTTAACAATAGAATTAAACAATTTTTCATCGACTAAATAACAGTCAGAAGACATAGAGGCCTGCAGCCACTTTGGAAGCAAGCAAATTTTTAGGCCAACTTCGAAGTAAAATATTTTCCGACATAAAGGAGATATTTTTAAAGGGTTTTCTGCAATTGATGGACAATTGCATTCTGCATCCGCTTAATAGTGTAAATTAGTATTTTATATTTTCTCTCATACGTAAGACCTTCTGATCTCACTTGACTTCGATAATTTTTCACCAATAAAATACACACATGTAGGTAAATACAATAAAAAAAACAGAAACCTTTGTCAATATTTTATTCTTGAATCAATTCAAACTGTTCAGAATGATATTTTGAGCGTCTATATATTTGATAATACTTAACTATTAAAATAACCATCAATACAAATATAGAAATAATTGCTGAAACTAGAACTATAACGAAAACAGAGGTAGTTTTTCGATTTGTTCTCACAGATTCAACGTCACTTGAATCCTCTTGGCATTGAATGCCGCCAATATTCTGTTCATTATATTGTGTAATATTATCTATATTATATTTAATATCCTTCCATGAAAAATATCTCACAGCTTTGTGCAAAAAGTTGCAGGAGAATAAATTATTTTTGATATTTATGGTATCTAGCGATCTCATACTGTTTATGATATAGGGGTAATCCAATTCTTTCAGTTTATTTCCTGCTATATCCAGTATTTCGCAGTCGTCCAGGTTGGAGAATAAATTGTAATTCAAGTGTCTCAAGTTATTGAACGATAAATTCAAAATTTGAAGACTGAAGAGGGAAGCAAATATTTCATTATCATCAAGAACCTCCAACTTATTCCTAGAGAGATCTAATTCTTTCAACAATTTCATATTACTTAAAATTGTTTTTGGGAGATAAATGATACCATTTCCACTGAGATGTAAAATTTCCAATCGAGTTAGATTCCGAAACATATCTTTCTCCAAAATCAAATTATTCGCATTCAAATACAAATTAACCAACGAAGGAAACTTATGGAAAAAATTCGAAGTGCCATTGAGTTCATTGTACGATAAATCTAAAGTTTCTAAAAACGGTAAAATTTTCACCCCGTCTAAATTTTCGAAAGTCAACTTATTACGTGAAAGATCAACTCTGGTTAGTTTGGTCAAATATTTCAAATGTACCTTAGTTATTTCGTTATTTGATAAATTAATGTCTCGCAAATCGATGAGTCTAGTGAAAGCTGCAATACTTATGGAAGTGATGGAGTTATTTGATAAATTTAAAATTTCCAGATCTGTTGTATTTTCAAAATCGGTATCAGAAATACGCGAAATCGAATTATTTGCTAAATTCAGGTATTCTAAGTTGGATAACAGACTGAAAGCGTTTTGGATTGAGGTAATTAAATTGTTGCTTAAGTCCAGGTATTCTATTCCTAAATGATTGTTCTCATAGAGACTACTGAATAACGATTTCTTGTCCTTTTCCGCACTGCACTGGTACAAATCTGGCAGTAGATTTTTTATTTTATTTCTGCTGAAATTTATTTTTTCTATATTATCTAAATAGCATAAAGGAATATCAGCTACATTCTCCAGATTGTTATTTATAAATAATAAGCTCTCCAAGCTATTTATTTTCAAACCATCCTTCGATATATAGTTCAAACTATTATTCTCCAGATGCAAAATTCTTATCTGATGCAGATCATGGAAGGTGCCATTCCCGATCTCCTTTATCTCGGTATTTTTAATGAGAAGGGTCTGCAGAGTCCCTAATTTGGAGAACAAATCTACAGTGCCATCAATTGAGATGATTGAATCATAAATATTCAGTTCTTTCAACTTTGGAACGTTCGCGAATAAATCGGAACTCACATTCACTAAAGTCGTGTTCTTTATATCTAAAATTATTGCGTTTTGAGCTGATATGTAACGTATGATGTCTTCTTGGCCCGGGGCTACGTCGCTGCAGGTTACTTTGAAGCCGTTGGAGTTGTAATACTCGCTGTAAGTGAATTCTACATCGCAATCTGATGTTGACGAGGTTGGAAGTAGATGAAAGCTGATGAGTAACTTGAAAAAAATGGTCCAAGAATCTGGAAGAGAAGACAGTGTTAATCAATTCACTCTTCGATTATTGTTTCATCTAGGTTATACTTGTCTATGCCATTGTGCCTTTATAGAGTGTTACATGTGTGGTTGGTCATAGCGTAGTGGTAGATGCAGGTCATCCAAGCCTTCCAGTAAAATTGCTTCTTTTGTATCCAATGGCTGTTAGTTTCGGTGATATAGGGTGATTCATGAATGCAGGTCCGAAATTCCGATATCCATAACTTGGCAATCAGTGGTCCGATTTTGATTAAATTTGGTGGGGTGTTCACTATGAACAAATATTCAAAACGACTCATGTAATTTGATTATTTCCAGGACAGTAGTCAGAATATCGAAGTTTTTCTTTCAAACTTCGAAATCTATATTATTTACATCAGTTTGAAAAATGTCGTTATTGTCATGAACAAAATACTCAATTCAGTCTAATAAATTCAGTTTCTGTTTTAAATGGCACACATGTTTCAAGGAAGTAACAAACAAACAAATTAATATTTTATGACATTTTTTTGTAAACCTGTTTTTAGAATTTTATCTAATATCTCTATGACAACTATCCAAACAGATGGATAGGAAATGGTGGCCCTGTAGTATGGCCACCAAGGTAACCGGATCTAACTTCTCTCAATTACTTTCTGAGGGGTTATTTGAAAAATGAGGTGTATGCCACTGAAATTACTTCACAGGAGCAGTTGCGAAGAGCGATAGAAGAGGCTTGCGCGGAAGTAACGCACAGTTTCGACATAATAAGAAGGGCAATAAATAATCTCTTGCTGGAATCTAAAAAATCCGTATAAATGGAATGACTTCAATTCGAACATCTCTTGTGAATATTCTCGTTCAATGATGTAGTATGAAATGAAATAAATATGTTTGATTTTTTTCTTTTCAATAGATAATTTTTTCAAAAAATTACTGTCAATACTTGTTACTGGTGAATTTCATATTTCAAAATAGTTCACGTTATTTCGTTGAAAAGCCTTAAAATCCAAAATCTCAGCGAATGACATTAAATATGACCACAAAAAAAAACAGAATTTATTAGACTGAATGGTGTATTTCTTTATGGCAATAGGTAACGAAGATTTTCAAACTGATGTAAATAATATGTATTTCGAAGCTTGAAAAAAAAACATCGATATTCTGAGTAATGCCCTGAAAATAATCAATTTACATGAGTCATTTTGAAGAATTCCCAAGTTATGGATATAGGAAATTCGGGACAACATTCATGAATCACCCTGTATCTCTGAAACTAACTGCTGTTGGATACAAAAGAAGCAATTTTTCTGAAAGGCCTGAATAACCAGCATTTACTACTAGGCTATGGCCAACCTCTCATGTTACACCCTGTATGTCTCGTATTTTGGTATATTTTTAGCGCTCTTGTTCCTTGGAACAGAGTGCTTATCAATTTGCCTAAATGTCTGTAATTTTCGAATTTTTGGCTGAAAATGGTCTCAAAAGATTTGGTTCGACTCACTGATCAAGAATGAGTTAAAATTTTCAGAGTAGGTTAGGGAGATAAATATCTCGGTTGAGTTCGCTGTTGGGCAAAATAGGATGGTTTCGGAGTAACAATAAAAACATTTTTTTAACTTACAAATTTCAAAATAATTTTTTTTTTTAAGATGCAGTTTCACCATAAAAATCCATTGATATCATTTTCAACTCCAACAAGCTAATACTTTCGGAAATATGAGTTTTCGAAATTTCAATAATGAATCGTACTTCTACGTTTTCACAGAATGCTATAATTATTGTATCTATGATTTATTATATGATCTGAGTTCATACTCGTACATGTTATCCTGCTCTATAAGAGAGAGTCAAATTCATTTTAGCTATTTTAATTTGATTTCTTCCATGGTGCAGTTCTCATTCTCAGATTGCTCATTTAATCTTGAAAAATAAACTATTATTTGAATTTCTTGTATGATGCAGTTCTATCATAAGAATACATTGATATAATTCTCAACTCTGAGAAACCAATACTTTCGGAGATATAATTTGTCTGTTTGAACAAGAGCGCCAGAAAGCTCCTATCCACAGGGCTTGAACCAATTTCATTATGAATATTTCCGAAACCGATTACTCGATCTATCTGAAATTTAGCATAAAATTGTAAAATAATGACTTTTATGAGCATGCGAAGTTTTGTATTGATCGGGTTGACGTAAATTTTAAAAAAAAAATTTTCATTTTGTTTCTACAATAACTCCCGAACAGAATGAGCTAGGCAGTTGAAATTTTCAGGGTAAGTTTGGGACATAAATATCTCGGTTGAGCTCATTATTGGGCAAAATAGGCTTAATGGTTTCGGAGTAACGAAATTAAAAATTATTTTTTCACTTACAAATTTCAAATTCAATTTTTCTTAAGATGCAGTTTCACCATGGAAATCCATTGATATTATTTTCAACTCTAACAAGCTAATACTTTCGGAAGTTCAATAATGAATCGTACTTCTATGTTTTCATAGAATGCTATAATTATTCTATCTATGAATTATTATATGATCTGTGTTCATACTCGTACATGTCATCCTGTTCTATACCAGAGAGTCAAATTCATTTCAGCTATTTCAATTTGATTTATTCCATGGTGCAGTTCTCATTCTCAGATTGCTCATTTAATCTTGATAAATAAACTATTATTTGAATTGAATTTCCTTTATGATGCAGTTCTATCATAAGAATACTTGATATCATTCCCAACTCTGAGAAACCAATATTTTCGGAGATATGATGTGTCAAAGTTTGAACAAGAGCGCCAAAGCTCCTGTCCTCAGGGCTTGAACCAATTTTTTTCTCAAAAGATAATCCTTGGGAAATGAGACTCAAGAAAATTTTCGTAGCCACCCCTGTAATTTCACAGTTTACGTTTTGATATGGATGACATGCATTTACTACTGGGCTATGCCCAACCACTGGTGTAACACCCTGTATGTCCCGTATGTATGTGATATCTTGAGGACTCCACAATATGAATTTCTTCCAGGTAATATTTGATCCATGTTGCATAGCTTTCAGTGTTAGCGAAGTATGCAGCAATATCGTTAGTACTCTGCAGTCTCAAATATACTCAACGGCCGAAACATCATGAAATCGGGTTGGTCATTGCAAGAGTTATTCGATTCATATCGGTACATTGTACTACAAGGTCTTTATCAGTGATAGTAACATCGTAGTTTGTTCTGAAACCCTCTTATTTTGCTTCATATGCAAGCTGTTTACATTTGCAATTCTAGCCACAGAATTCATAATACACGCATAACCTCACTTTCTCCTATGCTTACATTGGCAATGATAAGTTCCAAAATGATTGTCACTAGAGGATTAGTTTTCCTCCCATCCCAGTTTGGACCAAAAATTTTTACTATACAAAATAAATTGATTTGATAGTTGACATAGTTCGCATTAAGTTAGTAGAAAGTGAAAATTTCACTAGTATAATGAGAAGTGATAGAATTTTCGCGATAAGTCTGTCGACTTATTTCCTAACGAAACTGAGTTGCTTGAAAACTCCGAAGGACGAGTGGTGTTTTCTTTATGCCCCTCAGTTGAGTTAAGAAATAAAAGGCATACTTATGAGATAAATTCAGTCGCGAGTGATATTTCTCATTGGACTATTTCACGAACAAAATCACCTATGTTGACGGCTGTAATTTATATTTATCATTTGTCAAATAGTCTATATCCATGGTTGAGTCGTTGAAAATACCAAAGTTGACAGTCATAATTCAACGACAATTGGTGTTTTCGCGATAATACGAGCCTGTGGTTGGTCAGATTTTGATATAAGTGAAATAGTCAAATAAATGAAATTTTGGATTCAAGTTTTCATTACACGTGATTTTGGGTACATAACATGAATGCTGAACCTAACCTCTCTTCTCTGGGTTTACAACAAACCTTGTGATCACCAGAGTAGGGTAATTTGACTGAAAGAATGATGAATGATACGGGAATTTTACTCCGTTTTAAAGAGTTTTCTTTCAGATGTTCGAAATTTGCTCCATTATTTTCAAGGCATTCATAAATTCTTTTTCGTTTGTTGTCAAGTATATTTTTTAACATTTGTGGGCCAATATTTTCGCAGCACATTGTTATTGATGATTGGAGGTCCTCAGTATTATCGTATTGTCTTTTGAAATCCTCATCTTTCAGATATGCAAAGATGCTGAAGTCCAGGGAAGTCAAATCCGGAGGGCGTGTTTAAAAGGAAGGCTGGGTTCCTTGACTTGTTTTACGGTTGTATAGAACTTCTGCAAATAGCTTAGATTTGCAGAAGTAGTGTAGGCAGGTGCCCCATCGTGTTGAAAATATCCCAAATGTATTTCTTCGTCATCTCATCGGTTTATGAATGGCTCCAGCATTCTTTTGTACCTTTCACCGTTAATGGTATCAAGAAAAAAAATGGGCCATCTATACTACGACGAGAAACTGCTTACCGCATACCAACTTTTTGCGAATGTAATGGAGTCCAAATAAAACAGTAGGGATTCTCAGATATCCAAAATCTGTTGTTTTGAGAATTCACATAACCCAACAAGTAAAACCAAGACTCATCACTGAAAAATGTTAAGTTCAATAAATCTATCGACGTTGAGATTATTTAGAAACCAATATCAGTACTCTAGGTGGCATGGAATATCTATTGGTAGGAGTTCTTTTGTAAGGTCCATCGTTATTTTGTAAGGGTGCAAATTCAGTTTTTTTTCAATACTTCGTGGCAAGTGCTCAAGGAGACACCAACCAGACTGTAAAGATAATTTAATCAGGGACATTTGAAGATTTTCTTCATCTCGTGTTCTAGATTCTTCAACAACTTCTTGAGAAGCTTGAGGTCTTCCTTTCGATTTGTCCTTGTTAACGTTTCCAGTCTGCATGATTCTGTTTATAACACCTCCGATGTGGGATTTCGGTGAAGATTCTAGCATCTGACCATCAGGATATTTCGCCAGATATTCATTTTTACAGGCCTCTACAGAGTAAATCCATTCAACATTGATTAATGTACCATTGCGGTAATAGGACATCACAATAAATGTGTTTTGTACTAAATCATAAATCATTGCAGATTCAAATAATTTGAAAACTGAAATGTCACGAATTTTGAAAAGAATCTTTAGAATTGACAATAATTCAATATTGACTGTCAGTTTAGAAATTCTATGATAAATGGAACAGAAGGAGTAAGAATTGGCAAATAAAATTCCAAAGCAAACTGCGATGTTACAATCATTCATAAGGAGCTTGTACGTAGGCAGGAAATATCCAGATGAGAAATGGGAGAATATTAGGTTCTTCAAAGTCATCTACATATCTAGGAGTTCATGGTGCCACGAATGAAGATCAAACGAGACCTGCCATATATTATAGCACCACATACAAAATCGGCATTCTTAACTGAATGCAACCCGAGACCAATTTAGGTTCCAGTGCATTAGTAACCTTCACCGCTTCACCACTGTGTTAAGCCGTTTTTGGTAACAGAATACGTGGACTGTAGAGCCAAAAGCTCTGACTCTGACTCAACCGTTCGAAAAGTAAATGAGGACCTTCGATAGCTAACTATTAAACAAGGATTTTTCTGGTACTGGGGAATAGGTCTCTCGACATGAGTCAAAAATATTTTGGTGATTTGGGTTGAGCTGTGTACACGTACTACTCAATGAGGAATAAAGTTGTACTTCGTGTAAAATTTTTCTTTAATAAAGTTGCAAAGCGCTTTCGGCTATTAGGCCATCATCAGTGCGTTACTCGTCAGGTATACATGGAAGTCCCTTGTGATAAAATCGACAAAACATTGTACAACAATTATATAAACAGATATCACATTCGGTATCCCATTTTAGGAATATGTTTCTATAACATTTTAAAACTCTTTTACAAAAAAGATTCCAATCCACTGAACACGTGTAGTGGAGGGAGTGGAGGCAGTCTGTAGAATATAAATTCCCTCCACTACACGTGTTCAGTGGATTGGAATCTTTTTTGTAAAAAAGTTTTAAAATGTTATAGAAAAATATTCCTAAAATGGGATACCGAATGTGATATCTGTTTATATAATTGTTGTACAATGTTTTGTCGATTTTATCTCAAGGGACTTCCATGTATACCTGACGAGTAACGCACTGATGATGGCCTAATAGCCGAAAGCGCTTTGCAAATTTAATAAAAAAAAATTTTACACGAAGTACAACTTTATTCCTCATTAAAAAATATTTTGCACCACATTATTTCATCTTCGGCCCCCGATTCCTGTTTTGTGATGTTCCTGTCCCATTAGTCCATGGCTATAACATAAATTAAGTGATCCAATCGTGTTTCCCAGCAGAGACGACTGGACCATCTCTGGGACCCCACTGCTGAAGGTGAATCCATCAACATGGCTAGTTTTGCGACTGTCTTCCAAGCAGAAATGTTCGCCACTGCGCGAAGCTCATACTCGAGAAAGGTTGGAACCGCAGATCAATCAAGAACCTATAGGATAACCAAGCCGCCTTGGAGGCCTCGACTTCATATAACTGCAAGGTTCTCTGCTTGTGCAGGACTGTCGGAACACATTTGCTGAACTGGGAGAGCGCTGCAGGCTTCAGCTCATATGGGTCTCGGGCCACTCGGGCATAGAGGGTAATGAGGTGGTGGATTCATTTGCGGCACGAGGGGCTTCCACGGGCTCATCGGACCTGAACCGGCCTGTAGCATATCTCTCAAGGCAGCAGGGAGGGAGAACAACAGATTATTGAACCAAAAGATCCAGGAAATCTGTAGCAGCATACCTGGACAAAGACATGCGCACTCACAATTATTCGACCATCAGCTGAAAGAGCCAGACAATGGCTCAGATTCTCTAGGCTAGACTAGAGAATATTAGAGAATACTAACAGCTGTATACACGGGTCACTGTGGCCTCAGGAAACACCTTAGTACGCTGAGGTTGACTGAGTGCAGACTATGCCGGAATTACGACGAGTCTATCGAACACATCATGTGTGACTGCCACGCTGGAGACAGGATCAGATTTGAGGAACTGGGATTCCACGAAACTGAGACTAAGGGAACTGAATGAATTCTCACCCACCAGACTCATATCTCTTATCAAAAGGCTTGAGCTTGTAGGTGAAGTATAGATCTAGGTGTGCCACAATATACCTATTGGTCGAGGAGGCGGGGCCGTTTTCGTCTGCCCAACACAATTCATATAATAATAATAAGTGATCCTTATGACTTTCGTTTGAACCAATAAGTATCTTCTAGTAGTTGAACGTTTCTGCCAAGCTTGGTGAAAAATATTATATCCTCTTTTTGGTGTTGTAATGTCCATAACTATAAGCTAAGGTCCTCTAGGTGGAATCCTATCGATTGTTTTTAATCACCTAAAGTCCTTGGTTGGGGATATACAGGATGATTATCGGATATTGAGTAAAATTTCAAAGTTCAATGAATCTTAAACCAATCAACTGACAGACTTTAAAGTTTGCGGATATAATATATCCGCACACTTTGAGAAAGGTAATATTATTACCCTTCTCGATCACCAAAAATTTTGAGTATTTGCTATCTTCATTAATATTAGTTCACCAAGTACGTGAACACCGAAATTATTTCCTCATCAACAAAATGACGATAATTATCTACTATATACGAACATGAATGAAATAAAGGAAAAATTTTAACACAAACAAAAATACTACGAGGAATCAAACTAATTTTTATTAAAGAAATTGCTCGAAGCTGTATCATTCTTGTCTGAATATTTATAGGATATAAGAAATGGTATATCATTACCATACAGAGTGAAATATCAATATAGCTAGCTAAAGAATGTAGTCAAAATCTGTTTATTCAACATAAAATGTACTAAACACACTGGATGATAGTGGCAAACAATATTTTTGGATTTTCTTGTGGGATAACTCTTCTACGCTCTTTTAGGTGGAATATTTTTTTAGTATTTACGTACAGGGTGTACAAATATTAACAAACACAGCAAAAGACCTCAAAAGATTAAAATCTCTTGATATGATGACCTCAGGTTATGATTTCCATTTGTCAAATTCCACCCGGGGTAGCTTGAAAAAATAAATTCACATCGACAAATGAGTTTATCTTTCTATTTTCATTTATTCAATAACATCAAAATTATATACTTGCTTTTCAGTGAAAACTATAGTGAAATGGAGCCAGGCACGGGACTAAGGGGGGGGGGGATCAACACAGTTGGAAACATTTCGAAAGAGTTGGAAAAAATTTCGAAGCAGTTGGAAAAATTTCAATGTATTTGAAATATTTTCAAAAGAATTGTCATAAAATGTGAAGGAATTTTACCGCCTGACCGGATAAATTCAGAGCATGCATATAATAGGGACGGGATAACATGGAATAACAACATGTACACTTGTACACATTCTTTTGCCGTAAATTCAATATTTTATAGTTTTGGGCACAATGAGTGTAGCCCGCAAAAAATAATATTTATCATTATATTGCATTAGTAGTATTTGAACACATAAATTATTTAGATTCTTTTGCGTGATCCCAATGCGGGACTAGAGTATGTCATTAAACAAACCATCTGGTACCAATTTCAGCTGTTTCTCATTGTCGAACGGAATTTTGAAAAGCTTTTATTTCTATTGAATTTAGCAACTTAAATATACCGGGTGGCCCACCACAGGCGCGGAGCTCCTTTTGAGGGAGTAAATGGAGATATTTTGAGAATATTTTTTTGTGATGTGTGTAGGGTGTTCAAAATCACTATTTAAGATCATTTTCCTATATACAGGTTGCTCTAAAACAAAGATATTGGTCAAAGTTACATTTTTTTAAACGTAACACCCTATATTTGAACTCAAAAATGGAATGGCAAGCTCAAATTATTATGAGTTTCTTCACTTTCACCTTAGAAGCACCATTTTCGAGAAAATGGCGAACAATTGAAAATATGGAGTGTTTTTAAATAGGAATTAATGAAGAAACCGGTTACGCCAGCGATACAGACAGTATTTTTTCGAGTAGACATATTGGCTACTCCCATACAGAAAAATAGTATTACCTCTGGAATATACAGAGTGCTCATAAGTAATTTTCAAACATAAACTTCAAGTAACGGTCAAAAACTTTCTTATTTCAAATGGTACACCCGATATATCTATATCTCGTTGAACGTAAAAATTTATCTTTGAAGCTATCTTCATAAGGTTTTTCGACACCCAAACCTGATAGTTTCTCAGCAATTTCCTACCATTATTTGTAGTTAAAGTTCGAAAATGAATTATTATCACTGTGTATATTCCGGAGTTAATTTTTTTTTTCTGTATAGGAGTAGCCAATATGTCTACTCGAAAAAATACTATCTATATTGCTGGCGTAACTCGTTTCTTCATCAATTGCTATTTAAAAACACTGCATATTTTCGCCATTTTCTCGTAAATGGTGCTTCTAAGGTATACAGTAGTCTGAAGAAACTCGTAATTTGAGCTTGCCATTCCATTTTTTAGGTCAAATACAGGGTGTTACATTTTTTTTCGAACAGCCTGAATCTATGAAAATAATTTCAAATTGTGCTTTTGAGCACGCTACATACATAAAAAAAAATATTTCAAAATATCTCCACTTACTCCCTCAAAACGAGCTCCGCGCAGTTTGCTATTTTCTTTTAACAATAGAAATAGATCATTTTAAATTTCAGAAAACAAGTTTTGATGCTTTTGCTTCTGATGATCCCTCCCAAATATTGAACGGAGTTATCAAAGCATTCAAAGCAGATGGAAAATTATCGAAGCAGTTGGAACCCCCCGACCCCCAACCCCCCTCGGTTTTATCTAATCCTTCAATGCACTGTTAGAAAATTTTCGATGCTTTGCCCCCCTCAAAAATTTGGCTTCGGCATGTCCCTGAATGAAGCAATAATATATTTTATCTACTCCTATTAAATTATATGTATATTCATTATTTAATTGCTTCCGTTCGATTAATAGTATCCGTCAACAAACAGCGTGAGTTATAATAACTCACTACTAATCTTGGAATTATTCACCAGTCTAATATCAAGGTGGTTCTGTGCTTCTGTCACCTGAATAATTTTGACGTTTTCAAATTAAGATGATATTAATTAATTAAGTGAATATTTTGCTGAAGAAGATGAATTCAGATAGTGAAGATGAATTATTATGTACTCCTCCAGAAATCAGAGAAGCAGCTAATGTAACCATACACAATTTATTGCCCGAAAAATCCCAAACCAAGTATAAAGTTGTATACAAAAATTTTCAAGATTGGTGTAGCAGTAAAAACATCAACAGTGGGTTTCACGAAGCTTCGATTAGCTCAATTGTGGATTTAATTCGGTGGTTGGCATAACAATGAACTGGAAATTGACTTAGAATGACACTAATTCGGCAATTAAGAGATGTCAAAGCCTTGTGAACCCCACCGTGAGTCATCGTTTACAGATAATGTTCTTTTGGTCTCTATGGATTTTCTTCGCCATGCTAAGAAGCACACTCAACATAAATAATCGAATCAATATAGAGAATTATTCAAAAATACGTGCGTTTCTCAAACGTCAATCAGATAGTAGGGGAGCCCAAGCGGGGATTTTTGGATTTACTAAAGCGCGGCAGATTAATATATAGGGGGATACCTTGTACCTGGTTAAGTTTTTCCACCAAACATGAGCCATAATATATATATGGCCACCCGTCAAGGATAAAGCATCAGATTAGTAAAAAAAAGTATATCATCGGAAATTCTCGAGCGCGTCAGATTAAGGTAGGGTGAGTTAGTTACATGCTAAAAAGTGTATATTCCATTAATCTGACAATTTGAGAGTGACGTAAAGAAGGGGGAGGGTTACAAAGTTGTAAAAAAAAACGACATCTTGACATTCTCGAGCGTGGTAAAAAAAATTTTATTTTGAAGTGAATAATGCAAGAATTACGAAAAATATATAATCTGACGATTTTCACAAGCCGAAGTAATAAAAATTAATTGATAAAGTTGAATGTGTGCAGCTATGCCATGCCTATATTCCCCTCTCCGTGTTTCTATTCTCCTCTCACTCTTTCTCTATCTATTGCTCTCTCACTCCGTCCCACTCCGGTTTCTGTTACCATGACGCCATAACAGCTGGTCACGCTCACGCAGACTCGTTCGCGATAAGATCTTGTTTACAACGTATTTCCAACGTATTAGGTTATTTTGCGATTTCAGTACAAGGTATGTGAATTAAACTAATTAAAGTTAATAAATAATTACTATGAGTGATATTATTGTGAATTGTGTATTTTGTGGTGAAAGTACTTTACAAAAAATTGGTTCAAGCACTGACGTGAAGTCAGAAGCTTTTGCGCGTATGTTCTATTGTCCATTCTTCTGTATTGGACACCCTTAATCGAATTTACCATGGTTAATTATGTTGTCCATTCTCCTATATTGGACACTCTTATTTCGAATTTACCATGGTAAATTCGAATTAAGTGTCCAATACAGGAGAATGGACAACATAATTAACCATGGTAAATTCGATTGAGGGTGTCCAATACAGAAGAATGGACAATAGAACATACGCGCAAAAGCTTCTGACTTCACGTCAGTGCTTGAACCAATTTTTTTTTCGTGATTTTTTTAAATTTTCTAGGGGTGCGGTTCTTAAATTTTTTTTTTCGTCATTTTTTTCAAATTTTCTAGGGGTACGGTTCTTACAAAATTTTAAACACGTCTTTATGCTGATTTTCTACTACTAGTTAATAAGCTTCAATTCAATCGAATCTTTATTTTTTTAGTTATCAAGGAAATAATATCCAGGTGGATATAACTCGGAAACCGTTAAACCGATTATGCCCAAAAACAAACTCAACTTTCCTTTTCGGATACGCAACCTACCCTGAAAATTACATGTCCCTATCTTCTTTCGTTCGAAAGTTATCGAGGCAACGGTCACCCATTTACTGAACTCACACAAGAATGCTCGAATCTCCAACAATATTCAACCGATTGTGTTAAAACTTGAAACTTGGCAGTAGAGTTAGGTTATGAACGCTCTTGCAAAATTTCAGCAATTTCGAACGGATAGTTACTGATATATAGAATTTTTTTTTTTTTATTTTCAATGATTTATTAAAAATTTTCTACAAATGCTATCCGCACCAAATTTTGCAAACATTTTTGCGTTGGCATTCTACAACTAATAACCAAGTTTGAATTCAATCGGTTTAGTATTTTTCGAGTTAATGAGGAAAAAAAAACCACCAAATTTCAGAAAATTTCAGATAGCTATAACTCTAAAACCGTTTGGCCGATTATGCTCATAAACAAACTCAAATGTCGCATTCAGATGCACAACCTAACCTGAAACTTTCAAGCCGCTATCTCTTTCCGTTCTCAGGTTATCGTGATAACAAAAATATTTTTTAATAATTTTTTTAAAATTTTCTAGCCTCACGATTCGCCCAAAGTTTCACAAACGTGCTTAGGTTAATATTCTACAACTACTCACCAAGTTTCAATTCGATCGGATTTATATTGGTTGAAAACAAAATTATTACTCGGAAACCACTGGGTCGATTATGCCCATTAACGAACTTGTCCGTCGTATTGCGATGCGCCATCCACCCTGAAAATTTCAAGTCGCTAGCTCTTTTCGTTCTCAAATTATCGTGGCAACGGACGGCCGGACGGCCGGCCGGACAGAATCAAATTTGACCTCGAATTCTTCATTGGGGAGTCGAACTGAATCGTTTGAGACCAATTTCGTCAAAAAATTCGAAAGTTACAGACATTTGGGCAAAACTATAACGCGATGTTCCCCAGAACATACGCGCAAAAACAATCAAATTTTCATTAGAAACTTTACAATAATGTATCATTACATTACATTACACGAATATCGTCGGAGCAAACCGATTCTTTGTATTATTTTTAAAAATATTCTCCTCAAAACAACATGAGCTTTTTCATTTGCACGATATTTCCTGAGCTTTTCGATTAATTAAGTTCAATGATTTAAAAAATTAAAAAAATTTTTATTGTCAGATTTTGCGAATCTCTCCAGACAATCGTCAGATTAGGAGACAGCACGTCTAGGTCATATTGATGAACCACATATATCTTAATCTGACGCGCTTGAGTATTTCTAAATGGCGATTTTTTTTTGCATATTCTAATAATGACCACGAGTTTGCGTTACATCCCAATCGTCAGATTATTATACAAGAGCATCTTTTAAGGTTCACTTAACACCCCCTTAGAAAATCTGACGAGCTCGATAAATTTTTTTTTTTTTTTCATTTTCAACCCTTACGTATGATCACCTCCATCATGGAAACGATCAGATTAACATCTGTACATTTTTTAAAATACGTAGGACACAGATGCTATCAATATCTGACGCGCTCGAGTATGTCCACGTAACAGTTTTTTTTTACATTTTTGAAAATTTATATCCGCTCACCCCACCGATGAACAGGTATATATTATATAACATTTTTTTCTTATTATCATCTAAGCTTGACAACCCAATAGCTCTCTATGACGCTCGAGTAAATCCCGAATTAGCTACGTGGGCTCCCCTACTAAGAGAAACATGTAGCTAAAAAGGCAAACACTTTTACGCCAGAACAACTAAACAATTTCATAAATGAAGCTCCTGATGAGAAATATCTGGCGACTAATATCATAATTTATTTTAGGTTGCTTTAATAATAATGGGCATTATGGGTGCTTGTCGTGCAGCAAAATTGCACTCTATGCAAATTACAGATTTTGAAGACCATGGATCTATTTCTGACCATCTGACCATCAGTGTACCAAATACAAAAAAATGCCAGAAAATTCACTGTTACGGAAAATTTGTATACCATAGTTAAAAAATATTTAAGTCTTCGTCCTACTCATATATCGCAAACGATATTATTCCTTAAATTTGAAAATGGAAAATATCACTCACAAAGAATTGGCATTAATAAATTTGGAGCAATGGGGAATGACGCTACATTTTTTAAATTACTAGACTGTAAATTATATACAGGGCAATAATTTCGTCGCTCGTTGGCAACTTTATTAGTAGATGCTGGAGGGGATATAACGGCAATGGAACGCCATGGCGGTTGGCGAGGGGTAGAATAAGACAGATACTGCAAATAAAATATACAGTTCAATAACACCTCAACCAGCAAGTACATCAATAAGATATATGCAAACAAACACAAAAAAAAAAACAGTAAACTTGCATAATTCAGTACCACATATTCAGTTTACTGGATGTTCAAACTTACAAGTTAATTTTCTTAATAAACAAAATGAGTAAAAACAAATTAAATTTTCATAACATTGTAATATGTAACTATTAAGATTTTTCAATAAAGTTATTTCTCTGTACTTGTATCTTAGTATTTATTATTATAGTCGTAGATAAAGTATATATAGTATATTATAGTATTCAACTTGCGGTAGTATTCAACTTGCGGTAATGGTCAACGCCTGCGGCTCGCGCTGCAAACTTCATCTGCGTCAGTTATGACTTACATTACCGGTTGTTAAATAATATACTAATTCGTTACTGATAACTGACCTGGTTTCATACCAATGGAAAATATTCCCAGACTCAAGTTTCAGAAATCACCGTGGTATTCCTGATTTCATCTCTTTTTCAAATAAAGGACGCCTACAATATTGTATGAACTTCTCGTACATGAACTCAATCCTAGTTCCCCTCAGAAATATCTGGAAAAAAAAAGAAACTATTATTCAACACGAAGCAATTAATAATACAAGTATTTTGTTGAAAATGGACATAACATTTCGAGCTATACAAAGTAACCCACTGAAAACGAAACATAGCTAGTTTCTGGAACTGCCTCAATAGGTATTGGAAGAGAGTTCATTTCCGTCGATTTTTGATTTGATTAACTCTAAGGCCGCTCGTACACCAGCACGACGAGACCGCAACGCGACCGCGACGATACTTTTTAACGAGGGATTTGCGTCGCATCGCCGTATCTTTGGTGTGGGCGCTTCTATCAATAACCACCTACCGCGACTTCTAAGCGACACGAAGTCGCGGTCGCGTTGCGGTCTCGTCGTGCTGGTGTACGAGCGGCCTAAATTCACACCATTGTCGTACGGAACTCGAATTACTGTCCTTTCCATCTTTAGTGATATTTTGCAAATATGTTGCAATTTTAACAGCTTAGAGAAGGAATCTGAGTGTATCCCAAACGCCATTTGAAAATTTTGAGTGATTCTTACCCTCGATTGGGAATAAATGTGACGGAATCAAACATACCGTAAAAATCTTCCCTCTTTAATCTAAAATTAACGGGTCTTAGTGTTTATCTCAAATGTTGACACAATTCCTGATAATGGTGCTGTTTTCCTTTCAGTTGGTAACCCTATATTTTCCACCAAAAAATCTGAATCTTATTGGGCTATCAATCCGAAAATATCGTAATGCTTTGACCCATATTATAGTCCAGTCAACAACTGCTTTTTAGGTCAAAACTTTTGCGTATTCTCCGAAAATTATGATTGAGGTGTCATTCGATTTGGGAAGGCATGTAGATAGTTTTTGAGAAAATGCTAAGGCCGGTCGCAAAACTTGCCATACTTATAAACGATTAAGTGAAAAAAAAAGAAGGGGCGTTGGTTTTTCGCCAATATCTCAAAAACCATCTGAGATAATAGAAATTTGAAAAAAGAATCAAGAAGAGGAGGAAATTTCCTAAACCTCCTTCTTTTTTTCACTTAATTGTTTATTCTATTGCGAATTTTGCGAGCGGCTTTAGCATTTTCTCAAAAACTATCTGCATGCCATTCCGAATCGAATGACACCTCAATCATAATTTTCGGAGAATACGCAAAAATTTTGACTTAAATATCACTTGTTGACTAGAGTAATTATTGGAAAACCTAAGTCTACTGCCAAGTTCCAAGTTTGAACATGATCGGATCAATATTGTTGGGGTCCGAGCAGCCTAGGGTGAGTTCAGTATCTGGATGGTTCACCGTTTCCTCGATAACTTTCGAAGGAAAAGGGATAGGGACCTGCAATTTTTAGGGTAGGTTGCGCATCCGAATGCGACATTTTAGTTCGTTAATTGGCATAGTCAACCCAACGGTTTTGGAGTTATACTCATCTGATATTTTCTTGTTAATTCCTCTATAACTCAAAATATATAAATCTGACCAATTAGAACTCGGTAATTACTTGTGGAATGCCGACCCAGTAATTCTCGCGGAATTTCGTTAATATCGTAAATTATTAGATATTCAAAGAATTTCAATTCCAATAGAATACATATATCAGAAATAAAAATTATGTTATCATATAGACGATTCTCTCATTACTGATCTCTGTCATTAAAATGGTATGAAATGTACATATATTATAAAAGCTGAGAACACGGTATACATCGATGCTAAATTCCATTAAGAGTGTCCAATAGAGGTGAGTAGACAATGGAACATGCGCACAAAAACTCCTGACCACGTCAGTGTTAGAACCAATTTTGTAACCATTCAAGACTAAACAGAAATTCAATTGTTGGCCGAACTTATGACAGTATTTTCTGCAATATAAGTTTATACATCCTTGTTGGCTTAGTAATACTTTCGAATATAAATGAAAGAATCACAAATAAATATATGATGTCGATATTTTTTCCTCGAGAATACCTTCTTGGAGCTCTTATTCCTCGCACAGGGTGCTTATCAATTTGCCCAAATGTCTGTAATTTTCGAATTCTTGAACGAAAATGGTCGAAATCAATTCTGTCCGGCCAGGCCGGCCGTGGACACGATAACTCTCGAACGGGATGAGCTAGACAGTTGAAACTTCCAGAGTAGGTTTGGGAGATACATATCTCGGTTGAGTTAGTTATTGGACAAAAAGGGCATAATGGTTTAGGAGTAATAAAAAAAAATTTTCACATTACAAATTTCAAATTCAATTTTTTTCAAAGTGCAGTTTTATAATAAGAATCCATTGATATCATTTATAACTCTAACAAATTAATATCTCTAAATCGTAACTTTATGCTATAATGTAAAATAACGTCTGTATCTATGAATTTCATGATCTGTGTTCATACATATCATCATTGTCATCTCAGCTACAGATGAGGATAGTCATTCGATTTGATGATGAAAATATATACTCTGGTAAGTTAATCAAATGAGGTTCAGAATATCTCCACTAAAAATAAAACTGGATATTGGCTAAGTTTCAATTGATATAGGTAATATAATTATTTTCATAGTACATTGGAGGAAATAATATCTCGAATAAGTTCTTTATTGGGTAGAATCGGTCTGGTGGTTTTGGGATTAATAATTTTTGGTACTTTTCTTGAATTTAATTTCTTTTATGATGCAGTTTTATCGTAAGAATCCATTGATATCATTCCCAACTCTGAGAAACCAATACTTTCGGAGATATGATTTGTCGAAGTTTGAACAAGAGCGCCAGAGCTCCTTTGCACAGGGCTTTCCCACTATTTTCCAAATATTTCGTGTATTCTGAATCGAATATTTGCACTATACCTTTTCAAGTTCAATTTCGGAAAAACTAAAACCAATTTCGGAAAAAGTAAAACCAATTGCGGAAAACGTAAAACCAATTTAGGAAAAAGTAAAACCAATTTCGGAAAAGTAAAACCAATTTCGGGAAAAGTAAATCCAATTTCGGACAAAATATTCAAATTTACTCAGTACAATTTTGTGTCCATCAGAATCATTTACGATATTCCTGATCAATATCATCTTTCTCATGATTTTAAATAGTGTTTAAAATTAAAAATAATATGTACATGTACGAATATTTTTGTATAAGAGCGTAATAAATCTATATAATATTTATAATCGTTATTCACAATTAAGCGAGACGAGACGAGACAACTGATAACGAGACGAGACCGAGACGAGATTTTTTATGCTCTCGCCTACTCTCGTCTCGTGTGAAGCCCTAATGAACATACCGAAAATGAGCCCGATGGAAACAAAATTGTTGAGTAAATCAGAATATTTTCTCTGAAATTGGATTCACTTGTTTCGAAATTGGTTTACCTTTTTGCGGAATTTGATTTACTTTTTACGAAATTGGTTTCACTATTTTCGAAATTGGTTTTTTTTTTTACGTAATTGAACTTGAAAGGTAGACGTTAGCATAGGAAATTCCTGTCAAACTAACATAGGACTCCAAGAATTAGCGTATGCGGCGTTGTCTTTCTCTGTCCATGGCCTGTAATTGAGGCGGCTGTGGCAGCACTAATAAAACTAATAGCGAATTCCATTGGTAGAACTCGTGCGCACTGAGTGCATGAATCGTATTCCATTGGAGAATTTCGTCGATCATTTTGACGTCCAGTGCATCATTTATTGCACTCAGTGCAGTACCAGTGCACCACTGGTTTTGCCAATGGAATTCGCCATAACAAAAAATTGGTTCAAGCACTGACGTGAAGTCGGGAGCTTTTGCGCGTATGGTAAATTCGATTAAGAGTGTCCATTACAGGAGAATGGACAATAGAAAATACGCGCAAAAGCTCCTGACCAATTTTTATTTTCGTTATTTTGTTTAAATTTTCTAGGGATAAGGTTCCCACACAATTTTACACACGTCTTTCTGTCATTATTCTACAACTAGTTACCAAGCTTCAATGCGATCGAGTCTATATTTTTGGGGTTATCGAGGAAATAATATTCCAGATGTATATAACTCCGAAACCGTTGGACCGGTTATGCCCAAAAACAAACTTTACTTTCCCATTCGGGTGCGCAACCTACCCTGAAAATGACAAGTCCCTATCTCCTTTTCTTCGAAAGTTATCGAGGCAACGGTCACCCATCCATCTACTGAACTGACACAAGGCTGCTCGGATCTCCAACAATATAGATCCGATCCTGTTCAATCTTGGAACATGGTAGTAGAGTTAGATTCTGAAGGCTCTCGCAAAATTTCAGCAATGTCGGACAAATAGTTCCTGATATATAGAATTGTTTTCAATGATTTTGAATGGTTTTTTAAAAATTTTCTAGAGATACGATCCACAGGAAATTTCGCAAGAATTTTCGCGTTGGCTTTCTACAACTTTTAACCATGATTGCATTGGATCAATACTGTATTTTTCGAGTTATTGAGGAAATGAAGACTAAATTTCAGATGGGTATAATTCCAAAACCGTTCGCAGATTATGCCTATAAACAAACAAATGTTTCATTCAGATGCACAACTTAACTCGAAAATTTCAAGTCCCTAACTGTTTCCGTTCTTAGGTTATGGTGACATAAATAATATTTCCTAATAATTTAAATTTTCTAGAGATACGATTCTCACAAAATGTCACACACGTCCTTAGGTTTATGTTCTACAACTACTCACCAAGTTTTAATTCCATCGGATCTGTATCGGTTTATGACAAAATTATTACTAGGAAACCGTTGGGCCGATTCTGCCCATTAACGAACTTGTCCTTCGTATTTGGATGCGCTACCTACCCTGAGAAGTTCAAGTCTCTTTCCGTTCTCAAGTTATCGTGTAAACGGCCGGCCGGACACAATCAAATTTGACATCGAATTCTTCATCAGTGAGTTGAACCTAGTCATTTGAGACCAATTTTGGCAAAGAATTCGAAAATTACAGACTTTTGGGCAAAATGATATCGTGATGTTCCTCAGAACATACACGCAAAAACTGAATATTGTTCGTATCGCTACCAAACTTCACAGGATCACCCGATGGGCTGATCTGAAGATTCCCCATTTAATCAGATTCGGTTTATCCGTTTTAAAGCATTAGTTTTAGATTATCAGACCTACTTTTCTTTGATAGCTCAAAAGAAATGATGAGTCTAAAGTCACTCACCTTCGAAATTAAATGAATAATACTCAGAACCAAATCAGCTGGAATCTAGTTGATGTTTTTGGTTCAACACTATACTGTTCATCTGAACTAGCAGAAAACCACGAAGGTTGTGAGAAAAATCCGAAATAAAATATGTGTAAGAACTATACTACCAATTAGAGTGATAACTGCTCCGAATTTACCTGCAACGTGATATCATTCCTGAACAAAGGTGCTAATTATTACTCTAATAACAGTTATGTTATTTGATCACGAAACATAAAACGTGAGCCATCACAGCAAAAGTTTTCCATATTTCATTGGGATATAATGATAACTTCACACCTCATGGTATTCATTTCCCATGAAGTTGATGTTTGCGGTGAACTTCTTGAAAACAAATAAACATAACAGATTGGAAGGAAATATTTAACACATAATGAACACTGTTTGAATTTTGGTGATGATGCCGCCAAAACATCATTGATTTACTATATTGACTATAAGCTCATGGAAACGAATGCATACACAATGAAATCCTCAATGAAAGTGGGAAAACCCTGTGGACAGGAGCTTTGGCGCTCTTGTTCAAAGTTGGACAATTGAGGAGCAACTTTTCAAAACGCATTTAGTTCAAAAACCATTTTATTGGAAATCAACGAAAAACGATTTTTCCTTCCACCCTGGCTTATAATTTGATTAAGTCGAATTTGTTTGATAGAAATTTACATCTAAAGGTAATAACTAACCTCATTTAAATCAATATTGATCAGATATACCTACACAGAAAATGTAAAAAACGTTTGGACTTAATGCGTTTTGATTCATCCAATTGTATATAATGCGTTTTGATGTATGTGGTTGAAATTGAAAATAATGCTGTTTGTTGTGACTTTTTATACATTTAGAGAAAACAGTCTGCATAGTGAGTGTTGGCCTGTAACCTAATTAACATGAGCAAATCGATAAAAAAAAAATTTTGGTTATATTTTATTTGTTTTAAAAATACAAACGTAAACATAATCTATTGCGATGCGGCTTATATACTTTGGATTTGAATTACACAGGGACATAATGCCATTTGGAAGATTTTGTTCACATAGGGCTATAGAGCAATAGAAATCATTTCTATCCGCTTCAAACTCAATTTTGCCCAAATTGGACATAATGCGTTTTGAAAAGTTACTCCTCAATTAATCTCCGAAATTATTGATTTCTCAGAGTTGGGAATGATATCAATGGATTCTTGTGATAGAAAATTATATCATATCAATTGAAAATTAGCCAATATTCCAGTTTTGTTTTCACTGAAGATATTCTGAACCCAATTTGATAAACTTACCAAGTTATATTTTTCCATCCTCAAATGGATTATCCAACAGCATATAGGGTAGGGGTAATTATAATATCTAATATCCTATAGTTGGTCATTTTGAATTCAATCATACGTTGTTTGTTAGAATGGAGATATGTACATTTGACATGTCTGTTATAGGTAGATAAGATTACATGTATGAACAGTAAACACAGATGGAACATAGACAGATAGAATTCGCATTCTGTGAAAACATAGAAGTACAAAGTATTATTGAAATTTTGAAAAATCATATCTCTGAAAGTATCACCTTGTTAGAGTTGAAAATTATATCAATGGATTCTTATGGTAAAACTGCATCTTAAAAAAATTCTTAATCAATGAGTCGAACCAAATCGTTTAAGACCATTTTCATCCAAAAATTCGAAAATTACAGACATTTGGACAAATTGTTAAGCACTCTGTTCCGACGAACAAGAGCGCCAAAAAGTAGTGACATGAAGTCAGGAGCTTTTATGCGCATGTTCCATTGTCCATTCACGCCTCATACAAAGTCGATCGAGCTGAAATTCAGTACTCTATTATAAAATAGTGGCTCGAAGGTATGTGCGGAATTTTAGCGGATTCTGACGGATAGTTTCTAAAATATAAAATTTTTGAAGAAAAAAAACATTTTCTAGAGATATGATATTTACGAAATTTCGCAAAAATTAGCACGTTTATATTCTACAAGTAAATATCGAGTTTCAATTGGATCAGATTGGTATATTTTGAGGAGTTCAGGAAATATCAACAACATTTCAGATGGGAATAACACTCAGTCACCCAAGGCAACAATATAGATCTGACCGTGTTCAAATTTGAAACTTGGCTGTAAAGTTATTATTTAAAAGCTCTCGCGAAATTTCAGCAATATCTAATGCATAGTTACTGAGATATAGAATTTTTTTCAATGATTTTCTAGTGATACGATCCTAACAAGCATTCTGCAACTAATTACCGTGTTCGAATTGAATCGGAATTTTATTTTATGAGTTATTCAGGAATTAACAACAAAATTCAGATGGGTATAAATCCAAAACCGTTTGGCCAATTATGCTTTTAACGAACTTAAATGTCGAATTCGGATGCGCAACCTAAACCTGAACATTGCAAGTTGCTATCTCTTTCCGTTTATCACGGTTTTGAAGGTTCTCGCAATATTTCAGCAATATCGGACGGATATTTTCCGAGATACATGATATTTTTTGATAATTTTTTTGAAATTTTCTAGTGATACGATCCTCTCGGAATTTCGCACAAATCTTTGTGTCGGCATTCTACAACTAGTAACCGAGTCTCAATTCGAACTTATCTGTGTTGTTTGAAAGCAAAATTCGTAATTAACTGACGCATTCAGATGCGTAACCTACCCTGCAAATTTCAACTCCACATCTCTTTCTATTCGAAAGTTATCGTGGCAACTGCCGGTCGGAAATAATCAAATTTGCCTTCGAATTCTTCATCAGTGACTCGAACCTATACATGCGCATTTTTAAAGAGTGACGTCATAATTTTTTTTAAATGAATACCCAAAATTTTTTTGTTGCTTTATTACACGGTGTACCTAACTTACCTTAATGAAGGTGTAAAAAATTGTTACCGTAAATAATAATTTGTTGTGTTATTTTCTACAGAAAATGTTATCTACGGTACCAATTTTTAACAACATTATTTAGTTGAGTAGCACCGTGTAATAGAGCAGCAAAAAACTTAGGACTGGTTATTTAAAAAAAAATTGGTTCAAGCACTGACGTGAAGTCAGAAGCTTTTGCGCGTATGTTCTATTGTCCATTTATCCATTTACCATGGTCCAATACAGGAGAATGGACAACATAATTTACCATGGTAAATTCGATTCAGGGTGTCCAATGCAGAAGACTGGACAATAGAACATACGCGCAAAAGCTTCTGACTTCACGTCAGTGCTTGAACCAATTTTTTTTTCTTGATTTTTTTGAAATTCTCTAGGGGTACGGTTCTTAAAATATTTTTTTTGTCATTTTTTTCCAAATTTTCTATGGGTACGGTTCTTACAAAATTTGAAACTCGTCTTTATGTTGATTTTCTACTACTAGTTACCAAGCTTCAATTCGATCGAATCTTTATTTTTTGAGGTATCTAGGAAATAATATTCCAGGTGGTTATAACTCGGAAACCGTTGGACCGATTATGCCCAAAAACGAACTCAACTCTCCCATTCAGATACCCAACCTAACCTGAAAATTGCAAGTCCCTATCTCCTTTCGTTCGAAAGTTATCGAGGCAACGGTCACCCATCTACTGAACTCACACAAGGCTACTCGAATATCCAACAATATCTAACCGATCGTGTTAAAACTTTAAACTTGGCAGTAGAGTTAGTTTATAAAGGCTCTTGAAATTTCAGCAATTTCAAACGAATAGTTACTGATATATAGAATTTTTTTTTTTTCAATTTTCAATGATTTTTTAAAAATTTTCTACACATAACATCCTCACGAAATTTTGCAAATATTTTCGCGTCGGCATTCTACGACTAATAATCATCTTTGAATTCAATCGGTTCAGTATTTTTCGAGTTAATGAGGAACAAAAAACAACCAAATTTCAGATGGCTATAACTCTAAAACCGTTTGGCCGATTATGCTCATAAACAAACTAAAATGTCGCGTTCTGATGCAAATTCTAACCTGAAAACTTCAAGCCGCAATATCTTTCCGTTCTCAAGTTATCGTGACAACAAAAATATTTTTCAATAATTTTTTAATAATTTTCTAGCCATACGATTCGACCAAAATTTCACAAACGTGATTAGGTTCATATTCTACAACCATTCACCAAGTTTCAATTCGATCGGATTTATATTGGTTGAAAACAAAATTATTACTCGGAAACCACTGGGCCGATTATGCCCATTAACGAACTTCTCCGTCGTTTTGGGATGCGCCACATACCCTAAAAACTTCAAGTCGCTAGCTCTTTTCGTTCTCAAGTTATCGTGGCAACGGCCGGACGGCCGGCCGGACAGAATCAAATTTGACCTCGAATTCTTCATTGGGGAGTCGAACTGAATCGTTTGAGGCCATTTTTGTCAAAACATTCGAATGTTACAGACGTTTGGGCAAAATGATAACGCGATGTTCCCCAGAACATACGCCCAAAAACTAAAATTGACCTGTCCAAGCATTTTGCTTGAAAACATTCAATAACGCAGTTATGAATTTTGTTCCTTACTTTATCCACACACTGTATAATAAATAATATAATTATAATGAGAATCCTGGGTCTTCCGATCACACGATCCATATACTCTTAAAAGGCTAGTACGAGTGAAGAGAATAATGCTTAATATCGTATGGTTGTCTCATCGGAAGACCTAGAATTATAAGTAGTAATATACATAGGGCCTTGATAATATCGAGATAATTTTTTCATAGAGAATGCTGAAAGCGTGTTGCTTGAAGTATTCTCTATTACAAAATTTTGAGTATTTATCAAGGCCCGGGTGGTATTCGATAAGTAATTCGATAAGTAAGTCCAAATGCGCCGACTAAGCTCGTTAATGGGCAAAATTCACCAAGTGGTTTCAGAGTTATAGTCATTTGGAATTTTGTCTTTCCAATAACTCGAAAAATACTAATCTGATCAAATTAAAGCATGGTAAATTATGCATTCTAAGTTATGCAAAATGTTGTGAGGATTGCATGACTGGAAAATTAAAAAAAAAATAGTTAAAAAAATTATATATCTCAGAAACTCAGTTATAGTTGAAATTCTGCAAGAGCCTTCAAAACCTTAATTTACTCGATCGAATTTATATTGGTTAAGATATTGCTGAAATATCCAAATATTTCAACGATCGGGGTGAACTGGTCCACTGTATTTAGATTCCACCAAAAGAGATGACAACAGTTTCTGATTCTCGACTCTAAATTATTCCATGAAGTTAGTAACTTCATTAACATATCTGTCTTTTTCAAGAATTTAATGTTCATCTATGATTTTGGCATTACACTTGTCTGAGACCTATGGCCGTGATAATCTGTCGTTTTGTAAATAATAATAAAGATCCATATCCATATACGTATTAGATCTGTTAGGTATATGTCCATATCTATTAGGTATATGTCCATATATATTCGAAAAGACAGTACCAGTTCCAATCAATGTTATTTTCATTTCTATTGAAATAATAACTCCGAGAAAAGCATTATATATCTATGGGAGATAATAGCCGTATCTCTTACGATCGAAAGTTATCGAGGCAGCGGTCACCCATCCAGCTACTGAACTCACTCAAGGCTGTCCGGATCTCCAACAATATAAATCCGATCATGTTCAAACTTGGAACTTGCCAGTATAGTGGGTTTGATCGATGTCGGACGAATAGTTTCTGATGAAAAGACCTTTTTTCAATGATTTTTTAAAAATTTTTTATTGATACGATCCTCACGAAATTTTGCCAGAATTTTTGCGTCGATATTCTACAACGAATAACCATGTTTAAATTGGATTGGTTTTGTATTTTTCGAATTATTGAGGAAATAACAACCAAATTTCAAATGGGTGTAACTCCAAAACCGTTAGGCCGATTATGCCTATTAACAAACTCAAATGTCGTATTCAGATGCACAACCTACCCTGAAAATTGCAAGTCGTTTTCTCTTTCCGCTCTCATCATATCGTGGCATAAATAATATTTTTATTATTTTTTAATAATTTTCTTTACAATTTTCACAAAATGTCACGAACGTCTTTAAGTTTATATTTTACAACTACTCACCAAGATTCAATTTGATCGGATTTGTATTAGTTGAAAACAAAATTATTATTCGGAAACCATTGGGCCGATTACGCACATTAACAAACTGAAAATTAGTCCCTCTTTGCCCGATCTCAAGTTATCGTGGCAACGGCCGGCCGGTTGGACAGAATCAAATTTGACCTCGAATTGTTCATCAGGGAGTCTGACCAACTCGTTTGAGACCATTTTCGGCAAAAAATTCAGATAGTTACAGACATTTGGGAAAAAATATACCGCGATGTCCCCTAGAACATGCGCGCAAAAAGTGAAGTTTTTAGATTTATGGAAGATGCACCTGATGAAATTCATCTTATCATCAAAGTTGCTACCAGTTTATGGTTGACTGGTGCCTGCAGACGCGATGAACTCTGCAAAATATTGATAGTGGTCAAAATCCCAAACACCAAAAACAATTCATCGAGAATATTTGTTATTTGCAATGAAACGAATCATGGATATCATTTGCTGCTCTACCATAAATATGCGAATTTGAGGAAACAAAATTCTCCACACAGGCGTTTTTTGTTCAATATAGACAAGGAGCATGTAGTTCCCAATGTCTGGGAATAAATTCGTTCGGAAAAATGCTTTCGAAAATAGCAGCATATTTAAAATTGGAAAATCCTGAGCAGTACACTGGTTATTGTTTCAAACCTTCGTTCACTACTATGTTGGCCAATTCTGAGGAAGGAATAACCAATGTTAAGCACCTGGGAGGCCGAAAATCTACCACTGTCGCCGAGAGTTACATCGACGAGTCAACTAATCTATATATATATATATATATATATATATATATAAATAATAATAGGACTAGCAGGGACCGCAGTCAAGAGTCATCCACAAAGTGTAATTCCATCAACGCTGACTAGCAACATACCGCGGTTTCATCCTTATTAGGAATCGTCAGTGGTGCATAAGTCAACCGCCGATGGAAGAATACACCTCGAAGGAGCCGCTCGAGGTGTATTCTTCCATCGGCGGTTGACTTATGCACCACTGACGATTCCTAATAAGGATGAAACCGCGGTATGTTGCTAGTCAGCGTTGATGGAATTACACTTTGTGGATGACTCTTGACTGCGGTCCCTGCTAGTCCTATTATTATTTATGTCTAGTGGTTAGCTTTCCATAAAAGCGAAACTCACTCATTTGCCTATATATATATATATATATATATATATATATATATATATATATATGTTTGTAATCCGTCAAGTTTGGGGTCATTTTCAAACTTCGATTTTTCCTGCATACATAGGTATACATTAGCAAATAAAAGTGAAAAAACCACGAAAATTCTAAAAAACTCACATCGATCAAGTTTGGGGACATTTTCATTTTCTATTTTACTCGTTCAATCTTCCGTTCTTCGGTATATATTCGTATAAAGAGTCCTAAGAATCACGAATTTTTCATCTTCATCAATTTATTCTCTAAATTTCGTGATTAACTTTGCATTTGAAACTCCCGAGCCGGTGAACTATGCGATGCGATGCTATATGCTAAGCGCGATGCTACGCTATGCGCTCTGCTATGAAAGTGAACGTTGGTTAACTATATCATTGAAAAAAATAAGTAATATACTAGCGAATTGATAATAAATATTTCTGTCGAAACACACAATATTTATTTTCTGGGAATATTTCAAAGGAATATTGAGACTACTTTAATGTCATGGTTATAATAACAAGAGCGCCAGAAACATGCCGGATATTTCAAAATTAGAGAAATTCGATCAATACGACAATAATGAAGTAAAAATATCATTCGTCAAAACATTGGATAGTATATTCCACAAGCAACCTCCCCATAACATATAAATACTACCACTAATATTTCTTTCGAAAATAGATTATTATACAAATATCCTGCAGATTATTCACAGGAATTCTAATAACATTAGTCCTATGTAATGATTTGATTCCACACCGCTGCCCTTTATAACACACCGTGCATGTCCTAGACTAGAAGTTATCTATGTTCTTTTTTCTGACGGAGTCTTTTCTGGGGATTCTATGCTGCCCAGATTTAAAAAAAATCAGAACAACTGTGAAATACAAAAGTTATTCATTCATTCGTTTTGTTTAATTTCGTTTTCGATCAAGTTCCTACAATTATTATAATCTGGAATCTAGACAATGCCATGTATAGAAAGAGAGATTTCTCTCAGTGGAATAGGAATACATAGTTTATTGCTATTGTTTTTGGGCATTGTTTACATACTCGTATTCAGAATTTGGACATCAATTTTAGTGAATACGTTAGTTAACTATATCATTACCAATATATATGTAGTATACTAGCGGTCTCAACAGATACTGAACTCGTCCAACGCTGCTCAGTTTCCAATAATTTTTCAATATCTCCAACCCTATATCTCCGATCGTGTTCAAATTTGAAACCTGGCTGCAAAACGGATAGTTTCTGAGATATAGAATAATATTCAATAATTTTTTGCACGTGGGGACAGCGTGCTATCATTTTGCCAAATGTCTGCAATTTTCGAAATTTTTGCCAAAAATGGTCTCCAACCATGATGAATTCGAGGTCTAATTTGATTCTCTCTGGCCGTTCGGCCGGCCGTTGCCACAATAACTTTCGAACAGAAAGATATAGCGACTTGATATGTTCAGGATAGGTTTCGCATTCAAATGCGAAGGACAAGTTCGTTAATGGGCATAATCGGCCAAATGGTTTCCGAGTACTAGTTTTGGTTACAAACAGATCAGATCCGATCGGATAGAAACCACGTAATTAGGTGCAGAATGCCGACATAAACACAAAATTTCGTGAGGATCGTATCACTAAAAAATTAAAGAAGAATATTATGTATCTCACGATAACTTGAGAACGGAGAGAGATAGTGATTTGCAATTTTCAGCGCGTTGCGCATCCAAGTGATGTTAGTTCGACAATAGGCAAAGTCGGCCTATCGCTTTCGGAGTTACACCCATCTTGAATTTTGTTATTTCCTCTATAACCCAAAATATGTATATATATATCCAATTCATTTAAAACTTAGTAATTAATTGTTTAATGCCGGCGCGCTCATTTTCAGCAAATTTCGTGAATATCGAGCCTCTAGAAAAATATAAAAAAAATGTTTTCTTCAAAAATTTCATATTTCTTATGAGTCAGAATCAGCTGAAATTCCTTCGAGTCACCATTTTACAATCGAGTACCGAATTTTAGCTCGATCGACTTCTTATGAGGATGAATAGACAACGGGACAAGTTCGCAAAAGCTCCTGACTTCACGTCAGGGGTTTTTAAGAATTTTTTCAAAAGTTTCTAGTGATACGAACCTTGGCAGTGTGTTGTCATTTCACTAATAGCTATACCAAGTTTCAATTCGGTCGGATCTATATTGTTTGAGTTATTTTAACTCCGCCACGGTTTGGCCGATTATGCCCTTGAACGAACTAAACCGTCGCATTCGGATAAGCAACCTACCCTGGAAATTTTGTTTTCACTCTTCCCGTTTGAAAGCTAACGTGGTAACAGCCGGCCGGAGATAATTGAATTTGACCTCGAATTCTTCATCAGTGAGTCGACCCTACTCATTTTCGGTTCATTTTCGGTACTAAATTCGAGAATTTCAGTCATTCGGGCAAAATGATAGCATGCTGTTTCCTAGAACATAAACAGAAATACACAGATCAATTATTCTTTCGGTGAAAGTTGAAACCAACCTACGAATATTTAATCGATACTTTGCACGTGAACTTAAATTTTCAACTGAATTTAGTTGATTGTTCTTGAGATACTAATTTACTTATGTACATAATGTTATTCAGATTTATAATTTTCAGAAATTGAATTCGTTATTTCACATTAACTACTCAAATAGTGCTTATAATTTTTTTTTCTCGATATATTTCGATTGCGATATTTCAGGCAAATAATATTTTCTTAAGATTCTTACGATACGACCCTCGTGAATTTTCCTATTAATATTCGAAATTTCATTTCACACAATCCTCTTTAAGATGTCGGGGAATCATAATGCCTCGAAAAAATTTGCCTGCTACTACTACTGCCTGCGAGGATTTCTAATCTAATTGCATATTATATCAGAAATTATCATATTGGAAAATGTGCTCCCGTACTACACAATATTTGGCATCGTCCTGTTGAGATATAATTCCCGCACTTTATAACTTATCTCATAGTAGTTGTGAATGTCGGTTAAAAAGCGAGGAATCACCGATGTCAGGTGGCATACTGGCATGCCTTAGTCGAAATAAGTTATAGGGCGGCACCTTTGATATCTTCATTTAATGGATTAAATCACACATATGGGATCAATTTGAACTCACTCGTATTCTGTATTGCCTACGCATATTGGGTCATTTCATAATGGCCCTTATTACTACGGTGTTCTAGTAAATATTTTCATATTAAAGATTACCTGAAAATCTAATATTACAAATTTGAGGTCCTCAGCCAATTTATTTTCATGTCTTTTCAAGGTGAGATTATTCGAACGTAAAGAATTTTTTATAGCGTTCTCAATATTGTGTGTAAAATTGGCCCTACACCTTTGGATTTTCGGAAAAAAAATGTGTGCTGCTGAAAAGTTTTCTTAATCCATATGATTCTCAAAAGTGGGCCAATTTCACATCTTTCATCTTTGAATATTACATATCCGTTTTATCGAGAAAACAAAATCCGTATTGGGTATATGGAGGAAATTGTTCAAAATATTCATTGGAATAAATAAGCAAAAACATTTTGAAGAACATAATTTTTCGATAAAAATCTGTAGATTTAAGATCCGGTTCAAGGGGTAAGGTCGTCTGTTGATATTCTTCAGTGTCTCGAAATGAGATGAAAAGTGAATCAAAATCATAGCAACGAATAAATCGTATAGGTACTCCTAAACAATCATTGGATTACGTAGCTTCTAGGAAGATCTTATTTTTTGCGATAATGGAAAAATTATGAATCTGATATATCGTATACTTAACTCATCTTATTGTTGCCCTTTAGGTATATAAGAAATTTCAGCAAACTCTAGCGATAATCTTACGAGAGATCAAATTTTTTTTCGCTTCTTTCTTCGGAACTTGGAGACGTTATTTTTAGAGATATCAAATTTCAACGTCCGATGTGTAGATTTCGAAATATTGGTAAAACAAAATCTCCGAAATAATTGGGCGGATTTTGCCCATTCATCATAAACTCGATAGGCCTATTTTGACCTCTAAACTACTTTTCAAATCACGCTAAAGCCTCAAGTTCCTTTAAACTATAAAATGCCGCAATACGTCGTCCTTTGAGACTAGATCGATTCTTTGTACAATATTTTCAGATTTTGTATCTTATATGCTAATAAAGTTAAGTAAATCCTGATCAATCCTATAGAAACGGTTCAAATCCAGTAAGCCTATTTCAATAATTTCTCGAAAATATTATCGGCAATTCTTAGTGGACCAAACAAATCTCGAAATGATCGTCACATAAAGGGCCAATAGACCAAATTAGTTAGATTAAGCGGGAACTTTGAATTACGATCCGTTCGTGGATCCGAGCACGAACGAATTTCCCATGCATTTATTATGGAGCTAAAACTTACGCGAATCTATCGCTTGTTTTTAGTTACTTTGGCCATTTTTTTGCGCGTATGTTCTGGGGAACATCGCGTCATCATTTTGCCCAAATGTAATTTTCGAATTTTTTGCCCAAAATGATCTCGAACGTTTGGACTCGACTCCCCGATGAATAATTCGAGGTGAAATTTTGATTCTGTCCAGCCAGCCAGCCGGCCGTTGCCACGATAACTTGACAACGGAGAGAGCTGGCGAATTCAAATTTTCTGGGTTAGTGCCACATCCCAATTAATACGACGGACCAGTTCGTTAATGGGCATAATCGGCCGAACGGTTTCCGAGTGATAATTTTGTTTTCAACCAATACAAATCCGATCGAATTGAAACTTGGAGAGTTGCAGAATGCAAACCCAAGGACGGTTGTGAAATTTCGAGCGAAACGTATCACTAGGAAATTAAAAAATACAGGATTGATACAATTCAAACATTGTTATTAGTTGTAGAATGACAATGCGAAAATTCTTGCAAAATGTAGTGAGGATCGTATCACTAGAAAATTTTTGAAAAATCAATGAAGCAAATTCTATATATGAGAAACTATTCGTCCGACATCGCTGACATTTTGCGAGAGCCTTCAGAACCTAATTGTACTACCGAGTTTCAAGTTTGAACACGATCGGATCCATATTGTTGGAGATCCGAGCAGCCTTGTGTGAGTTCACTAGCTGGATGGGTGACCGTTGCCTTGATAACTTTTGAACGAAAGGAGATAAGGATTTTCAGAGTAGGCTGCACATCCGAATGGGGAGGTTAAGTTTGTTTTTGAGTCGAGTCTAGTTATACCCCCTGGAATATTATATATTTCACTGTTGAATGATAAATGTTATAAAATCCTTATGAGATCTAAAAAAGAGAAATTTGGGCTTCAAGCACCTTCACCTTCAAAGGAGATATTCCGTTTTCTCAGAAATGTATCGCTAATATGAAACGGTTCAAGCACTGACGTGAAGTCAGGACCTTTTGCGCGTATGTTCTATTGTCCATTCTCCTGTACTGATATTACGTTTTCAGAGGGGTAACATAGAACCTCACAATTATATCATTGAGGGGAAGGGGTGGTCTGAAAATGTGAGCTAATAACCTCATGAATAATAGACGCCCCCAAATACAATTGTTTCAAATAATTCACAGTTGAATGATCAATCTCATAAAATCTTTATGAGGTTCGAAAAGAGAATATTGAGCTTCAAACAGCTTCACTTTCCAAGAAAGTACTCCGTTTCCTCAGAATTGGATCGCAAATGTGAAACATTTGCGTAGAATTTTGTAGAAATTAATTTGGTAGAAATGTGTGTGAACTCATACTAAAGTCCATAAATTGCGTATACAAATTATGACACTTTGAAGTAACAATTGCCATTTCATGATGAAAATTGTTGATTTTACTATAGAATACAGGAATTTTTGAAAAATGTCCTCAAACTATTCATTAAGCCAACTCCAGAAAAAGTTTGTGGACGGACCCCAAAGTTGACAAGTGTCTCCAAACTTGACATTAAGTCACTGAAAACGCCCGTAAACATTACGGATTACATAATTTTCGTCTGGAAAATATAGAGAAACGTGGAATTTTATCTAGAATTCGAAGAATCGCGGAGTTCTTCTGATATTTCACGAACCCTATCAGAAAATATTCAATTGATAGTTATCGGAACATAGCATATACAGACAAACCTCAGGAAATGGATAGGTAGTCATTTTGCATATTTAAAGAAAGATTTTGCTAACGAATGTCCAGAAACTCCATGTATCATGGTTAATCTAAGAGAATTTTTCTGATTCATTTTACATTCTTTTCAAATATGTTACGAGTTAATCATAAAGCACTGACGTGAAGTCAGGAGCTTTTGAGCGTATTTTCTTTTGTCCATTCTCCTGTACTAGACACTCTTAATCGAATTTACCATGGTGAATTCCATTAACATTATCCAATACAGGAGACTGGACAATAGAATTCATCATGGTAAATTCGATTAAGAGTGGCCAATACAGGAGAATGGACAATAGAATTCACCATGGTAAATTCGATTAAGAGTGTCCAATACAGGAGAATGGACAATAGAACATACGCGCAAAAGCTCCTGACTTCACGTCAGTGCTTGTTTGAAATTCATTTACTAAATTAAATCTCTAAAAAATATCTTCCCGAAAAATAATTAGAATTGAACTTTCTCATTTTCGCTGAAAATGTCATCATAATTATTTTTTATCGATTTGACGGCATCATAGTGAGAAGACCATCCGGCCAACTTTTTACGATCCTTACAAAATGGCACATGCATCTTTGAGTTTGTATTCTACAACTACACATTAAGTATCAATTCGATCGGATCTGTATTGGTAAAAAACAAGATTATTACTCATTACGCATTGGGCCGATTATGCCCATTAACGAACTTGTCCGTCGTACATATTGGGACCTACCTTGAAAAATTCAAGTCGCTATCGCTTTCCGTTCTCAAGTTATCGTGTCAACAGTCGGCCGGCCGGACAGAATCAAATTTGATCTCGAATTCTTCATCAGGGAGTTGAACTCAATCATTTGAGATCATTTTCGGCAAAAATATCGAAAATTAAAGACATTTGGGTAAAATGATAACAATGACGCTGGCAGCGTGTTAGTTTGGCGATAAGAAGTCTCCCTATAGGTAGTAATAGACCATAGACAAGAAAACAAGCAACGGGGAATTCCCTGTTCTGTTTGATAGACGCGCACACTGTTTAATATATTTCAGATTTGCCAACCTTGTGATTACATTTTATTTTTAATTTTAAATATATTCTTTAAAATTTGATTTCTATTAATTTAAATGTGGCTGGTGGGCCCTTTGTATCCACGAGGCCCTGGGCCGGAGCCCATAATGCCCATACGTAGATCCGCCCCTGCCGAAATTCAGTATTCGATTGTAAAATGGAGGCTCGAAGGTATGTGCAGAATTTCAGCGGATTCTGACGGATAGTTCGTGAAATATAAAAATTTTTAAGAAAACATTATAGTTATTTCCTTTCTAGTGATAAGATCCTCGCGAAATTTCGCAGAATCTAGCGCGTCTGCATTTAACAACCAACCATCAAGTTCAAATTGGATCGAATTTGTATTTTTTCAGTTATCCAGGAAATAACAACAAAATTTCAGATGGATATGACTCCGAAACCATTAAGTCGATTAAGCTCATTAAAGAACTTATCTGTCGCTTTCTGATGCGCAATCTTCCCTGGAAATTTCAAGTCGTTATCTATTCCCGTTAGAAAGTTATCGTCGCAACTGTCACCCATCCAGCTACTGAACAAGGCTGCTCGGCTTCCAGTATCTCCAACAATGTACATAAGATCGTATTCAAATTTTATTATTATTTCTAAGTTTCAGGGTATTTGAAGAACCATGTGAAAAGATTAATTCCGATTATCGAATGTCTTTAACAACATTCCAGTCTTTAGTATAATTGGTTGGACCATCAATAACCATTAACAAAATTCGAACTACAATGAAGACATTTCTGCCGAATAGCGTTTATTACCAATATCTTTATAAAGATATTGATATTCGGATGAAATGTGGGCTTTGCCAAAATGAGCGATTCATTTCTATCACCCAACTTAGGTCATGATAAATCAATTTTAGCATACACCGCTCGTGCAGGATTCGAACCTGAAGTTACCATCGTTGTAGCGAAATATTATCATGTCCATCTACTAACAAACACATAATCAGATAAAATCCGAAATGAAATAATTAAAAAAACTGAGTGGAAATCGCCATTTTAAAAAAAAAATGTCTAATATCTTGGAAAATTTGAACTTTTTTGTATGAAACGATCTAAGTAAACTTGTTTGAAATTAAAATTTGGATCGATTTGCAAAATTCGGGTCGGAAAACGTAAAAAAATATTTTTTTTCCTGATAACTCTTTTGAAAGTTTAGTTTAGAACGGAATTTCTTTAGAGGACTAGACAATATTAGTGGCAGCATGGAAAGTATAGAAAATTTTGTACAAACTTAGTTTTTCGACATTTGTTAGAATTTTCACAAATCTGTGATCATAGAAAATAATTAACTGGCGTTGAAATTGAACTAACGATGGATATTTATGGCAAAATTCTATTTCAATCAAAAATCTAGCTATAAATTGGCAATTTGCAGCAAGATTTGTATTCTTGGGATTCTCGGACGTGAATCGAATGTGAAATTGAAAGATTTTAATGTCGAAACTTCTTGACAGAAGTAATTCGAATTTCGCAGGGCAGGTTACATGTCGAAATCGCCGGTCCACTGCGTGCATAGGCATAATTCGTCTTATGGTTTCTGAGAAGTAATAATATGAAATTATAAGGTCGCAATAGCTTTATCAAGGTTTGAAATCACGAATTCAAGGCCAATGCGAAATTTCATGAGCAACGTATCACGAGAAGCGGAAAAATTTTCTTTAAAAAAAAAATCACTACATCAAAAACCAGAATTCGCTATTTGTATGCACATAGAGGGCAAAGATAAAATGAGTTATCTGAAATATGTAAAATAAATTTCTGGTTGTATATTGAAATCCATACGCATATAACCACTGAGGGAGTTTTTCTGATTCTAAATTGAAATCCATATGCATTATATGTTACTTGAGATATAAAAAATTGTTAACTCAATAGCTGGACAGTTATAATGGTTTTTACATCTTGCCAGACACATTGAAAGTCCTCTGTAGGTGCGAACGCGAATGCTTAGTCGATTGCGAGGGGGTAACCGCTCACAAAACATTGTACACCAGAATTCCAATTCAAGCAGAATTCCACTGGAATTCTATAGGAATTCTATTGTGTTTCTATTGGAATTCTTTTGGAATCTAAGGAAAACCAACGGAATTGCACAAAAACCCATTACTTAAGACTGACTGATGAATATTTGACACATTTGATTTCGAAATTATCGAATGACTAGTGAAATTTCGAATAAAATTATATTTTTTTTTTATTTTCGAGAATTCTCTTCGACTGTCCTTGAAATTTTACTTGTAGGTGTGAAATGATAGATACCCTTGTAATACCTTCAGAATGTCGTAGCGATGAGATCTTCAAACGCAGAAAAAAATTCTAATAGTAAAGCCCATGTTATTTTCCTTCTGTCCTTGGCAATGCTTGTTTGATATATTGATATTTGGTATTTAATTATGCAATGGCTATTAAATGAGAAAAAATCAAAGAAGCACTGACGTGAATTCAGTCTGCTCCAGCGCACTTGTTCACATTCTACTCGAATCGGTCAACATGAATAACCGCCCCAATGAAGACTGGCCTCATGACAGTATTTAAATTTTTTTAAAACTGAACGGAAAAACACTCGAAAAAGTGAAGTTAAAACACTTCACCTTAGGATATTTAATAAAGCTCCGTAGAAAACTTTCGGTCGAAGAATCTTTGTCCTGATGTACCTTTGTTTGAGACCTAACATAGGCTAGAATATTTCACCAATTGCAGCCTGATTGGCTCAGTGGTTAAAACGGAGGTCCCGAGATCAATCCCGGGGCTGGATAACTTTCTGGATAATTTTCTAGGCCACCATTCACTGTTGGGTTGAAAATTAACAGTGCTGTGCCTAAGGTGACACCAGGACACAGCAACGAAGCCTACACAAAAAACAACTGATTCTCCTAACTCGCTCAAGCTCTTGAGGTATCAATAGCATCTGCAGGGATGTATTAAAATATATTAAATCATACAAATGAGAGAATTATCACCATCCAACCAACATAGAGACAGACTCACACAGAATGAAAAATTCACCAGAATATCTATTGAAAGCTTTTTACTGGATCTTTATCAGATATGAAATATTTAAAACTGCAAGAATTGAAGAATATTGTAATATACTCACCGTATTCAATAATACATAAATTTGTCTGTACTGCCAAGTATATTTTTGTGGGTTAGGAAAAACAAAGGGAAAACCATCCACTTCTAACTGCTAAAATTCGGTTAAAACTGTCTATTTGGAGTTGTTTACATGATTTTCCGATAGGTATCGCACTCTAACATCAATAGGAATTCTTTATAATTCGATAGGAATTCTGCGGAATTCAATAGGAATTCTGCGGAATTCAATAGAAATTCCACGGTATTCAATAGCAATTCCACGGAATTCAATAGGAATTCCAGAAATTCAATAAGAATTCCATTGGAATTCAATGGGATTCTACTTTCTTGTACACCAGAATTCCTACCGCCTTTCAAATAATTCACTGTTGAATGATAAATCTTATGAGATCTTAATAAGAGAATATCAGGCTTCAAGCACCTTCAATTTTAAGAAGATATTTCGTTTTCTCAGAAATGGATCGCAAATATGAAACATTTGCGTAGAATTTTATAGAAATTAATTTGGTAGAAATGTGTGTATACTCATACTAAAGTCCATAAATTGCGTATACAAATAATGACACTTTGAAGTAACAATTGCCATTTCATGATGAAAATTGTTGATTTTACAATAGAATATAGGAATTTTTGAACAATGTCCTCAAACTATTCATTAAGCCAACTCCAGAAGAAGTTTGAGGACGGACCTCAAAGTTGACAAGTGTCTCCAAACTTGACATTACGTCACTGAAAACGACCCTAAACATTACGGATTACATAATTTTCTTTTGGAAAATATAGAGAAACGTGGAATTTTATCTAGAATTCGATGAATCGCAGAGTACATCTGACATTTCACGAACCCTATCAGAAAATTTTCAATTGATAGTTATCGGGACATATTATATGCAGACAAACCTCAGGAAATTTATATGTAGTCATTATGCGTATTTCAGGAAAGATTTTGCTCAGCATGATGTTACAATGAAGTTAGTAACAAATGTTAGGTCTAGAAAACGTATGTATCATGCTTAATCTAAGAGAATTTTTCCGATTCATTTTACATTCTTTTCAAATATGTTACAAGTTAACCATAAAAATTGATTCGGGCACTGACGTGAAGTCTAGGGGTTTTTGCACGTTTGTTATATTGTCCATTGTTCTGTATTGGTCACTCTTAATTGAGTTTACCATGGTAAATTCCATTAAGAGTGTCCAATACAGGAGAATGGACAACAGAACAAGCTCCTGACTTCACGTCAGTGTTTGAACCAATTTTGTTTTTCGTTATTTTTTAAGAATTTTTTAGGTGCAGGGTGCTCACAAAATTTCACACTTGTCTTCATGTTGATATTCTACGACTAGTTACCAAGCTTCAATTCGATCGAGTTTATATTTTTTGAGTTATAGTGGAAATAATTAAACATTAGGCATACTTCAAGAAAGAATTTGCTTAGAATGGGGTTATAATGAAGTTAATAACGTATGTTAAGAGAATCATTCTATTTGAGATTTAATAGGACATAATATCCGGAACATGTATGTATCATGCTTAATTTAAGAGAGTTTTTCTGTTTCATTTTACATTCTTGTCAACTATGGTACAAATTAAACATAAAAATGGACGGTTCTCGAATAATCAATGGCTCTTGAATATTGTTTCCTTGATGTAACGAATCTCTTATAACCAGAAATTTCAGTAGTTTATGGTGTTCTATATAGGTCAAATATATTGATCACTAGCTGACCCAGCGAACTCTGTTCCGCCTTAAATGCATGGTGTACTGCTCCCTGTACAGTAATGGTTTATTTTCAACGATGTACGTCTCGAAAATATATTCTTTAACACAAATGAATGAAATTGTACGATGATGACGTGAAAAATAGCACGTTGAAATTGACGTTAGAAAAACACCCTGTATGAAGATTTTGAACAAATACATTATGAGAATCCATCCAAGGTACCTATTTAGTTGATGCTCTGTTTGTGACAAAAATCACTTCAATCGCGTACAATTGTGCAATGATAAAAAGAACACCCTGTATACTAATTATTTATTTCCAATGATGTATCCCTCTAAAGTTTATTTTTTAACACAAATGAATGAAATTGTACGATTGTGGCATGGAAACCAGCAAGTTGCAATTGACGTTAAAAGAAGAACACCCTGTATGGAGATTTCGGACAAATACATTTTGAGAATCCATCCAAGGTACCTATTTAGTTAATGCTTTGTTTGTGACACATATCACTTCAATCACGTACAATTGTGCCATGAGAAAAAAGACACCCTGTATAGTAATGGTTTATTTTCAATGATGTATGCCTCAAAAGTTTATTTTTAAACACACATGACTAAAATTGTACGATTATGGCAGGAAAAACAGCAAGTAGTAATTGAAGTTAAAAGAAAAACACCCTGTATAACACAAAAAAGTATCCTATGTCCGTCTCCTGGTTCTAAGCTACCTCCCCACCAATTTTCAGCCAAATCGGTATAGCCGTTCTTGAGTTATAAGTGGAGTAACTAACACGACTTTCTTTTATGAATATTAGATTACTAGTGCCATTAAGCTGCTTTCTCGGCGTCAGTGCTTTCATAACATTTAATTGTTTTTGTGCGTATGTTCTGGGGAACATCGCGTTATCATTTTGCCCAAATGTCTGTAATTTTCAATTTTTTGCCGAGGATTGTCTCAAACGACTAGGTTCAACTTACTGATGAAGAATTTGAGATAAAATTCTATTCTGTCCGGCCGTCTGTTGCCAGGATAACTTGAGAAAGGAAAAAGATAGCGACTTGAAATTTTCAGCGTAGGTGGCGCATCCTAATACGAGCGACTAGTTCGTTAATGGGCATAATCGGCCCAACGGTTTCCGAGTAATAATTTTGTTTTCAACCATCACTGATCTAATCGAATTGAAACTTGGTGAGTAATTGTAGAATACAAACCTAAGGAATTTTGTGAAATTTTGTGAGATTCGTATCGCTAAAAAATCTTAAAAAACTTGTTAAAAAATATTATTTACGTCACGATAACCTGAGAACGGAAAGAGATAGTGACTTCAAATTTTCAGGTTAGGTTGTGCATTTGAATGTGACATTTGAGTTTGTTTATAGGGATAATTGGCCAAACAGTTCTAGAGTTATACCCATCTGAAATTTGGTTGTTTTTTCCTCAATGTCTCGAAACATTCAAAACCGATCCAATTCAAACAAGGTTATTAGTTGTAGAATGCCAACGCGAAATTTTTTTTTGCGTATTATATCCTCGATTACTCAAAAAAAATTGGTTCAAGCCCTGTGGACAGGAGCTATTGGGCGCATGTTAATCTTCCTTGTGGCCCGTACTGACCAGTAAAGAAAAAAAGCAGTATCATGTTGAATACCTTAATATTATTCTGGAACACAAATTTTCCATTACAATAATCTTCATCTAGCTTCTATTTAGTATCAATTCCTGTAGAACATGATCATAATAAGTGTTTTCCATATAATAAAATGTGTTTGAACTTGGTATGTAGGAAATCTGACATCAATTATTGGAATTAATTGATTTGACAAACAGCCGTCAAATGAGGTAAATAGATTTTTGTGACGATTTTCTGTGACCATAGAACGTCAAAACACGCTGGAATGTGAATTTTAAGCAATATCTTCTGGAATTGAGATCGTATCGAACTGAAATTTTGCACACTCGTGTAGAATGCTTGATTTAACGTCGGTACAAATTTTTTTATTAAAAAATTTTCCAACTGCCCGTTCCCAACAATACTTAGATAATATTATATCCATAAATTAAGCATTTCATTATTGCATTTCTTGAAATAGGTACCTTTTCAAGTCGATCAACATCGTCTTTCTTTCGACGTCTAAACTATGACTTGATTCTTTATGTTTATGTCTTTGAATTTGTTTTCGGTGGAATTCAAAGAGTTCATAGAATAATCGATGAAAATACTGAGAGAGACCCAGGAAATTTGACACATTTTGTCTTATATCTCCAGAAATTGAAATCGTATAGAGCCAAAATTTTTCACAATGTTGCAAAATACTACAATTCACGTTAGTACAAGTTCTTGTTGCAATCTGATGAATAGTTCACGAAAAAAAATTTTTTTTTTCGAAAAAATTAAAAGAAATATTTTTTTAAAAATTACCAACATTTCGATCATAACAGAATTTTGCCAAAAGTTGCGCGTTTATATCCTCGAACTGACTACCAAGTTTCGATTCAACATCTTCTTTAGTTCCTGAAATATCAGGGAAATAACCTCAAAATTTTAAATGTCTATAACTCCTAAACCGTCTGGCCGATTTTGCCCGTTAACGAACTTAACCGTCGCATTTTGATCAGAAACCTACCCTGAAAGTTTGAAGTTGATAGGACCTTTGGTGCTCCTGTTATCGTGCCTACGGCCGGAAGTACGGCCGGCCGGCCATACGGCACCCAAAAATCTGACACCGGATTCGTGATCAGGGAGTCCGAATTAGTCTATTAGCCAATTTTCAGCTCGAAATTCGAAAATTACAGACATTTGGACGAAATGATAGGACGATGTTCCCCTAGAACATGCGCCCAAAAAAATAGACTCGATCGAATTGAAGCATGGTAACTAGTAGAAGAAGATCGACAGGAAAACAAACGTGTGTAAAATTTTGTGAGGACCGTACCACTAGAAAATTTTTAAAAAATTACAAAAAAAAACGGTTCAAGCACTGACGTGAAGTCAAGAGCTTTTGTGCGTATGTTCTATTGTCCATTCTCCTGTATTGATATTACGTAGTGCAGAGGGGTAACATAGAACCTCACAATTATATCATTGAGGGGAAGGGATGGTCTGAAAATGTGAGTAATAGCCTCGTGAATAATAGACGCCCCAAATTCAATTGTTTCAAATAGTTCACAGTTGAATGATCAATCTCATAAAATCTTCATGAGGTTCGAAAAAGAGAATATTGGGCTTCAAACACCTTTACTTTCCAAGAAAGTATTCCGTTTCCTCAGAAGTGGATCGCAAATATGAAACATTTGCGTAGAATTTTGTAGAAATTAATTTGGTAGAAATGTATGTGAATTCATACTAAAGTCCATGAATTTGCGTATAAAAATGATGACACAGAAGTAATAATTGTTATTTCATGATGAAAATTGTTGAATATACCAGAATATAAAATTTTTTGAAAAATGACCTCAAACTATTCAATGAGCAAAATCCTGAAAAAGTTTGGGGTCACGACCCTAAACTAACCATTTGTCATAAGAAAAGTTTGAGGCCAGACCCCAAACTTGACAACTGTCTCCAAACTTGACAGAAAGCCACCGAAAACGACCTCAAACTTGACGCATTTCATATATATATATAAATGAATCCCTATATCCCTTGGTCACGCTATCACGCGTGAACGGCTTGACCGATTTCACTATTTTTTTTTTAGTTGTGTTTGTTATTGTCAGGAGAAGGTTCTTATGACAGAAAAAATTAAAAAAATTGCCCTGAATATTAGAAAATTTAAGAATCGTTATTTAAGAAAACTTAACAATCATATAATATTATTGCTAATCTAACCTTAGCGCTTTGGACCACAAACAAAGCATTAACTCAATAGTTAACTTAGATGGATTCTCATAATGTTTTTGTCCGAAATTTTCATACAGGGTGTTTTTCTTTTAACGTCAATTTTAACTTGCTGTTTTTCACGCCAATCGTACAGTTTCATTATTGTGTTGAAAAATATACTTTCGAGGCATACATCATTGAAAATAAACCATTACTATACAGGGTGTTCTTTTTATCACGGCACATTTGTACGCGATTGAAGTGGTTGGTGCCACAAACAAAGCATTAACTAAATAGGCACCTTGGATGGATTCTCATTATGTATTTGTCCGAAATTGTCATACAGGGTGTTTTTCTTTCAACGTCAATTGCAACTTGCTGTTTTTCACGCTAATCGTACAATTTCATTCAATTGTGTTAAAAATTATACTTTCGAGGCATACATCATTGAAAATAAACCATTACTATACAGCAGTGGTGGCCAACTTGATGAGACCCAAGATCTACTATTTACTGACAAAACTATGCGCGATCTACCAATATAGATATATAGTTCTATAATTGTAGAAATTTCAAATGAAATTCGATGCTGTCTGCCTCGCCGCGATTGACTTGACCTATAGCTACGATCGACCAGTCGATCGTGATCGACCGGTTGGCCACTCCTGCTATATAGGGTATTCTTTATATCACGGCACAATTGTACACAATTGAAGTGATTTGTGCCACAAACAAAGCATTAACTAAATAGGTACCTTGGATGGATTTTCATAATGTAACAATTTTGTTTTTCATTTGATGTATGGACATGGCGCATGGACAATTATACGTCGCGTGTTCGCGTGTCCGAAAACCGTCATCTTTGTTTATTTACGCACCACAAAACAAAAGAAAAAGTATAGTTTATCAGAAAGCTTTAAATTGATTAAGATACTGTATCATAACTGTGTGTGTCTGTCAAAAACAAATTGAAACCTTATAAATAGCCAGTATTTCAGGAAAACTCTGTTTTGTAAGTAAGCAACATGTGCAATTAATCGAAAATAATAATAAAACTTCATTCATACCGAGCATTTTTTTTTATTAACTTAGGCGGTGCGAAGTTCGCCGGGCCAGCTAGTCAAAAATAAAAGGAAATGTTTAATAATATATGGTCTACTGATAACTCTACTTTCAATGAATGAGAATTTTACTTGCTCTTTTGCGCCGAGTCAGTGATCATCGAGACACCCATTGAATGAACTGACAGAATCAGCAATCAAGTTTCATTCCGGATAAATTAAAAGTTTCAGAATAAATTGTTATTATAAGAGGCTCGAAGGAAAAACATTGTTTAGGAACATTGTTTAGGACCCGTGCGCAAAGTGACTTTTCCGTACGCAAAAACTTATCCGAACTCCGCTTCGACTCGTTAGTCTAACCATAAATGCGTGCGGAAAAGTACCACTTTGCGCACTTGTTAGGAAAATAACTATTTCAGAAAACCTCAAATCGCTGTCTTCTCCAGCAGTTGCTTCCTTTGACTATCATTTGCTTCGGCAATTTTCACGCGGCCTGACTGACTAAGGGTAGGCGCGCACATGCGATCAATTATCTGTCGCGGGATCGTTTAGTCGCAAAAATGAAACACACACTGTTAAATACGAATGCGGCCACTTACGACCAAATAATCGCCTCGACTAAACAGATGCAACCAGTCCCATTTTTGAAGCGACGCGATTGTCGCAAATTGGAATGAGTCAAACGTCCGAAAGTTCTTTGTGTGATTGTGAAATATTTTTTGGTACTTATGATAGAACTGCATCATAAAAGGAATTAAGTTCAAAAAAGAGTGTGAAAAATTATTCATCCGAAACCACCAGACCGATTCTACCCAATAAAAAACTTATCCGAGATATTAATTCCTCAAATCTACTCTGAAAATTATATTATATCAATTGAAACTCATCCAATATTCCAGTTTTGTTTTTACTGGAGATATTCTGAATCCAATTCCATTAACTCACCAAAGTATATATTTCCATCATCATATGGATTATCCAAGGGCATATTATCACCCAAAAATTATAATATCCTATAATTCTACGATAACTGAGGTTATTTCATTGGTTTTCATTTTGCATTCAATCATACTCCTTTTTTCTAAAACAGGAGGTATTTTATATCATGAGTCTACCTCATTCCGTTCGAGAGTTATCGTGTCAACGGACGGCCGGACAGAATCGATTTTGACCACGGATTCTTGATCAGTGAGTCGAAACAAAACGTTTAAGAGCACAAAAAGTCTGACAACGAATCTTTCGCTGAGGACCACCGTCAATAGTGTTTTAGACACAGATAAAATCATTGCAGAAGTGGAAAAGAGGCCTGCTCTTCATAATAAGCAGTTGAAAGAGTACCGGAATGTAAAAAAAAAACTATGGGGTGAAGTTTATCCTATAATATTGAAAAAATTTACTAGGATGGTTTCTTAAGTCGATATAAATTTGGTGAAATAACCACATATTAACAGCCTTTGACTCATCAATGGATGCACCCAACACTGCTTTTTGCGCCATTTCCTTCATTTGGATCTTAATAGTATAGCTACCACGCAAACGGTTTCAGTGAAGTCCATGTTTTTACTGAATGTAGTTTCGATTAATTTGTTGCAAGTGCGCACATGGAACATTTTCAAATTGCTTTCATGGTGATTGCGATTATTTAGTCGCGCTTCAAGAAATCGCGTGTGCGCGCTTAGCCTAACCCTTCCGGTCTTATGAAATAGTGGGACAATTTTGTCGACTCGTGGATCGCTTCAAAAGATGAACATTTTTCAATGCGGCATTCGTAAGCTCAACGAAAGATGGAAAAAAAAAGGGACCAGCCATGGAAACAAAGTTGTACGCCTATGTAATATCTGTTGGTCTCACTTTAATCATCCTCTCTGATTATTTTTTTATAATATTCATTATTTAATCATTTCTGATTGAGCTGTCTCAAAGAATCAGATAATTAATGTCAAAAATAATCAAATTTTCGGATCAATCCCAATATAAACCTTGAACATTCCTTGCCCAAACTAGTTCTTAACGAGTTCAATTCAGTTCAATAACATAAGAAGTCTGGACGAAAAATTTTGAATCGGATATCAAATTTTGTTAATTACCGGATATCGAATGACATTGACCTACGATATTCGGGGAAAAAATCATTTTAAACTCGTCATTACTGTGTATACAATATCAATCTAGATGTATGTTAGTTCGTATTAGACTTCTTGGCCTCTCTGAGTACACTGATATATTTTCCTATCGTCAAATTCATTATCGAAATGGTGCGCGTCGTCACATAGGTGAAATCGAGCAAATTCATTCTTTGTTTAGATTTGGCTACTCGCTATTATAATAATATAAAGTAGAAGAATTATACAGTGAGAGTCAAGAGTATATGGAATAATGGAATTATTTTCTCCCCTTTCAGGAATAGCGAAAAATGGTTGGTTAGGTCGAATTAATTTATTTTTTAACGACCAATTTCGCGTAATTATTAATTATTATTAATTATTAATTAATTAAAGTTTTACCATTTCCAAGCAACGTCATCGATATTTTTTTTAATTGCAAGCCCCCATTTCTTTTCTTGACGTGGATAGATCATAAAATTTTTAATTCTGTAATGCACATGTAACGTCAGTTGGGTAAATAATTTTCAAAATATTAATTTTTTGAATTCGATAAACATGTGAAGATTTTGAAATTAAGTCTTCCCCAAAATTAAACATTTTGGCGCTCTTGTTCCTTGGAACAGAGTGACTTATCAATTTGCCCAAATGTCTGTAATTTTCGAATTTTTAAATGAAAATGGTCTTAAACGATTTGGTTCAACTCACTGATCAAGAATCCGTGGTCAAAATCGATTATGTCCGGCCGTCCGGCCGTTAACACGATAATTCTCGAACGGAATGAGCTAGACAGTTGAAATTTTCATAGTAGGTTTAGGAGATAAATATCTCGGTTCGTTATTGTGCAAAATCGGCTTGAGAGTAACAAAAAAAAATTTTTTTTCACATTACAAATTTAAAATTCAATTTTTTTTAAGATGCATTTTCATCATAAGAATCCATTGATATGATTCTCAACTCTAAGAAACTTATACTCTCGGAGAAGATATGATTTTTCAAAATTCTTTGATTTCCTAGAATACTCTAATTATAATTTGCTGTATGCTGATATTGCTGATGTATGTTAATCCAACATAAGGTGAGTCATAGACCTACGTTTTGAATTTAATTACGAAAATCCTTGACGCACCGAAGCCAAATTGAAAAAAGATTACAGCACACGGTGTTCAAGGGGTCACCCATCCCAGTACTAACCACACCCGACGCTGCTTGGCTTCAGTGTTTGGAGGCTATTTAGCATATTCAGTGTGGTATGGCCGCAAACAATATTTCTTCCTCTAACTCTGTAATTATATTTATGATCATATATATATATCATATATATATATATATATAAATTGTATAATATTCTTCTCGACCATAAATTATTTAAACAACTTAGTTTTATCGGGTATGTGGTAAATTTTTTGACTGTTTCACTTGAAAATTGACCACATACCCGATAAAACTAAGTTGTTTATATATATATATATATATATATATATATCATATACCTATATCATATTATGAATCCATTTTCGGAGATAAGATTTGCCAAAGTTTGAACAAGAGGGCCAAACCTCCTGTCCACAGGGTTTTCCCACAATTTTATTGCAAAAACGATACTTCATGGTCTCATAAATAAAATGACCAAAGTAAGTGTTAACATTGATGACTTTCCACTTCTTGACAGTACGCCACTCGAGTTTGAAACTCGGAACAAACATTTTGGAGAGTTTCAGGCTGTATTACTCCCATTTCGTCCCAAATCCCTTGTTTCAACTCCTCGATGTTGTTTGGCGATTGAGGTGAACTTCACTTTCGATATAAACCCATAAGAAAAAGTCTAAAGCGGAATCAGATCTGGAGACCGATCCGACCGATCCACACTTCGTTCAGGAAATCACGTACATCTTGAAAATAATGGGGTAGAGCTCTATCCTGTTGAAACCGTGGCGTTTCATTGGAAAAACTCGATGGACATCATTCGGAAATAAAACCGCCAATACCGGAATCAGAACGTCCCGTAATAAATCCAAATATTTTGGACTTGTTAACGGTCCTTAAATAAAGACTGGACCTATAACCCTGTTTCTAACAATTCCAGCCAATATATTCGCTTTTTCAGGAAATTGTGTATGTGCCACCATCATCCAGTTTGGATTGTGGTCTGACCAATAGCGACAGTTTTTTATGTTGATAGTTCCATTTAAATAAAATATTGCTACGTCACTAAATAAAATTCGAGCTGGAAACCCCTCATCGGCATTGCAAAGGTCCATCATTTGTTCGCAAAACTGAGTTCTGCGGTCAAAATCATCTCCATTCAGTACGTGCCCTAAATCTTGAATGTTTGCCGTTTAGGTCATTTTAATTTTTCCAAAACAAACGCTCGAGCTTTCCCACATACATGATTGAGGTCCGGCATCGTTGCACGACTTCAGTTGTTCTCAGATATGGTCACTGAACTGCACGACTACCGGACACCCTCGAGTCGTGCATGGCAGCCGTGTGTTGTTCACACGACTTGGCCAGATAGCTGTGAAAGCTATCATTCAAGCCTTCACCCAAGAATTGGATGCTGGTATCGTTTATACGACTGTGAAGTGAGCCTGTGGGAAAGCTCGAGCATTTGTGTCGTTGCCGTACATAAAGCCGTGTCGTCTTGATGTGAAACGAGCCTTTAGGCAGCCGTGTGTCGTTCACACGACCACATCAACATTGACACGGTTTTATGTACAGCAACGAAACAAACGCTCGAGCTTTCCCACAGGCTCGCTTCACAGTCGTGTAAACGACACCGGCATCCCATTCTTGGGTGAAGACTTGAATGATAGGTTCAAACGACCAGGACTCGGCCGGATAGCTGTGAAAGCTATAATTCAAGCCTTCACCCAAGAATCGTATGCCGGTGTCGTTTACACAAAGCTCGAGCGTTTGTATCGTTGCCGTACATAAAACCGTGTCGTGTTGATGTGGAGCGAGCCTGTCGGAAATCTCGAGCGTTTGTGTCGTTGCCGTACATAAAACCACAGATCTGTGATAAAACCGTGTCGTGTTGATGTGAAGCGAGCCTAAGTCGTATAGCAAATCGTTTATGGGTGTAGTCGAGTTTGTCAAAAAGGGCAGTAGCTGCAATTGTGGTAGTTCACATTCTCCCGGTATGAAGTCCCCGAGATATCTCTAGGACTCTAGGAGATCTCTGTGTTGCCTGGGTGGAATATGTGTAAATATTTGAGCCTGAAATCATTGAGTTTTTGTAGAAAACTAGCTATCCCAACCAACAGACGTTGGCCTACTAGAAAATTAGCTTGGCTGATTTTAGTGAGTTCAGCCAACATTTTTCGATATTCGAATATTCGAAGAACCATACTGACTTACCAAGTAATATTTGTCATAAGTTTCAAGAGATCGAAAAATTAGTACAAATCTTGTTAACCCGCAAGGTTCGTTTATTGGTTCAGGGACGGACAATATTTGGTCCCATGCACCGATTGCAGCGCCACCTAACAGATCCAATTGGTAATCTAAAGTACCCTGAGACCCAATCAAATACACACACAAACTTCCATCAACATAAGTTTTGTAGTTTGAGTGATACTAACGAGCAGCATTCAGTTTTTTATTTAGAGAAGTTATTCTTGAATACATTATATTATTGATCCTCTGCGGTGATGAATGATGAAGCATATAGCACACAATTGACACTTGAAAGATGTTACCAATTTCAAATTCGTTAAAGAAGATGCTTCAGGAAGTGTTGAATTTCTGGAAATATTCACTGTGAAGTCAAAGCTACTCTTCAACGTACCACACTGATTATAATCACGCGGGCGAAGCCGTAAGTTGAAGCTACAATAATTCAGTGTGAATCATTATACCAGGTTTAATTATATTTCCCATTGCAAATGAATGGTATATTACTGATGCCTGCAGCTCGATTTGATAATAATATACTGCTACTACAGATATCGCTATCATTCAGTACTTATGTTTCACAGTTCAATGAAAATAGAATAGTATCCTGTTAATAATTCAGAGATGCAACGCTTGGAAAAACTACTCTGAATATACAGGATGTCACAGCAAAGATAACCAGATTTGACAGGGACGGGGTTCGTCGACCCACTCCTCATCACGTTTCCTAAAGTAGGAATTTGGAATGATGACATCATTCCTTTGCCATTGAGGCCTTTTTAAAAATAATGGGAGTTTTCAGTTTCTACCAGCGGACCATTGGCAAGCATTTCAATGTGCCACCAAGTGTATTTCTTCCCAACAACTAGACTTTTCGTGGCTCCAAACCGCAACATGGGGGGGTCAGCAAGCAGTTGTAACTTCCGAAAATATGGAACGTGTTTGGGCGTCTCTGGACGCTCAAGCTCTCGTAATTTCGCGTTGTACACGTGATTTTGAAGATACATCTGTAGGAATCCCTACAGACTAATGATGGTGTAGCTGTAGACGCTCCTTCCAAAGTATTACATTCAACGTAAACGAATGAGTACAGGATTTCTCATGTCCTAATCATGACGTCGGACGAAGCTCAGTTTTCACTCGGAAGAATATGAGAACAAACAAAATTGCTATTCTTGGGCACCTGAGAATCCAATAGATTTGCACCAATAACCACTTCCTAATGATAATATTAATTTCTTTAATCCTTAAGACATAACTACGACGGCGTATTAGGGCCAATGCAGAATATAAAAAATCTGTCAATTGCCACATTTAATCTGTCTGCGAAAGTAGGTATAAATTTCCATGATAAAGTGTGAGTCCATAGTCCATGCCTACTATGAGTCGATTTATTCGTATTTACTTTCTGATGGGATTAAGTTATGATGAAATATTATTTTTCCTGAAATTTTGAAATAATGTCGTAAGCAAGAGAAGATTGAAGCGCTATTTGAGATCGCGTGCATTTAGACGAAAAAATTACCCTATTTACGATACGTTGTTTACATTTTTCATTAGTGATGAACCCATTACTTCTGGACAATTACCTTGCAAGGAAGTGTTTGGTTCTGACCATTTGGACCCAGAAGGAGTTCAATTCAGAATCAGGAACATGCTGCAAAGAGTATGTTAACAAGGGGCTCGATTTATTGTGGCACATAGATTCTTATGATAAACCATATGAAATTGGAATCAATGGCTGTATAGATAAATAGAGCAAGTTATTCAACACTAAATGTGTCAATGGACGGTTTAAATGTGTCTTTTTACAAATTAATTGTGTCTATTGACAGATTAAATGTGTCGATTGACAGATTAAAATGTGTCAATTGACAGATTAAAAATGGGTTCAAGCTCTGTGGACAGGAGCTTTCTGGCACTCTATTTATAACAGACAAATTATATCTCCGAAAGTATTGGTTTCTCAGAGTTGAGAATTATATCAATGTATTCTTATGATAGAACTGCATCATAAAGGAAATTCAATTCAAATAATAGTTTATTTATCAAGATTAAATGAGCAATCTGAGAATGAGAACTGCACCATGGAAGAAACCAAATTAAAATAGCTGAAATGAATTTGACTCTCTCTTATAGAACAGGATGAAATGTACGAGTATGAACACAGATCATATAATAAAGCTTAGATAGAATATTTATAGCATTCTGTGAAAACATAGAAGTACGATTCATTATTGAAATTTAGAACTTCATCTTAGCAGAAATTGAATTCAAACATCATAGAAGAATTTAAATTCAACAAGAGTGCCAAAAATTGTCAATCCAAAACCAATAGACGAATTCTACCCAACAACGAACTCATCCGAGATATTAATTCCTCAATTCTATGATGAACGATAATATATATCTTTCCTCAAATCTAGTCCAATACACCAATATTCCAGTTTTGTTTTTAGTGGAGATATTCTGAACTCAATATTATTAACTTACCATTACCATTCCCATCATCATATGGATTGACCATCGGCATGAAAATATCAACCAACAAAAAGAATGATATTATATTATAATTCTCATATTTATAGGATTGCTGGAATGAATGACAATGAGACAACGTCATGTCTCAGGAAAATAAGTTGACATTATAACAATTCTAGAATAATTCTATCATTCTGTGAAAACGTAGAAATACGATTTACATTGAAATTTTGAAAAATCATATCTCCGAAATTATTAGCTTGTTAGAGTTAAAAATAATATGAATGAATGCTTATGGTAAAACTGCTTATTGAAAAAAATTTAATTCGGGATTTGTTTTGTAAAAAAAAATTTTTTTTTTGTTACTCCGAAACCATCTGTACGATTTTGCCCAATAACGAATTTAGCCGAGATATTTATCCCCCAAACCTACTATGAAAATTTCAACTGTCTAGCTCATTCCGTTCGAGAGTTATCGTGCCTACGGCCGGCCGGACAGAATGAATTTCGACCACGGATTCTTGATCAATGTCGAACCAAATCGTTTAAGACCATTTTCATCGAAAAATTCGAAAATTACTGACATTTGGGCAAATTGATAAGCACTCAGTTCCGAGGAACTAGAGCGCCAAAAATGCGAACCCTAACTTCAAACCTCTTCGAAAGATAGGTACAGGGTTATTCACAATAAATTACCCACTCCTTATCATCGTTATTATTGCAAAAATCAAATAAGAAAAAAATATAATCAAGTGATTAGTGAAATAACGTCCAAATGTGACGGATAAGTCCCTTAATGGGCATAATCGACACAACGAGTTTCCGAGTACAATTTTTTTTTAAACCATAACATGACATAGAGATATATGTGAGATTTTTTGAGGATCATATCACCAGAAAATTAAAAAAAATAGTATTTATCTCACGATAACTTGAGACCGGAAAGAGATAGCGACTTGGAATTTTTAGGGTGGCTTGCGCATCCGCATTCTATATATCAGAAACTATTTGTCCGACATCACTGAAATTTTGCGAGGACCTGCAAAACCTTTACTTATAGCCAATTTCCAAATTTAAACATGATTGGATCTATATTGTTGGAGATCCGAGCAGCCTTGGGTGAGTTCAGTAGCTGGATGGGTGACCGTTGGCATGATAACTTTTGAACAGAAAGAAATAGCGACTTGGAATTTTCAGGGTGATTTGCACAACCGAATGAGACAGTTGAATTCGTTGTTGGGCATAATGGGCCCAACGGTTTCGGAGTTATGCCCATCTTTAATCTCATTTTCTCGATAACTCAGAAAATACTGATCCGATCGAATCGAAGCTTGGTGACTACTTGTGGAATACCAAAGTATAGACGTGTGTGATATTTTGTGAAGATCGCGTGACTAGAAAATTTAAAAAAAATTATGAAAAAATATTATGTATCTCACGATAACTTGTCATCTTCGGGGTAGGTTGCGCATCCGAATATGATAGTTAAGTTCTTTAATGGGCATATTCGGCCAAACGGTTTCGGAGATGTACCCATCTTAAATTTTGTTGTTATCTCCCCAATAACTGACAATATACCATTTCCATCCAATGAAAACTTAATAATTACTTGTAGAAGGCCAACTCGCTAATTTTTGCTAAATTTTGTTAATATCGTATCATCAGTATGAGGCGTGAATAGTCAATGGAACATGCGCGCAAAAGCTCCTAACTTTACGTCAGAGATTTTTGAGAATTTTTAACCAATATGTTAGTGATTCTAAAGTTTTCAACTTTGTTATTGTTCGAATTTTCGCAAAAATATCACTTTTCTCGATCCTCTTCTCAAGAAACCGAATATATTTTAGAAAAAGAAAGGTGCCTGAAGCAGAGTTCGCTATTTTATTTCTGACATATCAAAATTATTTCCTTCGGCTTTGCTCCTTTTGATACTGAATCCTTTGAAACTCTTAACTTTCTGCAGTAGACCCATCAGAGTTGGGAATGATATCAATGGATTCTTATGATAGAACTGCATCATAAAAGTAATTGAATTCAAACATCATAAAAGAAATCAAATTCAACAAGATTACCAAAAATTATGAATCCGAAACCACCAGACCGATTCTACCCGATAACGAACTAATTCCTCCAATTTACTATGAAAATAATTATATTATATTAATTGAAGCTAAGCCAATATTTCAGTTTTGCCCAATAACGAACTTAACCAAGATAATTATCTCCCAAGCGTACTCTGTCAACTGTCAACTGTCTAGCTCATTCCGTTAGAGAGTTATCGTTTCTAGGGCTGGCCGGACCGGCCGGCCGGACATAATCGATTTTGACCATGAATTCTTGATCAGTGAGTCGAGCCAAATCGTTTAAGACCATTTTCATCCAAAAATTCGAAAATTTCACACATTTGAGCAAATTGATATGCACTCTGTTCCGAGGAACAAGAGCGCCGAAAATGGATGATTAGAGGACGTGTTCTCCACTAAATTTTTCTCTATTGTATTTGAATTCCCGATTATACTCGTATCGATTTGATACGATCACTCGTATCAAATTGTAGGAGAATGCCCATTTTTAACGCCCCATATTCTCCAGAAAGTTCACACCAATTTGAATAGTTATTTATGTATCAATAGTAAGCAGACGAGACAATAGACAGTTTTTCGCCAAGGTGCATATTACATTTTTTCGTGGACCTCCACATATTGTAGTGAATTTCTGACCTTTTAAATAATTTCAAAAAAGCAAATGACACATACACTTATGTTTCTAATGAACCGTATCATGCCGTATTCATAGTGACCACAACGGAGGAGAATGTAATTTTGCGAACGATAAAGGCTGGTTTATGCTGGCTGGTAACTTTAACTTATTCCCTAACTTAAAAATAGAAACATATATTTCTAACGCTATGGTTGATACTGAGACTGAATAATCCGTTTACATATTAATTATAATAATAATTGATAAGTTAACGGATTATTTAGTCTGATTATAAAGCATAACACTAAAAATAGATGTCTATATATATTATATATATATGATTAAGTTAAAGTTACCAGACAGCATAAACCAGCCTTAAAGTAATTCTACGGACGAGAAAGTACTTTCTCGTCCGCAAAGTACCTGCCTTCATGATGGTCGATTTTACGGCCGCCAATTAGTACGTAAAATGTCACTTTACATAGTGGTCGACGAAAAAATATGCTATATACATGTTATTACTATAGGAAGAGATAGTTTTGAGCATATTTTATTGTTTCCAACCAAAGTGAAAACAAAAGATATTCTCAAATTCGAGAATAACAATCAACAAAAAATTATTCTGAAGATTTTCGTGTCTGACGAAGGAGTCTGATATATACTCCGAAACGTTACGAAATAATTGTTTCATCGTTATTGTTTGTTAGGCAACATTGTTCGATTGATTGCTTCTGACAAATCTCTTGTGTTTTTTTTACGCAGAAGCAAATCACAAAATAATATTTTTTTTTTATTTTATAGATACTTTTCGGAGTTTGGGAGGGAAATCCCAGAAAGAAACCATTTAATAATGTGTATTGAATTATTTGTTAATCAGAATTTTCCGCGATTTGTTCGAGCGATCTGATAAAATATCTCTAAATTTATTCACTAGATTCCACAATAGTAGAAAGTAAATTCTGCATTACCTAAATTACCTTATAATCCATAAATCTCTTCATGCAGCCTGACCAAGGAGAAATGCAAAGAATATAAAATGCATCGGTCTAAATCGTACAAACAGACATACCTCTATTTGTGTTATCGTAAATTAGTGGGTAATGGTATTAATTGTCCCATTCACTGTCTATTCGAACTTATCGAAGTGAAGTGAAGTGGTTAATGTTTTTCAATTACTTAAATAACATTGATAAACGTAAATACGATTCAATCAAACCACTAAACACCTGCTGAACTTAGAGAAAATTGATAGTCACTACCCAATATTATGCTTCATTGAATAAGGAAGAAACTGTAATCTGATAGGGGCCTTCTCAGCAATGGAGTCATTTTTGACTTTGAACAAAGAATTAGGAAATAGTTATTTGTTTTACTAGGCAGCAAAGTAGTAGATTGACTGCCACACCTGAAAGCAATTCAGCTTAGGCAGTCAATCTACTTTGCTGCCGAGTTGAACATATAATTTCTTCTCCGATTGTTTATAAGAATGTACCTATATTGAATATTGTACATATTTACAAATTATTACAATTCCCATAATCGCGTTATCATTTCCATCGCCCAAATATCTGTAATTTTCTAATTTTTTGCCGAAAATGGTCTCAAATGATTAGGTTCAACTCCCTGATGAAGAATTCGATGACACATTTGATTTTGTCCGGTTGGCTTGAAAACGGAAAGATATAGCGACTTGAAATTTTCAGGGTAGGTGGCGCGTCCCTATGCGACGGACAAGTTCGTTCATGGGCATAATTGGCGTAGGTTTCCGAGTAATAATTTTGTTTTCAACCAATAAGAATCCGATCGAATTGAACCTTGTTGTGTAGTTGTAGAATACAAATCTAAAGACATTTGTGAAATTCTGTGAAAATCGTATCACTAGGAAATTAAAAAAAAAATATTATTTGTGTTACGATAACCTGAGAACGGGAAGAGATAGTGACTTGCAGTATTTTTAGGTTCGGTTGTGCAACTGAATGCGACATTTCAGTTTGTTAGTAGGCCTAATCAGACAAACGGTTTTGGGGTTATACCTATCTGAAATTTTGTTTTTATTTCCTCAATAACTCGAAAAATACGAGACCGATTCAATTCAAACGTGGTAATTAGTTGTAAAATGCGAACGCGAAAATTCATGCAAAATTTGGTGAGGATCGTTGGTGAGGATTCGTTTGAACATGATCGGATCTATTTATTGTCGGAGATCCGAGCAGCCTTGTGTGAGTTCAGTAGCTGGGTGGGTGACCGTTGCCTCGATAACTTTCGAACGAAAGGAGATAGGTACTTGCAATTTTCAGGGTAGGTTGCGCATCCGAATGAGGGAGTTAAGTTCGATTTTGGGCATAATCGGTCACAACGATTTTGGAGTTATACCCACCTGGAATATTATTTCCTCTATAACTCAAAAAATATAGATTCGAGCGAATTGAAGCTTGGTGACTAGTTGTAGAATATCGACATAAGGACGGGTGTAAAATTTTGGGAGAACCATAGAACCGTAAATTCGATTAAAGTGTAGTGTAGTGATAAAATAAAACAGAATTTGATAGAACTAGCAATTGTTGGATGTTTGGTTGCTATCGAAATTTATATGTCCATAATGATTAAAGTTTGACAACTTATGAAATTTCTGACAGTTTTGTGGAAAAATATCGGTATATTTAAATTATGGACAGTGATAGTGACTTACCTACCTCCTCCAGAAATAAGGGAGGTGGCAAAAAATATTGAGTTAAATTTGTTGCCGGAGAAGTCTCGGATGAAATATGAAGGAAATTATAAACGATTTATGGATTACTGCAAAGAGAAAAATGTGAAGACATTTTCGGAGAATGTATTAGTTTGCTGCCTAGGCAGGAAAGTCCTTACTTCGCTGCCTAGGCAGGAAAAGTAATAGTTTGCTGTTTGACATGTGTCAGCAAAATTACTATTTGCAATCAGAGAAAAACAATTTAGCATACAAATATTATGAATAAATCTCAGCTATTAGTGCTCCCACTTGAAATGGTATTTTTTTTTCATAACGGAAAAACTGTAAAAGCTCTGACGTGGTGTGTAGAGCTTTAGAGCGCTCGTTCATCTAATGATTACTGTACTTCAATGAATTGTTAAACCGTACACTACTGGAAAATATGATTATTAGAGATCTATTTATTGAGAAATCCAGAATTCAAAAATGTAATAACAAATTAAAATAAAATAAGAAAGTTGAACATGTACATTTGAATGAAGGAATCTATACACGAAATAAGATAAACTGAGAGACAAGAATGAGAACTGAAGAATGCCAATTTTCATCTTTATTTCTTATTTTATTTTGTTTGGAGAATGTCAATGATGCTCATAGAGAGAAATTCACCGAACTTGAATAAAATTGCCAATAAGCTGCGATTTGATGGGTTAATTCTTATTTATTATTTTTTTAAAGATCATCTGTATAAACCGATCCTTTTAAAGCGGGTTCATAGAGCAAATAAAATGAGAATTAAGTGCTAAAAGGATTAGTTTATACAGATGACCTAAAACAAAATGAGAAATGAGATTGAACCAATCAAATTGCAGCTATTTGACAATTGTATGGAAGTTCTATGAATTTCACTCTTATTTCACTCTTTGAGCATGCACATTGTCATTTTCCAAAATGAACTAAGATGAGAAATAAAAAAAAGGGGATTGGCCATCTTTAGTTCTTATTTTATCTTATTTCGTGTATACCTAAACGCTCTCATTGAAATGTGCATATTCAATTTTCTTATTTTTTTTTGATTTGTTTCTCATTTTATTTTAATTGCTGCATAAACTCGCCTTTAGATTTTTGTTTCAGATCACTAACATTTCGATTTGAATTAAAATTTAATTCAAATTCCTCCATATCTAGAAATATTCTATAATGAACGAAAGATATGTTCTTACATTGAGCATAAAACATAGAATTTTCAAGGGTTACCTGCAAATGGGTTCTTATAAATCCCATATAAAAAAACTTCTGTTTACGTTCATTCCTAGGTGAGAAACTCCTTCAACAATATTTGGATATTGCAATCTCATTGAACCAATCTTTCTTCATTGTAAACTGGATAAAGTTGAGCCTATATTTTTAGCAACGCAACGTCGTATGTCAAAGAAACACTGCGATTCTTTGAACTCCTGCAAAAATGCCACTATTTTCGATCCTTTCCTGAAGAAGAAAGGTGTATGCAGCTCTTTTTATATCTTTCAACAGTGTGCTATCAAAAATTTAATGCTTGTGGCTTTTACTTGATGCAAATCCATATTAACTCAATGAAAAATTATATACGATTTACACTTATTTATTCAATATTGTGACGCGTTTCGTCGTATGACGCGTCGTGACGCGTTTCGTCAGTATGATGTAGTCTGATGAAGTCGCTGTGTCGACGAAACGCGTCACAATATTGAGTGTGCTATCAATTTGCACAAATGTCTGCGCGTGCTATAAAGATTAACCCTCCGGAGTCCGGACCCCCAAGTAGATCCCTCAGAAGACCATAGGAGCTTGTGCAACTAAGGAGAGTCAGTTGTGTTCTTTGTTAACTTTGATACTCCACCATTATGCCAGCCTAGACACATCACTCTTAATTTGAACCGACAGTGAATGGTGTCCAATACGCTCTTGGTAGATCTCCGGCTCGATCTATCCACTGAGCTTGAAACACTCTTTATTTAATTCAAATTAGCCAACGTGAACACGCGCGCCAAAGGGTACTGACTTCACGTCGGTGCTTTTTTATATTTTTCAACCGAATACTAGATTTTAATTCCATCGATCACTACTCTTGAAAATATTGGGAAAAGAAAATAATTGGCTTGAAGCTTTGTGCGGAGTTTCAGCGGAATCTGAAAAATAGTTACTGAAATATAGAATAAAATTCTTATTTTTTTTTAAATATTTAATTTTTTTTTTCAGTGATACGATGCTCACTTAAAAACTTTGCACGTTGGCATTTCACAACTAATTACCAAGTTTAAATTCAATCAAATCTGTATTTTTGGATTATTGAGGAATCAACCACAATATTTCAGGTGGGCAGATTATACCCATTAACGTACTCAACCGTTGCAATTGGGTGCGTAACATTATCTGAAATGTGGCTATCTCTTCCCATTTGAAAGTTATCGTGACAACGGACGGCCGACTGGACATACTTGAATTTGACCACGAGTTCTTCATTAGTGAGTCGAATCCTGTTTAGCAGTGGTTATTTTTATTCGTTTCGAGTACAATCATACGGTTACGTCATGGGAAACTATGAGTTGACATTTCACAAAAAACACCCTATGTGACAGTGGAAGATTTTTACGATTGTTATTTCGAGAGTGTTCTTTATGTCAGAAATCAATCCAATCAGTTGTGTCATGAGAAATTATGAGGTGATATTTCTCAAAAAACACCCTTTATAGCAGTGGTAATTATTTTCGATTTAAATTTGGTAATTACTTCTGCCGCTACTTAATGCCGCCGCATAAAGTATATCAGTAGAAATAGCATGAAAAAATTATTCAAAAGTGTTTTATTCCAGAAACTATCCGTGAGGGTCCGCAGAAATTCCGCACATATATTCGAGCAGCCATTTTACAATCGAGTACCGAATTTCAGCTCCATCGACTTTGTATGGGGCGTGAATAGACAGTGGAACATGCGCACAAAAGTTCCTGAGTCCACGTCAGTGATTACGTTGAATTCAGCGAGGAATAATATTCTAACAGATTCAGGAATTTCGGACTTATTTGAGATTTTCTTAATTTATGTTCTACCTAGATTCAAATTCATCAGAAGATGAACTATCATAGTTCAGCAATGAATCGAGGTGAAAAATATTTCTTGTTGGATCTTTACGTGAAATGTGAGAATTCCAGGGGTGGTATCAAGTTAATATTATATTGTGATAAATTCCAGAACTTTATTATTTGTTATTATTTGGGAATATAGACGTCTTCTCGATATCTTTTGGACGCAAGAGAAATTATTTACGATTATGCTATACCGATCAGACACTTCTAGTAAAGCAGAATAATCCTCGTAGGGCCGTTTTCTCAATTGCGATGTATTTAGCGATATTCATGAACGCGTTACACTCGGGTTACCCGCAACCTTTAGTTAACTCGCAATTGAGAAACCGAACCTTAATATGCTCCTACATATCATAAAATATTGATTCAGTGTCCATAAATATAATAGGTAATTCCCAGACAAATATCCTAGCATAAACATCATTTACATTCAAGAAGAAATAATTATAACAGGTACACACTGGATCTATGATAAGAAAGTGAAGTAACAGATATTCTAGGACACCACTTTATAGGTAAAATAAATCATTTATTGCATGTATTTCCAATTAAAACAATGTGTCAATGAATTATCGGAACATTTCCTATTACAAATGAAGTTCCGGTTTGTAACAGTAAAATTTTATGGAATACGGAATCTCCCGTTATTCGCTATTGTGAGCATTTTATCAATTAATTAAAATATATGTCTGAAAGCATTAACTAATGCAATTCGACAATATTTCTCCACTCACAAGGCTATGCATATTATATCCATTTTGACTTCCTAGAACATTCATTAGGTACTACTGAATTTATATTCCAACAAAAAAAACCAAAAACTATAGTAGTATTCTAACGCTTAAGTATAAGATACGTATACTTAAGCAAAATATTTTTTCTTACAAAATAAAATATGTGTACACCACTAAATATGAATTTTTATATTATATAGAAAATTTCATTGCAATTGGTCGACTCTTTCTGGATGACCGATTTTTTTTGAAAAATAGTATATGGGACGGTCCCACCAGACCAACAAATATTGATCTTCGCCGGCAAACAATTGGAAGATGGTCGAACACTCTCCGACTCCAACATCCAAAAAGAATCGACCCTTCATTTGGTACTTCGTCTACGAGGTGGCATGCGAATATCTGTGAATATTTTGACTGACAAAACTATCACTTTAGAAGTAGAACTTTTAGACACAATTGAAAATTTGACGCAAATATTAAAAATTGGTTCAAGCACTGACTTGAAGTCAGAAGCTTTTGCGCGTATGTTCTATTGTCTATTCTTCTGTATTGGACACCCTTAATCGAATTTACCATGGTAAATTATGTTGTCCGAATTTACCATGGTAATTCGAATTAAGTGTCCAATACAGGAGAATGGACAACATAATTTACCATGGTAAATTCGATTGAGGGTGTCCAATACAGAAGAATGGACAACAGAACATACGCGCAAAAGCTTCACAAACGTGCTTAGGTTCATATTCTACAACTACTCACCAAGTTTCAATTCGATCGGAGTTATATTGGTTGAAAACAAAATTATTACTCGGAAACCACTGGGCCGATTATGCCCATTAACGAACTTGTCCGTCGTATTGGGATGCGCCACCCACCCTGAAAATTTCAAGTCGCTAGCTCTTTTCGTTCTCAAGTTATCGTGGCAACGGCCGGACGTCCGGACTGCCGGCCGGACAGAATCAAATTTGACCTCGAATTCTTCATTGGGGAGTCGAACTAAATCGTTCGAGACCATTTTCGTCAAAAAATTCGAAAGTTACGGACATTTGGGCAAAACTATAACGCGATGTTCCCCATAACATACGCGCAAAAATAATCTAATCTGCTCTTAGTTTTGCCTCTTCAGGTAGGACATTGAATATATTGCAAAATCTACAATATCTGTACTTACTTTACCCTATGCTAATACTGAGGCTGTTTTACGATCGATGGAAGATAGACGTTTACGATTATTTTGGAAATTTGACTGGAAATAAATTTTGCCCTAACCTTCTAAAAAAATTTCGGTGTTGCCACTTTAGTCAAAACGAGATATTCATTCCTCAAATCTACTCAGAAGATTATATTATATCAATTGAAACTCCAATATTCCAGTTTTATTTTCACAGAAAATTTTCTGAACCCAATTCAATAAACTTACCAAATTATATATTTCCATCATCATATGGATTATCCAAGGGCATATAGGGTAGAGGTAATTACAATATCCTATAATTGGCCATTTTGCATTCAATCATACTTCGATTGTTAGAACAGAAATACATTTGTTGTCTGTTATAGGTAGATAAGATGACATGTCTGAACAGTGAACGCAGATAGAACGCAGACATATAGAATTCACATTCTGTGAAAACATAGTACGATGTATTATTGAAATTTTGAAAAATATGAAAATTATTAGCTTGCTAGAGTTGAAAATTAAATCAATGGATTCTTATGCTGAAACTGCATCTTTAAAATATTGAATTTGAAATATGTAATTAAAAAAAAATAGGCCCAATAATTTTGGATAATAACGAACTTATGAGATATTTATCTCCCAAACCTACCCTGAAAATTTCAACTGCCTAGCTCATTGCGTTCGGCAGTTATCGTGCTAATAAACGGACGGCCGGACAGAATCGATTTTGACCACAGGTTCTTGATCGGTAGGTCGAATCAAAACGTTAGAGACCATTTTCAGCCAAAAATTCGAAAATTACAGACATTTGGGCAAATTGATAAACCGAGGAACAAGGATAATTCGATGAATCCGGTACTCGATTGTAAAATGGCGGATTCTGAGGAATAGCTTTCAAGAAAAATTTTTTTTTTTTTTTTTTCTAGTGATACGTTATTTCGCGAAAATTAGCGCTTCGGAATTCTACAAGTAATTACCTAGTTGGCCGATTATGTCCAACGATGAACTCAAATATCCCATTTGGATGTGCAACCTAGCCTGAAAATAGCAAGTCACTATCTCTTCCCTTTCGAAAGTTATCGTGGAAACGGAACTCATCCAGCTACTGAACTCTCCCAAGGCTTCTCGGATCTCTAACAATACAGATCCGATCGTGTTCAAATTTTAAACTTGGCTGCATAGTTTTAAAGGCTCTCACAAAATTTCAGCGATATCGGACGGATAGTTTTTCAGATACGGAATTTTTTTCAATGATTTTTTTTTAATTTTCTAGTAATATCGGATAAGGATCGGATTCGCAGTTTTCGAGTTATAGAGGAAATAACAACAAATTTTCAGATGGGTATAACTCCAAAACCGTTTTACCGATTACGCCAACTAACTAATTTAAATGTACCATTCGGATGCGTAACCTACCCTGAAAATTGCAAGTCGTTATCACTTTCCGTTCTCAAGTTATCGTGAGATACATAATATTGACACTATCGACACATATTTGCGTCGGTATTCTACCTACTAGTTACCAATTTACAGATTGATCGGATCTTTATTGTATATAGTATACATAGTATAGTATAGTATATAGTTCTGGAAACCGTAGGCGGATTAAGCCCATTAACGAACTTAACCGCCGCATTTGGATACGCCACCTGCCCTGATAATTTCAGTCGCTATCTCTTTACGTTCGGAAGTTATCGTGGCAACGTCCGGCCGGCCGGACAGAATCAAAATTGACCTCGAATTGTGGAAATATTTAGTCGAACCCTCGGTCGAACCTAATCGTTTAAGACCATTTTCGGCAAAACATTCGAAAATTTTATTTGGGTAAAATGATAGCAGGCTGTTCCGCAGAACATGCGCGCAAAAATGTTGATATTTTGAATATGACAACCTCGATATCATCACTGTATACCTATTACCATGAAAGACAATTGCAAAACTTTTCAATAGATGTAGGTATATCAGATTCCATCATCCGAATAATAATTCGAAATAAAAATTTCAGATTATTCTGCCAAAGTTCGTATCAAATTCTTGAATTGTCATGGAAAACGTTATTATAAAATGTCGACAATATACAACCTTAAATATTGCATACCTGATTAAACTTTTACGCATTCATCAACAGATATTTGGATATTATTCGGAAATAATCTAAATGAATGTAAGGTAAATATACTCCAAAGAAGTTTTTATGAAATTCTAAAATTATCTACTATTTATGGTCAATGTGATCAAATTATAGCAATAACATCCAAGAGCTTCAATGAAATGTATCCTGATTCACGACCATTTACAACTGATGAAATGATTTAGCAATCGTAAAAATTATCCATATTGGTATCCCTTATGGTTCGAACTTCCCGCAATCCATTGTATAACTAGTAAATGGTAACATTACAGATTCATTATTTGTTTACTAACATAACACTGCTCACGACGTTTATAGGTATCTAATTAAATATAAGAAAATCCAATTAATTTTATCAGAAACAGTTATGATTATTTCATAACATTCGGAATGTCATTGAAGAGTGGATATTTACTAAACTTTTAGTCGATAAATATTCTCATTGAAAAGAAATACATAAGAAAATGCTGCAAATTCACACTCACATAAAGGTTAATCAATTCCCCGTCAAATTGATTCAAATTGTGTATATTTTTCCTTTGCATCCTAAAATTCTTTCACCAACATTTCATATGAATTCGTTGGTAAATTCCCCAAATTTTCCAGTTCAACTATCGTTCTTCAACACTAAATGTTCATAAACTCCAGTAATAATCTCTTATGCTCCGACGATGCATTTGGATTTCTATTACTATTTTTATCCCCCATAATAAAAAATTACATTCTTATAATACCAAACTAATAACACACACAACAACGATCCAAATAATATAACCTGCGAGCGGAACTTTCAAAATTCGTCCTAAGACTGTCAACTGTTATGCTTTATGGCAGGAACTAGGTGAGATACTCATAAAAACGGGTAAAATATTAAGTTACATAGTATTTATTTATTTCATTTTCTTTATAATGTTCGGATTCTTTGTTTTCTTCCATAAGAATTGAGGAGGACGAGATCTTCCATCTTCAACAAATTAAATCTACTGATTATGTTGGCATGACTCACAGTAATATGACAGCTACTTTACAACTTCCATGACCGTATCCTTATCCGCCGTTTTTCTGATGTCACTCACCGTAATATGACGGTACCACTTTGTTGGAAAGCAGATTACAACAATTCTACCACTGCAGGATTTCAGAGATTCATCAAGGAAGTAATAAACGAAATTAGAATTAGAAACACAAAATACTTGGTACGACAAAAGTGGCATATCAATTATAGATTTGTAAACTCTTTAAGAAGTGCCATCATCGTAATTTCAGTGTCAAATTTGCCAAAAATTACTATTTACTGTAAGGAACACAGTATTTACTAAATCTAAAGATGAAGTCATATTGAATGAGAAGATTAACATAGTATGTAAGGTCAACTGTAAAAGTTGATGATCAACACCGACAACAACGTTATCATCAGCAAATCGGATTCCACGAAGTTGTTCTGTTAATTTTGAAAAAAGGTGGTATTCGCCGGAGGCCAGATGTAGAGAATAAGGGGGCCTTTTTCAAATCCCGCATTGTGAATGGCAGCCATTGCAGTATTGCAACTTATATGGGCCGAAGTCTTATACCGATTGAATAGCACACCTCGACTCGATTTGCCTTCTGTCGCTTCGTGCACTTTTGGTATAGTAAATTCGCATAATATTCACCTGTTATGGTGCGCCCACGCGTTAAATAATCCACAAAAATAACACTTCACAATCCCAAAAAAGGGAACCGCTTCCAGTTTTCCGTCCGCATTCGTGAAACCCGAGGTGAAACCCAACGTGCAGAAAGTTTTTGGAGACCCAATTTCTCATGTATTTTTTCAAGGCTTCCAAACCTATATGTCTCCGCTTTAGCCTTGACTGCAATTCTTCTGTCATTTAATACCATGTCGTAGACTGAATTAGCATGTTCTTTGGTCACCACAGTTTTGGGGGCTCCTGCACCTGGTGCATGTTGACAGGACTATCTTCCCAGTTTGAAATCTCGTGACCAGTTCTTGATTACCTGGTACGAAGGGGCAGAGTTATCCAATACTTCTACCATGTCCTTATCAATTTCTTGCATTGATAACCTCTTTTTACAGAGGTACTTTATCGCACTTCTTATCTCAATTTTGTCCATGTTTATAAAATTATGCACACCTCTATGGATAGAAATTAATATTCAACATAGACGAACTGATATGCTGATGCTAATTGGGACACTATAGGTCCTTTCGTTTGCATAGAAAGTGTAGCACTTTCCTGCACTCGGTGTAATTTACACTCGATATTAGTATTCGTTTGCTTATTGAATTTACACTAGTGTAGACGAAGTGTAGTTTATCTGCACCTGGTCGGAAGCAGGTGTGAAATGCACTCAAAACAGAATGTAGGGTTATGGTTAATGTTACGGCAAAAAAAAGGCGACAATAATTGTCTTGTTATGAAAATATTTGTTGTCTGGGAACTTTGATCTCTTCTTTGAAATGGGTATTATCAAATTTAAAATTCGCAATAAGGTCAGGAGGATGAAGAAATAATTAATTCGTTGAGAAACGGTAATGCTATTTGGAAATTGTTATGTTGATTTTTTTCACGAATTGATTTTTCACACGATGGATTTACTGTAATTTTTTTTTTAAAAGCCGTCAGGGAAGGGAAATTACTACAGTATGGGATTTATATCCATCAGATTGATGGCTGAACAAAAATAATAACCAATGTTTTTGACGTTTGATAAACAAAGTCAGTGTATTTTTCATTCGTTTGCGTTACTGCACTGAAAATCAGCTGATTCAGAGTGCAGTGCAGATAACACTACACCAAGAACAGACGAAAGACCCTTACGTCAAACAATAAGCTTTTGCCTGACCCTGCATTTTCATTTGTCATTTGTCAACTATAATAGGGACAATAATATTTTTCTTTCATATACTCGTATATTACGTAACCTTTGGAAAACATAATGTAACTTTCATGAGTGCGTCAAATTAACAATACAGGTCGTGATATTAAAAGTAGTTGAATGATTATGATGTACTTAGTCGTATTATACATTCATGTTTATTCCGTTCATGTGAGTTTTAGTCTTTACATTTTAATTAATAATAATAATAATCTCTGCTTTCAGCCCTAAAGTACCAAAATAATATTCGCGAAACGCTGTCATCAGCTAATGTTGTTATTTCTACCACAACTCTCCTAATTTCTGATATCACAGTTGCTATTATGGTGGACCATCAAGATATCTTATAATTTTATACATTTCAATAGATTTTATATTAGATATTGATTTGGATGCAAGATAGAAGAAATTAACACATTCTGAAAGAAAGAAAAGAGCTGGTTTTTTCGAGTAAATTTTTTTCCATGGTACCTAATGCAAATCCGATCAAATTGAAACTTAATACTGATTAACGAACTTGTTCGTCGTATTGGGATGCGCCACCTACCCTGAAAATATCAAGTCGCTTTCTCTTTCCGTTCTCAAGTTATCGTGGCAACGACCGGCCGGCTGGATAGAATCAAATTTGACCTCGAATTCTTCATCAGGGAGTTGAACCCAATCGTTTGAGACCATTTTCGGCGAAAAATTCTAAAATTAAGGACATTTGGGCAAAATGATAACGTGATGTTCCCCAGAACTTACGCGCAAAAATAGTATTTATCTCACGATAACTTGAGAGTGGAAACAGATAGGGTAACTTGCGCATCCAAATTTGACATTTCAGTTTGTTAATAGATACGCATAATTGGTCAAACAATTCTGAAGTAATACCTATCTGAAGTTTTGTTTATTTCTTCAATAACTCAAAAAATACTGAATCGATCCAATTCAAACATGGTAATTAGTTAGTAGAATGCGTACGAGCAAATTTTATGCAAAATTTCGGTAGGCTCAAATCACTAGAAAATTTTTAAAAAATCATCGAAAATCATTGAAAGATTCTATATATCAAAAATTATTCATCCGACATCGCTGATATTTTGCGATTTTGCTTCAAAACTTAACATTACAGCCAAGTTCCAAATTTGAACATGATATGATCTATATTGCTGGAGATTCGAGCAGCCTTGTGTGAGTTCAGTATGGCTGTATGGGTGCCAGTTGCCACAATAACTTCCGAATGGAAAGAGATAGCGACTTGCAATTTTCGGGTTAGGTTGAGCATCCGAATGGTTTCGGAGTTATAGCCATCTAGAATATTATTTTCTCTATAACTCATAAAATAGAGACCCGATCGAATTGAAACTTGGTAATTAGTTGTGGAATACCAACATAAAGCCTTGTGTGAAATTTTCGTATCACTAGAAAATTTAATTGAAATTATGAAAAAATATGGTGTATCCCACGATAACTTGAGAACGGAAAGCGATAGCGACTTGCAATTTCCAGGGTGGGTTGCGCATCCGAATGCGAAATTTGCGTTCGTTTATAGGCAGAATCGGCCAAATGGTTTCGGAGTTATACACATCTGATATATTTTTGTTATTTCCTCTATAACTCAAAATAGACAAATCCGATCCACTTAAAACGCGGTAATTACTTGTTGGATGTCGACGCGGGGAATATCGTGAAAATACTTGGGACTCAATTTATGTGGTATATAATTGGATATTTAAACAATTTCAATTATGATAGAATATATACAGGGTGTACTGCGATGAAAATTAAGGTGTCTATTTGATATAAAATTCTTTGAAAAACCGCCCCTTGGAAAAGTTACACCCCTCCGAAGATTAACAAAAAAAATTGGTTCTCATTTTTATTTTCACTGTATATTAAGCTTAATACACGAAACTTGGTAAATATTATTTGTCAATAAAACTACACATTTTGGAATTTTTTCAACCATAAAGTATTCTTGGAAGGGGTTGAAATAGTCAACCTCTAGGATATTTTTGCATACAACTTCTTTTTGGATAAAAATTTTTCTTTTAAAAAAACTTGGCTGAAAAGTCCAGTTCATTCATTAACTTTTTTGTCCGAAGAAGTTTTTTCGAAAACTCAAGCATTTACGAGAAAAAAATGCAAATACATTTTCAAAGATCACTGAGGTGGAATTTCCCTAACCTAATTTATTTTTTTATAGTTCGTATATTTTACAAGTTTCACTTCATTTTCTTCATCATCCATTCTATAACCTTTCTTGATGACTTCCAATATACAGGGAAAATAAAAAACAGGCAAAATTTTTTTTGTTAATCTTCGGAGGGGTGTAACTTTTCCGGGGAGCGGTTTTTCAAAAAATGTTATACCAAATACCCACCTCAATTTCCATCACAGAATCACCCCTTAAAGTTTGCCGCACTTATTCACAAGTACCCTGTATGTTAGAATTAAAAATTTTGTGATCTTAGACGATTATCTCATTACTCCAGTTTGTCATTACAAGGTTCTGTTCGAAAATTAACTCCGTAGAGTAATATTTACTCCATTGCGTTCGAAAACTGAAAGGTTGAGTAAATTTTACTCTGTGACTGTCGTCCGAAAAGTCGGAGTATTCGACTCGGAGTTCATTTTACTCCTGTCAAAATTGACATAACTCATAGTAGGGGAGCCCAAGCGGGGATTTTGGGATTTACTACAGCGCGGCAGATTAATATATAGGGGGATACCTTGTACCTGGTTAAGTTTTTCCACGAAACATGAGCCATATATATATGGCCGCCCGTCAAGGATAAAGCATCAGATTAGTAAAAAAAAGTTGATCATCGGAAATTCTCGAGCGCGTCAGATTAAGGTAGGGTGAGTTAGTTACATGCTAAAAAGTGTATATTCCATTAATCTGACAATTTGAGAGTGACGTAAAGAAGGGGGAGGGTTACAAAGTTGTAATAAAAACGACATCTTGACATTCTCGAGCGTGGTAAATTTTTTTTTTATTTTGAAGGGAATAATGCAAGAATTACGAAAAATATGTAATCTGACGATTTACACAAGCCGAAGTAATAAAAATTAATTGATAAAGTTGAATGCGTGCAGCTATGCCATGCCTATATTCCCCTCTACGTGTTTCTATTCTCCTCTCACTCTTTCTCTATCTATTGCTCTCTCACTCCGTCCCACTCCGGTTTCTGTTGCCATGACTCCATAACAGCTGGTCACGCAGAATCGTTCGGGGTATGATCTTGTTTACAACGTATTTCCAACGTATTAGGTTATTTTGCGATTTTAATGAAAGTTATGTGAATTAAAGTTAATAAATAATTACTATGAGTGATTGAGTGATATTAATATGAATTGTGTATTTTGTGGTGAAAGTACTTTACAAAACACAATCAAATTTTCATTAGAAACTTCACAAAAATGTATCATTACTTTAGAATATCGTCGGAGCAAACCGATTCTTCGAAAATCACGAAAAAATTAAAAATTAAATTTTGTATAATTATTATTTGTATAAATATTCTCCTCAAAACAACATATGCTTTTTCATTTGCACGCTATTTCCTGAGCTATTCGATTAATTAAGTTCAATGATTTAAAAAAATTAAAAAAAAATAAATTTTATTGTCAGATTTAGCGAATCCCTCCAGACAATCGTTAGATTAGGAGACAGCACGTCTAGGCCATATTGATGAACCACATATATCTTAATCTGATGCGTTTGAGTATTTCTAAATGGCGATTTTTTTTTGCATATTTTAATAATGACCACGAGTTTGCGTTACATCCCAATCGTCAGATTATTATACAAGAGCATCTTTTAAGGTTCACTTAATACCCCCTTAGAAAATCTGACGAGCTCGATAAAAAAATTTTTTTTTTCATTTTCTACCCTTACGTATGCCCCCCCCCCCCCCATCATGGAAACGATCAGATTAACATCTGTACATTTTTTAAATTACGTAGGACACAGATGCTATCAATATCTGACGCGCTCGAGTATGTCCACGTAACGGTTTTTTTTTACATTTTTGAAAATTGATATCTGCTCACCCCACCGATGAACAGGTATATATTATATAACATTTTTTTCTTCTTATCATCTAAGCTTGACAACCCAATAGCTCTCTATGACGCTTGAGTAAATCCCGAATTAGCCTAGTGGGCTCCCCTACTATCATGGGAAAGAAAATCTAGTATCTTTGTCTAACTGTTTTATGAATGTTTTGTGATGTAATTTAATAGTTTTTATACTGCTCACACTATATATTTATGATTAGAGTTACATATATGTGAAGAAAACAATAATTATAGGATCTTTCTTAAACCAACATAACCTATTTTCCGATATTGGCACCTTCTGTCACTGTCAGTGTCAGTGTCAGAGTAACTCTAGAGTAATTCTGTCAAACCTTCAAAAACTCTACTCTACTCCGTGGAGTTAATTTTCGAACACAACTCTGGGGTATGAAAGATATTCATCTTATAAAACCTGACATAAAGGTCTATATCGATGGAACATTTGATTAAGAGTGTCCAATAAAGGTGAATAGACAATAGAATATGCACGCAAAAACTCCTGACTTCAATTTAAAGCGAGAACTAATTTTGTTTAAAAAAAGTTTTAGAGGAAAGGATCAAGAAAAGTGATATTTTTGCGGGATTTCAAAGAATCACAGAGTTTCTCTGGCATTTCACGATGTTCATCTCGTCCATTAGGCTCACTTCACATCAACACGGCACGGTTCTATGTACGGCAGCGACACAAACGCTCGAGCTTGATGCAAACGACAACGGCATCCGATTCCTGGGTGGAGGCTTGAATGATAGCTTTCACAGCTATCTGGCCGAGTCGTGGTCGTGTGAACGACACACGGCTGCCATGCGCGACTCGAGGGTGTCCGGCAGTCCCCTCGAGCCGTTCAAGGCAGCCGTGTGTCGTTCACACGACAACGACTCGGCCGGATAGCTGTGAAAGCTATCATTCAAGCCTTCACCCAAGAATCGGATGACGGTGTCGTTTACACGACTGTGAAGTGAGCCTGTGGGAAAGCTCGAGCGTTTGTATCGTTGCCGTACATAAAACCGTGTCGTGTTGATGTGGAGCGAGCCTTATATTTTCCTTCTATAAACTGAACTAAGTGAGATGTTTGTGATGTGAAAAATAATCTGAATATTTTCAGACATGGGTTCTCATCGAAGAGTGCCGTTCTTTGGAAGTTCAATGGCAAATTTGAAGTTTTTGTTTCTTAATAGAACGGTTATTGTACGGTATTACAATTATTATATTAATGGAAAATTTTGAAGAAAAAATTTGAGGATACATATTCGTTGAAACCAAAATCTTAGAGGGGATATGTTGATGATATATTTGTGATTTGACAACATGGTAAAAGAGTTGGACAAATTTTTCAATTTAATAAATTCAGAAAAAACAACAATATAATTCACTTTGAAAATACAGCAAAATCATCAGCTGTCATTCTAGATGCTTTGAAACAAGTGTCTTCAGAAAACAGCCGCTTACAAAAGGATATTTAAATTTCCATTCTAATCATCAACCTGGTGTGAAATAATTAGGTATAGCATTCTGTGAAAAATATAAGTACGATTTATTATTGTGATTTCGAGAAATAATATCTCTAGAAGCTTGTTAGAGTTGAAAATGAAATCAATGGATTCTTATGGTAAAACTGCATTATAAAAAAAGTTGAATTTGAAATTTGTAATGTAAAAAAAAATTTTTTTTTTCGTTATTCCGAAACCATCCTGGCTGATTCTGCCCAATAACGAACTTAGCCGAGATATTTATCTCCCTAACCTACTCTGAAATTTTCAACGGTCTAGCTCATTCCGTTCGAGAGTTATCGTGTCTACGGCCGTCCGGCCCGACATAATCGATTTTGGCCACAGATTCTTGATCAGTGAGTCGAACCAAATCGTTTAAGACCATTTTTTTCATCAAACAATTTGAAAATTATAGATATTTGGGCAAGTTGATAATAAGCACTCTGTTCCGAGGAACAAGAGCGGTTAAAAAGGTGATATTGAAACACTTTACGATAAACCTAGTCTAATTTGTTCTACTCTTGAAATTCAAAATAATAAAACTGATTGATTTCATCAAAAAATGTCATGAAGATAATTAACGTCCTAGAAAATTCATAAATACATCAAGAACCACATCAAAATAACCAGAAAGAACAACAACAATCCAAACTATTGTGTACCCTCATGTTCGTGGCCTTTCAAAAAAAAAATAGGACAATCGGTTCTAAGGTCTTTATTAACTAAGCCAAAACCAATTAATGAAAAGAAAAATACAAATTGTGGGAAAGCCCCGTGGACAGGAGCTTTGGCGCTCTCATTCAAACTTTGACAAAACATATCTACGAAATTATTGGTTTCTCAGAGTTGGGAATTATATCAATGGATTCTTATGATAGAATTGCATCATAAAAGAAATCAAATTCAAAAAAACAAAAATTACGATTAATTATTGAAATTTTGAAAAATCATATCTCCGAAAGTTAGGTGAAGTTAGGTTTGTTAGAGTTGAGAATCAATGGATTCTTATGATGAAACTGCATCTTTGAAAAAATTGAATTTGAAATGTTTAATGTAAAAAGATTTTTTTTTTTTCGTTACTCCGAAACCAACTAACTAACATCTTTAATTAATGAAAAGAAAAATACAAATTGTGGGAAAGCCCTGTGGATAGGATCTTTGGCGCTCTCATTCAAATTTTGACAAATCATATCTACGAAATTATTGGTTTTTCAGAGTTGGGAATTATATCAATGGATTCTTATGATAGAATTGCATCATAAAAGAAATCAAATTCAAAAAAACAAAAAATTACGATTAATTATTGAAATTTTGAAAAATTATATCTCCGAAAGTTAGGTTTGTTAGAGTTGAGAATCAATGGATTCTTATGATGAAACTGCATCTTTGAAAAAATTGAATTTGAAATGTTTAATGTAAAAAGATTTTTTTTTTTTTCGTTACTGCGAAACCCGTAACTAACTTAACCGAGATATTTATCTCGCAAACCTAATCTGAAAATTTCAACTGTAGCTCATTCCGTTCCAGAGTTATCGTGTTAACGGACTGCCGGACAGAATCGATTTTGACCACGGATTCTTGATCAGTGAGTCGAACCAAAAGTTTTGAGACTATTTTCAGCCAAAAATTCGAAAATTACACACATTTTGTCAAATTGATAAGCATTCTGTTCCGAGGAACAAGACTTCTAAAAAACTGTGTGTACAGTATTACTCGTATTTGTGGTGAATCGTATACAGGAGAAGCATCCGGACTACTAGAGGTATGAACGTCATAAAGAACAACAAAATAGCAGGATATGTGAGTAAAATCATTGGGATCACAGGATAGATTGGAGTGAAACAAAGATTCTGAATATGATGACAGAGTTTGATGATTTAAAAGGGAAACGTAAGAGATCGACTTATATGTTGTTGAACAGAGAAAACAATTTTGCTAATAGCTCAAATGGAATTGACCATATTTGGCTAAACTTGTTGAAGAAAGAGATAGAACTTGGAAATCTCTATGTAAAGTGAAATTGTGTTTTTTCGAAGTCTCTCATATTAGTGTGACAAATTCCAGAATAATATTCACCAACAAATAATTCCGAAGACTTTCGCTTAGTGTCTGATGAAGGATTTTGGCAGGGAAAACCCAGAAAATAAATTGAAATATATTGATCATTTTACGAACGAGCGTGCTAAAGCTTCTGAACGAACGTGACTGCTTTTATAGACTTTTGCATTTTATATCTCTTATGTACATCAAAACTTAAACTGTTAAAATTTGGCTTTTGAGAAAATAATGAATCAATAGACCAATAATTGAGTTCTGCAATTCCAAAATCATGAAGTGAAAAGTTACGCACCCAAAATAAGCTTGAGAGGCTTGAGAGTACTTACCTATAATGAGCCCAACGATGTCCATGTCAATTATCGAATACGAATGGAGCGAACTAATTACATCATGAAACAAACATCGGGCAACAATTACAAAGAACGCATCTAATGTCGATACAAATAAACGAGCTGCCAACTGATAGCTTCTCAATTTTCGACGCAAGTGCTTGGCGGGACTGGTTGTCCGCTACAACTAGTAGTAGGTACCTACTACTACTACTCCTGCTTTCTGGAAACCTTGGCGGCTCTCTACGATGGAGTAGCTTTACACTAACCTCTTGTTGAAGAATTTGATACCGGTCTATTATCGGGATGAAATTGGTGCATCACAATCAGTGGCGTAGCTGCTTCAGCATCAATCACAAAAAAATTGGTTCAAGCAATGACGTGAAGTCTGGAGCTTTTGCGTGCATGTTCTATTGTCTTCTCACCTCTATTGGACGCCCTTAATCGAATTTAGCATTTAGCATTTTCTCAGCTTTTATAATAGTAGGGGAGCCCACGTAGCTAATTCGGGATTTACTCGAGCGTCATAGAGAGCTATTGGGTTGTCAAGCTTAGATGATAAGAAGAAAAAAATGTTATATAATATATACCTGTTCATCGGTGGGGTGAGCAGATATCAATTTTCAAAAATGTAAAAAAAAACCGTTACGTGGACATACTCGAGCGCGTCAGATATTGATAGCATCTGTGTCCTACGTAATTTAAAAAATGTACAGATGTTAATCTGATCGTTTCCATGATGGGGGTGATCATACGTAAGGGTTGAAAATGCAAAAAAAATTTTTTTTATCGAGCTCTTCAGATTTTCTAAGGGGGTGTTAAGTAAACCTTAAAAGATGCTCTTGTATAATAATCTGACGATTGGGATGTAACGCAAACTCGTTATTATTAGAATATGCAAAAAAAAATCGCCATTTAGAAATACTCAAACGCGTCAGATTAAGATATATGTGGTTCATCACTATGGCCTAGACGTGCTGTCTCCTAATCTGACGATTGTCTGGAGGGATTCGCTAAATCTGACAATAAAATTTATTTTTTTTTAATTTTTTTAAATCATTGAACTTAATTAATCGAAAAGCTCAGGAAATAGCGTGCAGATGAAAAAGCTTATGTTGTTTTTAGGAGAATATTTATACAAATAATAATTATACAAAATTTAATTTTTAATTTTTTCGTGATTTTCGAAGAATCGGTTTGCTCCGACGATATTCTAAAGTAATGATACATTTTTGTGAAGTTTCTAATGAAAATTTGATTGTGTTTTGTAAAGTACTTTCACCACAAAATACACAATTCATATTAATATCACTCAATCACTCATAGTAATTATTTATTAACTTTAATTCACATATCTTTTATTAAAATCGCAAAACAACCTTATACGTTGGAAATACGTTGTAAACAAGATCATACCCCGAACGATTCTGCATGACCAGCTGTTATGGAGTCATGGCAACAGAAACCGGAGTGGGACGGAGTGAGAGAGCAATAGATAGAGAAAGAGTGAGAGGAGAATAGAAACACGTAGAGGGGAATATAGGCATGGCAAAGCTGCACGCATTCAACTTTATCAATTAATTTTTATTACTTCGGCTAGTGAAAATCGTCAGATTATATATTTTTCGTAATTCTTGCATTATTCCCTTCAAAATAAAAAAAAATTTACCACGCTCGAGAATGTCAAGATGTCGTTTTTTTTTTACAACTTTGTAACCCTCCCCCTTCTTTACGTCACTCTCAAATTGTCAGATTAATGGAATATACACTTTTTAGCATGTAACTAACTCACCCTACCTTAATCTGACGCGCTCGAGAATTTCCGATGATCAACTTTTTTTTACTAATCTGATGCTTTATCCTTGATGGGCGGCCATATATTTATGGCTCATGTTCCGTGGAAAAACTTAACCAGGTACAAGGTATCCCCCTATATATTAATCTGCCGCGCTGTAGTAAATCCCAAAATCCCCGCTTGGGCTCCCCTACTATAATATATGAATACATTTCATACCATTTTAATGACATATAGGTATACTTCAGAAACGGGGGAATCGTCTATGATCACAGACTTTTTAATTCTGACATATATATATTCTATTGGAATTGTAATAGGAAAAAATTTACGCCTCAAGTAACTGCAGGATACGATATTCACGTAATTTCACGAAAATTAGTGGGTTGGCATTGTACAAGTAATTACCAAGTTTTAATGGGATCAGATTTGTATATTTTGAGTCATATAGAAAATAACAACAAAATTTCAGATGAGCATAACTTCAAAACCATTTGGCCGATTTCGCCAATTAACGAACTCAAATGTTGCATTCGTATGCGCAACCTACCCTAAGAATTGCAAGTCGCTATCTCTTTCCGTTCTCAAGTTATCGTGATATACATAATACTTTTTGGTAATTTTTTGAAAATTTACTAGTGGAACGGTGCTCACAAAATTTCACACACGTTTTTATGTGGATATTCTACAACTAGTTACCAAGCTTCAATTCGATCGGGTCTGCATTTTTGGAGTTATCGAGAATATAATATTCCAGATCGGTATAAAACCGTTGGGCCGATTATGCCCAACAACGAACTCTCCCGTTCGCGTATTGGCATTGTTTACTATGCTGCAACGCATACATGCTGTTGCAATGCGGTAAGGAATGACTGAACCAAAGCTCTCTCTACCCAGACATTATCTTACCACGACTCAGCACAGGCAGGCGTTCAGACGTAGTAACTATTGTATTATTGATACGCTGCTATTCCTGAGACATTGTTTACCGCTTTGCAGTCCCAACCACGTTCGAATTTGCTTTCTTCTACAATTTTGCAGTTCGCGTTCATAAAAATAACAATAATATACTATCGCTAAAAATAGTCTAAATCACACTTAAATACAAAAAAATCCACTAAAGTATAATCCTAGTGTGCATTTCCATGTGGTTTTGCATTTAGTCTATTACGGTCAATATTTTCCTTTAAAGATCTTTGCCTTTTAGGATTGCTTGGCATTTCTTTCTTGGACGGCCTACCAGCTTGAATACGTTTTGCCGCGCATGACAAACCACGTCTAAATTTTCTTCGGCTCACTGATTTTGGCTGAACAGAAAAGTTTTTTAGTGGGATATTTTTTGATATATGTGTAAGTCTGATATCAAGACTTTCGGAAATTCAGGGAATTTATCGATGTACGGCTGTTGATGCGAGTAATAACTGAAAGTTTATTAAAACACATTAGAACATACATGAAACCTAATTAACGCATTATTACATTACCTGAATCAACAACAAGTACACTCTAAGAACAATTATGTTTGTTTACAATATATATGTGAAATGTTTATATTGACCAATGTAAATGACCTGAAAGTACTCAAGGTATGTTCGATGTGAGATGTGACAGATTACATCAGCCACGCATCTCTGCCCCTCTTAGTCCACTGCGCCGCGCGCATCCTTAGTTTGGACGGAACTACAAACTTACATCCCCCCTCCCCCAACGACCCCGTGAAAGTTGGAATCAGGAGCAGGACAGTAAGGGATCATTTTACTGGAGTGGAAAATATTTGATTCCTTCCTTTTGAAACCAGAGTCTATAATATAGAGTAAATTTGAAATTTTCTTTTTTATTTTAAAGGGACCTCTTCTGATTGGATCCAGCTTGTTTCGGTAAAGGCGACTTGAGTTTTGAATATATACAAGGTCTCCCTCCTCGTAGGTTATTAGTTTTGTATTCTTGTCATAATAAATTTTGTTTCGATCATGAACTTTTTTGGAATTCAAGAATGCTATTTCTCTGTTTTCTTTTAGGTTTTCTAAGTTATGTTTGTTCAACTCAGGGGGCGAGAAAGAATTATCGATTCTATTTAAAAGGTAACTAGGCGTGAATTTTGTTGTGCTGTGAACAGTGTTATTATAGTTTTCAATGCATTGTTCGGCTATAGTGCTCCATGGTCGGTTTCTATTCTCAGAAATTTTACATCTAATTGAATTTACTAGAGTCTGATTTGTGCGCTCGTTTTTTGATTCATCAGATGATGAAATGCTTTCTTGATTTCTAAGTTATTTACCATTTTTATTTTATCATTTTTGAAATTTTCTTTAGGATTTGAAATTTTATTTCGACATAAGTTTTCTGGATGATATCTATTTGGGAAACCTCTATCTTTGCAATAAGAGCAAGGTTTCAAATCTGACTTATTCGAGAATTTAATTTGTGTTTTATTTTCAATTATCGAGGTATTTTTATTTTTATTGATAACCAAACTTTCTAACTGTCGAATATTCGACATCAGTTTATCGATTGAATTTGAATCTGTTTTATTGATCCGTGACCTGATTTGAGATGGCAGGCCCAATACTATAAAGTTTATTTGACTATTCATAGTTAATTCAGGATCAGCATCTATACGTAAATTAATTTTTTTAAATGCATAATCTAACATTGGCCCATTAATGTACCGGAAAGTGTAAGCATAATTTATTTCAACCCAACCAATCTCAGAAAAAGTGTCAAGAAAAGAATTTTGCCAAAATTCCCACGGATGCGATATGGTGTGTGTTTTTAGAAAGGCCAGGAACCAATCAAGAGCCGATCCTTCTAAAAAAATCTTTAATACTTCCGGAAAACGCGGTTTACCTATTTTTAAACGATTGCATTCTTGCACAAAAAGGTCCAAAAATATTTTCGCGTTTTGATTTTTTCCAGAAAATTTATCCAGAATCATATCTTTTACCACTGAATGCAGGGGTTTATTTTCGACAGGTTCAGTTTTGGGAATATGAGGTGATGTGGGGTTGGGATCAGTGCTAGCTCGTGTCTCGTCCAAATAAAGACCGTTAAAGCATACGTTACCCTCCTCATCTATGTAATCGTTTTTGAGTTCATTCACTAGTGTGATCCATACGTTTCGGAAATTTCCACGTGACTTCATGCTCTTTGTTACATTTTTTACAACGCTCGTGTCGAATAATTTCGGGTGGTACTCCTTCAGTTGATACTCTTTTGGAAATTGAAAAATTGTATCCTCTCCTTCTAACTGCACGGTGACCACCTTCACAATCGTGGTTTTTGCGTCCAAACAATCTGATATAAAACGAAATCTCGCACGTGGTGAAGTCATGTTTGTTGTTGATTTGTAAGTCTGATATCAAGACTTTCGGAAATTCAGGGAATTTATCGATGTACGGCTGTTGATGCGAGTAATAACTGAAAGTTTATTAAAACACATTAGAACATACATGAAACCTAATTAACGCATTATTACATTACCTGAATCAACAACAAGTACACTCTAAGAACAATTATGTTTGTTTACAATATATATGTGAAATGTTTATATTGAACAATGTAAATGACCTGAAAGTACTCAAGGTATGTTCGATGTGAGATGTGACAAATTACATCAGCCACGCATCTCTGCCCCTCTTAGTCCACTGCGCCGCGCGCATCCTTAGTTTGGACGAAACTACAAACTTACATATGAATAAAATTAAATAAGTCAGATGGTGTTATAATTTTATTTAAAGTTTTATGAAATTTTTTCATGGCCTCAACCATATCATCCGTTTTATTGTTGGTTGCTACTTTACTAATTCGCTCCAAATTTTCTGTTACAGCTGTGGAACGTTCTTCACCAAAATTGTTTTATTTGCATTCTCGACAGTGTTAATTGTTTCGATAGAAAAATTATCCTGTTGCATAAAAACATTGCTTTGTTGCTCTGTACTAGTTGGCAAGTCATTTTTTATACCCACATCACTTGACATGTCTTCATAATATCCTGGCGATATGTTTTCTCCTAGAGCTAATTTTGCCAATACTTTTCTGTATTGGCGGTGTTTATTTGCATACAGGTCCTACAAGTTATTCCAAACTTCTTTTGTATGGCGTAAAGGACCTTACAATACCTCCCACCCAGTCCGAAACTACAGTCGCAAAATGCAATATCTACATACCTATGCATTATAAAACAAATTATCATCGGTCTCCGAAGAGAGCAAATTTGAACGTGGTTGGGACTGCAACGCGGTAAACATTGTTTCGAGAATGGCAGCATGTCAATAATACAATAGTTTCTACGTCTGAACACCTGCCTGTGCGGAATCGTGGTAAGATATGTCTGGGTAGAGATAGCTTTAGTGCAGCCATTCTTTACAGCGTTGCAACAGCATGTTTGCGTTGCAGTATAGTAAACAATGCCAATACGCCTCCCGTTCAGATGCGCAACCTATCCTGAAAATTGCAATTCCCCATCTGTTTTCGTTCGAAAGTTATCGAGGCAACGGTCATCCATCCAGCTACTGAACTCCAGCAAAATAGATCCGATCATGTTCAAATGTGTAACTTGGCTGTACAGATTCACTCGAAATTCGACTTTTATTTATATTTTCCTGAATGATAATCAATTTCTTTTCGGAAATGAAATGTGCAAGGCGCAGTTTTCGATATTTTGTCTTTCAGATCGCATCGAAATTCTTCAGAATAACAAGTTTGAAAAGCACCATGGCAGAGAGCTTTGGCGTGCTTGTTTAAATTTATAGCGAGAGCGGTCACCCATCCAACTACTCAACTCACCCAAAGCTGCTTGGATCTCCAACAATATAGATCTGAGCGAGTTCAAATTTGGAACTTAGCGGGTTTTGAATGCTCTCTCAAAATTCCAACGATGTAGGACAAATCGTTTCTGATATACAGAATTTTTTTCAATTATTTTTTTTGAAATGGTTTAGTGATACGATCCTCACGAAATTCCGCAGAAATTTGTGCGTCTGCATTCTACAACCAATTACCAAGTTTGGATTGGATCGGTTTAGTATTTTTTGAGTTATTGTGGAAATAACAACAACATTTCAGATAAGTATAACTGTAAAACCGTTTGGCCGATTATTCCTATTAACAATCTTTAATGTCGCATTTGGATGCGCAACCTACCCTAACAATTGTAAGTCGCTATCTCTTTCCGTTCTCAAGTAAATTTTTCTATCTGACATAAATTGGTCAAAATAATGAAGCGTTTCCATACTAATATTGTGTTTTTCTTAATTTTTTAATTTTTGCCGTAATACATTGAAGTCTGTAATGGGTAGTCTTAATCACCCTGTGTATTATTTATTGCCACTTTCAGATTTTCAAATTATTCATTGTTGTTCAAGATATGACGTCATCAACGATTTCTTAAAATAGGACAACCTGTTTTCCTTCTAGTAGATAGATATAGTCAATCTAACATCATAAATGGTAGTGGGTTAAAGACTTTCGGTTCTGTGAATGAGAATGTATTCCAGTTGTAAAAAGTTCGATTCAAATGATCGTAGTAGGTATGCCAGAATTATGGTCATTTATCATGGCATTAGTGGCAGACCACAGATTATTTGATTAATAATTACTATGATCTGCTATATATGTAAAAATAGATTAACTTTATTGCCAAAATAATGTTCATCGTAGTAGGTATGCCCTAATAATGTTAATCTTTTTTGACATTAATAGTATCTTGGATTATTTGTAATAAATAATTACTATGATCTGCCATTAATATCCAAATAGATGCACATCATTTTGGTATACCTACTACGATCATTATTTCCATTTAAAAAATAGTTTATGACGTATTATCTTTGAACAACAATAAATAAACGAAAAGTTCATGTAAATTTCAATGAATGTGGTATGTTAAATGCATAAAACACATTATCTGAAACATATGGGCTATAATTAAGACATAAACATGCATTGTTTATGCATTTCTACTTCAGATATGTCATATCGTGTCTTCTCCCTCAACCTATATCCAAACATCATTTGTCTCCCCTCATGAATTTTCTCTTCAGCTGAATATATCAATAGGCGACAGAAACCAAGAAAAAAATTTTTCACCTTATTTGAATGCCATCTAACACTCCAAATAAATTGACATTTTTGGAGAATCTCCAATCTTCGACATATTTGGAATTCTAACTAAACATGAGATTTTCTACACGTGTAGGTACCAATGTAGGTAAGCAATGACAGATAAATGGAAATGGAAATGTGTGGAATTTAAACATATTTCATTTCACATTGGAATTTAGTTTAATAATATCGGAGGAATGAATGATACGGAATGCATTCCAATAAATGATACTTTGAATACCTTGAAAACAATAATTGGATATAACTGAATTTTACTATTTTCGACATATTTACATGATAAACAACATTAAATACATAGGCGCCCGCAAGGCCGACAGGAGGGTGCAGCTGCCCCAACGAATTGCATGAATAATAAGAGTGGGAAAGCTCTGTGGACAGGAGCTTTGGCCCTCTTGTTCAAACTTCGACAAATCATCTCCGTAATAATTGGTTTCTAAGGGTTGGGAATGATATCAAAGGATTATTATAATATAGAACTGCATCATAAAGGAAACTACATTAAATAACAAATTTATCCGAGATATTCATTTCTCAAATCTACTCTGAAAGTTATATTTTATCAATATTCCAGTTTTGTTTTCACTGAAGATATTATAAATCCAATTTTATACTTACCAAAGTATATATCTCCATCATCATATGGATTATCCATGGGGCATATTGGGTAGGAGTAAGTACCTATATCACCCAAAAATTATAATATCCGAAAATTGGTCATTTTGCATTAAATCATACTTTGTTTACTACTACTTTACAATGCGGCACTCCGATTTATTTACTTCTATCTGAGAGAGGTTTATGGTATAGACAAAGTTACAGTGCTGCCATATGTGCCTCTGGGGATTGAAGCAGTTGTTGAAAATGAGGGAGCTCGCATCTACTGGAACTATGTGATTCCAACAACACGGCCTCGTTACTGTTGCCGTGTCCGACTGCGGGTTGCTCTTGCGAGCAATGATTCCGTATGCGACCGACAACTTGTTCTCTCTCCTCCTCGATGTCCTCGCCGGAAGCTGTAATTTCTTGTATGACAGGCGCCCGCCTCCTCAGCATCTTGCCGTTGGTGGTTCGCATGCTGTCACGTCCAGCACCAACCTCAGACGTGCCCTGGTGATCCCCAGGCAGCAGCTGTTCTCCGAGGCTCCGTAGATTGTAACTCATCATCGGTTGAGTGTGACCCGGGTCCGCGGAGTTATCACATCCGTATGCTACTAAGTAGTGCCACCGTGCGGTTTTGCATTCTATACCTACTGCCAGGTTTAGCTAGGGTACCTCGGGTTTGCTAAGCCCGTACTCTGAGACTCATCCCAGAGCCCCTGAGGAGGCGCTTTATTATTAATATTATTATTATTATGTATGTACTTGCAAGATAAGTTAAAAATTAAAGGTTAGTTCAGACTTTTGGCAATACTAATTTTCACTATAGAAACACTTCTACAGAAGAAGAGCCTTAACTACTTTTTGCGCGCATATTCTAGGAAACGGCTTGCTACCATTTTGCCCAAATGTTGCGCATCCGAATGCGACGGAGAAGTTCGTTAATGGGCAGAATCGGCCGACCGGTCTCCTAGTACAAATTTTATTTTCAAACAGTACAGATGTTATTGAATCGAAACTTATTAAATAGTTGTAGAATAGCGGCACAAATACTTATGCGACATATCGTGAGGATCGTATCACTAGAAAACTTAAAAAATATCATGAAACTCACAAACTATGCGTCCAATATTGCTGGAATTTTGCGAGAGCCTTCAAAACCTAACTTTGCAGACAAGTTTCAAATTTGAACCCGATTGGTTCTATATTGTTGGAGGTCTGAGCAGCCTTGTGTGAGAACCTTCCAATCCTTATTCCAAATCGGATCGGATCTATATTGTAGGAGTTATTGGAGAAATACTGGAAACTGAGGAGCGTTGGGCGAGTTCAGTATCTGAATGGGTGACCGTTACCACGATAACTTGTGAACGGAAAGAGATAGCAACTTGCAATTTTCAGGGTCGGTTGCGTATCCGAATGCGACCGATTTATTCTACCTCTCCGTAAAGTATTCGTCAAATAATTGCTCCTTAAATTGACTGACCACCTTTAAAGTGATAACGACTATTCATTTACAGAATACTTTCCTTTTGATGAGGGTTCTTGACAGTTTAAAGATAATATTATTATTTGTTTTTCGCTTGAGAGGAAAAACTATTTATAGGCCCGCCCTGAGAGGAGTGTGGGACTCCAGTTGTTGATTGGTTACTCACTAAGACACATCTCACACGTTACATGGATTAGCTCTTCGTCTTGCCCTTACAGCGCCCCTTAACAAGAGAGATGTGCTGCTAGCGGCTTTCACAGTTGATGGGACCTGATGACTCCAAGTGATCTGAGCAACACTGCCTTCTGCATTCTGTGCGCTGAAACCTCGGCCAGGGATTTGCAGGCCGAAATATTCTTCAATTCGGTCACGTAGTTTGCTCTCATTCCGCCTGGGCATCCTTCTATTAGTACGACCATCCTGATTTTATGCCTTGGATACAGGATCCCCAGTTGAAACATTAAATCCTTGTATTTTTCTCTCTTCTGTTATTCTTTCATCACCACATTACTTTCTGCAATCAGCGGGGGAGGAAAATTCGAGGACAAACAATTGCTTGAGTTATTTGCCCAGCAGGAGTATATATGGCTCTATGGCGTGCATCAGCCGGGTCGCATAATTCCAGTAGATGAGACCTCTGTCATTTTCAACAACTGCTTCAATCTCCAGAGGCACAAATGGTAGCACTAGTTTGCTGTCTATACCATAAACCTCTCTCAGATGGAAGTAGAGAATTCGGAGTGCCGCATTGTGTCTTTCCACATGTCCTGATGGGGCATTGACTCTGCAAGCAGACAGAAAGTGCATTACAGTTTCCTGCTGGCTGTGGCATGCTCTGCACGTTGTGGGGGTGTCCACTTTCATGATGTTTTTTTATGCCATCTGGTATTTAGTACCCATCTTGACAAGCCTTAACAAATCCCTCCGTTTCCGACTTGAGCCCAACGGACTTCAAAAAGGCGAAGGATAATTCTTCCGACAGGCCCTGATCTCTCAAACTCCTGAAATATATGGATTGCAGGTGTTTACTCATGTGATCTTCGAGAAGTGTCTTCAGTTGTACCTGTCTTATCTCTCTGCCAACTCTTCTTTGGTCTGTTGGCGTGACAAGTGTTCCTGCTAGCTCATGATCGTTGGATATTCCAGTTATACTGAGCTTCTTCAAAGCTCTCTGACCAGCCATAAATAGGTTCCTAATTTCATCATGAGCCACCATTTCCAGAAATGGGTCTTCATTTCTCAATATCCTAACTTTCATTTCCAACGTTCGTTAATGGTGTTGGTATTCCAAACTTTGCAAACCTCGAGCTCGAGAATTTCATTCACTGGCCAGTCAACTACCCCGAATGAGTAGGTGACTGTCGAGACTGCAAAGGGTTGTCTCCAGTGCTCCTCGTTGTTTCATTCCAAGGAATTTGTATGTTTATGTCTCTCGAGGTGTCGAATGCTTATTCTTCCTTCTAGATCGATGTCTTCTTGTACTTGTACCCTATTTGGCTTGCCCTCAACTCAGTTGTTACCATACTGTACTCCATCACATGAACGATGTTCGTGTGGATTTTGAGCATCTCTAGCAGCCGTTTTATCAAGCTTTGCGCCGATGTGTCAAATGCTTTCGCGTAATCTAACCATGATGTATGTAGGTCATGCTTGTGCCGTCTCGCATCTTGGCAAATGCTCTTGTCTATAAGGAGGTTGTCCTTGCACCCCTGTACTCCTCTCCTAGCTCCTCCTTTGTTCGTGGATTTGATTCCACTCTGGTACAACAAACTCCAGAATCCGATGTTGAAGAACACTTGTGAGAATTTTATACAGCATATTTGAGCGGTAGTTGCTTAGTTGTCCAAGATCACCTGATTTCAATATCAGTGCAGTTCTGCTCTCTACCAACCACGAAGGAATTGGCTCACGTTGAATAAATATCACACTGAATAATCTAGCTAGGTGTTGGTGGGTAGCGGGAAAGTTCTTCCACCAGTAGTTCTGAACGCCATCCAGTCCAGGTGCCGTGAAATCATGCTTGTTCTTCAAGGCATGTCTAATCTGCTCGAGTGTTATCTGAGTCAGCTCTTCAGTCTGTTGCAGATTTTGATCACATAATATCTGGAATCTGTGAAGTGCTGCAGTATCCCTGGTTTCCGCTGGTCACTCGTACAAATTCTTCCAGAAATGTTCGACTTTGTACGATGATGGTTGGTGTTTTGCCTCTACTTGTTTGGTCCGAAATATCTCTGAAGGTTCTGCGGTGAAGGTGTTGTGTCTTCTATCCACTTTTGCGTGTTGATCAGGTTCTTCCTTGCCACCCTAAGTGATCTTATTTTATAGAGCTTCCCGCTTCAATAGATTTATGGTGGACAGGCTCATCGTACAATTCAACACACGCAGCTCAACCATCATGAACTCTATTTTCTTGCTTGGCTTCAGTTGTGCTTTTATACATACATTGGTACCAAGATACTTGCTGCCTTACAATTCTTCTTCCTGGTGGGCACAGAAGTGAAGTAGCAGCTCTCACGGGAGCTACGATATTTTCTAGTGAATAGTCCTTCTTTAGGTGATCGTCGATTATAATATTCATCATGGCTAGATCTTCTGCCGGGAGTCTCGATTGCAGCCTTGTGCCTTGTTCCATTTTTCGCCCGTTGCAGTATGAGGAATTTTTGGCTCGGAGTGGGGTAGTTCTCACCTGCTCCATGTCCCGTGCTACGACTTCTTCACATCTCAATCCAGGCATAGTTTTCCCTCTCGTTGAGATGGCCCAGCTGGTCTCACATGTTTTGCTGCGCCATGAAGTTGAGATCTGGTAGATTCTTACACCACAGACCATGCAGTCTACCCATATATCCCCATCTTTCTGGTGTCGATCTTCGGGTATAACACAGACAGTTATTCGTGTTGCTCGGGTATCCACTTATGGCGTCCCTCTTTTGCAACCTTGTTCCTGTTGCGGGGTTCGACTATGGGTTGCTTTTGTGAGCTCTGTCTAATGTGACCGACAACTTGTTCTCTCTCCTCCTCGATGTCCTCATCGGAAGCTGTTATTTCTTAAATGACATGCACCAGCCTCCTCAGCAGCCTTCCGTTGGTAGGCCGCATGCTGTCACGTCCAGCACCAACCCCAGACGTGCCCTGGTGATCCCGAGGCAGCAACTGCTCTCCGAGGCTCCGTAGATTGTGTTTCATCATCGGTTGCGAGTTACCGGGGTCCGCGGGCTTGTCACACCCGTATGCTACTAAGTATAGTGCCCCCGTGTGGTTTTGCAATTTATACCTACTGCCAGATTTAGCTAGGGTACCTCGGGTTTGCTAAGCCCGTACTCTAAGACATCTCCCAGAACCCCCTGAGGGAATTGTTTTATTGTTATTAACAACTATTTCAATAAAGTTAAGATAATTACGAGTTTAGAGTGAAGTTATATGAATGATTCTTTCGTTAATTTATCGAGCCAAAAATCACTCGACCTATTCATATCGAATAAATTTCTCCTTTAAACTCTAAGTTTTGCCCAGAAATTTCATTCTCTTGAAATTCCTGATTAGCAAACCGGTTTCGTTACAAAGAGAAATTTGACCTATAAAAAAAAGCTCTTTTTTTTACTGTTGATAAAATAAAAATTAAATATTTGCCAAACCAACATTAATTACCGTCCGTCAATGAATATTTTTGCTTGTATTGTATTTTTACTAGTTCTTGTTCCATTTGAAGTCATATATTCTAGTAAAATAGAACACCAGTATACATGTCGAATACCACTCGAGATAAAATTATTACAGGTAAAATTTCTCTCTTGTTATATTCAAGTTTGTTGCTTTCTCAGCAATTCCAGTCATGACATCTATGCAATTTATGAAAATATCATTCGCTAAATTGCCAAGCAACAAACTCTCATATAACAATCGACGAATTTTGCCGGCAAAATCTTATGTTATTTTATTATATAATATGAAAAAATATGCAGTGCATATTTATTGGAAAATGGAATTTTTGGCAGTCGCAATTGCTCGATCTGGGTATCGAAAATATTTGCATACTCCTCCTTCCACAAAACAAGTTCTTGAGAAGGGGCGGAAATGATGGAAAATTAAAAGGTTTATCATGCAAAGCATGATAAACGATTATCGAAGTATTTCAAACTGTAAATAGACAGACTATAAAAATAGTCACCAGATCAAATGAGTTTTATGTTCTTTCATGAACTATTAACTCATTTAATCGTTATATCGATTCTCCTTTTTAATAACTGCGTAACAAATAGTTGAAGAAGTAACAGAATCTAAGTGGTTATGCTTAAATGTACAGCTTATTATACCATGGAATTATTTCTCCGATTAATTTGTTTTCGATGAAAATGATATGGAATAATTAGGTATATCGAGAACTGTTCGATTACATTTCATACCTAATACAAAATATGGAAAAATAATCCGATTTATAATATATGGTACATAATTTGTAACGAAATGCAATTTTTGTTCAGAAAATGTTTGGATAAATTATAGGGTCCTCCAAATAAAATAAGGCACTTTCCACCATTTCTGCATCTGTCGGCAAAATCACAAATTTTGGACCCCTATGTCCATCTTTGTTGGATACTCTATCCACCAAAGATCACAAATTTTGGACCCCTATGTCCATCTTTGGTGGATAGAGTATCCACCAAAGATGGACATAGGGGTCCAAAATTTGTGATTTTGCCGACAGATGCAGAAATGGTGGAAAGTGCCCTATTTTATTTGGAGGACCCTATATTTATTGGCAGATCTCCACCAAGGAAGAGCAGAAATCCGTCGTTTTCCACTATTCAAGGTAACAAGTCAAATTTACCCGACAACAAACTCATGATGCCCAAACACGGAGGTATTGGGGAACTCCAGCCAGAGTCCTGTAAATGAGCAGTATGAGGTTGCGGCACGAGGTCGAAATTAGGAAAGAAAGAAGAAGACCCATTCCCACTTATATATCCCAATCAAGCAGAAATCCCAGAGGTAGCAGAAATCTTCCTTTTTTATGTGAACTGTATTGGTGTGAATACTTTTGTATTAAAACAGGCTACTGCCCGTCTTTAGTGGAGACCTAGACTTTCGCTCTTTCGATGGTTTAGCCATTTTGAATGTGTTGTGACAAGGGTGATTCGATATAGTAACTGGGTCGAACCGGGTTTGTCATCGCATGAGTCAGACCAGAGATATCTGCACATTTCTAACAATGAATTCATGGACTCGACCCTCAACTTTCTAATTCCCGGTATCTTATCAAGTTTCTCTAGTGACATAAAAATTTCCGGTATCGGAAACCAGGAGAATAACTTTTTCCCGTCAGGTAAAAACCTTAGCAGGCGCAGGTCCGCGAGCACATTGGTAGTGTAAAGCTAGGATCACCCCGGAAGGGCGGTCAGTAACAATTTGTGAAGTTACCGTTTGTAACCCAAATAGGTCTCCTCGAAATGAAATTATATTTTCGTTTTCGTCAAGTGTTTCAATGTTTCTCGTGAACGTAGAAGTGTGTATTGAAAGTGGCTTTGGCGCTCTTATTCAAATATTGACAATTCATCTCCGCAATTATTGGTTTCTTGTACTTGCGAATGATGGATTCTTATAATAGAACTTCATCATAAAAGAAACTAGATTAAAATTAACTTACGAACTCCTCTGAAAATTATATTATATCAATTGAAACTTAGCCAATATTCCAGTTTTGTTTTCACTGAAGATATTCTGGACTCAATTCGATAAACTTACCAAATTATATATTTCCATCATCATATGGATTATTTAAGGGCATATAGGGTAGGGGTAACTATAATGTCCTATAATTGGTCGTTTTGCATTCAATCATACTTTGTTTGTTAGAACAGAAATACATTTGGCATATCTGTCATAGGTAGATAAGATTATATATATCAACAGTGAATACAGATAGAACACAGACAGATAGAATTCGTATTCTGTGAAAACATAGAAGTACGATGTATCATTGAAATTTTGAAAAATTAGCTTATTAGATTCAAAAATGATATGAATGGATTATTATGATGAAACTGCAACTTAAAAAATATATATATATATAATAATTTTTTGTTACTCCGAAACCATCCAGCTGATTTTCCCCAATAACGAACGCAACCGAGATATTTATCTCCCAAACCTACTGTGAAAATTTCAAGTGTCTTGCTCATTCCGTTCGAGAGAATTCGGACAGAATCGATTTCGAGCACGGATTATTGAGCAGTGAGTCGAACCAAATCGCTTAAGACCATTTTCAGCCAAATATTCGAAAATATCATTTGGGTAAATTGATAAGCCCTCTGTTCCGTGGATAATGAGCGCCAAAAATTGGCTTCTGAATCACCGATGTGGAAGTGACCGGAGATTCCATCAGTGCTGTGTGAATTTCCCAATTCGGGCCCAAGAAAATCGCTCTTTGGTTCAAGCTTTTAGAAACTCAGTTTACCTCAACTCACATCACCAACGACGACACGAAGTTTAATCTAACCATCGCGAACCTCAGCGAGCAATACATCTATCGAACAAGTCGAGGACATTATCCTACATCCGCCTGGACCGATCGGTACGAGCGCCTAAAACAGGAACTTATAAAGAGACTGACCGAATCAGACAGTTCGCGAGTGACAAAAGGCTTGTTTTGGTTCGCAGTAGGGACAGTTCCGAATCGGTTCTAAAGAGTGGGCCAAACGTAGCGTGTGTAAGTGTGGATTCATGCAGCTCAAATTAACGAGTATCGAGTAACAATTAACAATTACAAATAGTGAGTAAAAGTTGAACTTCATATATCTGAATGAGAGTGTTCATGCAGCCAAGTAACAATTATCAATTAACAAATAACAAGTAGGAGTTCGCCAACTTTTAACTTTCTACTTTAATTGAACGAGATTTCGTACTTGTACGCAACTCGTGCGCAGCTGTACGCAGATTAGACAGTCCGATGATGTAAATATAACCTTACTTTGTAAAATATTCAATTTATTTGGTGTGTATTCATGTGGGTTCCGTGTTATAACATTGGAAAAATGAATTTTAAACACTTGTTTTCAAATATAGGGGGAACAGAAGTTATTTTGAAAAATTAATACCTCCGATCTTTGACTTGTGGGTTTTTATTTCTTAATTGTTAATTTGAGTGCATGAATGCTGCATTTTTGTACGTGGTAATTCATAATTGTTATTTGATACTTTTTACTTGATAATTGTTATTTGATACTGCATGAATCCACACTAAGATTTCGCCCATTCGCGCAAGTCCAATTACAATAAACGGCTGTGTGAGTACTTCGAACTGTTCTAGGACAGTCCGAATTGCGAACCAAAACAAGCATAAAGTTTAACGAGATCGAGGAAATCGGCGACCGAACGCTCCCACCGTTTTTCAGAGACCTGAGGAAGCTCGCAACCGCTACACTCCCCGACGATTTTATTCTCACGCTGTGGAAATGTCGTTTACCGGCGGAAATTCAGCGAGTTTTGGCGGTTTCTGCTGAGACTAGTGTTAAGCGGGGCCTTCACGTGCAGTTTTTCGTGACTTCCGATGTCACGCTCCTTCACTCCACTCCAAACTCGAACGTGAAATTCGCACAAACGCCTGGCGCGACAAATTCACAGGAGTCAGCGAAAACTGCACGTGGGGGAACGATTCTTCCGTCGCTGCGAGTCCAAATAAGGACATACCAATTGAGTATTAACGAGTGTAACAGAGATAGTTGCTTTGTGCTCTCTGGACGTATTGTCGTTTAGTTTGAGCATTTTGAAATGGTGAGCTGTCGTGACAAATTCCTGTCCTTTATTCAATACAATAATATGTCTCTACTTTTTAGAAAGGGTGCCGCCTTGTCCACTAATTTTTTAACAGAGTTCATCGAGCTTTATCGAAGTTTTCCATGTTTGTGAAAAATAAAGTGCAATTAATATTCAAACAGATATCAAAGGGAACACGCAAATAATAGCTTGGTTGATTTGTGTAAAACTGTCAATCCTGATGCAGGTTAAGCAAATGCAGTGAAAAATATCAACAGCTTACGTGGAGCCTTCCGAAAGGAATTGAACAAAGTCAAGCAAATAAAAATTATATCTCCGAAAGTAGTGGTTTCTCAGAGTTGAGAATTATATCAATGTATTCTTATGATAGAACTGCATCATAAAGGAAATTCAATTCAAATAATAGTTTATTTATCAAGATTAAATGAGCAATCTGAGAATGAGAACTGCACCATGGAAGAAATCGAAATAAAATAGCTGAAATGAATTTGATTCTCTCTTATAGAACAGGATGACATGTACGAGTATGAACACAGAGCATATAATAAAGCTTAGATAGAATAATTATAGCATTCTGTGAAAACATAGAAGTACGATTCATTATTGAAATTTCGGAAAATCATATCTCCGAAAGTATTAGCTTGTTGGAGTTAAAAATGATATCAATGAATTTTTATGGTGAAGTTGCATCTTAAATAAGAATTGGATTCGAAATTTGTTACTTAAAAAAAATTTTTTTTTCATTACTTCGAAACGATCTGGCCTATTTTGCCCAATTACCAACTCAACCGAGATATTCATCTTCCTAACCTACTCTGAAAATTTCAACTGCCTAGCTCATTCCGTTCGAGGGTTATTGTAGAAATTTTTTTTTCGACACTTTGCGGTAATCTGGTCAATACAAAACTTCACATGCGTATGAAGGTCATGATTCCACAATTTGATGATAAATTTCAGATATATCGAGTGATCGGTTTCGGAAATATTCATAAGAAATGTTTTTACTAAAATCGGCCATAACTTCGAAACCGCTTGCTGGATTTCGCCCATTAACGAACTTGTCCGAGATATTTACGCTCCAAACCCACCTTGCAAATTTCAATCCTCTAACTCCTTTCGTTCGAGAGTTATCGTGCCTACGGCCGGCCAGCTGGCCGGACAGAATCGATTTCGACCTCGGATTCTTGATCAGTGAATCGTACCAAATCGTTTGAGACCATTTTCAGCCAAAAATTCGAAAATTACAGACATTTGGGCAAATTGATAAGCACTCAGTTCCGAGGAACTAGAACGCCAAAAATCAGGTAGCGGTGCGGATGATATTTATGAACCAAAATTATGGCATTTTCATTTGCTTCTCTTTACTGCCGACCAGGAAATCACTAGATACACCACCGATAATTTGGAAAATACAAAAAAAAAACTTCATAAATTACTTTACAGGTTTCTGGAATCTGAACTCTGAGTTTTTGGAGAAATACGTGTTGAAAACTTCAGATCTTCGAACGAATTTCCTGTAACTAAATAACGTAATGTCACAACCAATCTTGCTTCAGTTGGAATGGCCTGACGCATCACTGTATTTTCCTTCTGTATACCACTTTGAACTAAATTCAGCAAATGATTAAAAGTATATCATTGTCCATTCTAAAATAATTCCTGTAATCTACCGGATTATTATTATTATTATTATTGTTATTATACTGATCCTCCTGGGGCTTCCACAAGGAGACCCCTCATAAGGTCTAAGAGCTTGCCCTGAGTTAGGAGAACCAGTTGTGTTCTGTGTAGGCTTTGTAACTGTGTCCTTACGCCACCTTAGGCACAGCACTATTAATTTTTGACCCAACAGCGAATGGTGGCGATTACCGTGACTAGAAAATTTCTTTCCTAGCCTCGGAATTGAACTTGGGGCTTCCGCTCCCAAGTCAATTACTCTACCACTGAGCCAATCGCACAATTACTTTCATTGATTTCTTTTAAGAGAATAAGATGATTCGATACATTCCGTCGTAAGTACCATTTTTTGGACCAATACTTTTGTTTCCTTCTACTGATATCCTCATTTTCTAACAATAATAATAGGCATGAAATGTTTCTTTTTGATTGCAAACAACACATCACAAACCCTTATTACGAGTATCAAGGCAATGGAAGGAATTTTGTTGGCGCGTCATCTTCGATCCTAGAGTGACGCGCCCAGAGTGCACGCGCCACGCCGAGAATCTCCAAATAACTGCACGTGCTTTAAAGCTATCGTCGAAATGGCTGAGCGCATACGCGAAGAATCGCGACGAATCGCCGCCAGCCGCCACGTCCATTGAACGCGGATGCAATCTAGTGATGTATATCTTGTCTATGCGCGGATGCAATGAACTCAGTGAAGTGCGGGAAGAACTAAGACAGTTCTGTTGGGCCAACGTTGGCCGGTTAACTTCGTGAGGTGTCTACACGTTGGCGCCAACGTTGGACCCAACGTTGGCGCCAACGCAATTGTGGGAATATTCGCGTTTTCGCTGCAATGTGGCCGGGTACTTCGTGGAATCGCGATGTGTTCCGGCCAAGACGAATATACTTCGCCGGACTGTCGGTAAACTGACACGATTCAAAGGGTTTTTTATGATGCAATATTCGACTTCCTTGTTTTGTTCTGTAGCTCTCCAGATTTTGAGTGTATGTTTGATTTCGCAGGAAATTTACGACTTGTAGTAGATAATTATTCAATCACATATAATAGAACGCCACTGCTTCCTCCATTTGAATTCTCAAGAATAATCTTCACGTCCCGTGTTCCACGTGTCGCGATTGTTGGCGCAATTTTCCTTTGATAAAACCGACACGCGACGGCCAACAACCAACGTTGGAGCCAAGACAAATAACCCCATCCACACGTTGGGCCAACCGAGTTGGGGCCAACGTTGGCCCAACGTGTGGAGCCGTGGTTAAGGCGCGTCAAGATTATGCCGATCGGCACCATTCAGCCAATGCCGGTTCGACATGTTCGGTTTGGCATGACGTCCAGACTGGTTTTGTAGTGTAGACGTCCCGAATTCTGCCAAACCAGTGTTCTCAGATCTACTGAAAAATCAGTAGATCTACTGATTTTAGGTTTCGTCTACTGATCTACTGATTGCATCCTTGAATCTACTGAAAATACCATAGACAAGATATACCTAGGAAAATACCTATGCTGAGTGAAATATGAAACCCAGCATATACTTCTATTCAAAGCTGGTTTCTGACAGAGGAAGATCCAATTTTGAATCGAATGATAGAATCATCATTTCGTGCATTGGTCAGCTGCATTAAATATGGTGATAATTCATTCATGTTTCCAACACTCTCTTCTTTTGCTTTCAATATGTTGTCCATACCACATTCATCAGCGAATGTCGAACGCACGTTTTCACAAGTCAATCTGATGAAAACTTCCCATCGCATTCGCCTTTGGACTGTGTCAATTGTAGGTAATCTACACACAAAAAATTTCCTCAAAAGTAGTAATCAAACATGCTTTTCTGTTGATTTTGGAGAAGATGTTTTAAAATACCAAAATTCAAAAATGTACCAAAAACAAATCGAGGAAGGGCTTACAGATGAAGACCCGGAAACTGATAACAGTGATAACTAAATGAATAAATTCAAATACAAAATATTTTCATCTTATTGTTTTTATTATATTGATATGATATCTATATTATTTTAGTCTTTTCATTAAAATGTTTATTTTATATTTTATATATTATACTTATCACATTCATATATTTATCATGCTTTTTAAATATATTATTATTATTTCTAGTCTCTTGTTATATTATTGTTTTGTTGTACGTTTTTTATTTTAATGTTAATTTTATATTCAACTTATCATTCGGATTCATTTAAATGCTAATTTGAATAAATTAAATATGTTTTCGTCAAAATTTACTTGAAACCCGTAATTTCTCTTTGAATTTTGCATGAGACTACCCTGCCCTAAATTCTATTCGAAGTTTTACTAGTTGCCTATTTATGAAGATGACCTCTGAACTCATAGAATAATATATTTCTATGCTCCTACTGAATTCTACTGATTTTTCGTGGCAACATCTACTGATGGTTGAAACGATGATCTGGGAACACTGTGCCGAACGACTCAGTTGTGTTTGAGCATTGAATGAGTGAAGTAATTTAATTTCAATGAAGAGTATGAATGATGACGCTATTCTTCGGCATCCCTGCCAGTCCTTTTACTGTTTATATATTTTTTTTCTCTCACTCGAAAAGCGACCTCCAACCTGTCAATGTGGGAAAACCCTGTGGACAGGAGTTTAGGCGCTCTTGTTCAAACTTTGACAAATCATAACTCCGAATGTATTGGTTTTTCCGAGTTGGGAATGATATCAATGGATTCTTATTTAATTTATTTTATTTTATGATGCACTTATATCATGTGAATCCATTAATATCATTCCCAACTCTGAGAAACCAATACTTTCGGAGATATCATTTGTCTGTTTGAACAAGAGCGCCAAAAAGCTCCTGTCCACAGGGCTTGAACCAATGTTTCTACTAGCTCTAGCAGAAGATGATGAACGAGGGTAACTCGGTTTTTCGTTGTTTTTTGCTGTTCAAATAGTCATGTACCTTCTTCTTTCAGGACCTTTAGCTTGCATTATCACTTCTGGCATTTCTCCGAAAACTTGCTTCTGAAGATGAAAGAGTAGACAACTGTGATGGTTTTGCTTGAGATGCATTTTTTCCTTCATTATTATTTTCAAATGAATTAAAAACGGAAGTTACTCGTTCGATCTGGCTTCAATCTGACATCAATCTTGCCATCAATTCATCAGTCTAGGCGTATAGAATCGGTTTCCCGTCTGATGCCGAATTTACCTTGTAACCTCCGTCTATGAAATCATAAAATTACCATGAATTATTGAAATATCATATCTCCGAAAGTATTAGTTTGGTGGAGTTGAGAATGATATCAATGGATTCTTATGATGGAACTGCATCTAAAAAAAAAATAAATTTGAAATTTGTAATGTAAAATAATTTTTTTTTCGTTACTCCGAAACCACCGATGTAGCCCAATAACAGGATTTCCCAAATCATATAAAATTGGATATATTTTAACAAATTCGATTTACTTTTCGGTAAACGACATTGCTCTAGGTCCAATATAACCAAAGCTATGACGGGCGGGAACAATGCGGACGCGGGAAAAATAGTGCATGCTGATTGCTGCGTTACGAAAATATAACGCTGCAGTCCCTTTATCGTGAGTCGATCAAGACGCTTTGGTGTGGGGTGGGGCACAGAACACAAATAATGTGTGGGGGATCCTTTGAGGGACTCCACTAACTGGTGCTGCCGCAAACTGGAGTTTGCGATAAGTCGGCGGCCAGAGACGCGATCAGAATCAACACACAGTTTAGGGCCGCGTCTAAGGCCGCGCCAGTTTGTGCACCCACATGAATATCCATGTGTTTGTTTTGATCGCGGTCTCTACCGCTCTCTGATCGCCACCGCGGCCACGTCAGTTTGTGAAGTCCTTATCGCTTTAAACCTAATAAAGCAAGCTCTAGTACTCTAGTGGATGCAACTATATAAGCGCATCCTATTCCTGGCGCACCAATTACCATAGTGGTAGATGACTCCGATTACGTGATACGACTGTAGCGCAGCTCGTACAACAATTAACTAATAATTCGTGGCAACCATATGCTTTTTACACGAAATCTTTTTCTACAGCTGAATATAAATACAGCGCATACGAAAAAGAACTGTACGCCATGAAACTCAGATACGCCGTGGAAGGTCGGAATTTCGTAATATTCACTGATCACAATCAAACCACTTACATACGCTTCAATCAAAACCTAGGTAACCTGTATAGAATTTCGGCAACTCGACTACATTGGCCAATTCACCTTAGATATACGCATTATCTCGGGTCGAAGAATCTCATTGGTACAAAATTGTCTATTGTCAACACATTATTACATCTGGTTTTATTCACTCAATTTTATTATTTATAGAATATTTCTGCTTTACGATTCCAAAAATGTTTATTGGAGAAAATAATAAGATATTCACTCACTGTGCTCTCTTGTATGTACTCAAAAGCTTAATTCGTTCAGTAAAATCTTGCTATTCCAAATTTGTTGTTCATTTAATATACCTACTATTGCGCGTATGTTCTGGGGAACATCGCGTTATAGTTTTGCCCAAATGTCTGTAACTTTCGAATTTTTTGATGAAATTGGTCTCAAACGATTTAGTTCGACTCCCCGATGAAGAATTCGAGGTCAAATTTGATTCTGTCCGTCCGGCCGTCCGGTTTGCTTTATGAGCATAATCGACCAAACGGTTTCAGAGTTATAGCCATCTGAAATTTTGTGGTTTTTTGTTCCTCATTAACTCGAAAAATACTGAACTGATTTAATTCAAACATGGTTATTAGTTGTAGAATGCCAACGCGAAAATGTTTGCGAAATTTGGTGAGGATAGCATTAGTACAAAATTTTTAATGAATCATTGAAAATAAAAAAAAAATTCTATATATCAGTAACTATACGTTTGAAATTGCTGAAATTTTGCAAGAGCGTTCATTACCTAACTCTACTGCCAAGTTTCAAGTTTTATCGGTTGAATATTGTCGGAGATTCGAGCATTCTTGTGTGAGTTCAGTAGATGGGTGACCGTTGCCTCGATAACTTTCGAACCAAAGGAGATAGGGACTTGCAATTTTCAGGGTAGGTTGCGTATCCGAAAGGGAGAGTTGAGTTCGTTTTTGGGCATAATCGGTTGAACGGTTTCCGAGTTATATCCACCTAGAATATTGTTTCCTTGATAACTCAAAAAATAAATATTCGATTGAATTTAAGCTTGGTAACTAGTAGTAGAAAATCAACACAAAGACGTGTTTAAAATTCTATAAGAACCGTACTCCTAGAAAATTTGAAAAAAATGACGAAAAAAAAAATTTTAAGAACCGCGCCTCCAGAAAATTAAAAAAAAATCACGAAAAAAAAATTGGTTCAAGCACTGACGTGAAGTCAGAAGCTTTTGCGCGTATGTTCTATTGTCCATTCTTCTGTATTGGACACCCTTAATCGAATTTACCATGGTTAATTATGTCGTCCATTCTCCTGTATTGGACACTTAATTCGAATTTACCATGGTAAATTTGAATTAAGAGTGTCCAATACAGGAGAATGGACAACATAATTTACCATGATAAATTCGATTAAGGGTGTCCAATACAGAAGAATGGACAATAGAACATACGCGCAAAAGCTTCTGACTTCACGTCAGTGCTTGAACCAATTTTTATATTAGTAATGAAATAATTTCCAGCATATTGACTACCAATTTTTCTAGTTCTGCTTCGAGAGCAAGAGCAAGGAGAAATCGACGATTGGTTTCAAAACAGCTTAGGAGATCTGAAAACTCCCCAAATTTCATTCGAGATTTCAGCTATACAAGTATCAGACAATGATGAAGATGAAACAATAAAATCGAAGGGTAAGTAACTTATCGAAGATAATAATATTATTAGGAGGTATTATTAATTTTGCAATAAGAGTTAATACTTATAAATTCAAATATGCTTACATAGAGAACAAGAAAGAATCAATAAAGCAACAAAAATGGAAATGAAAGTACACCACCCCAAGATAATGGCAAACACTGAATCAAATGCAAAGATAAAAAATTCTTCAATAATGTAAGCGACATACAATCTGAACACTAGTCGTAGCACTCGTAGCTCCATTTTCAAGGACGTCTCAGTCTGTCCTGCCCATTTTTGTAGCTATTAGGGGTGGACCTATTGACAAAAGAACTGGAAAGGTCGTTTCAAGATTATATGGAATGGTCCTGAAATTATCCTTCCTCAATTTGAAGTTGTGATTATTGATGTTCTTTGATAATATGGCCTCCACCTAAGAACCTTAGATTCTGTGCTTACATTTGTAGGTGTATATTAGGTCAACTCTGCGTCTATCAGCAAATGATAATATACTAACTGGCAAAGAAACTTCGACAATCACAAGGAGCTGTTTAAATTTTAAATTTTCTTTGGTAAAACATAGATAGTATAGCAAGGAGCAAGTGATTAAAATTCGGAGACAAAAAACGTGAAGGTTTTTTCATGTAAACATTTTTTGTTACTAACATATATTATTGTAGTCGTTTTTTGCAATTTTTTTAAATTTTACATCAAACCAGCTGTTCGAGGAGATCCAAAGTCGATGTTTAGTTGTTGATGCCTAGAGCACGTGTGCGCGGAATTTATCGCCAGCCAAGTGAATTTCAAGATTGAATTATTGGTCAACGAGAGGCGGGGTTGTCATTTCGAGAAATCGCTAACCGTACGAACAGAAATCCAACCGTTGTCATGAGATGTTGTCAAGCGTGGTTTCATAATGCCCAAAATCGAAGAAGAGTAGGCACCGGACGTCGAAGGGGCACAAATGAAGTTCAAGATCGACGTCTAAGACTTATGGCTATTAGAGACCGATTTTCGACACTCGATCTTTGGCTGATGAGTGGTCAGGAGAACAAGGCCATCCTGTAACTTTCCGAACGGTTTACCAACCAAAAAGGTCTTTTGGAATGCAGCATTATCGACCCCATCTTGTGTTACCTCTGACGGTTGAGCATCGCCGGCAACGATTACAGTGGTACAGAGAACGTCAACATTGGAATGTGGAATGGCATCAGGTGGTCTTTTCTGATGAATCTCGATTCTCCTTGGGTGCACATGATGGCCGAAGAAGGGTTAGACAACTTCGGGGAGAAATACGTGAACCTCAATTTTATATTGAACGTCATGTACACCGGACAATAGGCGTTATGGTATGGGGTGTTATTGCACATGCAAGTAGGTCACCTTTAGTCTTTATTCGAGGTAACATGACAGCGCTGCGTTACCATCAAGAAATAGTGGAGCCATATGTTCTCCTTTACCTTAACCGGCTCGAGAATCCAATATTTCAGCAAGAAAATGCTCGACCTCATGTTGCCGGAGTTAGTTTAAACTTTTTTGAAGTGATCCATCTGAATCTTTTGTCATGGCCGCCCAGATCCCCTGATCTTTCGCCCATAGAGCATATTTGGGACATCATGGGTAGAAGGCTTGGAAATTTACCCCAGCCCCCACGGACTTTGGCGGCTCTGATACATGAACTACAAGTAGCTTGGGATAGTATCCCGCAAGAAGAAATAGACCATCTTATTGCATTCATTCAGAGACGTGTTGGGGAGATTATAGATAATCCCGGTGAACAAACGAATTTATTCAAGAAAATTGTAAACTGTTCATTGTTTTTCTTCAAATTTAAATCATTTACTCCTTGCTATACTATCTATGTTTTACCAAAAAAAAAATTGTAATTTAAACCGCTCTTCTGGGTGTTGCAATTTCTTTGTCAGTCAGTATATATACTTCAGACGAAGGCGGGTCTCATATTCGAGTCGCGCAATTCCGTATGGGATCCTGGTATTCCACCTCAGACTCGAGAGAATTGAGCTCACCAATTAGGGTGGTACACTATACAAGGCCAGCGTAATCCAGGATAAGGCGTATGTAAGATTTATAAAGCAGACCACACTCCTGCTGGACCACCATTCACTGTTGGGTCAAACATTAACAGTGCTGTGCCTAGGGTGGCGTAAGAACACAGTAACAAAGCCTACACAGAACACAACTGATTCTCCTTACTCGCTAAAGCTCTCGAGAGCTTATGAGGGGTCTCCTTGGGGAAGACCTAGGAGGATCAGTATAATAATAATAATACAATATAATTGTTTGTCGTCGAATTTTCCTTCACCGCAGAAAATAAAGTGGTGATGAAAAAAGAACAGAAGAGGAAAAAATACAAGGATTTAATGTTCGAACAGGGGATCCCGCATCAAAGGCATAAAGTTAGGATGGTCATACTAATCATAGGATGCCTAGGGGGAATGAGAGCGAGTTACGTGACCGAATTGAAGATTATTCCGGCCTGCAAATCTCTGGCCAAGAATTTAGTGCACAGAGTGCAGAAAGCGCTGTTGCTCGGATCACTTCGAGTCATCAAGTCCCATCAACTGTGAAGACCGCTTGCAGCTCATCTCTTTTCTTAAGGAACGCTGTAAGGGCAGGACAAAGATATCTCCAAGGAACGTGGAAGAAGTTTTTTAGTGAGTAATCAATCAACAACTGGAGTCTCACACACCTGAGAGAAGCGGACCCTCTCAGGGTGAGCCTATTAAAGGTTTTTACTCTCGAGTGGGAAAAAAAAATTACTTCAATTTCCGAATTATTATCAGTACAGGCAATTAAGAAAAAATGGGTTCAAGCTCTGTGGACAGGAGCTTTCTGGCGCTCTAGTTCAAACAGACAAATTATATCTGGTATTGGTTTCTCAGAGTTGGGAATTATATCAATGTATTCATATGATAGAACTGCATCAAAAAGTAAATTCAATTCAAATAATAGTTTATTTATGAAGATTAAATGAGCAATCATGAGAATGAGAACTGCACCACATTTTCAAAATTTTTTTTTGACACTTTGCGGTAATCCGGTCAATACAAAACTTCACATGTGTATAAAGGTCATGATTCTACAATTTGGTGCTAAATTTCAGATAGATCGAGTGATCGGTTTCGGAAATATTCATAAAAAATATTTTTACTAAAATCGGCCATAACTCCGAAACCCCTTGATGGTTTTCGCCCATTAACGAACTTGTCCGAGATATTTACGCTCCAAAACCACCTTGCAATTTTCAATCCGCTAACTCCTTTCGTTCGAGTGTTATCGTGCCTACGGCTGGTCGGCCGGCCGGACAGAATCGATTTCGCACTCGGATTCTTGATCAGTGAGTCGAACCAAATCATTTGAGACCATTTCCAGTCAGAAATTCCAAAATTACAGACACTTGGGCAAATTGATAAGCAATCTGTTCCGAGGAACTAGAGCGCCAAAAAAAGTTTCGTATGACAATTGCCCAAAACAGGTTTAAAGTACTTACAAATAGTAGGTATTCCATAAAACATGTATAAAATAATTAATTACCTTGTAATCGATCAAAAATTTCCTGATCTACGTTCACAAAATTTTCTCCTCTCTCGAACTTTGGAATTATGCTTTCAATATTTACGTAATATTTTCAAACATTTTCGGGTGAGGTCCCCGTTGCATCGCTAAAATACGAGTATTTCAACCCCAATATTCTTGAAGTTACAATATTCCCTTCTGTCAAGTTGACTTTATGGCAATTCATACATAGAATATACATAGAATAATTATATCAATCTGTGAAATACGATTTACATTGAAATTTTGAAAAATCATATCTCCGAAAGTATTAGCTTGTTAGAGTTAAAAATGATATGAATGGATTCTTATGATAAAACTGCTTATTAAAAAAAATTTAATTTGGAATTTGTTTTGTAAAAAAAAAATTTTTTTTTTATTACTCCGAAACCTTCTGTCCGATTTTGCCCAGTAACGAACTTAGCCGAGATATTCATCCCCCAAACCTACTCTGAAAATTTCAACTCTCTAGCTCATTCCGTTCGAGAGTTATCGTGCCTACGGCCGGACGGCCAGCCGGACCGGCCGGACAGAATGAATTTCGACCACGGATTCTTGATCAGTGAGTCGAACCAAATCGTTTAAGACCATTTTCATCGAAATATTCGAAAATTACAGACATTTGGGCAAATTGATAAGCACTCAGTTCTGAGGAACTAGAGCGCCAAAAACTAGTCAATAGATTCATAGTACACAATCATAAAGAAGCTACAATAATCTTTGGATTATAATATGCTATAAAGCTCGGAATCTACAGTACCGTATAAGAGAATAAATGGCTTTACGGAAGAATTCGAGATATTTTAGTTGTCTGACATATATCCGAAGCATATTGTAGAGCTTTATAGGAAAATACATATGGTTATATTTGGTTAGTGATAATTTATGTGATGGAAAGAAATATTCAAATAGTCTCCTGGTGTTATTCACATTGCTGTATTCATTAAAATAATGTATGTTCTTACAGAAAAATGATAGAATTCGATAAATTCCTTGGTAGTAGCGGCTATGCTTCCACATCTTATCGGTATATCCCGTGGAAAGAGAACATTCCACTCATCTGAAGTGAAAATTTCTGATATATGGCCCTAATTCACAACCTTCCTGACCCTTGTTGTATCCTGATTAGTTTATCAGGATGTTATGGTATTTTCGAAGGATTATATGTTGAGTCCTGATGCTTTTATCAGGATATAATGTATTTTCGAAGGACCAGAATTATACACCCTGATTGTTTTATCTGGGGGATGCGTGAAGGGGGTTTACTTAACTTTAAGCACCCAGTAATAATCTCGTTGATTACTGCGTAAGTTGTTACTTGTAATAAAATAACAGTAACGAGGATAGGAAGTGGTGAAATATTCGAACGCACTCTTAACACAACAACAAAATGTATTTTCTTGTTACCGACAATGTGATAACAAGCACGAAGTATTGTACAATGCAATATTGATACAATTTAAAGTCTTCCTTTTATATGAAATTGTATTGCAAGGTAGAAGTGACTACTAAGTTGCCAACGAAGACAAGGCAATGTTATTGTTTCGCGACATATCAAGAATAGTAATATCTCCTGCACTAAGAGATGTAATAGTTACAGTGGAATTTGTAGTAGCAGTTATTTCAGTGTCAAAATGTATATCAAAGCCCAGATAGAAGGAAAATAGGTTCCTTCATCTGGGTAGAAAACGGGGGTAATATTAACAATGATTGGGGGTTCGATCTTAAAACCGCCCCAGATATGTTATAATAATACTCTCATTTGTCGATTACGAAAAGTAGTAGGAATGCCTACTAGATTCCTGATGATCTCAGAAATTCAAATCCTCGAATTTCTCCCCCATTTGGACTAATTTTCACTAGCTTTCTGGATATAATCGAAAGCTGGTAAATGACTTTCACAGACTAGGGGTTTTTGGAATCGTCTAGACAAAAGAATAACACACTGGGCAATGTGTCTAGCTGTTGTATGCATTTTAGCACTATTTCCCAGGAAATGTGCAAAAAATCTCTACAAGGGTCGAAGCTTACAAGGAATCTTACTTGCAGTTATCTTTTCGTGAAAAATATTAATTTCAAGGGTGGGACCACACATGGTTAACTAAACCAGTTAACCCAAAACATTTGAGTTTTACAAGCGAGCTCCTTTGTTGAGAAAAAACGAATCTGCGTTTCCCAAAATGTGAAGTCATGGGACGCAACAACCCTTGTTTGTCCGGACTGTAATTCAGTGGGTAGTTGTATCTGGAGTTCCATAATCAAAACGCATTGATCTGATTTACCAAGTATATAAATGTTCAGCAGATAACAAGTTTCTCTCCGGCACAAAGAACAAATCAAGCAATGAAGGAGTTTGGCCATGTCTGTCTCTGTTCAGCTCGTTTCCACCTGCTGGAGACCTGTTGACATAATTAGATCAGCATAGGGATAAGAGGGAGTAGTCTAGTCAACAAGTGCTTTTTAGGACAACATTTTTTCGTATTCTCCTAAAATTATGATTGAGGTGTCATTCGATTTGGATTGGCATGTAGATAGTTTTTGGGAGAATGCTAAGGCTGCTTGCAAAAATTGCACTAGTGATAAACAATTAAGTGAGAAAAAAAATGGGTTTGGTTTTTTGCAAATATCTCAAAAACTATTCAAGATAATTCAAATTTGAAAAAAGATTCAAAAAGAGGAGAAATGTCATAAGAACTAACTAGCGAAACTGTTGGAGCAATATTTATATATTTATATATTTTCCCAGAGGGTTGAAAATACACCCGAAAAAAACAGGTACTCTGGCTTGCTCAAGCCTCGCCCCCTGCGGAGCTTTAATGAATAAATATTATTTAAACTTATTAAATATGAAAATGAAGAATTGAAAGAATTCAGGCACTGCAGCATAGATCAATGAATAATAATCCGTGGTCTAAAAATTATCGTGATTTTTCAATTAGTTATCTATTAGTTAATCAACAATTTTTTGTATCACGAACATTAACATTGCAAGTGCGATAATTGTTGAACTATTAATCTGAGATTTTTTTCTTTTCGTGGAGCTATTTGTCAAAGGCCTTAAAATAGATTCATCATTATTGTGAATGAGGGTCATTGTAGGAATTGAAGAATCGAAAAACACTCGATATATCTAGCGTCGTTCAGTCAAAAAAGCATTATTTTCTATTGAAGTATTTATTTTCTCACCCTGTACGATACGTCGAGCCAAAATTCATTTTTATTCTGAATGAGGGTCTTCATAGGAATTGAAGAATCGAAAAATACTGTATGCATCTGCCGTCGTTCAGTGAAAAAACATTATTTTCCTATGAAGTATTTATTTTCTCACCCTATATCTACGATACGCCGAGCAAAAATTCATTTTTATTCTGAATGGAGGTTATTATAGGAATTGAAAAATCGAAAAATAATCGATGCATCTACCGTCGTTCGGTGGAAAACTGGTTCAAGCCCTGTGGACAGGAGCTTTTTGGCGCTCTTGTTCAAACAGACAAATTATACATTCTGTCCAGAAAGTACCGGGAATTATCGATTTAAATTTGGCGGGGCAAGGAGGCAGGTAAAATTTTTTTTTCCTAGGTTGGTGCCACTGTCCTTAATTACTATGCCAAGCTTGAGCGGGATCTGTCAACTAGTGTGTCTGCAACAGCTGGTTAAGTCAGTCGATGTCAGAGTGCGTGCCGACTTTTACTATGGGTGATTACGTTGAGCAAAGAATTTGTTTAAAGTTTTGTGTTGTAAATGAATTTTCGTGTGCCGATGCATTGAGAATGTTGCAAAAGGCCTTTGGTGATAATGCTCTATCGAAAACTCGTGCATATCAGTGGTACAGAGCCTTCAAGGGCGGTCGTGAAGTGGTCGAAGACTTGCCTCGTTCCGGATGCCCATCGACGGCTTCGACCGAAGATAACGTCGATAAAATTAAGGAAAAGGTGCTTGAAACCCGTCGTACCAGCTTGAGAGAGATAGCACATGATCTTAAGATATCCCACGAGTCCGCACGTACGATTTTGATCAAATTTGTGGGCGAACAACTCATGGATTTTGCATGACGATAACGCGCCTTCTCACCGAGCTACGATTGTGACTGACTTTCTCGCCAAAAACTCAACAAACGTGCTTCAGCAACCACCGTATTCGCCGGATTTGGCTCCCTGCGACTTTTTCCTCTTTCCAAAACTAAAATTGCCCCTTCGTGGCACCCGTTTTGAGTCGATAGAAGCCATAAAACAAAATTCGGCGCGAGAGCTAAAGTCCATCCCGGAAAGCGCCTATAAAAAATGTTTCGATAATTGGAAGTGCCGTTGGCATAGATGTATTGGAGCAAATGGAGCCTATTTTGAAGGCGACCCAATAAATTTTGACGATTAAATGTAAAAATGTTGTTTTAATTGAAAATTCCCGGTACTTTCTTGACAGAGTAGTATATCCGAAAGTATTGGTTTCCCAGAGTTGGGAATTATATTAATGGATTCCTATGATCATCATGCATCATGAAAGAAACTAAATTTAAAGAAAGTGTCGTTTAAAAAAATCAATGCTTCAATGCTTTAATGCTACAAAAATTGTCTTTAAATTTGTTTATCAAGATTAAAGAGCACTTACACTCGATGCATAGTTTTCACAACTCGAAATACCTAAGGAAATAGGGCTTCACGCGAGAGCGAGATTTTTCTCGTCTCGTCTCGTTCTCGTCTCGTAAAAGTTAGACGAGACGAGACGAGACGTTTTCAAAAATATTAAAGGCGATACCGAGACCACATACAGTGCAACACGAGAGTCTCGTTTTTGGTCTCGTAAAATTTTTTGCATGAAGTTTTATATACGACTCGACATTTTTCAACACTCACAGAAAACAATAATTGAATATGAAGAGGATCCAGTATAATTACCAATATATTTTGTCTATATTATGCATCGATCGTTAGAAGATTATTAATTCGTTATGACCTTGAGACAATTGAAATTAGTTTTCAAGAAGAAATAGAATTCACAACCATAAAAACGGATGCCATTATGAATTCAATACTTAATAGACAACTTTTATTGCCCCCAAACCCCAATGCTTTGAAAACTTCGTCTCTATCTGAACATCTGGAGAAATTTATTATCTTGTGCTCTTTGTAGTGAAGATGTGAACAATTATTGAAGAACATCTGTGGAACTACGTATAATAAAACTGGTAAAGAAATGAAGCTATTCAATGTTTCGAAAAGTGTTATGAGGAATACGCTAAGAACACCCTCAATGATCTACCCACTGGGAAGGTATTCTTTGGAAACTATACCAAATTGTTCAATTCTATTAAAAAATGTATCGACATCGATAGCCTATTGAAAACATCAACAAAACTTTCGAAATATTGGAAAGCTGAGTTCGAAGAATATTTACTGTTAGAAAGAGCAAATAGGAATCAAAATATTTTACCGTGGTGGAGAGTGATGAAAAAGTTCTTCCTACACTTTCCAAGATGGCCGATCATTTATTAATGGCTACATCCGTACCTGTTGAAAGATCATTTTCCACAGCTTGTATGATCATGGCAAAAACACGTACATCATTAAAAAATTATGTGATGCAAACGTAATTATGTTTGAATTTTTGGTCATCGAGTAATTTACATAGATATAATTTATATAGCTTTACAAAATTATTCATTATTGTATACCATTTCGTTTATATATTATAATATTTATTAATGTTATTCAGAATTGAGCGAGACGAGACGAGACAACTGATAGCGAGACGAGAACGAGACTTAAACGAGAATTATTTTTTTGGGAATTGGCGAGAGCGAGACGAGATTTTTTATACTCTCGCCTACTCTCGTCACGTGTAAAGCCCTATAAGTAATGTATCAGCGAAACGTCTACTTAGCCGAGATATATATCTCCCAAACCTATTCTGAAAATTTCAACTGTCTAGCTCATTCCGTTCGAGAGTTATCGGTTAACGGCCGGCCGGGCAGAATCGATTTCGACCACGTAGTATTGATCAGTGAGTCGAACCAAATCGTTTAAGACCATTTTCAGCCAAAAATTCGAAAATTACCGACATTTGGGCAAATTGATAAGCACTCGGTTCCGAGGAACAAGAGCTCCAAAAACAATCTCTTCATTGTTATCATTATTTTAGTATTTTTGAAATTAGAAGTTATTGTAGTAGGGGAAGCGGGTGAGAAGTGGGTTGAAATCTGAAAAATTATTTTCGTTTCCAATTTTTTTCCAGTTTCATGGGTTTTCTTTGGCTATTTCTCATTCTTACATTATGTCATATCAGAATAATATGAAACTAGAATTTTGGGGTGGAGGTTGGTAATAGGGGTGTAGACATAAAAATCGAATCTTGCCTATTTTCTAATATTTTTGGCGAAGAGGAATTCGAATTTGTCATTATTTCTAATCGCATTGGAGTATTGTTTTAGGTGGGAATAAAAGCAATGCAGTTGATTTCGTATCACCATATCTGCACCATCTAAATGGTCATTGTTTAACAAGGCAAATTTATGAAGTATTCTTGCAGAGACTTATCCACGAAGAACAGCTTAATTAAACGATTTTTAAACGTATAGTAGGTGTCGGATTATTTATAAACATGAAATAGTTATACGCGTAGTAGATTTGGATCAGTCTTCCGTGGATTCGGGTGGACTTACATCGTTCTTATAGAGAATGGAAATTTTAATCGCTTATATTAGTGGACTTACATAGTTATTTAAGTGGTACATTATCAATATTTTGAAAGGGGCCCTTAACTAGTATACAATAGCAGGATTATCTCAATTTTCATTCTTTTGGATTTATATCGTTTTTCCCTTGCAGTCTTCGTGTAGTATATATACATAACCGATCAAGTTTTTCACTTATAAGCATTTTTGATAATAAGCAAATTTATGAGATATTCGTTTGAATAATTTCGTTATCATTTTTGAAGGTAATTGCCACTTTTAATTAGATGAAAATGTCGATAATATTCTGGGGAGGCCTAAGCATTAAATAATAATCATGGCTCACCAAAAACTGAACAGAAATATAATTTCAAATGGATATTTTCACACTCGTTAGTCAGAAACTTTACCAACTAGGTTAAGGTGATATGCATCATAGACAAAAGAATCCAGCTACTTTCGAAATAGGTAATTACAGGCGGGGAATAATTCATTCTGGTTACCACTTCAAGCCAACGAAATATCTATATTTTTAAAGCAATCTATCGGAGTAAATATTAGAAATATGGTTAGAAAATTAATGAAGATCCTAAAAATAATATTACACACAGGTTGTTCCATTTGAAATATCAAAGTTGCTACACCATTCAATAGATATCGCACCACTGAATGGTCAGAAGTATTTTAGTTGAGTAAAGAAAGATCTTCATATAATTTTCAGATGGATTCGTTGCCTCTAGTTCTCCAGAAACATCTAATAAACGGTGATTCAAATGGAGGTGACGTTTCAAATGTGCAATGAAACCTATTCGTTGTTTATAAACTCTTAACATTCATTCACCCTCGAACTTTCAACGTGAATATTTCGAAATTAGCTTGTTTCAGATACGTCCCTTTGGTACCTTTGTCATTGTGGCGACGATATGTGGTTAAGACATTGACATTAATTGTTTCATATCCAAAGGCTAATTATTTGGATGTTTTCTTTCTCGACTAGCTCGTCTTTAATCTTCTCTCAACTATCTGTGGCAAAATCAGTGTATTCTGCCCCAGATTGGAGGCTATTGAGTTGTCAGTGGGCACCAAGCTACAATCGCAGCGCAGAGAATGAAACTCAAAGATTTAAAAAAATTAATGGGACATCCAAATTATTTAGAAGAATCTGAAGTAATCAGCAGATTGCAATCTTAAGATCATCAAAAAAAACAATCGAAGAAGTCACTTACCTATGTATTTATCCCTAATAGGTTATTGAGCTATGAGTACTGTTCTTCAACAAGTCCTTGTATGGAGCTCTTATTTATTTATCTATCATCAATAAGTTATTGGACCACCAGCACTGTTCTTCACCAAGCCCTTGTATAGAGCTATCCTAACGCTTGACCTGAAAAGGACTTTTCCCAACCTATGGAACCTAGTGGCAGGAAAAATACGAGGTCCAATCAAGTTCCTGTTCCGAGTAGGCCAAAACTGAGCTCGACAAATCTTGCCTTGAGTTCAAGAATAAACATAAGGATATAGACATAGGCCTTCTGCTTCAAAAAACCTAAAAGGAAATAGTCCACTGGCGTGAGATCGCATCAACTCGGTAACCAGTTTTGATCACCAAATCGAGAGATGACGCTGCCAAGTAACTTCCGCAGCAACTTTATCGTTTCTCCAGTTGTATGTCAAGTGGCATCGCCTTGTTGTAAGCACACGTCTTCCATTAAATTGGTGCCAAAAAATATTTCGATATCATCTCACAATAACAAATGGACTGCTACAGCCTATCCAGAAACATTTTCCAAAAATTAGGTCCCAATTACTTCTCCACACCAAAAACCACAACAATAACTTTCTTTGTGTGCAGTAGTTCTTCGTAAATAGTTTGTGGATTTTCATGTCCCCTTTTTCGGCAATTCGGCAATGATTTGCGCAAATGAGCTCCAATATTGAATATCATTTTTTTTTGCAAGTCATAAGCAACCTTGTAGTCTTCCAACCCCAAGTCAACCAAATTACGAAGCTGTTCATGATCACTTGGCTTTTGGCTTTAATTTCACTGTCCTCTGGATCTTATTGGCATGCAGATGTGAGTATTTATTCAATATCCGTGGTGCTGTAGTAAAATACTAAAAAAGTAACTAAACTCTTGTCCACTACAGATTTAGTCGTCTGACATATGTTTCGAAAACGATGTTTCCCTCTTCAGAGGCGAAGAATTACTAAAGTATGCTATCAGTTCTTACACTCAAGTATGGTTTGACATTATACCCTTAGACATAAGCCGATTAGTGAGAATAATGAGTTGTCAATAGGAGTTGGATCATTATTGAATGAAATATCTTTTCTCCTATACATTTCATTCCCGTCAAGTGTTCCTAAGTAAAATTTATTGGAATTTTCTGGAATAGAGTGGCCAGTTATTAAAAAGTGATTTGCAACAGCAGCTTTATCGATGTTGTTGTTCCGAATGTGTCACGTATGCTGTTTATACCGTTTGAGAATGTTTCTGGTTAAATAATAATCATTAAAGGATACTGTGGGACGTACATTCAGAATTAAATGGTTTCTTTCTGGGTTTTCTCTCCCAAACTCTGAATAATATCTGCTAAATAATGACAATTCTCGAATTTCAGAATAGCTACATTAACAAAAAATAATTCTGAAGATTTTCGTTAAGGAGTCTGATTCAGAATCCAAAGCATGACGAAATTTCGTTGTTTCACCGTTAATGTTGTGTCGTGTGAAGTGCCGGATTAGTGAGATTCTACTGTACTACGAAACCCGAGTTATTCTTATACCTAAATAAAATATAATGATAGGAAACTAACACCCGGTTTCTGAAAGGCTGGTCAATGTTAACAGAACTGTTAATGTCAAATCACTCCGGGTTTTTGCGCTTTGCGCAACTCAGATGAGGGTTAACAAGAGATTGATCATTGATTAGTTAACATTTGTGTTGATCAGCCTTTCAGAAACCGGGGGTAAGTAATTTGATTCGAGAGTTCAACATGTCAGAAAGAAGTTTTCCTATTGCAGATTTCGGTTCTGTATAGCACTTCGTGCTGATACCTTGTTACCCTGTCTCTGCTTCTCGAAAACTACTTTCGGCATTTTTTATTTCAAAGGGTTCTATATTGTTTGAATATAATGGTCTGTGATAATATCTTGTTCAAGATTGAAGATTATGTTATGAATGTTATGATTATGTTGAGACTGTTGAGAGTAGAAATTAGCAACGTCTCGGCGAATTGTTTTGACCTTGACGATATTTAAGCAGTGTCAACCTGCCTCTGTGTTAGTTACAAGTTACAATAACCGGATAGACCTAAATCATGGCCAGCCGGTAGACCTTATAAAAGTGAATGGAGTATACCTTATTTGATCTTCAAAAACTATGTAACTCAAAACATTAGATATGTGCCTAAATCATAAAAAACAAATAAAAAATTTATGATTCATTCAATCGGTTTTATTAAGTTTTTAAAAAGTTATGTATGCTGTCGCTAGTGATGTGAAATACTCGAGTTTTTAAGTAAAGGACAAATATCCTGGAAAAATGTCCGAAACTTTCCCCCAAGGTCGAGCATTTTGAGTATTTAAGTATTTACGGGCATTGCGGAAAAATATGAGAATCGTCCCATGTTAAGATAATATATCAGGACAATTTGAGGCATTTTAAGACATTTTTCATGGCCAATTGGAAATAACAAATAACTTATCATTGAATGAGTTATTATCATGTTATTTTATTGAGTATCAGAGATAAAGAACAGGAGCCAGGTTCTGAATTAAGAATCAGTACTAGAAAAATCGATTTAATTAGACTGTTAAATAAACTTGTTTAAAAAAAAACTTTGTATAATTTCCTAATTGGTTCACAGATCGTTAAAAATCTTTGATCCAAGTAGAAAAGAATAAACTGCTTAAAAAAACTCTGTATAATGGCATAAATCGTTAAGCATCTTCGATCCAAGTAGAAAAAAATAAATTTCTTGAAAAATTTTTGTATAATTGGCATTTCAGATCTTTAAGCATTATCGATCCAAGTAGAAAAGAAGAATAAATATCGGGCAAAAATGAAAATTGTCAAACAATTTATAAGTAGAAAAGAAATTTATGACATTTATCCAGACATTTTCGATAATGTCGAAAAATACTAAAAAACAATAAATGTCGACTGTTTTTAGAAGTAAAGATAATTTTCGGACATTTTTCAGTATTTATCAGAGGAGTATTTAAGACATTTTCCACACTCACAACACTAGCTGTCGCACTCTGTGTTCATAACATAAACGAAGACTCATAATATGTTTATACACATTTCATTCTTAACTCTAATTTCCTCAGTTTGTGGAAACATCTCAGAAAACATATCATTGATTATTGATGTAACGTGGCCTGGTATAAATAATATTGGAATTTTATCGAGAAAAATCAACGTCCCTTACATACGACTGGACCTGTCCTTGAACCCGTTCATGGTTCTACTGGACGAATATCTGGATTTTCGGAATTCTACAGATGTAGTTCTCATTTTCGACGATGCTTCATGTGAGTTACATGTTTTTTATCGAACTGTTCATTTCAAATATGGAATATTCATTTCAGATTTGGATCAATTAATATTTTCCTGGGTCGATACAAACAGGATGAGATTGGTGGTATCAGAACAATTGGATTCTACAGTTGCAAGAAAATTGAAGAAAATAAGACCAACACCAAACAACTTCGCTATGGTTGCTAATACTCAAAATATGATCCAACAATTTCAGAAGGTAGATTATATTTCTCTTTCTACTTTTATTTTATTTGAACAGTCGTTAGGACTGTAAGAGTAAAAATGTTTACGTACCTATTGAGTAGTAATATTTATCAATGATCAAATCTGTCATAAATTTTTTTATACCTCCATTTATTTAAGTAATCATTAAAGGTTACTGTGGGAGGTATACTCATTATTAAAAGGTTTCTTTCTGGTTTTTCTCTCCCAAACTCTGAAAAATATCTGTAAAATAAAAATTAATTATTTTGTGATCTGCTTCTGCGTAAGAAACACAAGATATTTGTCAGAAACAATCACAAAATGTGTTTCTTGTTTCTTACGCAGAAGCAAATCACCAAATAATTAATTTTCATTTTATAGATATTTTTTAGCTTTTGGCAGAGAAAACCAAGAAAGAAACCTTCTAATTCCATTTATTTATTATCTCCGATATTGAAATTAGGAATGTATTAGATATCAATATCAAATTTTCAGGAATCTCAAATGAAGTGCATTTTCAAAGTGTTGTTATTTTTCTTTCAATTGCATTTTATGGATAGAATTCATTACTAATGAAACAACTGAGCTATATACTGCACGTCAATTAGTGATGATTGTTAAAAATGAAAGTTGTTATTTTCGGATATACAGGATGTTATCTAAAAGTTATTATATTTATTAATATATACAGTGCTTCCGATCAACTCCGCACCGAGAGGGACTTTCTATTACTATTAATATTTCCGAATATTATTTGAAACTTGTTTGAAATTAAAATTCAGATCAATGTGCAAAAAATCGGGCCGTATATCCACTGAAATTGTCTAGTCACCAAAAAAAATTCCGTTGGTAATTATTCAATATTTAAAAGAGTTAAAGCAAAAAAAGAAACATATTTTTCATGATTTTACGACGAGCATTTTGGCACATTGATCTAAATTGTAATTTCAAGGAAGTTCACATTGAGCATTTCATACAAAAAGTTTTTCCGCAATAATCAACATTTTTGTTTGAAAATGGTGATTTTCGCTCAAACCCAGTCACAGCTGGCTGAGTTTTATATATAATTTTCATCATTTTTGATGCACCGGTCAACTCTTTGTAAAAAACACAATTCGGCAATTTTTATAGAGAAGAAAAGCCCCTCTTGGGCCTCTTGGACAATATCTCCGAATATATTAGGAATTGAAAATTTCTAACATTCAATTCTTGCTTTGAAAATGAAATTTTAATTACTGTAGTAGGTATCTACTTACATACACCCAATAATAATTACAATATTTAACTTAACATACTATCTTACCTACCTGAAAATAAAGGAACGACATTTATAACATATTAATTCAAATCATCATGCCATAACCCATGTGTATCGACTATGAAGCGCTTTTGCTTCTGCCACAACTCAACAATGCTTCGCTCCATCGATATGACATACCACTGCATGACCGCACCTCTGGTGCGACGTAACTCGAATAGTGGTCCGAACTCCGAAGACACCGACGCCTCAGACGTCCTAGCTCAGCATAATTGGATACTAGTCCCCAAGCACCAGGGACACTTCAAACGCTGGAAACTTACATAGTAAGGGTGGATAGGAATCTCCTGTCAGCCATCTTGGATACTAGTGGTACTGGTGCCTAGTATATTGATATAAGATTTGAGCAGTCAATTCTCAGATTGACAGTCAATCTGAGAAATGATTGCTTAAATCTAAGCATAATATTGACGATATATTGAATATGTACTCGGCAGAGTGGTTCTTTGAGATAGTGCAGGTATATACTTTTCTCTATTTCAGTATCGTAATGAGTCCATTCCAGCACTGAAAACAGTGCTGGAATGAACTCATTCCCGCATTGTTTCTAGTTATATTTTTCGTGTTTTGGTAGTCAGCACTGATATTCGATCCTATCAAATTTCAACACACGTCAATTGACAATACAATATAATCTGGATATAGTGAAATAATTGTTGAGGAAAAGCTTTATTTTCATTAAAAAATATGGTAATAGATATTTCCTTCTTACTAATTTTGAATCATTCATGCTATTAGGAAACTGTTTTAAATCTGATCTACATGCCCTAAGTACGTTTCAAATTCAAATTCCGTAATCTGTCAACTTTTCTAACAGTCACACCAACTACCAAGATACAATACAAAAATCACTAGGATGTATAATCCGAATTTTCATTAAATTTCAACAGTATTTTATCAAACTTGCCTGAAATAGAGAAAATATCGTCTAATACTCATTGCAGAAGGCAATTCCAACACTCATGCGTTCGAAAACTCGCTCCTTCCTCGCTCGTTTTCGAATTTCGCATTCGTGTTTTAATAGGAGCCCATTCTACAACTTGTTATAGAATATACTATTCTTGACGATTGTTGTGTGCAAGTTTTGGGAAATGGAAATCGTTTTTTTCCTCTATAAAGTGAATTTTGGTGTCCATTTGTGCATTTTTATATATTCGAGAATAATAGGTTCTTTTAATTGTGCGTAAAACAGAGTTCTTTACGCCCAGTTTCATTTCTGTTTGTGCTAAAAGTGGTGACAGTGGCGTATGTTTCATTTTACGTGTAAATGATGAATAAGTCGATTTGAAATCAATCCATATGATTGATATTCAGTATAGAGATGTGTCGCTTGTTGTTAATATTGCGATCTTATATGTGTGACTTTGAAGGGCTAACGTTGATCTAGGTAAAGAGATATTGTTTGTCATTTTCTACATATTATGTTCACTGTTGCTTGTATTTTAGAGCTTAAAAAAGCAACCATAAAGAAACAAAATGTCGCTCATTGAGAAATTGGATATTCTTAGTACCTATTCCAATCCCACGACTACTATCAGTGTTAATTCTCTGATATATTCAAAAAAACAAGTCTGTTCACGAGCACAACGTGAAACTAAATGGCACTTTTGTTTGTATGGATAATGCGCCCTGACCTAGGTAAACTAAAATGGTGTATGACGTCAGTCTAATAGAGCGTATACAGCATATTCTGTCAGTTCTGAGAACACCCAAAATAGCCTGCTTTACGCGTTGGCCGCCATTTAACTCACAACAGTCACAACGAGTAATGGTGAGTGTTTACCCATAGATTTTGAAGAGCTAAAGAGATATAGATTCCTTACATGTATTATTATATGTTGTCAATTCAGTAAACCCCCGGTAGTCCGACAAACGTTTTGCAAGGCAGTATCGGACTAACGAATTGGTCGGATTTTAGAGTCCTAGTACAATAGAGCCCAAGACCCCCTATAGTCCGGAATTCTTTGAAAAAAATTACCTTGTAATCCTACAAATTACCGATCAAAAAACATATTTCAGCAGGGATTCGCATGGATTACAAGGGGCGTTGGATAAGACGGGGGCCAGATTACCGGGGTCCACTGTATTTCGAAACATTCTTGGTTAATCACTTTAAAATGTGTGAAGTTATGATGTTGTTGAGATACGTTGTTATTATTATCTTCCTGAATATCCGAAACTATTGATATTCGGCTTGTAGTATTTCCAGCTTTTGGTCGTCCCATTGTTGATGATTAATCATCCTGTATCACAGTATTAATTGTGTATCAATATCTATGGAAATGAAGATACTCAAAATTATTTATTTTCAAATCGATATCACCTTGTTCCCCCAATCCTTATGCATATCGGAACTGAACCATAAATTTATTTCCACTTGTAATGACTTCATTTCAATTCAATTTTACGGTGATAATAGGTTATTCACACTCTACTGCATCTATTTGGGTAAGGTACCTCCTACTGATTAGAGCTGTCGCATTCATGTGAGCTGTCCAAAAAAAATAAATACGAGGTGTGTTACAAAGTAACCCAGGAAAGTTAGTGCTAAAAAGGGGTCTAGCCCCTAATGATTGCTCCAGAGCTGGAAATTGTTCTAAACCTTTTTGCGGGTCCTGAATAACAGATATCTGAGTTTGCGACGGTTTCTATGTTGGGCTTCAGATTTGAGAGCCAAAATACCGCGAAATTTTCGCACTTTTTTCAGTATTTCGCTTTTAACCCGAGAAGTATGCTACAGAAAATGTTGTTTCTTTCCTTTTTGAAGAAAGTTACATTTAGCTGTGTGTTGTTTTACTTTGTCTTTCTTTTGTTTTTTACAACAATGATCAGGATCTGTATTTCGTAGCACTGAAGAAGCAAATATATGTTTGCGAAACGTTGGTATTAGCTGAGATTTGCTGATTCTTTCCACCTTCCTAGTTCCCATTAACTAACTGTACGTTACGTTTAGCGTCTAATGGCGTTTGAAACATTGCAATCGGTTCAGCAGTTCAGCCACAATCGCTCGTCAAAAATGGGCAATTTCTACAAACTTTGCTCAAAAGTTGACATCCCTCAACTTCTAACGCTTTTAGGTCGAAAAAGACTGCACCGATTGAAAAATGGCTAAACTTGTAGAAAATTCAATTTTGAATCAGATGCGTTTCGAAATTTGAAATTTATTATATGATTTTTATGCCGAAAGATTCCGTAGCGCCACATTTCCCTTAAGACAGTCCATCGCAGGAAACTTTTCGCCTTTTTGGCGCTCTTGTTCCTCGGAGCATAGTGCTTATCAATTTGCCCAAATGTCTGTAATTTTCGAATTTTTGGCTGAAAATGGTCTTGAACGATTTGGTTCAACTCACTGATCAAGAATTCGTGGTCGAAATCGATTCTGTCCGGCCGTCCGTCAACACGATAACTCTCGAACTGAATGGGCTAGACAGTTGAAATTTTCAGGGAAGGTTTGGGGGATAAATATCTCGGTTAAGTTCGTTATTGGGCAAAATGATGGCGCGTGATGGTTCCGGAGTGAATTTTTTTTTACATTACAAATTTCGAATTGAATTTTTTTTAAGATGCAGTTTCATCATATGAATCCATTGATATAATTTTCAACTCTCACAAGCTAATACTTTCGGAGATATGACATTTCAAAATTTCATTAAACATCGTACTTCTATGTTATCACAGAATGCGAATTATATCTGTCTGTGTTCTATCTGTGTTCACTGTTCATACATATAATCTTATCTACCTATGACAGACATGTCAGATTGTTCTAACAAACAAAGTATGATTGAAGGCAAAATGACCAATTATAGGATATTATAATCACCCCTTCCCTATATGCCCTTGGATAATCCATATGATGATGGAAAAATATAAGTAAGTTTATCAAATTCAAAATATCTTCAGTGGTTAAGTTTCAATTTATATAATACATTTTTCAGAGAAGATTCGAGGACTGAATATCTCGGATAAGTTCGTTATTTAATTTTAATTTAGTTTCTTTCATGATGCAGTTCTATTATAAGAATCCATTGATATCATTTCCAACTCTGAGAAACCAACAATTTTAGAGATGAATTGTCAAAGTTTGAACAAGAGCGCCAAAGCTCCTGTCCACAGGGCTTGAGCCAAATTTTTTTAAGCAGAAGTGAACGCAATAAAATGAATTTATTCTCAAGTCATTTTAAATAAATGAATTTTTAAACAAACTTTAATGACTTAATGAAGGTATTCATATCTTTATACATATATGATTTTTGGGAGCACTTAGTTGATCATTACGTGTCACATAATTAAGTTTGTTACTCTTCTATAAAAAGAAATTGTGTCTAAATAGTTGAGAATTGGATGGAAGAAACACCTAAAGATTTTGTTAGGTAGTAAGGGCCTCTCATTTTACGCATTCCTTCCAACCAAAGGGGAGTCGGCGCCTGGCTACCTGTCCCTTTTGTCCTTCAAGTTGATAATGTTCATAGTCATTTTGGATCAAATTGTTTTAAGATTAATTAAGATTAATTAAGATTAATTCTCTTTGATGGGCACCCTAAGACTATCAAAAAAAACTTTGAAAAATCATATCTCCGAAAGTATTGGTTTCTCAGAGTTGGGAATGATATAACTGTATCATAACAGATATTAAATTCAAATAATAGTTTATTTATCAAGATTAAATGAGCAATCTGTGAGGATTAACCTCGTGGAATGGGTTGTTGCAACTTAAACACGGTGTATATAATAGTTTTCACAACTCGAAATACCTAAGGAAAGTATCATCCGAATGTCTAGAGCAAGGCTGGAGAGAATCATAGCAGATTGCACATTCATTCTTGATATTTGAATAGGAATAGGCTGACGAATGAATTATTTCAATAGTTCATTCCATTTTTTTTAAATATTAGATATGTATTTCATATTCTTGTTTTTCTTTATTTGAGAACTTATCTCATTATACGACAAAATACATGTATATCAATAAAATACAATCCCCTTTTCATAATTTAATACTTCATACCACTAACACATTAATTCTGTATTATGAACCTTAACTCAAGAAGAAATATTTGATACACACATGTAGATCCATATTTCAGCATTTTTTCGCTAGCAACATTATGAAAATACTGAATATAGGAACATGTCTCACTACTTAAGGTAATATTATCCTCAGTGGTCAACGAACAGTAATTTCTTTTGATGATTCCAATATGTTTCCTATTGCCTTCATAAACTACATCATTAAAATGATCCAATTCTAAATCTTCTGAAACATCATCAAATTATTCAATATGCAACAAATCAATATTATTTTCGGTATCAAAACAGTTTTGTATATATTCACAAATTCAAGATCCGGATACTTATTTTCCGAAAGAAAATATTTTTTAAGTACGAATTATAAACAAACTAGAACAGAAATAAATTCGACATGTCTTCAATAGCTAAATGAGATTACATTCATGAACAGTGAACACAGACAGATATAATTCGCATTCTGTAATAACGATGTATTAATGAAATTTCGAAAAATCATATCCCCGAAAGTATTAGCTTGGTAGAGTTGAAAAAGATATCAATAGATACTTATGATGAAACTGCATCTTGAAAATTTTGAAATTTGTAATGTAAAAAAACAATTTTTTATGGTTACTCCGAAAGCTCCGGACTGATTTTGCCCAATAATGCACTTAATCGAGATATTTATCTCCCAAATCTATTTTGAAAATTTGAACTGTCTAGCTCATTTCGTTCGAGAGTTATCGTGGTAACAGCTGGCCGGACGTCCGGACAGGATCGATTTCGACCACTGATTCTTGATCATTGGATCGAACCAAAACGATTAAGACATTTCCAGCCAAAAATTCGAAAATTACAGACAATTGTGCAAATTGATGAACACTCTGTTCCGAGGAACAATAGCGCCAAAAAGCACCATGTCAGCTGAACGAGCCCATAGAGCTCGAACCGTGTCATCTGTGAAAATGTGTTCATTGTGGGGGGAGGAAGCAGATTTAATCGTTTTGCTGACTGACCAAATATTAGTTAACAGCGAAGATCAGTGACAGTTAGTTGACAGTCATATATTCCAAATGAAACGCGGGAAGGGCAATTAGCAAGACCAGGTTGCTGATGCTGGAGCGAAATTCACCGCAGCACTTCACTCAGACAACACAAGGCAGTCTCTCAACCAACTAAGATTTCAACTCTTCCAGAGGACTCTCTGTGAAAACACTTTCAACTTAGCGTTGTTTCCCCCACTGAACAGGCTGCTCACTAACATTCCTTCAGGGCGTATTTGCAGGTGCAGATGTGTAGGGATTGAGAGATGAATGCAGAGCAATGGGGATGGAAATCCGCCACAGATGGTTTGGTGCCTGTCTAAACCACTCGGCCTTCAGCACCCGAGGCATATTTAAACTCAATTTCCTGCGCCTGCAAAACAGGGTGCAAAAATACATGCTCCTGTCAAAAAGTCGGGCTCAAGTGCTCAGCCATCTGCGCCCACTCCAAGGGGCATCGATGCCTCAATTTAGTCTGTGAGCAGCACGACATAACTATCGACCCCTCTGAACTCCCGAGTACTTCTGAAGACGAAGATGATCTGGAGACAGAAGAAGGATGGGCCATAGAAGAGGAGGAGGAGCAGTAAGAACTGGAGTATGAAGAAGAGTTCTCTGAACAAGCCGGACCCTCTAAAAGAAAGTGAACTCACTAGACATCACATATGGTGAATTATGGCAATTAAGAATTCATAATAATTTGTAGTATAGCAATAGATAAATAATCAGTATGATATAAAACTTTTGCCTACAAGATCTACTGATACGAGGTATTGGCCAAAATTAGAAGACGGCTTCCACAATTCTCTCATCAGAGCTAGGCCAAAGCATTGTGCTTAGTGCTTGTGAAAGTGCTTGAAGCCTTTTGTGCTCCCGAGTATTGTGCTACCGAGCACTTTTAAAACCAGTGCTTAGCGCTTAGTAATTCAAGCACTTCAGGAAAAGGCTTAATGCGTAGTAATGCTAAGTGCTCCCGAGCATTTCCAAGGATCACTAAGCCTTTCCGATATCTTGTCGTAACACGAATGGACGCTGACGCGCTGTGGTCGAAGGAGTAATAGGTCTCTTGCATTTTTTTTATTATCTTAATCGATTATTATATCTATAAGAAAAATGAAAAAGTTCAACTGCCGTCAAAAATTTAAATTTTCAACTAGAAAAGGATCATTCCAATTTGTTTGCACATAATAGCTGTTCAAACGATCGAAACTTGGCGCCTGTCCGTGACGTCACCCGTCATATCTACTCTCCTCTCTCTCTCTTCTCCGTGTCCGTTTCACTCTTAGTTTCGATGTAACAAGTAGATGGACTCGCCGAGGGTAGATTTCGATTACGTATCTCTCTTCTCGTGTCCGTTTCACTCTTTGTTCCACTGTAAAAAGCAGATGGTCTTGCCGAGGGTAGATTTTGATTACGTCAGCCGTCATAGCAACGGTTGTACCTATCAGAAGAATTTCACCTCATTTGAATTTGCTTCCTGATATTCCGATTTTCAATACCGAAATATTCAAATTTTATAAATTTTGAAAGTGGATGAGGGCATACATGATGATCTGATATTGAAGTAGATTCAGAAAAACATAAACATATGGTATTTCGTGTTACATGCAAGAGACCAATTCTTGCGGCATGTACGGAACTTATTGTTGTTATCAGCTGTTGGTTAATGATTCATGTAATGGGGCGTGGATATGTGAATATCCACGCTATCAAGAAGATATAAGTGATTTTTTTTAGGAAATTTTCATGGGAATTCGCAGATTTATTCGATATATTCAGATTCAAATATCCATCTGATTTACATTGCTAAATTGCTTATGAATACAATCACAACAGAAAATAATGCTATCCAATTTCAGCGGATTATATTTTTGACATTTAGGAAAATTAAAAAAAATGGGTTCAAGCCCTGTGGACAGGAGCTTTCTGGCGCTCTAGTTCAAACAGACAAATTATATCTCCGAAAGTATTGGTTTCTCAGAGTTGGGAATTATATCAATGTATTCTTATGATAGAACTGCATCATAAAGGAAATTCAATTCAAATAATAGTTTATTTATCAAGATTTAATGAGCAATCTGAAAATGAGAACTGCACCATGGCAGAAACCAAATTAAAATAGCTGAAATGAATTTGACTCTCTCTTATAGAACAGGATGAAAAGTACGAGTACGAACACAGATCATATAATAAAGCTTAGATAGAATGATTATAGCATTCTGTGAAAACATAGAAGTTTGATTCATTATTGAAATTTAGAACTTCATCTTAGCAGAAATTGAATTCAAACATCATAGAAGAATTCAAATTCAACAAGAGTGCCGAAAATTATCAATCCAAAACCAATAGACGAATTCTACCCAACAACGAACTCATCCGAGATATTCATCCCTCAATTCTATGATGAACGATAATATATATCTTTCCTCAAATCTACTCCAATACACCAATATTCCAGTTTTGTTTTTAGTGGAGATATTCTGAACTCAATATTATTAACTTACCATTCCCATCATCATATGGATTGACCATCGGCATGAAAATATCAACCAACAAAAAGTATGATATTATATTATAATTCTCATATTTATACGATTGCTGGAATGAATGACAATGTTATTAACTTACCATTACCATTCCCATCATCATATGGATTGACCATCGGCACGAAAATATCAACCAACAAAAAGTATGATATTATATGAGGAGTAACTTTTCAAAACGCATTATGTCCAATTTGGGCGAAATTGAGTTTGAAGCGGATTCAGAAATGTTTTCTGTTGCTCTATAGCCCTATGTAAACAAAATCTTCCAAATGGCATTATGTACCTCTGTAATTCAAATCCAAAGTATGGAAGCCGCATCGCAATGAATTATGTTTACGTTTGCATTTTTAAAAGAAATAAAATATATCCAAAAACATGTTTTATCGATTTGCTCATGTTAATTAGGTTACAGGCCAACACTTACTGTGCAGACTGTATAAAAAATCGCAACAAACAGCATTATTTTCAATTTCAACCACATCAAAACGCATTATATACAATGAGATGAATCAAAACGCATTAAGTCCAAACGTTTTTTAAATTTTCTGTGTATATCTGATCAATATTGATTTAAATGAGATTAGTTATTACCTTTAGATGTAAATTTCTATCAAACAAACTCGACATACTCAAATAATAAGCCAGGGAGGAAGAAAAAATCGTTTTTCGTTGATTCCCAATAAAATGGTTTTTGGACTTAATGCGTTTTGATAAGTTGCTCCTCATATTATGATTCTCATATTGATACCATTACTGGAATGAATGACAATGAGACAACGTAAAAAGTTGACATTATAACAATTCATAGAATAGCCACAGAATAATTCTATCATTGAAATTTTGAAAAATCATATCTCCGAAAGTATTAGCTTGTTAGAGTTTAAAATGATATGAATGGATTCTTATGGTAAAACTGCTTATTGAAAAAAATGTAATTTGGAATTTGTTCTGTAAAAAAAAATTTTTTTTTTTGTTACTCCGAAACCATCTGTCAGATTTTGCCCAATAACGAACTTAGCCAAGATATTTATCCCCCAAACCTACTCTGAAAATTTCAACTGTCTAGCTCATTCCGTTCGAGAGTTATCGTGCCTACGGCCGGATGGCCGGACAGAATGAATTTCGACCACGAATTCTTGATCAGTGAGTCGAACCAAATCGTTTAAGACCATTTTCATCGAAAAATTCGAAAATTACAGACACTTGGGCAAATTGATAAGCACTCAGTTCCGAGGAACTAGAGCGCCAAAAAGGCACTGACGTCATGTTGGTCAATTCGCACTAAATTATGTATCAATGGAAAACTGCCCCAAGGAGCACTGAATTCATGTCAGTGCTTTTTGCGCGTATGTTCTGGGGAACATCGCGTTATCATTTTTCCCAAATGTTTTAATTTTCGAATTTTTCGCCGAAAATGGTCTCAAACGATTGGGTTCGACTCCCTGATGAAGTATCTGAGGTTAAATTTTATTCTGTCCGGCCGTTCGTTGCCAAGATAACTTGAGAACGGAAAGAGATAGTGGCCGAAACATATATGACAACAACGTAGTATTATATTATGAAACTTAGGCCAAGTGTTTTCTTTACCTCGAAACTAAAAAAAATTGGTTCAAGCACTGTGAAGTCAGGAGCTTTTGTGCCCATGTTTTATTGTCCATAGTCCTCTCGAATTTACCATGGTAAATTCGATTAAGAGTGGGTTATACCCCCTTTTGGGAAATACATTTTACATGTGCAGAAAAATTGAGACGCTTATGGAATTCATATTCCATTCATTTTATCATAATTTCCTTAAATAATAAAGACCTTTTCAATCTGTGTGAGAATAGAACGAATTTTGAGTTCGTTAGTTTTATAGAAATTTGTTTCGCTGCATTCCATTTCTCACCCTTCAATAACGCATAGGAGGAATGCAAGTTTGCTAGTTTACATGTTTCTCCAATTGAATACAATTTTATATAACCATTCGCGGTAAATATCCTCATTTCCAATAGTTTTCCGAAAATGCTTAGGGCTTAGTGCTCGAAAAATCGAATTACTTTTATAAAGTGCTTAGTAATCGCAAGTCTTTTGTGAAAACGCGGTGCTTTGTGCTCGGGTTCATTTTTATTGAGTGCTTAGTGCTTAGGGCTCGAAGCTTTTTTCTTCAGTGGCACAGCTCTACTTTAATTTTATATTAATAAGTTGCTCTAAACCTATTCACACATGAGTAGTTCATATGACTCCAATGTTACTTGACAAACGATATTAGAGGCTTTGACTGCTTGTACAGACTGGTTTTTCTGCAATTTCAGATTACCAAAATGGAAAGCCCAATTAATGGTAGATCCTACTACCATTCAGTTGAGAATTTATGGAACCGTTGATGATACATACTTTATACTGAACACAGTTTACACTACCACTACACCAACACTGTGTGTTAGTTTGGGTGTAGTGGTAGTGTAAACTGTGTTCAGTACTTACTACCTTTGCGAATAACCAACACATGCTTCCCAATTATTCGCTTTGCTATGGCCAAAATTCTTCTTATTGAAATACATACCTACATAACTCAAAAAATACTACTCAAATCCCTAAATTATCATTGTTCTTCAACTTATAAAACCTTTTTTTCTTAGTCTAAACCTGTTACACCCTGTTGCTCTAAGCTCTCTCATTTTGCCTACCTATACCTAAATTCCTGTTTATTTTTTGTAATATAAACCACTTCCAGTTTAACATTAATTTCAGGCTTTGGATGAAGGCCTAGTTGCCCTACCAGAACGTTGGAATCTCGTTTTCACAGACTTCGAGCACAAAGACTTCGATAGAACCCTGATATATGGAAAACCAATCAATTTGCTCACGTTAGATGAAAAAGTTTGCTGTAATTTTCTCAGAACGTCGAGTTGCTCATGTCCAAGAACATTCAACCTGCAAAAAAAATTTCTTGAAGTTTTTCTAGAGAAAATCCAGCAGGTTTTTCTCAAGTTAAAAAATGAAGGCTACCAACTCAGCGATGGCGTCGAATGTGAGGAAGGTCTTTTCGACGCAGACCTGAGCAAAAAATTCGATAAACTATTTCATGAAGTTCTAAAGGATAGTGATCTATTCTTCGAGAATAAGGAGATTGTGAGAGTGAAGATTCATGGTAGCGTGGAAGTTGGTACACGAATGTCCTCTGAGATTGTAGCTACATTCAACGATGATGAAGGTATAAGAGCGACTTCTGAAAAAGTGATCAAGTCAATCAAACCTTACTATAGAATAGGTATAGCACATGTAAGTATTGAATTGAAATACTCAATTGAATTTCAGTTACTATATTAAAGTTTCAATATCACAGGTCTGCGACCAAAAAATTGCAGCATATATGACCAGTCATTTTTATGTATTTTTAGCGCTGATTACGGGAAAAATAGTCAAAAAATTCCATCACCCATAGTTAAATCACAATCGGCATGTCGATTTTGCTATTTTTACCTTTATTTAGGTTCAGTCACCATACGTTTTTTTCAGTACCGTAGGCTATTGAATGCATAGATTAATTCTAACAATCATGGTATTAGCCTAGGTCATTCATGGTATTAGGCTAGGAAAGAAATTGTCTAGTCACGGTAATCGCCACCATTCGCTGTTGGGTCAAAAATTAACAGTGCTGTGCCTAAGGTGGCGTAAGGACACAGTAACAAAGCCTACACAGAACACAACTGGTTCTCCTAACTCAGGGCAAGCTCTTAGAGCTTATGAGGGGTCTCCTTGTGGAAGACCCAGGAGGATCAGTATAATAATAATAATAATAATAATAATAATAATAATTAGATAAGCCAATAATATAAACATGCTATTTTCGAAATAGTCATGCTAGTCTATTCCTTGTGATAAAATTGCAGATATAAACTAGCAAATTCTAATTCGTTCTGGAACAAGACATGTCTTCTTCTCTTATTTTCATGTTACTAGGCCAAAAAAGTGTTTACAAAAGGATCCATGTTTCCTTTGTGAATGGGATAGTCGTGACTGGAAACAACACTGTGGAAAACTGAATTAGCCGGCCAAAAAAGTCTCGTTCCTGGAGTTTAGGTATCCTAAAATTATTTTACTCCCGCCACTTCACATCAAATTGGGGCTTATGAAACAATTTGAAAAAGCTTTAAGCAATGAAGCACAGTTTTTCAAGTATTTATGAAAACAGTTCCCTGGTTTATCCAAAGCTAAGCTCAAAGAGGGAGTCTTTGTTGGGCCCGTCATAACAAAACTGTTGAAAGATGAAAACTTTCAAACCAAAATGGAATTGAAAGAAAAGAAGGCCTGGAATTCCTTTCAACTTGTTCTTGGACACAAAAAGGACCCAAACTCAGTAACATAGGTTTTGTCTATGTTGCTGAGTTATAAAAATATTTTATTTGATAAGCACTCAGTTCCTAAGAACTAGAGCGCCAACAAGTTTCGTATGACAATTGCCCAAAACAGGTTTAAAGTACCTACAAATAGTAAAATTTTCATAAAACATGTATCAAAGAAGAGTAATCATGAAAAATTACCTTGTAATCTATCAAAAATTTCCTGATCTACGTTCACCAAATTTTCTCCTCTCTCGAACTGCAGAATTATGCTTTCAATATTTACATTCTATGTATATGGATGAAAAGCAGTCTCACTACTCTCAGATCTCTTACTTCATGTTCCGTTCCGAAATGTAAGACTTTTCTGAGAAAAACTAATTTCGGAGCAAACAACTGAGATTTTTCTCACTTCGCTCACATTTCGGAATACACTTTATTCTCATAATTCTTCGATTGATTAGATAATGTCATGTCTCAGGAAAATAAGTTGTCATTATGACAATTAATACATAGAATAATTATATCACTCTGCGAAATACGATTTATCATTGAAATTTTGAAAAATCATATCTCCGAAAGTGTTAGCTTGTTAGAGTTAAAAATGATATCATTGGATTCTTATGGTGAAACTGCTTATTGAAAAAAATTTAATTTGGAATTTGTTCTGTAAAAAAAAAATTTTTTTTTGTTACTCTTAAACCATCTGTCCGATTTTGCCCAGTAACGAACTTAGCCGAGATATTTATCTCCCAAACCTACTCTGAAAATTTCAACTGTCTAGCTCATTCCGTTCGAGAGTTATCGTGCCTACGGCCGGCCGTGGACGGCCGGACAGAATGAATTTCGACCACGGATTCTTGATCAGTGAGTCGAACCAAATCGTTTAAGACCATTTTCATCGAAATATTCGAAAATTACAGACATTTGGGCAAATTGATAAGCACTCAGTTCCGACGAACTAGAGCGCCAAAAATATTATTTATGACACGATACCCTGAGAACGGAAGGAGATAGCGGCTTGAAATTTTCAGGTTAGGTTGTGCATCTGAATGCGACATTTGAATTTGTCTATAGGTATAATCGGCCACACGGTTTTGGAATTATACCCATCAGAAATTTGGTTATTATATCCTCAATAACTCGAAAAATACGAAACCGATATAATTCAAACATGGTTATTAGTTGTAGAATGCCTATTCGTCCGGCATGGCTGAAATTTTGGAAGAGCCTTCAGAACCTAACTCTACTGCAGAGTTCCAAGTTTGAACACGATCGGATCCATATTGTTGGAGAACCGAGCAGCCTTTTGAGAGTTCGGTAGCTGGATGCGAATCGTCGTATTTTTGCGAGAACCTTCAAAAACATTTTTGCGCGTATGTTCCTGGGAAAATCGTGTTATTTCATCACAAATCTATAGGAGATGATAGCCCTACATTAGCGGTCAGACCTGGTTTTAAAGAGATCCTCCTTAGGAGGAGGCAACTAAATATTGAAGGGATTTCTATAAACAAGAGTGAATATCTTTGAGAAATAGAGAAGGCGATTCTTCTTCAAGAGATCCATGTGCCTTCAGAGGAGTATATTTGTGAGAGGGGACTTTTGAAAGGTTATGTATTATTTTTAATATGGGCTTCGACTTGTCCAATTCCTCCATCCACATCTGCACTATTTTTCTGAAAATTTTGGAGCTGTAAGTGAGGAACAAGGAGAACGTTTCCATCAAGACATATAAGAAAAGGAAAAATTCACAAGAACACGGCAGAAAAAGTACCAAAAGAAATTTTTATGGAAAAAGAAAACGTTATTACAAAGGCTTATAACAACATTGTATGACAAATATACCTAAGTCAGTTTTGATTTCTGTAGCTAAATCTTAATTTTTGTTTGGTTTGTACTCTAGTTAAAGTTATTAGAATTTTCGTTAAAAGATCAGTTAAAAAAACTAAAACAATTTTTTGCAGACCTTTGTAATCATAATTAAAAACTCGTTTTGGAGTTGTTGAAGTGTAAAATGAAGATTTTTGTTATTATTGTCTATACAGGTTCAATCTTTAAGTTGTACATTAATTTGATCCATAGATTCCTCTCTTCAAATTAAACTCGTTTTTCATTCACCATTTTTCCAGATTCGGCTCAGCTAAAAAGTAATAATCATTTAAAGATTACATTACAATATGTACAAATACAGTCCTGCATTTTGTTTACCTGTTGAACACAGAAACTCATACTGAAATGTTTATTGTATTATTATCGAAAAGCTTCTGATGCTGGAAATTCAATGAAATTTTTTCAGTAAATTTATCATCTCAGTCGAGTCTTATGATATGGAGATATGGTTCTTAATGCATCATTTGTAAATGAACTATTCCGCAAGTCCTGAATATAAAAACACTGAACTCTAACTTGATATTCATTCAATATCCACTATAAGATTATACAAAATTTCATCATGGCCTATACTCACATTGAAAATTCATTTAATATTCCAATTAACTCCACATAAAAGAATACAATGATATCTTATAAAATCCAACCACATTAATTAAACTCTATGAGCCTATGACCGAACTCTATAGATAGCACATACATAGTATATTACCCGTGGGTTTCACGAAGATACGTTTAAACTACACGTAAGCAGTTATTCTGTGAAATTTAACAAGCCGATTAACGGAATTCAAGCTTCAAAACCCAAATGTTGAAAAAAACCTTGATCACAATCGTCGATTAGTAAATCCAAGAATACAATCTGACAACCTCTCATTTACTCTAATTTACCCGAGGCGGGCACAGAAATGTAATAATATTAATAATATAACCTAATATATATTATATATTAGGTTATATTCTAGTATTCTATGTCGAAGCGTCGGTTTGTTGATGTTTAGTTCATTACATTCGAAAATTGGTGTTCATGAAGAGTTGGAGCTAAACTGGAATCATAAAAAAATTCTCGTCAACAATAATTATTGTGTTGTCTCACAGTACGATTGAATAGGTGGAATAAGTGTTAAATTTATTTATCTTTTGATGAAAAGACTGAATTTTGATTGCAGATAACAAGTTAACTCATGTATGAATTTTCAACCATGCTACAAACTTATGATTCAACTAGTTGGAATAAAATAAATTGAAGTGACGTGAGTCATACCTGTAGAAAATTATTAATTGAATGATGTGTTACACGATGAAATTATGTTCCATATATGAAATGATTGTGTAGAATCAAGTCATATGAAAATAAATGTATCAAGGATGAAAACAAATAATTTAAAAGTTTTTTTTCTCCTCCGGGATGAAAAGTTCACTTTTAGTCCCTGTCACACGGGACAAAAGTACCCGATTCTCTCCCGGTGAGATGGCAAATGTGCGCATGCGGGTACTTTACTTTATCTCCCGGTTGGCGGTTACCTAGCAACCGCGTGTTTATATCTCAAGTTAATGACAGCTGATTCAAAAAAAAGGTTAATTATTTCAGTGAATACCGACAAATATAATAAAAAATGGATTTGATTAACTCTGATGAAAGTGAATTAGACGGAGAAGAAAAAAATCGTATACGCACCTAGGGAGAAAAGTAGGACATCCTCGCCCGCGATTGTCACCCTCGCCTCCGGCTCGGGAGACAATCATTCGCGGGCGTGAATGTCCTACTTTTCTCCCTCGGTGCGTAATATACTATATTCACCATTGGTGCTAAATAGACAAAAATTCAATATAATGATACGGAATATGGAAAGCCTATTCTTGTAATTGAAGTTATTCGAATTGCAGGTGAATTTGCACAGTTCACAAACAAGCTGAAATTTTGAACTAATCATTTATCAAGAAATTGAAATTTGATTTTAAGATAAAGTTTTGTTATATCATATTAACTAATCCCGTTTTGCGATGATAATATAACCAATTTGGTAACAAGCGTCATTCAAGTGCACAAAAATCATATATGATATAAGGAGTTTACTAGCTGGACGACCAAGAAGTGGTCAATATCATTATGCAGTTTTTATTTCTATGCATACGTTTTCCTGTGTCAGTGTTTTGAGCATAAATTATTTATGAACGACGGCAACGTTGCTTTCACCTTTAGTCCAGGTTTCTACCACAGATTCTCTGTGATTCTAGTTCAGGGCCGGATTAATATAATCAGTAAAATTTCTGGAATTTCGATCAGGTTTTATAACATTCAATGAAGAATAATATCTCGAAATGATTAAGAATAATTTAATTTTCTAAAATGATTGTAAAATGGTTTCTCTACTCTAATTTCTCAAAGTTTTATGAATTCGCTACTAGGAATGTATGTGTCATAGTTGTAGAAAACTTCACACCAAAATTGTTTTCATTCTGAATAACCATGTCAAAGCTAATATACAACTTAAAGACTACGCTGTAGATTTACAACAATGTATTGTGTATAGTGTTCTTTTTTCTTACTTTAGCATCGTCACTCGTTGAACAATACTATTTTCGCCACACGACTCGGAAGTTTCATTATTTGAGAAGATAGTACAAGGAATTAGTTCCCCAAAATATCATACTTTGCTGTTGTTAGTCCATGATCTGCAAACACTGTCGCATTCCTTGCAGTCAGTTTCAATTTGCCACCGCAAATACCATTCGTTATTACATTTTTAGGCCCTGCCATGGTCTTACAAAGAAATTGACGGTGATGGAAATTCTTTTTGGACAGGATACTGTGTAGATTTTGCCTACAAATTAGCTGAAGACATGCATTTCGATTTCGAATTCGTCGAACCTGAAAATGGTACATTTGGAGAGAAGATAAATGGAAGGTGGGATGGAGTAGTGGGAGATCTTTACAGAGGAGTAAGAAACTTGACTAATTTGAATATTTCGAACTTCTAGTTCTTGTGTCTAATAATAGCTAGAATATTTCCTTCACTTTTTTTTTCACTCACTCATTATTTTTTTTTGCCCAGATGAGAGGAAAGATCTTTTATAGGCTTCCCTGAGGGGGTCCGGACTGCCAGGAGTTTGAGACTCCAGCTCTTGTTGGTTACTCACTAAAAAATCTCTCACACATTCCTTCCTCCTGCCCTAACAGCGTCCCTTAACAAATGAGATGAGCTACAAGTGGCCTTCATTATTGATGGGACCTGATGAATTGAAGTGGGCCAAGCAACACCTCTGGCAGAGATTTACAAGCCGGAATAATCTTCAATTCAGTCACGTAGTTCGCTCTCATTTCGCCTAGACATCCTATGGTTAGTACGACCATCCTACCTATATGCCTCAGATACAGGATCCCCAGTTCGATCATTGAAGCCTTGTATTTTTCCCTCTTCTATTTTTCTTTCATCACCACATTATTTTCTGTGGGGAGGGGAAAATTCGGCATCGAACAATTCCTTGAGCTCATTGTCCAGCAGGACTATATCTGGCTTTATGGCGTGGTCTGCCGAGTCGCTGGAATGGCATAGTTCCAGTAGATGCAAGCTCTGTCATTTTCAACCGCTGCTTCAAACTCCAAAGGTGCATATGGTAGCACTGGTTAGTTGTCTATACCATAAACCTCTCTCAGATAGAAGTGCCGCATCGGAGTGCCGCATTGTGTCTTGCCACATATCCTGATGGAGAGCATGGACTCTGCAAGCAGGCAGGCAGGATGGGCATAACAGTTTCCTGCTGGCTGTGGCATGCTCTGTACGTTGTCGAGGTGTCCACTCTCATGAGGTTCTTTTTATACAATCTTTTATTTATTACTCCATCTTGACAAGCCATAAGAAATTCCTCCATTTGCGAATTGAGTCCAGCTGACTTCAAAAAGGCGAAAGATCATTCATCCGATGGGCCCTGATATTCTGAAATATATGGAGTGCAAGTTCTTACTCTTGTGAAATACTTGTATTGTATTGTATTGGGGAAATGAATGGATTATCCAATGATGACGAAATTTTTCCAACTACTTGGAAATTTTTCCGATCGTTCTGAAATATTTCCAGAGACCTAAAATAATCCGAAGCTCTGTCCGCGGCAGTAGCAGAAGCTTCTTGGTGTAGAAGGGGAAGAATTCTAAAAATCTTTTTCTGGTATCTTCCCTACTCCAGTGGGTTGGTTTATTTTTCAACTCCTATTGGCTGCCCATTAGCGGTCTTTTCCAAATCCACAGAAGGGTGCAGGTCCAACAGGTGCAACTCTTGATGCACTTTTTGCAAGCTCATCAGCCTTTTCGTTTCTTCAATTCTATTCTGCCCTGGCATCCAAAGGACAGTCCCCTTATTGCATCTATCCAGCTGTTTTTTTTTAATTTATGAGATTCCCTGGATAGTAGAGAACCTTAGCTATTTGATTCCAGAGTACTCAGCATGGCCTAATCATCCGTTGCAATGTGAATTCTCACCTCTCTCTGAGGTTCCCTTTCAGGACTCTCATGCGATTAAATATACAGTTAGAGTCCCGTATGTTTGATGGAGCGCAGCTGGATTGGCCATATTGTGGTGTTTACTAGCCCTCCATGGGAAATTTATCAGATTCTATCTCTTCTACCATTAAACAGTCTCGGATCTTGGTATTGTGAAGAGCCACCCGTGCCCTTTCGACCCTGTCTGACTCCGATGGGGGGTTCTTGCCCCAGGGGCTTATAGAGCCTAAGATTAGTGTAGTGATAAGTGTACACGCGTCTTTCGGCCTTGCTGGCCCGAACCGAATCATGCCGCTTCCAACCCGAATCAGCGCGGTCTGGTTCAAAGAAAGCCAAACCGAATGAAAACAAAATTCACAATGTGGACGTGACGACCGGCTTCAGTTCAGAGGAAGACAGTCTTTGAAGGGCGATCTCGTGGTAATCTGTACGCGTTCATTTGTTTGATTACTTTTTGACGGTGAAACGAAGTGGACAGATGATCAAACGATAATAGAAATGTATCTTGTTCGTCCAGAATTATGGGATAGTAGTAAAATGAATTATAATAATAAAATTGGTTTAAGCACTGTGGACAGGAGCTTTTTGGCGCTCTTGTTCAAACAGACAAATTATATATCCAAAAGTATTGGTTCCTGAGAGTTGGTAATTATATCAATGGATTCCTATGATAGAAATGCATCATGAAAGAAATTGAATTCGAAAAAAGTGTCGTTTAAAAAAAATGCTTCAAAAATTATCTTATAAAAATGAGGGCAATCTACAATGCTTCAATGCCTTAATGCTTCAAAAATTGTCATTAAATTTATTTATCAAGATCAAATGAGCAATCTGCAACGATTCAACCTCGTGGAATGGTTTGTTGCAACTTACACTCGGTGCATGGTTTTCACAAATCGAAATACCTAAGGAAAGTATCATCGAAATATCTAGAGTAAGGCTGGAGACAATCATAGCAGATTGTCCATTTATTCCTGATATTTGAGTAGGTAGTGGATTACGAACAAATTAATTAATAGTTCAAAATATATTAATAAAATACTATCCTCTTTTCTTAATTCAAAATTGAATAGTCCATACCACTAACAAATTCTTTTCTGTATTATGGACCTCAACTCAAGAAAAAATTATTGATACACATTTTGATGATCCATATTTCAGTATTTTTTTGCTAGCAACATTATGAAAATACTGTATATAGGAACATGTCTCACTACTTAAGGAAGTAAAAGGTAATATTAACCTCAGTGGTCAACGAACAGTAATAATCGAATACTTGCTTTCCAAGAGAAAATAACAACTATGAATTGACAATCTCTAATAGCTAGAAAATATGACATTTATGAATAGTGAACCCAGACAGATACTGTGTTCACATTCTGTGAATACATAGAACTTACGATGTATTATTGAAACTTTGAAACATCATATCTCCGAAAGTATTAGCTTATTACAGTTGAAAATGATAACAATGGATTCTTATGATGAAACTGCATCTTAAAAGAATTTGAATTCAAATGTTGTAATGTAATAAAAATATTTCTTTTTTAACTCCGAAACTAAAAGACCGATTTCGCCCACAATAACGAACTTAACGAGATATTTATCCCTCAAACCTACTCTGAAAATTTCAACTGTCTAGCTCATTCCGTTCGAGAGTTATCGTGTTAACGGCAGAACTAAAGGCCGGCCAGCCGGACAGAATCTTTTTCGACCACGGATTCTTGATCAGTGAGTCAACCAAATCGTTCAAGACCATTTTCAGCCAAAAATTACAGACTTTTGGGCAGATTGATAAGCACTGTGTTCCGAGGAACAAGAGCGCCAAAAATAGGAAATTGCAGACGTTTAAAATGTTAGCACGCTGATCCACCCCAGAACATCCACGCAAAAACTGATTTAATTACCGGTCATGTCCCATCAGAGTAAATCATATAATATGAAAGAAACATTAACCAATTAATACTGGATTTTACGACTTCCTCTCGTGAAGGAAGTTGGATGCACAACTTTCGAATCAAATTTGCAGTGCCGTCAATGTAAAAACTAACTGATAAGTACGTTTTTAATTTAATGGCACATAAAAGACGGCAAAATTAGAATATTTTATGTATGTCGATTAGTAACTTCACTAGAAAGGAAATCAAAATTAGTGGATTCAGAATTGATATCATGTGTAATAATTTCATTAACCATATTATAATAATACCAATTTAATAAGTACCTAAGTAAGTAAGTATATCAGAATATTTAAGCAATAATGATTTTATCATCATCATATGGAAGAAGTCAGAAGATAGATATTATGAATTATTATTTTCTATTAATGTGGTTCGCAAAGGACAATTTTCATTAAAGCTGTAGGAGTTTCAAAAATTATCCCAAAAAAATGGGTCTAGTTCAAACAGACAAATTATATCTCCGAAAGTATTGGTTTCTCAGAGTTGGGAATTATATCAATGGATTCTTATGATAGAACTGCATCATAAAGGAAATTCAATTCAAATAATAGTTTGCAATTGCTGGCAGCTGGCAATTGAAGCTAGGACTTCAAGACCTGAATTCCGATGGAATATTCTAATTCAATATTTCAGTTCCCAAAGATTAGGTATCGATAACTCCCCTCGCTCTTAAAGTACAACTCCAGTGAAGTATCTCAGTATGGATTTAGCCAATTTATCCAGTCCCAGATGGTATTTCAGCTGAAAGTCTCAATCCTAGGGAGGGGTTAGCGAATTTCTTCTGCTCAAGAAATTATTTAACGAAATTTTTCAATCCCAAGTAAGGATTAGCGAAGACTTATAATCCTAAGGAAGGGTTTAGCGAAGTTCTTCAATCCCAAGGAAGGGTTCAATGAATTTTGCATTCCCAAGGATGGATTATGCCAAGTTCTCAAATCCCAGGGAAGGGGCAAGAAATAATAGTAGAAATCTCGCAACAGAATTACCTAAAAAACTCTCGAATGTAACTGGTTAACAAATTCAACAAATTTTCACGTTTCATTCAAGACGTTGGCATAGGTAAAAGAAAATAATAATTTTCTCCAAGATTGAACCTAACAATCTTAATATAATAATTGTGTAATACGATGATTGACAACTGATTTGGATTGTGTGATGATACACTCAATTCAGTGAGTGTACCTAGCTGGTGGCGTTGCACTATAATTGAATTTGCATAGACGCAGTGCAACGTTCAGAGATCCGCAGATCCACCCTCCTCTAACTTTGATAGAGCATTAATGCAAGATGAACTCAATTTCGATTATGAAACTATCGTATAAATCATTCATTCGTCAAATTTATTTTTAGGAGACTGATATGGCAATAACAGCTTTGATTATGACTGCAGATAAGGAAGAAGTTATTGATTTCATACCACCATACTTCGAACAAACAGGAATTTCAATAGGTAATCTCAATTAAATTCGGTAACGTTAGGTAATCTTAATTAAGGGTGTCATCCTGATATGCGTCAAGGTGAAAGTGAGTGTTAATATTCAGACGCAAGTTTCGAATTTTGAGGATAAAAGCACTGAGATCAGGAGCTTATCAGCGTGCTTGTTTACTGATTTGTAACATCGTACACTACTGAAATGTAAGGTTTTTAGAGATCTGTTATATCAATAAAAAATAATTACATTTTCATAGTAAGGCAATGGACCTAGGTCCCGAGACATTATCAAAGCCAATTTCAATAATACAACAACAAAAAATCAGATGAAGTATTGCAAGTGCTGCTATCTCAGTGGTAGAGCATTAGATTAAGAACCTTAAGGTCCCGAGTTTCGATACCGCGCTTGGAAATTATGATGGTCCTAGTCAGAAGGTAGAGGCCAACATTAACTGTTGGGCCAAAAAAGATAGCGCAAAGATACACTAACAAAGCCAACACTTTAAAATGAAGATCATTCCAGGGTAATACACAACAATTTAAGTTTAGTAAGTTTTTTGATCGAGATTTATATTGTTCGTACTTCGAAACGGAAAATGAGAAAATGTCAACAGGTATAAAAAAAATTGATTCCAAAGATTAATTATTCGATTAGAGAATAAACCAAAACAAGTTCATTTCAAATCGAGACTTGAAAACGTTTTTTTGGATATACCTTTCACGGGATTACATTTTTTTTATATCGATCTCATTGACAACATAGACTACGCAGATTCATGCTTCCATAGTTAGATTCCTACAGTAAATTGCATAGTATATGCATAATTATTATTTATTTTTCAGTTATGAGAAAACCTGATAGAAAAACATCTTTATTTAAATTCATGACGGTACTCAAATTAGAAGTATGGTTAAGCATAGTTGGAGCATTAATTGTAACGGGCTTTATGCTATGGTTTGTTGATAAATATTCACCATATAGTGCCAGGAATAACAAAAAGGCATACCCATATCCTTGCAGGTAAGAATATACATCAATAGCAAAGATTATAAAAAAAGGAACGCTCTTGACTTGTTGATTTTTTAACAACGGTATCGCCATTTTTCATTATTATTCATTATTATTATTATTATTATAAATTATAGACTTGAAATTTGCAGGGTACATTAAAGGCATGACTGAAAAAATCAAGTTCAAGAATGAGCGTGATATACATATTGGGTGCAGGAGTATTAAAATTCATGAAGTCATTTACTCCATTTTTTGAAGAATATAAATAAAACCCATTTTGAATCAACAAATAACATTTTGAATATTTATGTGAAAGTTTATACCGAATTTTGTAGAGATGATATAACTAGAAGCAACGAAAACCCGTATTTTAATCGATAATTAGAGTACTATCCGCTAGATGTATCTAGAAATATACAGGGTGGCCGGACGATTGACGTCCATAAAAAAAAAACAGGTCCCTCATATCATGGGGTATTCGAATCACCCCTATGTATGTTATCCGATTTTTCACGGTTTCCGAGTTATGAAATTTTTTATGAAATTTGAGAATTTTCAACTTGAACATCTTCAACTTTAAAAAAAAAAAAAAGTACAAGACTTTTCTTTTATTATTTTGTTGTAAATAGATCGCCAGGAATTCTACTTTTATACATAAAATAAACAGCATCGTAACTTTGATAAAAATTATGGAAATGTTGGTCTCAAGTGAGAAAGTTACGTATGTATTTTGGATCATGATCTAAATTTTCAAATTTAAATTAAAAATGTAAACAGGTTACTTCATGGTTTCTTAGTAGGCTTAAAAACTGCGCTCAACACTCAGCTTTCAGAATCATTAATAAAAAATGGTACTCAAGAGTCTACTTTTGCTAGAATTAGCCTTCCAAGTCAGCGAGGTGGAAAAAATCAAAGAACTAGACGCTTACTCAAAAATTATTTTTTGCCATTTTAAGATTTTTCTGATCCAGCTATGATAGAAAATGTTGAAAATTAATGAAAATTAGCTTTATAAGAAAAGTTGTAGATAAGAAAAAGAAAAAGGTATGGCAATAAATCACACATCATGTAGATAAAAAGAAATTTATTTATAAAATTTACAATAGGTTTTCAAAGTGGCCACCTCCAGCCTCAATACACATTCTACACCTTCGCAAAAAATTTTCTTTCAGTCGCATAAAACCTGCCCTGTTTTCTCTTAGGACACGTTCGGCTTCTCTTATCTTCAGTCGCAGTTCGTCTTCATTAGAACATTCTCTGAACTGCAGGTTTTATGCGACTGAACTTTAATTTCTCTTATGGCTGATGGTTTATAGCTGATTTTTGAGACATCTGCTTCTATTGATACTTCATTTGTTTTGTATAATATACAAGGTGGCCGGACGATTGACGTCCATAAAAAAAAAAACAGGTCCCTCATATCATGGGGTATTCGAATCACCCCTATGTATGTTATCCGATTTTTCACGGTTTCCGAGTTATGAAATTTTTTATGAAATTTGAGAATTTTCAACTTGAACATCTTCAACTTTAAAAAAAAAAAAAAGTACAAGACTTTTCTGATATTTTTTTGTTGTAAATAGATCGCCAGGAATTGTACTTTTATACATAAAATAGGCAGCATCGTAACTTTGATAAAAATTATGGAAATGTTGGTCTCAAGTGAGAAAGTTACGTATTTTGGATCATGATCTAAATTTTCAAATTTAAATCAAAAATGTAAACAGGTTACTTCATGGTTTCTTAGTAGGCTTAAAAACTGCGCTCAACACTCAGCTTTCAGAATCATTAATAAAAAATGGTACTCAACAGTCTACTTTTGCTAGAATTAGCCTTCAAAGTCAGCGAGGTGGAAAAAATCAAAGAACTAGACGCTTACTCAAAAATTATTTTTTGCCATTTTAAGATTTTTCTGATCCAGCTATGATAGAAAATGCTGAAAATTAATGAAAATTAGCTTTATAAGAAAAGTTGTAGATAAGAAAAAGAAAAAGGTATGGCAATAAATCACACATCATGTAGATAAAAAGAAATTTATTTATAAAATTTACAATAGGTTTTCAAAGTGGCCACCTCCAGCCTCAATACACATTCTACACCTTCGCAAAAAATTTTCAGTCGAATAAAACCTGCAGTTCAGAGAATGTTCTAATGAAGACGAACTGCTACTGAAGATAAGAGAAGCCGAACGTGTCCTAAGAGAAAACAGGGCAGGTTTTATGCGACTGAAAGAAAATTTTTTGCGAAGGTGTAGAATGTGTATTGAGGCTGGAGGTGGCCACTTTGAAAACCTATTGTAAATTTTATAAATAAATTTCTTTTTATCTACATGATGTGTGATTTATTGCCATACCTTTTTCTTTTTCTTATCTACAACTTTTCTTATAAAGCTAATTTTCATTAATTTTCAGCATTTTCTATCATAGCTGGATCAGAAAAATCTTAAAATGGCAAAAAATAATTTTTGAGTAAGCGTCTAGTTCTTTGATTTTTTCCACCTCGCTGACTTTGAAGGCTAATTCTAGCAAAAGTAGACTGTTGAGTACCATTTTTTATTAATGATTCTGAAAGCTGAGTGTTGAGCGCAGTTTTTAAGCCTACTAAGAAACCATGAAGTAACCTGTTTACATTTTTGATTTAAATTTGAAAATTTAGATCATGATCCAAAATACGTAACTTTCTCACTTGAGACCAACATTTCCATAATTTTTATCAAAGTTACGATGCTGCCTATTTTATGTATAAAAGTACAATTCCTGGCGATCTATTTACAACAAAAAAATATCAGAAAAGTCTTGTACTTTTTTTTTTTTTAAAGTTGAAGATGTTCAAGTTGAAAATTCTCAAATTTCATAAAAAATTTCATAACTCGGAAACCGTGAAAAATCGGATAACATACATAGGGGTGATTCGAATACCCCATGATATGAGGGACCATCAGCCATAAGAGAAATTAAAGTTTAGCTGGAAACAACTTTTTGTTCAAAAGTTATCGTGACAACGGTCACCCATAACCGCTACTGAACTCACCCAAGGCTGCTCGGATCTGCAGCTATATAGATCCGCTCGTGTTCAAATTTAGGATATGGCTGTAAAGTTAGGTTTTGAATGCTCTTGCAAAATTTCAGCGTTGTCGGACGAGTAGTTTCTGGTATACTTATAGATGCTTTAATTTTCTAGTGATACCATCCTCACGAAATTACACAAAAATTTGCGCGTCAACTAATAACCATGTTTGAATTAGATCGGATTCGTATTTTTCAGTTATTGAGGAAATAACCACAAAATTTCAGATAGGTATAACTCCAAAACCGTTAGGCCGATAAGGCCTATCAACAAAATCTAATGTCGTATTCAGGTGCCTAATCTACCCTAAAAAAACAAGTCGCTGTCTCTTTCCATTCTCAAGTTATCGTAAGATAAATAATATTTTTTAATGATTTTTTAAAAAATTTCTAGTGATACGTTTCTCACAAAATTTCACATACCTCTTTATATCGGTATGCTACAACCATTCACCAAGTTTCATTTAGATTTGAACTGTATTGGTTGAAAACAACTCGGAAACCATTGTGCCAATTGTGCTCATTAACGAACTTGTCCGTCGCATTTGGAAGCGCCACCTACCCTGAAAATTCCAAGTCTCTATACCTTCCTGGTCGAAAGTTATCGTGGCAAAAGCCAGCCGGCCGGTCGGACAGAATCAAATTGGACCTCGAATTCTTCATCAGTGAGTCGAACTTAATCGTTTCTTGACAATTTCCGGCAAAATATTCGAACATTACAGACATTTAGGCAAAATGATAGCACACTGTTTCCCAGGACATGCGCGCAAAAATTTGAAAATACCATGAGTCGAGATTATTATGGACTATAAAAATATAGTCAAGTTTTTAACTGTCCACTTACAGCATAAAGGACTGATAAAGCTTTTCACTGTGTTTCTGGTGAGCTTCTTCTGCTTCTGCATAAGCTCAAACGGTACGGCTTCCATCAGGGTGTAATTGAACTTATAGGTTCGTATTTATACAACCGAAGGCAGAAGGTTGATTTCGTTGGTAGATAATCCAATTTGCTGTATGATGTGGCTGTATGTGAGGCATTTTGAGGCTTTTTTGACAAAGGTGGGATGTCGTAGGATTTTTACTCGAATAACTGCATCATTAAATATCATTAAATATCAAATAAGAATCCATTGATATCATTCCCAACTCTGAATAACCAATAGTTTCGGAGTTATGATTTGTCAAAGTTTGAACAAGAGCGACAAAGCTCGTGTCCATAGGGCTTTCCCACTTTTTCAATTTGGGTCCTGTGCGTCAGTTTTTAAGAATTTTTGTAATTAAATTCAAAACGTAGGTCTATGAATTATCTCATGTTGGATTTACATGCATCAGCAAATTATAATTAGAGTGTTCTATGAAATCATATAGAATTTTTGGGAATAATTATTGAAATTTTGAAAAATCATCTCCGAAAGCATTAGTTTTTTGGAGTTGACAATGATATCAATGGATTCTTATGATAAAAAAAAATTGAATTTAAAATTAGTAATGTAAAAAAAAATTTTGTTTTTGTACTCCGAAACCACCTGGCCAATTTTGCCCAATAACGAACCTAACCGAGATATTTATCTCCCAAACTTACTCTGAAAATTTTGAACTGTCTAGCTTATTCCGTTCGAGAGTTACCGTGTTAACGGCCGGCCGGAGAGAATCGATTTTGACCATGGATTCTTGATGAGTGAGTCGAACCAAATCGTTTAAGACCATTTACAGCCAAAAATACGAAAATTACAGACATTTGAACAAATTGATAAGCACTCCGTTCCGAGGAACAAGAGTGCCAAAAAACAAAACATAATTTGCTTTATTACTTATATCTAAGACTAGCAAAGACTATTATTTGAGAATATTTTCGTAACATAAAATCCACAGTGATAAAATTAAATTATAAATACTTAACGAAAATTAAAAGATTTATTATAATTCAGTTTATAGAGAATCGTGCTACTAGTAGGCATCATTTTTTTGTCAAAATGACAAATATTTCGAAAACTGCTGAACAAAAATATGTGAAAAGTATACAAGAGCATGCAGGAAGTTCCAGACAATTGAAAAACACTAACTGAATATAGTGTGTCCCATTTGAAAAATCAAAGTCACCCCCAATTCCTCTTTTGCGGAACACTCGAGGTATTCGAAAATATTTTTAGGTTGTGCTATTCTTGGAGTAATTCAAATTTGCGTAAAAAAAACTTTGACCGTTACGCCTATATCGCCCGCTGCGCCACTAGTGGGACATCCTGTATAGTTGTATGAATACAAGGCATTCAATAAAGAGTATATTTAACTTTATATTGTATTCAAGAAAAATCTTTCACTTTAATTTAAATTTACTCTCACGTGATTTTGTATAGTTTTCTGCTAGAATTAAATTACGCGATATTGTCAAACGTCGTGTGGGACACTGGAATCTACTGATCCCCATCGAAAATTTTCTCTTTTTTCTGAAAATTCTAATCAAATTCAATCTTCATACAGGATGTTGATTATCAGCTTGCGAAAAGTTCTAATTTTTTCTAACATGGCCCTGGGTTTTTCAATCAGTTTAAAGTTTGATCGATTGCCCATGCAAATGTATTTTATGTTCCAAATATCAACTGATTCTACTGGGTGGTTCAAAAGTTATAAGTTTTGTGGACTCTTCTAGAGTAGATCTACTTCAGGTTAACGTATGTTCATTTATCCCATGAAACACCAATGAGATAATTGCAAGGTTGCTTTTAGGGAGAAGAAAATGCTAACTGTTCTTCTTTGTCTGTTTATGTTTGTTTTACGTTATGAATACATGTGGAAGGCCGGACGCGAGAGGATGTGCATAAATATAATACTCGCCTTAACGATCACGTTTATTTTAAACTAATATAATTTTATAAAATAAATTGCCAACCACGGTGAAAGTATTGCCTTAATCAAATTCAAAAGTACAATTAAGGAATATCCTGTTCTCTCAAGTGATATTTCAGATATCCATATGTATTTTTCTTAGTATGATGACGTATGTAAACATAGTGTGTAACAACATGAATGAATTATTATTATTCTCAGATCGGATTGGCAACCAAATTATAACGAGATTTTTTTTTTTGTAATAGTTGTGATATAGAATGCAAACAAATATTTTTTCAGAGAATTTACGTTAAAAGAAAGTTTTTGGTTTGCTTTGACCTCCTTCACACCCCAAGGTGGTGGCGAAGCTCCAAAATCGCTTTCAGGAAGAACATTGGTGGCAGCATACTGGCTATTCGTGGTTCTTATGCTGGCAACTTTCACAGCAAACTTGGCAGCCTTTCTAACAGTAGAACGGATGCAGGTATAACTCCCTATTGTGCAATTTAATGATTGTAATTTAAATAAAAAATGTCCATTTTATTTTTTTAGACACCAGTCCAGTCTTTAGAACAACTATCACGTCAGTCACGTATAAATTATACAGTTGTTCAAGATTCGGACACACACAAATATTTCATCAATATGAAGCATGCTGAAGACACTCTATATAGGTAAGACACTGGGTTCTAGTGGTTTTCAGAGAATATTGTCTAATCCCTTTATTCTATTGATTCGTATCTGATCGGGAGTATCTCTTATTCTCACCCTTCTATTAATTTTTTTCTCTGCAGACCTTAGTCGAATTTAAGCCCATAACCGAAGCAGAGCGGATAAGACCAATCTCTTGCTAAACGTAACCGATCGGTTATAATAGCAAGGGATTGGTCCTAACCGCATTGTTCCTGGTATTCTCTTAAATTCGAATATTATCACATCTTATTCACAGAATCAGATTTATATCCGTGTTCGCAAAAGGTCCAATGTTTCTAATTTTTTTTTTAATGTTGATAGGACCTAAACCGATAATATGAAATCAGATTTGCAATTTCCAAAGACCTGTGCAACCGCCGGTACAGCCGAAAAAAACGAAATTTCCACACTTTTTACAGGGTTTGTCCAATATTTCTGTGAAGGGAGGGTCAATCTATACACTTTTCAAATACTTAATTTGCTAAAATACCCAGGCAACATACTGAGCTCCGAGATATATCTCAGCCACTTCTTGCCAGGAGAATGTGAGGACTGCTGTTATCTCTCTGGGAGGTTGTAGAGAACTCTTTCTCTACCATTAGGGTGTCACACTTCCTGTTGTTAAACTGTTCCCCAGGTCTTCTGATGGAAGTTAGGGATGGTTTAAGCCACGGGTGAGTTTAATTATTTTGCAAATATTTCAGAGACCTGTTGAGATAGAGTAAGGAAATTTGAGGGTTTGCGTAAGCAGCTCGAGTACTTTGAAACCCTGGCGAAATACATATTTGTAACCCCCCATTAAAACAAATGGTAGAGGGTGGGATTACTTTTTGAAATAAATGATTTTTTTCCACGGTAACAACTGTACACTCACCCTGTATATGGCTAACAACCAACCTAACTCGACCTTAATATCTGAAATCAGTTCTAAAATCCTGTGTAATTCACAAATAATATTTTACAGGATGTGGAAGGAATTGACCTTAAATGCTTCGACAGACGACTCCCAATACCGTGTATGGGATTATCCAATAAGAGAACAATATGGTCATATTTTGATAGCAATAAATGATTCAAATCCAGTTACAGATGCCTCTGAAGGCTTCAGACTTGTTAACGAACACATAGATGGGGATTTTGCATTCATACATGATTCATCTGAGATAAAATATGAGATTAGCAGAAACTGCAATTTGACAGAGGTGGGGGAAGTCTTTGCTGAAAAACCGTATGCTGTGGCTGTACAGCAAGGCAGTCATATTCAAGACGACCTGAGCAGGGCGTAAGTGTTTGATGCATGCACTGATCTCCATGATTTCGATTAAGCATTATGTTTATGTATAGAAACTGACATGACGACAGAGCTTTAGCGTGCTCGTCCATTGAATGAACAAATGAACAAAAATTTTGTGGATATATCATACATATTTTTTTACATTGAATCTAATTATGTCATAGAAAATAGGGATTGCCCTTTAAGATTTCAAAGTTACCCCACATCCGCCTGCAGGGGCGGAGTTTGTTATTCTGGGATGCGTAGTTTTCGAGTAAATACAATATTTCAGGTTAAATGAATCACCGACTATGTATATTATATACCCACATACATCGGTGTTTTTCATTTAATTTGTAAATATTATAAAAAATACCAGGAGCATGCATAAAATAATTGTGCTCAGATTGTAGACAGGTGTTTATTTATCTGCTAATTTTTATAAAATTTGTGACAGTGATCATGGAGTGATTTCTGTGTAATGCACTTTGTGAAAATTAAAAATTTTGGGAAAAATAGAGAATATTAAATAATTTTTAATAAGTTATTTTCATATCAATTTTACCAGAACTATATTAAATGTGAACTATGCGTATTCCACCCAAATCATCTCTCATGTTTCCTAATTTTCATTATTTTATTTGAATAACCTATACACTATATTAATCTGAATTATCTATATTACATCCGAGTTAATTATAGTAAACCTGATTTTTTCAAATTGAATTACACATTTACCCAATGTTTGAATCAACCAAAAAATAGCTAGATAGATCATATGGAATTCGTACTGACGTCTCTAATCTGGGTGACCTATGCCCAAAAATCGAAATACTTAAAATACAAAACATCAATATAGATTTGTAACTATCTACATGTTTTCACGTTATCAATATGTAGGTAATTCATTAAATTTGCACCTAAAATCAATAATACTTACTTTGCTCGTGCACTCTACATAACGATATTATAATACAGTCGGGTCCGGTTATAACGAGCTCAGCGGTTCCAGAAAAAAATCTCGTTATAAGCGAACGCTCGTATTAAACGAGTTAAACTTATTTGCATTGCATCAGATAGGCGGCAGTCCGTACCTTCAGAATTTGCTCGTTAAAACCAAACTCTCTTTATAAGTGGTACTCGTTATTAAACAGACCCGACAATATATCGGTATTAGAACAGGGCGCCTTAAAAAATGATAAAAAGTGAAAAAAAATAACAGTAGGATGAAGTCACTTGAAATTGGTAGGGAATTTAACAAAAATGAAGTTTGAAGGGCAAAGTTGCAGGTAACAAAAAGATCTACAACATTTGTATTCACACTTTTTCCACATAACCTCAAAATTTATGTGAAAAATTCAAATAAAGCACTTGGTTTTTCATTTCACTTCTATATGAAATTCCCTGAAAGTAATGTGGTGATGAAAGAGAAACAGAAGAGGGAAAAATACATGGATTTAATGTACTCGAACTGGGAATCCTGTACCCAAGGTATAAAGTTAGGATGGTCGTTCTACTGATAGGATGCCTACACAGAATGAGAGCAAGCTACGTGGCAGAGTTGCGGATGATTCCGGCCTGTAGATGCCTGGCCGAGGAATTGGCTCACAGAATCTTAGACTATAGTCTAAGCACAGAATACAGAAAGCAGTGTTGCTCGTATAACTTCGAGTCATCAGGTCCCATCAACTGTGAATGCCGCTTGCACTTCACCTCTTTTTTTAAGGAACGCTGTAAGGGCAGAACGAAGAACTGCTGCAAGGAACGCGCGAGAGTAACCAATCAACAACTGAAGTCTCACACTCCGGGGAGAAGTGGACCCTCTCAGGGCGGGCCTATAATAGGGTTTTCCTCTCGAGTAGACAAAAAAAATAATTACGGGATCAATATCCTGACGCCTTTTGTCGATACAGCAACTTCTTCAGACTACATCATACTAAATTCTCAATCTTCTTCTACATTACAATCGATGACTTGGACATGGAATTTTCCTGTTCTTCTTCTTCTTATGACCTTTTCAAAACTAGTTACAAAATCTTACACTTTGTAAAATACTGAAATAATTTATTCCTACCTCTTTTTGCGGGTATGTTCTAGGGAAGAACGTGCTATCATTTTGCCCAAATGTCTGTAATTTTTTAATTTTTCGTCGAAAATTGTCTCAAACGATTAGTTTAGACTCACTGATGAAGATTTCGTGGTCAAAATCGCTGCCCTTCGTCGCAACAATACTTTTCGAACGGAAAGGGTTAACTTGAGCATCCGAATACGAGGCGTTAATGTGGATAATCGGCCAAACGGTTTCGCAGTTATAACCATCTGAAATATTGTTTCCCCAATAATTCAAAAAATACTTATTCGATCAAATTTAAACTTGGTAATTATGCCAACGCGTATATTTTTGCAGAATTTGTTCAGGACCGTATCACTAAAAAAAAAGTTTTTTCTTTGAAACTTTTATATTTCTGAAACTTTCTGTCAGCTTCCACTGAATTTCTACACAAACCTTCAACTCACCATTTTACAATCGATTACAGCTCGATCGGCTACGCATTTTAGCAATTATTGTGAAAATTAAATTTCGAACTAGTATCTATTCCTTCTGAAATTTAAAATCATGTTTATCTCATAATTGTAAAAAATCTAGATGGCCGAGTTGGTAGCATGCTCGCCTGTCCGTAGGAGATTCCGGTTCAATGCAGCGTTGAGTAAGTTCACTATTTTATTTCTTTTAAAATGAATTCAGTTGATGTCTTGTACTGATCCCACCCAAAAATGCTACGTTAACCATGACTCCAGTGAAGCTCCACAGATAACTAAGTATAAGTATAAGTTGAACTCTATGGCGTGATTCTTACCCTTGGCTGTGTGATTTTATCGTCGAGTGAACAAAGAAGGACTCTACTTTGTGTATGCAACCCAAAATACTTTTAGATACCCAGAGTAAGAGAGATTGTTGGGAAGGTCAGGAGGGAGGGAAATAAAATATCATAGTATAAACTTGAAGAGTTTAATGTACGTTCGGCGCAAATTACCTGTGATCGGGGAAAAGAACGTAATAGAAAAACCCCTCTCTTTACACATATTAGATCATTTCAAATAGATATTCACTGGTACATGTAAAATGGTTAATTCAATAGTATATAGATGTATGCTGGATCAAATAGGTAATAATGCATAGACATAGGTACATGGTCAATTGCAATAGATACCTAGTAAAATCAGTTATAGGTGCATGGTCAGTATCCATAGATACATCGTGTATCATGTAAAATGGTTAAATCAACAGTATATAGATGTATGCTGGATCCAATTAAGTCATAATGCATAGACACAGGTACATGGTCAATTGCAATAGGTACATAGTAAATGGCTATAGGTACTTGGTGAGTAGCCAGGTATACCGTGAAGATCAATATGTGCATGGTCAATAGCAATAGGTACATTGTAGAACGAAATAATGATATGGTACATCGAAACAGGTACATATTGGAAACAATAACATTCTGGTGTATGGATATAATCCAAATTACACATACAAGTAGCTTGCACAGGTTTTCATAGGATTCCGGTAGCTAAGGTGTAACGTCCCACATCCCCCTTTTATTTCGACACTCATTATCAGGTAGCTAACAGTGTGGATACGAGGTTCGACTATTCAATCATGATACCCAAGGTCCTTTTTCAGACATGTTCTTCGGTATCCATCAAAGGCCATATTAATATCAAGTGCAGTAGTGGTATTCAAGAATAATAATAATAGCAACATGTGAATCATTGCGGAACGACACGAATAGAACAATACGGTAATCCTGATCCCGGACCTTTAATTTCTCCTGGGAGAATGTTGCCCTAGGACACATATACTGACACTCATACACACCAGATGTGGATCGAATACCTTTAGTATTCTAAATAAACCGATGAACAAGCTTAACATTCAATATTTATAGCAAACACTGGAATTGCATTGGTCCCACTAGGTAAATGCATAATGTATATGTGATACCAAACAAATAGGATAATTATTCAGTTCTTGTAATACGTAAACTCTGATTTACGAATAAGATTGCACACTGAAAGAAAAGTAATATAGCAGTATGAAGATCTGGTAAACAAACATAAAAGCAGTGTTAATAATCATTATCAATGCAAAACACTCATTTGTTTCGTTAGACTTACGATACCACTACAATTCAAAGAAATTATTCAAACTGTGGAACGATCTCGTTGTTGTAGCATACACAAAAGAACAGAGAGCTTCGATAATCGATGGTCTTCCTTATATAAGTTCTAATAAGACGCCAAGCGTCCCACTTGAGATCTTCACTTAAAAGCCCTTTTGTCCTGTTAGAAAACACCACGTCCATTGTTCAAATCCGGACCATCTAAATTCATACAAGCATAAAACCTATGAACAGAGAGTTTTATTGCGAACATATGAATCATAGTACTTTAATTATGGGTAATTTTATGAAAATAGAAATGATTGTTATTTATTTAAATCACGGGATATTACAGCCTAGTTCATTTTTTCACTTATTAATGCTAAAAAGACGGCTTGAAGATTCATACAGTATTTTCGTGAGACGTGAACATAAGCGCAAAAACTCGAGACTTCATGTCAGTGCTTTTTAGTATTTTTTTAATGTTTAACCTGTATTCCAAAATAATTTTAAATGGTAAAGATTTAATTACATAGTTTCAATCACATATCCGAATATATTCCAGGATTCAAATTTTGTGTCTTTGATATTCACAGAATCCTGAATTTGCAAACTAACAGATTTTTCGAGGAACTCCAAGCAAAGTACTGGAATCATTCTGTGAAAGGCGATTGTCCCAATGCTGATGATAATGAGGGAATTACTCTGGAAAGTTTGGGTAAGCGTGAAAGATAATGGATGACTCATCATCGAGCCCTTTTTTGGATAAACAAAAGAAGCTGATTTTTTTCTTTTTCTTGTAGAATTATTATTTTGTCTCATACATAACATATGCGCAAAATCTCCTGACTTCACGTCAGTGCTTGAACCAATTTTTTGGTAAAAAGCTTTGAGATATATCGAACAACCACCAGACACAATTTGGATCTGCTTCTTCTCAATAAATGGCGGGAAAAAGAAGATGCAATATCAAACAAAAGCGCATACCTATAGCTTCGTACCACGATTGGTTTACCGTGGGGTTCTATGTGAATTAATGCTTAGATTAATTCTGTTGTGATCAATAACTGGAATCACAACTGTTGACTTGATCGATGTAAAAACCGTACACCGATCTGAACTGATACTTGTGATGTTCTAGGTACTGGTATGTTGTGGAAAAGCCCGCACCTATATGAGGGACATCACTAACATCGTTGTTATCAGTAGCAGAATGGTGAACTTTTGGTGCTAAATTAATTCTGTGAAGATTCTTAGTAATCAACCATTCCAAATAATTAGCAGGTTATTAATTCTGAAGTAGTATGTTTTGTCAATGACAGATTAGAGTTGGCCTTCATCAAAGACCTTAAGTAATATCCCGGGCAACACGGGGACCTCCCAAAGATATCTAGGCGAGCTCTTTCTAAGATATTGTGACGCCTTTTGTAATATCGCTGGGAGGACGCCAAGAGCTCCATATCTCCTGCAAATGTCTGACCCAGAGGATCATCCCAGTATCATCTCGGAGATATCACATTGGGAAGTTCTCAAACAGCTTACCCTGAGGAATAGTTTGAGAGGTTTCTTGGAATATTGCTGGAAGGTCGCCAAGAACTTTATTTCTCCTCCAAAAGTCCGCCACAGGGGATGAACCCAGAAACATCTCAGAGATATCACATGGAGAAGTTCTCAGTCTGCTCAATCTGGACAGTACTGAGAGAAGATCACTGCCATATTGATCTATAATATATCTATATTATGTCCTCCAAATGTGCAGTACTCGTGTGTCGCCGGATACTTCACTTTGATTCGTAGCGTAGAACGAGATACGACTCGGGTTATTAACAATGCGGTTGTTCTTTCGGGTACGGCGTAGACGATTGGGCCATCTATCGGTGGAAACGAGAAGTGGCTAGCGATGGAGTAGATACCTACCACCCCCCTCCCCCTAATTTGTTTTCATCACATTGGCGATATCTTGAGGAACTCTGCAATAGGAATTTCCTATTCTCGTTATACTCACCATGACTTGAGGAGCTAACAATGGGAATGACTTATTCTTGTTACATATGCAATATCTTGGGGAACTCCGCGATTGGAATTTCTCATTCTCAGTGCACTTGCGACGACTTGATGAGCTCGCATTAGGAATGTCTTATTTTGGTTATATAAGCGATATCTTGAGGATGAGCGCGATAGGAATTTCTTATTCTCGTTGCATTTTCCATGAGGAGCTTGCAAACAGGAATGTATTGTTCTCGTACGTAATATCTTGAGTAACCGCACAATAGGAATTTCTTATTCTCGTTTTACTTGAAGTGTTCTCAATAGAAATCACTTATTCTTGTTAAATGTGCGATATCATGTGAACTTTCTTATTGTCGGTATAATTGCGATGACTTGATGAGCTCGCAATAGCAATGTCATATTCTGGTAACATGTTTGATATTCTCGGGAACTTCACAGTAGGAATTTCCTATTCTCGATACACTTGCGATATCTTGAGGAGCTAACAATAGGAGCTTCCAATACATCCTCATTTTAACCTCTCAAAGATATCTATGCGAGGTTCGTGCTACCTGGCATCAAGATCAATATAGACATCATATAATATCAAGGTCAATATAGACATCATAGAGCAATTTTCCAAAATAAAACAGGTTTAAATTGTCGGTCCCAAGGAAATAATAATAAATTTCACTTATTATGAAAACTCAATGACTATAGTCATTATCATCTCGAATTTCCAAAAATCTGAATCACGAATTTAAATTTCGATGAATCTGTCGTCATTTGTGGATGAAGTCATCTTTAGAAAAGAAAACGAAGTTCTGGCGATGCCGCTAGAAAAGTTTCCCGAAAAGTCCAATCAGTGAAAACACAAGGGGGTATAGCATCATATGATTATACAGAAACTCCTACTTCTTCCGATTAGATCCCTCATATGCTCCCAAGAGCTTGGCGAGTTCAAAATATCAGTTGTGCTCTGTGTAAGCTTTTTACCATTAACATACGTCATCTTAGGCACAGCACTGTTGGTTGAACTCTGTTCCTCATGGTTCCTAGTAATCGCTTTAGCCAACACATAACACATCACATACATCTTTCATTCAAAATACTAATTCCTTTGAGATTAGTCACAGGTAACCCGGAGAGGATCGGAAACTAAATATGAGGACTAGAAAGAATCATACAGTATTCCGGATTAAACAAAATCAAATGATATAAATGTATCAATGATCTCAATTCTGCTGGAAATACCATGATTTATTTTTTATTTTGTTTCTCGATAAAAGAGCTCGAAATTAAGTGGTTCAGAATATGCTAGTACTACCCATCGAATTTCGAGAACCATTCAATGTTATTCTTTACTAATCTTTATTTGATTCGCAGGTGGGGTATTCATTGCAACTCTATTCGGTCTTGTCCTAGCAATGCTGACACTTGTTGGCGAAGTAATTTACTACAGAAACAAAAGGAAGAAGAATGAACAAGTGCAAACTCTGAAAATTCAACCCTCGCCTGATATTAATGAGACATTCAAGAACAACATCAAACTGATCAGTCCGGAAACCATCACTTTCGGAAAGGAATTCAAGCCGCCAAATTATAATGTCATGAATTCAGATTTGATGAACACTTCTATGATTTTATATCCAAGATCCAGGAACCGTGTACAACAATCTAATATGAAAAATTCTACAGGAGAGTGAAGCAGAATTAACCAAACTGATGAAACACATTTCACTATAGTTTTAAACAATTTCTTAAATAAATCAACATTAAACTTTAACAGATATACAGGGTGATCATAGTTATTCGCCTTTCATCGCCATAGCCAGTAAAAGCCGCTATCTTGATTTTTCTTCTGCGGTCATGTAAAGAAAGATTGTTAGCATATTCTTGAAATATTTTTGCATATTCAGGCTGGTCCATTTAAGAGGAATACATATATCGAACTCAGGTTTTTTCTCCTATAACATACTATATATTTTTCAATAATTCGATTACTATCAAGTATTGATGAAACTTCTTCATGAAAACTTTTTGAAAATTCTCGGTATTTTCGATTTATTTTTAAAAAATAGAAATTTTCGAAGGCTCATCAATGGAAATGATAACTGGAAATATGAGGAAATATCCTAAAATGACCATATAAACAGCCAATTCGTTTCAAATATATTCTCAACATCATCACATACTGGGTGTAGTGAAATGAAATTCGAATTTCATCGATTTTCAAAGAGCCTCATCTCACTTAAATCAAATAGGTCACCCTATATTTTATGATTTCAAAAGTTGAAAAATGAATTACTATCGAAAAATTCCAGGTCACCGTAAAGCCAGTATCAATAGTTTTGTTCAAATTCACAATTTCCTGTCAAAAGCCATGTGAGCTCATTCATCCGCTATGCAGTCACACAAGATGTAAAAACATTTAATAGAATTGATTAACAACATTGGATCAAAAATATAACAATAGGTCTCTTCCATGGATTTTTTTTTATTATTGGTATCGATTATTGTATCCATAAAAATTCTGAAAAAGTTCAACCGCCGTCAAAAATTTCAATTTTCAACGAGAAAACGATCATTCAAATTTGGTTGCACATAATGCCTGTTCAAACGATCGAAACTTGGCGCCTGTCCGTGACGTAACCCGTCATATCTTACTCTCACTCTCTTCTAGTGTCCGTTTCACTCTTTATTCCAGTGTAACACAGCACACAGCTCCTTATAAAGGGCACTTAGTCAGCATTGGCTGTAATAAGCAGATGGTAAATTTTGATTACGTCATCCATCATAGCAACGATTCAGAAGCGCTTCACCTCGTTTGAAATTGCATTGCGTGTTACATGCAAGAGACCAATTTTAAAACATAAATTAAATCAAATACCCAAAATGCCGTCCCTCATTCTGCAGACATAACCTGATTCTTTTCGAAAAAGATTCCCTTATCTTTTCCAATGTGTTTACGCTAACACTTTTGAATGCTCTACGTATTCTATATTTACTCAGTTTCCTCAGTTGTAGTAGGAGTTGATATTCCAAATTTTTTACATGTCCCCATAAAAAGAAGTCCATACAAGTAAGATCCGTGGATCGAGCAGCCCAAATTTGAGGACTCCCTCGACCAATCCATCTATTCTGAAACATATGATCGAGCTGTTCTCGAACTTGCCATCCGTAATGCTCCGTAAAGGAGCTCCATCTAACTGAAACCACATTCTCTGTCTTCGTTCCACAATCAAATCCCAGTCGCGTTACTCATTTTCAGGAGTAATGACCATTGGCTGCCCCCTATATTGTGGTTTGGAGCCAAATACCTATTCGGAAGTCATTAACATATATCTCGATCTTACGATTATTGTGAAGAGATGCACGTGGTGAAATATTGAATGGTGAATGTTGAATGATCCAAGGCATTATGGAAACCATGGTGGAAGAATACACCATGATGGTAACTATAGGAACTTATTTTCTCATGATTAGCACTACCATTGTAATTAGACAAATACAAATGCGTCTTCATCACGAAGTAGATATAAGGTAGATGTAGCAAATATAACCATGCTAATACATTTTATTTTTTTACATCCTGATGTTTAAATTTTTAATAATTTTTTGCAAAAATTATGAGCATATAAAAAAAGTTACAACTGGCCACATTGCTAACAGGATGTATGGCATATGACTATTCAAAATATTGTTTTAATATAAATAAGTACAATAATGTTTAAATGGAAATATCTAATTGAAATGAACGGCGGCTATTGACCTATTGCTCGTTGTTTCGTAGACTTACGGTATTAGAGAAATAATGCAAATGTATAGCAATATGACCATGGCGATATTGCCATCAATAGATAGTGGCCATATTGCTCAACATGTACCAACCAACAGTTTTTTCAAATATGATAAACTCATAGAGGGGGGGTTTGAATTGATTGAAATTGATAGTCTCCAAAGTGTAAATCTTCAAATAAATGAACCTTGGTTTTCCACCAAAGTAAAACTTCGCGGGCAGTGCATTAAATAAATTTTATGAATAGTAATGCCGTGTAAAATACGTAAAAACCAAAAATAATTCGCAATCAAGCTAAGTTAAGTGATCCCTATTACAAAATGTGTTTCAATATGTTTTTGGTCCCCTTTTAATCCAGTGTTTTATTTTCCTTTCGTACATTGTCATAGCCTTGAATATTTTCAAATCCAGAGGAGGCCCGCTGTAGTAGCAGGTTAATCTTAGTGATCAAAAATTCACAGACAGCAATATGCATTAACTCAAAATAATAATAAACATAATTTATTATTTCTAAATGGTCCTCAGCCTGTATATCACATGTTGTAATTACATTTTAATAATGAACTTGTAATGCTTGTGTATTAACTATTTTATTAATTTCTTACGATATAAAGGTAATAATAAAATTAAAATTAAGTCAATTGTATGATTATATGGTTCGAAGTCCTTATATTTTACATTCCATCATGTTGTCTCTTGCAGCTTCCACTCAATTCTCCCAATTCACCATCCATCTTCCAACCAGGTTACAACTGAAGTCCTCCTCACCAAATGTTTCTTCATTGTTCCAGATGTCGACTAATCAAACTGTAAAACAGAAATTGATAAAAACCAGCAAATCAACATTGGTGTAGCTTGGTCAAAATCGGTCAAAACTTGTCTTGAGAAGAAGAAATGTATGCCAATTTTTCACAATCGATTTTTAACTAATAAAAAAAATAATATATTTTGTCCAGATAGGAGGCACTCCCAATTTCAAGACACATGTGATAAATTTTCAAAGTTGATGAAAAACAAAAAAAATATAGGTAACCAAAAAAACAAATATATTCAAGTATATAAGACAAGCATGTCAAGATAACGATGACTTGTACAAAACGGCGTTTACAGAATTAAAAACTATTCTGCCGTTTCCGAGAAAATTGGAGTGACCAAGATAAGTGAATCACCCTGTACGTGATTTGAAACATCTGGGTGAAATATGAACAATATTGTAAGCTTCCAGCTATTGGGCACAACTAATATCGCTTCTGGTTTAAGTAGTGCATATGTCCAAAACATATTTGAACACAACGAAATGGTATCAAAAAACCGTTACGTCCTGTCAAAAATTGTCGATATTCTAAAGTTGTGCGGCAAATGCAATCTTGCACTACGTGGTCATAATGAGTCGAAAGACTCGATTAAGAATTCGATCAAGAAAACGAGAACGTGACCGGTTGCTTATACGTCCTTAAAATTCAATATTATATCGTATGGTTTGGATTCAACGTTTTGTGAAATATGTAAAGTTTTAGTTATTTCAATATCGATGGCAATGACAATCGTAAAAACTGAAAAATGTTTCTCTACTTTAAAATTGATCAAGACGTTTTTAAGGAATACAATGTCGGAAGAAAGACAGACGGCGCTGGCAATGTTGTCCATCCAACAAAATTTAGTTAAAGACATTCCTGACTTCAACGAAAAGGTGATCGGGAAGTTCATCTGAGACAGAAACATAAGGATTGAGTTTAATTTTAAGAAGTAGGCATTTGGTAATTACCTTTTAAATTATATATACTTTTTCCTATTCTTGAGTCAGCGCCCCCTGAACAAAATGATCACCAGCTGCCACTGCTCCTGTCCACAGGGCTTTCCCACTTTTTGGCGCTCTTGTTCCTCGGAACTTGCTTATCAATTTGCGCAAATGTCTGTAATTTTCTAATAATTGGCTGAAAATGGTCTTAAACAATTTGGTTCGACTCAGTGATCAAGAATCCGTGGTCGAAATCGATTCTGTCCAGCCGGCCATTAACACGATAACTCTTGAACAGAATGAGCTAGACAATTGAAATTTTCAGAGTAGGTTTGGGACAGAAATATCTCGGTTATGTTCGTTATTGGGCAAAATCGGCCTAATGATTTCGCAGTATTTTTTACAATGCAACTTTTGAATAATTTTTTTTTAAGATGCTGTTTTATCATAAGAATCCATTGATATCATTTTCAACTCTAATAAGCTAATACTTTCGGAGATATGATTATTCAAAATTTCAATAATACGTCGTAGTTCTGTGTATTCACAGAATGCGAATTCTGACTGTCTGTGTTCACTGTTCACAAATGTCATCTAGCTATTAGAGAAATGTCAATTCGTAATTTGAAAATATTTTCTGTTGGAAAACAAGTATCCGATTCTTGAATTTGTGAATATACCTATACAAGACTGTTTTGAAACCGAAAATAATATTGACTGGTTGCATATTGAATAATTTATGTATAAATTCGGGATGATGTTTCAAAAGATTGAGAATTGGATCATTTTAATGATGTAGTTTATGAAGGCAATAGGAAAGAGGAACATAATGGAATCATCAATCACTGAGGTAAATAATACCTTTTACTTCCTTAAGAAGTGAGACATGTTCCTATATACAGTATTTTCATAATGTTGCTAGCAAAAAAATGCTGAAATGTGGATCTACATTTGTGTATCCAATATTTTTTTCTAGAGTTAAGGTTCATAATAAAGAATGAATGTGTTAGTGGTATGAACTATTAAATTATGAAAAGATAATAATTTGTTCGTCAGCCTCTGCCTTCTCAAATATCAGGAATGAATGGACAATCTGTTATGATTGTCTCCAGCCGCGCTCTAAACATTTCGATGATACTTTCCTTATTTTAAATGATAATTTTTGAAGTATTAAAGCATTGAAGATTGCTCATTTAATCTTGATAAATAAACTATTAGTTGAATTGATGATGCAGTTCTATCATAAGAATCCATTTATGTCATTCCCAACTCTGAGAAAACAATACTTAAGAGATATGATTTGTCAAAGTTTGAACAAGAGCGCCAAAGCCCCTTTCCACATGGCTTGAACCAATTTTTTTCATAGTGTTTGGTGAAAGAGTCTGAATTTGGGTCTGAAACGTTACCGAAAAGTTGTTTATCGTTGGTGTTTTTTCGTTACTGTTTATTAGGCAACATTGTTCCATTAATTGCTTCTATCAAGTATCTAGTGTAAAAGTTCGATTACTGCCGTAGAAGCAATTTCAAAAGTATTAATAAATTCTTTCATTCCATAGACATGTTTTTAAAGTTTGGGAGGGAAAACCCAGAAAAAAATATTGAATGATGATATATCAGGTATCGAATAAATTTTCAAAATTCTAAAATACATAACTCCAAGCACTGAAAAAAATAGCACAAACCATTATCTCATTGATATACACTTCATACGGGAAAGTGTCTGATTCAGGATCTATTGCCACTCTCAACATTTCTTCAAGTTCATCAGGTTGTAAGGGCTCCCCCCTCTCTGTTATTAGTGACGATATCTCATCTCTTGCCAAAAACTTTTTGCCTTTAGCGTCAAGCACTTTGAAGGCTTCCAGAAGTTTTTCGGCTGAAGCAGGTTGAAATCTAAAAATGTTTGAAGAAGATATCATATACAGGTCTTGCAAAGGCAAAGCTTTGAGGAAGGATAAATCTCACAGAGAAACTCTTAAGTTGAAAAAATGGGTTCAAGCCCTGTTGACAGGAGCTTTCTGGCGCTCTAGTTCAAACAGTCAAATTATATCTCCGAAAGTATTGGATTCTCAGGGTTGGGAATTATATCAATGTATTCATATGATAGAACTGCATCATAAAGGAAATTCAATTCAAATAATAGTTTATTTATCAAGATGAGCAATCATGAGAATGAGAACTGCACCATGGAACAACTCAAATTAAATCTGGCCAATTTTGCCCAATAACGAACTTAACCGAGATATTCATATCCCTAACCTACTCTGAAAATTTCAACTACCTAGCTCATTCCGTTCGAGAGTAATTGTAGAAAAACTTTTTTTAATTTTCAAGATTTTTTTTACACTTTGCGGTAATCTGGTCTATACGAAACTTCACATGCGTATAAAGGTCATGATTCTATAATTTGATGCTAACTTTCAGATAGATCGAGTGATCGGTTTCGGAAATATTCATAAAAAAATATTTTTACTAAAATCGGCCATAACTCCGAAACCGCATGATGGATTTCGCCCATTAACGAGCTCGTCCGAGATATTTACGCTCCAAACCCACCTTGCAAATTTCAATCCGCTAACTCCTTTCGTTCGAGAGTTATCGTGCCTACGGCCGGCCGGCCGGCCGGACAGACTCGATTTCGACCTCGGATTCTTGATCAGTGAGTCGAACCAAATCGTTTGAGACCATTTTCAGCCAAAAATTCCAAAATTACAGACACTTGGGCAAATTGATAAGCACTCTGTTCCGAGGAACTATAGCGCAAAAAAAACAAGTTTCGTATGATAATTGCCCAAAACAGGTTTAAAGTACCTACAAATAGTAGATATTCCATAAAACATGTATTAAAGAAGAGAAGTAATAATGAAAAAATTACCTTGTAATCGATCAAAAATTTCCTCATCTACGTTCACCAAATTTTCTCCTCTCTCGAACTACAGAATTATGCTTTCAATATTTACGTAATATTTACAAACATTTTTGGGTGAGGTCCCCGTTGCATCGCTAAAATACGAGTATTTCAACCCCAATATTTTTGAAGTTATAATTTTTTCTTCCGCCAGTCCCGTCATAAATTGACAAAACTGAGTATTCTGTCTATGGATGAAAAGCAGTCTCACTACTCTCAGATCTCTTACTTCATGTTCCGTTCCGAAAATGTAAGACTTTTCTGAGAAAAACTAATTTCGGAGCAAACAACTGAGATTTTTCTCACTTCGCTCACAATTTTCCGATTGATTAGATAATGATATGCATAGACAAGGGATATATGATGTCATGTAAGGAGAATAAATTGACATTATGACAATTCATACATAGAATAATTATATCAGTACGTAGAAATACTATTTCTTATGGAAATTTTGAAAAATCATATCTCCGGTATTAGTTTGTTAGAGTTAAAAATGATATGAATGGATTCTTATGGTAAAACTGCTTATTGAAAAAAATTTAATTTGTAATTTTTTTTATAAAAAAAAATTTTTTTTTTTCTTGTTCCGAAACCATCTGTCCGATTTTGCCCAATAACGAACTTAGCCGAGATATTTATCCCCCAAACCCACTCTGAAAATTTCAACTCTCTATCTCATTCCGGTCGAGAGTTATCGTGTCTACGGCCGGCCGGCCGGACCGGCCGGACGGCCGGACAGAATGAATTTCAACCACGGATTCTTGATCAGTGAGTCGAACCAAATCGCTTAAGACCATTTTCATCGAAAAATTCGAAAATTACAGACATTTGGGCAAATTGATAAGCACTCAGTTCCGAGGAACTAGAGCGCCAAAAAGAACGTTAACGCTTTTTCTAGTTACTGTTCCACACTACTCAGGTATGAAGGCTGTACACAGTGGGCTGCAATGGACCACTGCGGGCCATCGCCGCTGTGTACAGGGGTCAATGGCGCAGGATGGCTGAGTTTTGTGTTCTTCGAGCACACTTCAAATGGATCCGATGGATCGTGGTCTGGGGGTCTATTCTCGACCATTCGCAATTTTAACGATCGGTCGCATATGCTATATATTACTATAGAGATGCGCACGATCGTGCAAATTGCGAATGGTCGAGAATAGAGCCCCTGAATTACACAGAGGGCGACGACTAGTTCGTTTAAAGCCGTCGGGACAGTTTGGAAGTTTATATTTTTGTATCGCCATACAATGTCATAGAGCATGGGATAAACTTTTGAATGCTCCTGTACATAGTGAGCCATGCACGGCCATTCTACATGATAGGCCATCATTGCCTAGCTCAAATTCTAAATTAATTTCATTCGATGTATAAAACGTATTTCCCATTATCTCCCCAACTATTTCCAACTTAACGGGACGTATTATATCTCCGATGAAGGTTTAATCATGGGAAATCCTCTTAGTCTTAGTTTTGGCCGAAACGTTCATGGCTGATTTGGAAAATACATAAGCTCTCAATGAACAAATATTTTCTTTATTACATTATGTTGCTTCAAAGGTGCCATCAGACAATTTGACATCTTCACAAATTTAATTCAAAACTTCCATACTTCAATTAACTTCAGTCTTGAATAGGAAAAGAACCGTAGAAATAATTTCCTTGATATCATCATATTGATATAAAATTATTCACACGATTTTGGCATATTTCACAAACCTAGCCACACAAATATCTCCATACATAAAATTTGAATAACTAAATGATATTGAAGCAATAATATTGACCCGTGTCAGGGCTACCACATTTCGATGAATATTGAGTCTATTGCCTCTAGAATATTGGCCGTGTCTGCGCACTTAAAGGATACTTTAGGAGGTTATTCATTAATAAATGGTTCCTTTCTGAGTTGCATCTCCCAAACTCTGAGAAATATCTATAAAATAAAAAATTGGTTCAAGCAATGACGTGAAGTCAGGAGCTTTTATGCGCATGTTCTATTGTCTACTCATCTCTATTGGACACTCTTTATCGAATATAACATCGATATATACCGTTTTCTCAGCTTTTATAATATATGAATACGTTTAATACCATTTTAATGGCATACTTCAGTAAGGGGAGAATCTATGATCACATAATTTTCGATTCTTTCATACGTATTCTATTGAAATTGAAATACGAAAAAACTTGCACCTCAAGTAACTTCAGGATACGATATTCACGAAATCAGATGAGTACAACTCCAAAACCATTTGGTCGATTATGCCAATTAACGAACTTAAACATTGCTTTCGGATGCGCAATCTAACCTGAAAATTGTAACTCGCTATCTCTTTTCGTTCTCAAGTTATCTTGAGATACATAATATTTTTTCGTATTTTTTTTTATTTTCTAGTTGTTCGATTTTCATAAAATTCACACACGTCTTTATGTCGATGTTCTATAATGAGATATCAAGTTTCAATTCGATCGGGTCTGTATTTTATGAGTTATAGAGACAATAATACTCCAGATGGGTATAACTATGAAACCGATTGGCCGATTATGACGAACAACGAACTTAACTCTCCCATTCCTATGCACAACCTACCCTGAAAAGTCCCTATCTCTTTCCGTTCGAAAGTTATCGAGGCAACAGTCACCCATCGTGTCACCCAACGATATAAATCCGATCGTGTTCAAACTTGGAACTTGGCAGTAGAGTTAGGTTTTGAATGCTCTCGCAAAATTTCAGCGATGTCGGATAAATAGTTTCTGATATATAGAATTTCTCTCTAGATATGACTTATGATGTTATATGTCCAAAGTGATATTTGTTGAAAATTCAATTCTGCTTAAACTATGTTGCTACCAACCTTCTTTCAGTGATGACTTGTACCATGTAGGGCAAAAAGTCTGATAAATGTACGTTTCCTGGCGATTCTTGATCCTCATTTGCAACGATAATTTCCTGAATTTCTGCTTCTGTTGGACAGCATCCTAGAGATCTCACGATGGTTGAAATTTCTCTAGCATCGACTGTTTTATTCCCGGCATGATCAAATATTGAAAAAGCATCTGATATTCTCCGCTCCAAGTCACTATTGATGGATACTGGAACGGTAAGATGTGAAGCTTTTAAAAATTGTATTCATTTTGACTATCTCTAATATGTAAAATTTCCATGTCACAATGTTAGTTACCGTACTCCTCCGAAACGGCTTTACCGATTTTTACCAAATTTTATATGCGTATTCAGTAGGTCTGAGAATCGGCTACTATCTATTTTTCATACCCCTAAGTGATAAGGGTTTTCACCCTTAATTTTTTTTTTAATTTTTCGACGAAATTTATTGTTTTTATTTCAAAAGGGTGTCCAATACAGAAGAATGGACAATAGAACATACGCGCAAAAGCTTCTGACTTCACGTCAGTGCTTGAACCAATTTTTATCGTTAGGATAGCACAACAACTATTGGCAACGGGGGGGTTTGTATTCATGTTCACAAGTCTGTCATGAGCTATTGCGCTCTTATTATAATATACCTTGATACTCCAGATATAAACAATATTTTTATAGATGTGAAAAGCCAAAATTTCTGCATATACAGAATGCCAATACAGAATAATGGACAATAGAACATACGCGCAAAAGCTTCTGACTTCACGTCAGTGCTTGAACCAATTTTTTTTTTTCGTGATTTTTTTGAAATTTTCTAGGGGTGTGGTTCTTAAAATTTTTTTTTCGTCATTTTTTTCAAAATTTCTAGGGGTATGGTTCTTACAAAATTTCAAACACGTCTTTATGATGTTTTTTTACTACAAGTTACCAAGCTTCAATTCGATCGAATATTTATTTTTTGAGTTATCAAGGAAATAATATTCCAGGTGGGGATAACTCGGAAACAAGTTACTGAATAGTTACTGATATATAGAATTTTTTTTTTCAATTTTCAATGATTTTTTTTAAATTTTTTACGAATACTATCCCCACGAAATTTTGCAAGAATTTTCGCCTTGGCATTCTACAACTAATTACCATGTTTGAATTCAATCGGTTTAGTATTTTTCGAGTTAACGAGGAACAAAAAACAACCAAATTTCCGATGGCTATAACTCTAAAACCGTTTGGCCGATTATGCTCATAAACAAACTGAAATGTCGCATTCTGGTGCACATCCTAACCTGAAAACTTCAAGCCGCTATCTCTTTCCGTTCTCAAGTTATCGTGACAACAAAAATATTTTTTAATAATTTTTTTTAAATTTTCTAGTCATACGATTCGCACAAAATTTCACAAACGTGCTTAGGTTCATAATCTACGATAACTCACCAAGTTTCAATTCGATCAGATTCATATTGGTTGAAAACAAAATCATTACTCGCAAACCACTGGGCCGATTATGCCCATTAACGAACTTGTCATTCGTATTGGGATGCGCCACCCACCCTGAAAATTTCAAGTCGCTAGCTCTTTTCGTTCTCAAGTTATCGTGGCAACGGCCGGACGGCCGGACAGAATCAAATTTGACATCGAATTCTTCATTGGGGAGTCGAACTAAATCGTTTGAGACCACTTTCGTCAAAAAATTCGAAAGTTACAGACATTTGGGCAAAACTATAACGCGATGTTCCCCAGAACATACACGCAAAAAGTATATTCGTGGAGTAGTACAATGAATCTGGCAAAGCCAGGATTCTGTAATGGAAACTAATGATGGATGATGTATCTGTACAGGGTGGGCAAATTTCGATGTTAGTATGCAGTATTTCGGCAACCATAGGAGATGCAAAAAATATAATAAAGTACTCACGTGAAGTCAGTACTCTTTGGCGCGCGTGTTCACGTTGGCTGATTTGAATTGAATGATGAAAGTTTCAAGCATACGGCGAGTCCAAACTTAACAGTGCTGTGTCTAAGCTGGCGTAAGGATAGGATAACAAAGTCGATATAGAACACGACTGACTCTCCTTGGTCGCACTAGCTCCTAGGAGTTTCTGAGTGATCTCCTTGGGAAAGACCTAGGAGGATCAGTTTAATCATAATCATATCTATAGCATGCGCGCCAAAGCAGATTAATCCCACGTCAATGCTTTTTTAGCCTTTTTTTCATAGTGAAGTCAATATGCATTTGCGGGCGTGCTATAGACATGATTATTATTGTTGCGTCCCATGACTTCACATTTTGGGAAACGCAGATTCGATTTTCTGAACAAAGCAGCTCGGTTGTAAAACTTAAATGTTTTGGGTTAACTGGTTTAGTACTATGTGTAGTCTCACCCTTGAAATTAATATTTTTCACGAAAAGATATTTGCAAGTGGAATATCTTGTAAGGCTTCAACCCTTGTAGAGATTTATGGCCTATTTCCTGTGAAATGGTGCTAAAATGCATACAACAACTAACACATTGCCAGAGCTGTTAGTCTTTTTGACTAGACTATTCGAAATACCCTACTCTGTGAAAACTTATTTATCAGCTTTCGCTGATAGATCATATCCAGAAAACGAGGGAATTTTGGTCCCGATAGTCGGGGAATTTCGAGATTTCGAATTCCTAAGATTAAACCCGCTAGAAGATCACTGATTGGTGCATTTAGTTTGCATTTCTACTGCTTTTCGTAATCGACAAATGAGAGTATTGTTGTAACATATCTGGGGCGGTTTTAAGATCGAACCCCCAATCATTGTTAATATTTCCCCTTTTTTACCCAGATGAAGGAACCTCCTATATTTCCTTCTATCTGGGCTTTTATATACAATTGCACTGTACAAATTCATTACTATTCTTGATCTGTCGCGAAACAATAACATTGTCTTGTCTTCGTTAGCAACTAAGTAGTCACTTCTTCATTTTTCATATAGAGAAGATTTTAAATTGTATCAATATTGTATTGTACAATAATTCGTGCTTGATATCGAAGTAACGGTAACAAGAAAATACATTTTGTTTTTGTGTTAAAAGTGCGTTCGAATATTTCACCACTTCCTATCCTCGTAATTGTTATTTTATTACAAGTAACAACTTACGCAGTAATCAACGAGATTACTACTGGGTGCTTAAAGTTAAGTATACCCCCTTACTCATCCTCCTGATAAAACAATCAGGGTGTATAATTCTGGTCCTTCGAAAATACATTATATCCTGATAAAAGCATCAGGACTCAACATATGATCCTTCGAACCATAAATTCCTGATAAACTAATCAGGATTCAACAATTATTTTACTGACTCTCCTAGGTATTTCCCAAGGAGATCCCTCAGAAGCTCCAAGGAGCTTGTGCGGCTAAGGAACACGATCAGATCTATATTGTTGGAGATCCGAGGAGCCTTGGGTAAGTTCAGTAGCTGGATGGGTGACTGTTGCAACGATATCTTTCGTGCGGGAAGAGATAGTGACTTGCAATTTTCAGTGTAGGTTGCGCATCCGAATGTGACAGTTAAATTCGTTGTTAGGACTAATCGGCCCAATGGATTAGGAGTTATACCCACTGGAATATTATTTTCTCGATAATTCAAAAAATACAGATCCGATCGAATTGAAACTTGGTAACTAGTTGTGGAATACCGACATGAAGATGTATGTAAAGTTTTGTTAGGATCGTATCAAAAGAAAATTTAAAAAAAAGTATGAAAAAATTTCATGTATCTCACGATAACTTGAGAACGGAAAGAGACAATTTGCAGGGTACATTGCGCATCCAAATGTGACAATTGAGTTCGTTAATAGGCATAATTGGCCAAATGGTTTTGGAGTTATACAAATCTGAATTGTAGTTGTTATTTCCACTATAACTCAAAATATACAAATCCGATCCAATTAAAACTCGGTAATTACTTGTAGAATGCCGACGCGCTAATTTTCTCGGAATTTTGTGAATATCGAATATCTGAAATTACTTAAGATGTAAGTTATTTCGAATATTATTAGATATTTGAAGAATTTCAATTCGATAGAATACATATGTTAGAATTAAAAATTCTGTGATCATGGACGATTCTTTCATTACTCAAGTCCGTCATTAAAATGGTACAAAATGTATTCATATCTTATAAGAACTGAGAGGATGGTCTATATCGATGGTAAATTCGATGAAGAGTGTCCAATAGAGGTGAGTAAAACAGTATTAATAGTAATTTTGTTGGTTTAAGGAAAAATTTTAATTTTTTTCAGCTATTTTGAAAAATTGTATATTTCAGAAACTATGCTCGATTGACTTCGTATGAGGCGTGAATATACAATGGAACATGCGAGCAAAAGCTCCTGACTTGAAATCAGGCAATTTTTTTTTTTGGTCATTCCTATCCAATACGACGTTTTTACGAACTTTGTCCTGTTATGTCTCAGAAACTATGCATAGAAAACCATTTGAACTCACGCACTTTTCTAACGACCCATCAGTCTGATGGAGTCGCTTTGTCGACGAAACCCGTCGCAATATTAATTTAATTTGTTTAAATCATATACAGGGTGAGTGTTTGACCACTGCATTAATTTTAACCAAAGATTCCTCTCATCATAAAGTTACAAGCGTTTAAAGATTTGACAATGTGCTAATACACTCCCGCATATAAATTATCTATGACATTGTTGGCGGACGAGAATAAGGCATGATAACGTGGTTTACAGCTTGATTCGGGATTCCAACGCTCAGGGACGGATCCATAAAAGTAGTGAAATTTCTGGAGTTTTCCATTTTAAAACATTCAATGAAGAATATCTCGGAAACGGTGCGTTTAAGGAGAAATGATGAAGAATAATATAATGTTCTAAAACGATAGAATATTCTTGAAATGACTCAAGAAAAACTTTATATGCTTTCTTTATGCTCATTTCGTTTAGTTTTATGAATCCACGAGTCCATAACTAGAAAACCAGTAGAAGTAGAAAATAACTAACATTTGGAAAATATGTATCATAGTTATAGGAAACTTTACGCCAACATTCATTTTATTCGAAAAAAGGATGTCAAAGCTACAAAATAAAAACTGATTTTTTTTCAAAATTTCATCAGCCTGTATCTTTTTACCTGAGCTGAATTTGGAAAAATGTTAAATGAAAAAAGTGTTCCATTTTATGAGAGGAATCTTTGGTTAAAATAAATGCAGTGGTCAAAGACTCACCCTGTATAGTTTTTCATTGAGTCAGTATGGATTTGCATCAAGTAAAAGCAACAAGCATTCAATTTGTAAAATTATATTTACCCGATGAATCGTGTTCGTTCATCTTACGTCTTAATCAACTGCTTCGAAAGCTTATTCTAAATTCTAAATACATACCGTCTGTTACAACAAGAAGGTTTCCATGACTTCGAAGGAAAATCAATACTTTGCAAACATGTATGTGCGCGCCTAGCTTAGTGGTAGAGTCGTTCCTCTATCATTTTGCCCAAATGTCTGTAATTTTCGAATTTTTCGCCGAAAATGGTATCAAACTATTGGGTTCGACTCCCTGATCAAGAATTCGAGGTCAAATGTAATACTGTCCGGCCTGCTGGCCGTCTGTTGCCACGATAACTTTAGAACGGAAAGAGATAGCAACTTGAAATTCTCAGGGTAGATGGCGCATCCCAATACGAAGGACAATTCATTAATGGGCATAATCGGCCCAACGGTTTCCGAGTAATAATTTTGTTTTCAACCAATACAAGTCCGATCAAATTGAAACTTGGTGAGTAGTTTTAGAATGTAAAACTAAGCACGCTTGTAAAATTGTAAGGGTCACTGTGACTGTGGATACCTCCACAGTCACAAGTATCAGTATCAGCAACGATCAGATATGCTCTATCGAGCAGATCTCGTTCACATTTTCCCGAACTGCCCAGAAAATAGACGGAATATTGATATGTTTATTCCGATGTGATTCAATTGTTGAGAGGGAAGATTCCCCTCCCGCGTACTTTGGAAGACGTTCTATTCTTTGAAACCACTGACAAGTTTATAGGAATGGGAATCCTGTTGGTTATTAATTAACACAAGGTCCTCGACGGAACCAGCAGATGATAACCACCACAGAATCTGTGTAACCACACTGTGTAGATGGTCATTAAGCCTAGCACATGGAAAAAGACAAGAAGAAGAAGAAAGTATTATCGCTTGTACTTTGAGATAACCTTCAAATATCGATGAAAATAACCTTACAAAAAATTCAAATGAAGTGTTCAAATTTTATAATTGCTATTCGAATTTTTTCTTTTATCTAGTTGAATATATTAAATTAAATATTCAAACCGAAATGACTGCTACAAGAAAAGGAGAAGTTTTAACTTTCAAGGGCTGTAATTTATTTCGTCAGCGTTTAGTTCTTTCAATTTTAAGTTGCAAAACTGTAAAAATAACAGACATTCGTACACTAGAAGATGAGCCTGGATTAAAGGAATTTGAAGTTAGTTTGGTGAGACTACTTGATAAAGTTACAAATGGAACTGTGATTGAAATAAATGATGAAGGAACGTCGATATTTTTTCAACCAGGACTTTTATTTGGAGGAACAATAGAGCATGACTGTTCGTTACAGAGAGGAATAGGTGAATATTTTACATAGTACATGTATCCCATATTGATAGATATTAACATTATTTCTTTTAAGGATATTATCTAGAAGCACTTTTCATGCTTTCGCTGTTTTGTAAGAAACCCTTAAATGCTACATTACGAGGAGTGACCAATAACGATATAGATCCATCAGTAGATCTGATGAAAACTTCCTTGATAACTACAATGAAAAACTTCATTTACAACGATGAAAACCTGGATGTGTCAATAAAAAAAAGAGGTGAGAGAGACTTCATGAAATAAAAGTATAGAACTAATTTCATATTAAAATTTTTTTTTCTATAGGATTGAGACCACACGGAGGTGGAGAAGTTGTTTTTAAATGCCCTATTGGCCAACAATTAAGGCCTGTCCAGCTTCTTGATTCAGGTTTGGTTAAGAGAGTCAGAGGAACGGCATATGCATTGAGAGTTTCGCCAGCGATAGCTAATAGGATAGTTGAGAAAGCAAAAGGAATTATGCTGAATTTCATACCCGATGTTTATATTACTACTGATCAGAGGAGAGGCAAACAATCAGGAAACAGTCCTGGTTTTGGGGTTCACTTAACTGCGGAAACAACCAAAGGAGTAATCTATTCTGCAGAAAGGGTATGTATTTTACATAGTGAATAGTAATGAAATATGAACTGACTGAGCAACGTTTGATATGAAATGGATTTAAATTAAGTAAAAGCTTGTAACATTCAACAAGTAAAATATGTCAAAATTTAAAAAGGAGTTGGTGCAATTCTAAAATAAATAATGAAATTGATTTCGTGGTTTGGTGAGAGCACATGGGATTCATTGTGGACGCTTGTATTTGGAAACAAGGCTTTATATTTTCATGATGCAGTGTGAGGCTCAGTACCTCAATGCAGATACTTCTAAGAAAGTCCTGCACTTCTCAGAGTATATTGGTAGTACTTTCATTACAAGTATTGCAACTACATACATCAAATGCTGTCAAATTTTATATGATAAATTTTTTTAATTTTGTTTATTGATATATTGTAGTCTGTGATTTTTCAGGTGTCAAATGTGGTAGCATTTGGAGAAGACCCTACCTTACCTGAAGATTTAGGTGAAGCTGCAGGCCACAGACTTTGCAATGAAATTTATCTGGGTGGAATGGTAGATTCTACATCTCAAGCTCTAGCACTTCTCTATATGGCTCTAGGACCCCAGGATGTGTCAAAGATAGTAGTTGGTGACCTAACAAACTATGCCATTGGATTTCTCAGAAATTTGAGAGACTTCTTTGAAGTAACCTTTAAATTGGAGAACTATCAGCCTGAGGAATCCATTGAAGGATCAGGTGGTGCCAAAGTTTTGATAAGTTGTGTTGGAATCGGATATACGAACATGAGTAAAAGGACAATTTAAATGATTCAACTGAGGTGTGAGATATGTTATCGTTGCTGACTATTTCTATGAATAATTCATTAATATATTTTTTCCAGAAATATAATTGAAATAGTTTTGTATATATACAATAAAAAGTTTTTATTTTATTATATTGATATCTTTATTATCAAAACATCAAGAAAAGCTGCTTTTGGTATATTCAATAGGAACCAAAAACCGAAAGTAAAGTTGATCTTACTTGTCCTATATTTCACGTAACAGTGATGCGAAGATTATGTTTTAGTTTTGCCATTAAACTACCGTTGTTTATGTCTTTGTTGTGAACCCATACTGGAATGCATAAACTATTATAATTTCGAGGGCATTAAGAAATTTTTCTCACTGCTCTGTCCAGAATGTTCATTATCGAAGGATAATAAACTAATACATCATTATGGGCTTCTATCAAAATCTGGAGGACTTAGACATCTGTCACCAAATTCATATTAACTCCAATAATTCCTAAAGATGAAACTTAGTTTTGGAAGGTGCTTCGCCACCAATGCTTTCAAAGAGAATGCCATCAAACGATATAGAGTTGGCTCCAAATCCACTACAGGAGCAGGAGTATTTGGACCCCAAACCAAATACTCAGAATCGACTGGCTCTTACCCTAGCATCTTTTTCAAGGGCGTAGCCAGGGGGGGTTTCGGGGGTTCAGACCCTCCCCCGAAATGTTATTTTTCTCTTAAACATTTTTTTTTTGCTGCAGAAAGTGGCCCTTACACCCCAAAACCCCCCCCCGAAATTAATTCCCATTTGTCCTATGAGGCCCTTGACCAGAAAAGTGTGACGAACTCTCTTATAGAAGTGCTAGAAATAAACAGGAACAATAAAAAACATTTTTCTAAATGACCAGACAGACCTAAACATTATGGAATTCCCATAAACGTGTCAAAATCTCACCAAGTGATTTGTATATAAAATAAAAATATTTAGTTACCATATATACTCGCCTGATGAAGTCATAATGTAATTGACGAAACAATTTTTGTGAATAAATCAACGAGTTTAGCTTTAAATTTATTAATAATGGTTTACTCGTCAAATGATTAGGGACACTAAGAAGAAAAATAGATTGCATGACTTATACAAAAGAACGCAAAATGTCGAACATCTCAATGATTTTAAAATAATTCGAGCCAAGATAAAAAAGGACATTGAAAGGTCACATAGAGATTTCATTTTTACTTCTGAAAATCAAATTGTTTCCAAACCTAAGCGGTTTTGGACGTTCGTAAATAGTAAAAAAGAGTCAATTGGAATACCTAAAAACATGATTTATAATGGAAAAGAACTTAACGGTCCAGATGAGATTCTAGAAGCCTTTTCTCACTTTTTTCAGCAATCATTTTCGGTTCCAGACTCATCACGATTGGTTTCTAATGCAAGTGACACTTCATTCAATAATGTGAATATCAGTATGAATAGTTTGACGGAAAGGGATGTTGAAATAGCGCTTAAAAAGATAAAACCCAAAATCACCTCGGGGCCCGATCAAATACCCGCTTTTTTTATTCGGGACTGTTATCCTGTACTTGTTGAACCTCTATTGCTCTTATTTAATTTATGCTTGGAAAACAAAACCTTTCCTGCAGTTCGGAAAATGTCCAGAGTTTGTCCAGTTTTTAAAAAGGACCAGAGGACTCTGATATTAAGAACTATATAGCAATCTCCATAATGAATAATTTTGCAAAAGTTTTTGAGATGGCCCTGTATGATGTCATATGTCCTTTGGTCTCTGATCAGCTCATATCAAATCAGCATGGTTTTAGAAAGAATCGCTCTACTGTCTCCAATTTGATGGTGATTACGCAAGATCTTGCTGGGGCTATATAGACAATCAGGGACAGATCGATGTTGTGTACACGGACCAAGGCATTTGACCGGCTGGACCACGTGATTTTTCTGAATAAACTTTATCTATTTGGTTTTGACAACTCGTATGTTTTATTATTCGGGTCATATTTGCATGATCGAAGACAATGTTGAATCGCGTGGTCACAGGTCGGACACTTGCTCGGTCACTTCCGGAGTTCCACAGGGCTCGGTATTGGGACCTCTGTTTTTCAACATGTTCATTAATGACATCGGAGAGAGCCTAGATATTGATTTTTTGCTGTATTGCGATGATTTTAAGGGTTGGATTAGGGTGGAATCTACAGATGACTGCGATAGACTTCAGCTTAATTTGCAGAGGTTGCATGGGTGGAGTGTGAGCAACTGTCTTGATTTAAACGATAAATGTCAAGTTATGACTTACACATCTAAAAATAAAAATTTCATTCATCGTGACTATCACATCGGTAACGTAATCTTGAATAGGCCAAACAATTTAAGAGATCTAGGAGTAATCTTTGACAGCAAGTTGACATTTTCTGCACACATCCAATAAATTGCTGCCAAAGCATCGAAAATGTATGGGTTTCTGGCAAGGGCGTAGCCAGGGGGGGGGGGGGGTTTGGGGGTTCAGACCCCCCCCCCCCCCCCCCCCCGAAATGTTATTTTTCTCTTAAAAAAACATTTTTTGCTGCAGAAAGTGACCCTTACACCCCCAAAACCCCCCCTGAAATTAATTCCTATTTCAAAACCCCCCCGAAATTAATTCCTGGCTACGCCCTTGGTTTCTGATGAGATGCACGCGTGAGTTTCATAACTTGAGTGCACTTAAATCTGTTTACTTTGCTTTAATAAGATCGCAATTAGAATACGCTGCAATTATCTGGTCCCCGATGTATAATGTGCATAAAGATAACCTAGAGAACATTTAAAGAAAATTTTTAAAGTATCTGTATTTGAAGACGGAAAATATTTATCCCACACAGACACAGGGCTTTCTCCAGATTGAGCTTCTCAAACGTTTTGAGGTGTGTTCGTTGGAAATAAGGCGAAATAACTTCATTTTGTATGTGCTCTACAAAATTTTACATGACAAGATGGAAATTTTAAGCCGGCTCTCATTTTTGGTGCCACGTAGTGCTACCCGTCAAAATGCTACATTTTATCTTCCAAACGCTCGCACCAATACCCTGAGACTGGCGCCGCTATTTAGGCTCTGTGATGCGTGCAACTCGTCGACCATTGACTATTTCCATATTTCACTGAATTATTTAAAAAAAAAGACAGGATGAAATGTACGAGTATGAACACAGATCACATAATAAAGCTTAGATAATTATAGCATTCTGTGAAAACATAGAAGTACGATTCATTATTGAAATTTAGAACTTCATCTTAGCAGAAATTGAATTCAAACATCATAGAAGAATTTAAATTCAACAAGAGTGCCAAAAATTATCAGTCCAAAACCAATAGACGAATTCTACCCAACAACGAACTCATCCGAGATATTCATTCCTCAATTCTATGATGAACGATAATATATATCTTTCCTCAAATCTACTCCAATACATGTGTGTGAAGTTGGCCCAGCACTTTTTGATTTTCAACAAAAAAAAAATTGTGCTGAATTGTGCCAAGTTTGTGCTACTTTGTTCCGTTGAAATTTCCTTTCTATTTCATGTGGTTCTCAAGATATTTCAAAAATCGATAAAATGGGCTAGCCCAGCACTTTTCGAAAAATTAGGTTTCAATGGCTGAAATAGATTGTGCTATGCGTGTATTGAGTTGTGCCGTTCGAATTTTTCCGAAAGTCCCACTAATTTCGCAGAAAATCGAGAAGTAAAAAAAAAGTTAGCCCAGCACTTTTGTTTTTTCTTCTCACAAATGAGTGAAATAACTTGTACTACATTTGTGCTGTCTTGTGCCGTAAATATTTTCACGAAAATTTTTCGAATTTTCTGTGAAATGGCGAAAATGAAAAATGAAGTCAGCCCAGCACTTTTGAATTTTTCCATTGGAAACATGCTCAAAAAATCGTGCTACACGTAGTATAAGTTGTGCCGTTGAAATTTTCACGAATATCCTGCTAATTTTCCAAAAAATTAAGAAATAAAAAAGAAGTTAGTCAAGCACTTCCGTTTTTTTTTTGACGAATTTTTTTTTAACTAATTGAACTGCATGTGTGCTGACTTGTGCTGGTCATATTTTTCAGGAAAAACTTTCAGTTTTCCTATAAATGGAGAAAATAAGAAAATTCAGTAGATTGTTTGAAATCTTGCAATGCGTGGCAACAGTGTGCGTGAAGTTGGCCCAGCACTTTTTGATTTTCGAAAAAAATTTTCTCGTACTCAATTGTGCTGGGTTTGTGCTGCTTTGTGCCGTCAACATTTTCCTTTCATTCCATTCGGTTCTCAAGATATCTCACAAAATGTGTAGAACCGGCCAGCTTAGCTCTTTTCGGAAAATTGTTGTAAAACAACTAAAATAGATTGTGCTATATATGCATTGAGCTGTGCCGTTCGAACTTTTCCGAAATGTCCATTTTATTTTTGTTTTGTTTTTCATAAAAAATGTTTCTGTTCTTCGCTTTTTATTCCATCGGTAAGAATATCGAAATTTCAGAGAGAGTTATCAAGCTCTTCGAAAGTTCATGTGAACAGTAAAAAGTGTTCAAATATAAAAATTTAGGTCCAAATTCCTGCGATTAATTGTTTATTTATTTATAAAAATTTAACTAATGGAAGTAGAGGAAACATTTCTTACTTGCCTGAAGGTTCTTGAGCGAATAGAAGAGTTTAAATATTAAGCATTATTTTGTTCATCATAATACTACTAGTGAAAATAGAAATAGTAAGAGAATTTCAATTTCTGTTTTTCCCAGTTGAAGGTTCATGGAACGAATTGGAGAACATGAAATTTTCAAATTTTCATCTTTCGAAATGCCATTGGAACAGATACACTGAGACACCCAGTATATCGAAATATTTGAAATACCAATTTTTCAGAAACACCTTGTAACTTGATAACCAATCAAGATATCAGGGATCTTTTTGCTGGTAATTGATTATCTCGAAAAAAAAAATGGTATCCTTGAATTTTTGTTTCTAACACTTATGATTCTCGAGATGCTCTCAGTGATCATCAAATTTCGGTTACACTGTACAACCTGTCAATTCCATATTCACAAGAAACAATAAAATAATGAAATCTGTCGACAGTCTACTTTCAACTATATTATGGATATTCCTGCTCTGAAAGTTGAACTCTGGCAACAGCGCTGTCGAACCCCACGGCAGTTGATGTCGTAAATTAGTACGAATGGAGTATGTAGTGTCAGTTGACAGTTATGATCAGAGCGTTGCGGGTTGCAGTTCTCAACGATTAGAATAGTATTTGCTGCTACGTTGCCCTCTACAGATTTCCCTTATCTAATTCCGTAATTTACACGATTAGAAGAAAAAAATTGAAGATGAAAATTATGATTGCTGATACAAAATTGTTTTAATTTCAATTTTCTGGAAAATAGGAGGAAATTTCGGAAAAGTTCGAACGGCACAACTCAATGTATATATAACACAATCTATTTCAGTTGTTTTACAACAATTTTCCGAAATGTGCTAAGCTGGCCGGTTCTACACATTTTGTGAGATATCTTGAGAAACGAATGGAATAAAAGAAAAATGTTGACGGCACAAAGCAGCACCAACGCAGCACCATTGAGTACGAGAAAAAATTTTTCGAAAATCAAAAAGTGTGGGCTAACTTCACGCACATTGTTGCCACGCATCGCAAGTTTTCAAACAATCTACTGAATTTTCTTATTTTCTCCATTTATAGGAAAAACTGAAAGTTTTTCCCTTGAAATATGACCAGCACAAGTCAGCACAAATGCAGTTCAATTAGGTAAAAAAAATTTCGTCAAAAAAAAAAAGAAATTGCTAGGCTAACTTTTTTTTATTTCTTAATTTGTTTGGAAAATTAGCTGGATTATTCGTGGAAATTTCAACGGCACAACTTATAATAAGTGTAGCACGATTTTTTGGGCATGTTTCCAATGGAAAAATCAAAAGTGCTGGGCTGACTTCACTATTCATTTTCGCCATTTCACAGAAAATTCGAAGAATTTTCGTGAAAATATTTACAGCACAAGACAGCACAAATGTAGTACAAGTTATTTCACTCATTTGTGATAAGAAAAAACAAAAGTGCTGGGCTAACTTTTTTTTTACTTCTCGATTTTCTGTGAAATTAGTGGGACTTTTGGAAAAATTCGAACAGCACAACTCAGTACATGCATAGCACAATCTATTTCAGCCATTGAAACCTAATTTTTCGAAAAGTGCTGGGCTAGCCCATTTTATCGATTTTTGAAAAATCTTGAGAACCAAATGAAATAGAAAGGAAATTTCAACGGCACAAAGCAGCACAAACCTAGCACAATTCAGCACAATTTTTTTTTTCGAAAATCAAAAAGTGCTGGGCCAACTTCACACACATCTCCAATACACCAATATTCCAGTTTTGTTTTTAGTGGAGATATTCTGAACTCAATATTATTAACTTACCATTACCATTCCCATCATCATATGGATTGACCATCGGCATGAAAATATCAACCAACAAAAAGTATGATATTATATTATAATTCTCATATTTATACGATTGCTGGAATGAATGACAATGAGACAACGTCAAAGTTGACATTATAACAATTCATAGAATAGCCACAGAATAATTCTATCATAGAACTTTTGAAAAATCATATCTCCGAAAGTATTAGTTTGTTAGAGTTAAAAATGATATGAATAGATTCTTATGGTAAAACTGCTTATTGAAAAAAATTTAATTTGGAATTTGTTCTGTAAAAAAAAATTTTTTTTTTGTTACTCCGAAACCATCTGTCCGATTTTGCCCAATAACGAACTTAGCCGAGATATTTATCCCCCAAACCTACTCTGAAAATTTCAACTGTCTAGCTCATTCCGTTCGAGAGTTATCGTGCCTACGGCCGGACGGCCGGCGGGACCGGCCGGACAGAATGAATTTCGACCACGGATTCTTGATCAGTGAGTCGAACCAAATCGTTTAAGACCATTTTCATCGAAAAATTCGAAAATTACAGATATTTGGGCAATTTGATAAGCACTCAGTTCCGAGGAACTAGAGCGCCAAAAAAATAACGGTGTCCATTTTTTGGCAGTTGAACAGGAGTGCCTATCAATTCGTCGAAATGTCTGTAATTTTCGAATTTTAGGCCGAGACTGGTTTCAAACGATTAGTTTTGACTCGCTGATGGATAATCCGAGGTTGAAATTGATTCTATCCGGTCGTCAGCACGATTACGCTTGAATGCAATGAGTTAAAGATTTAAAAATTTCAGAGTAATTTTGGAGTCCAAATGCGCCGCTACATTCGTCAGTTGGCAAAATCCACCGAGTGGTTTCAGAGTTGTAGCCATCTGAAACTTTGTTTTACAAATAACTCGAAAAATACTAATCTGAATTGGAGAAAACTTTGAAAAAAGTATTTAAAAAAGTTCTTTATCTCGGAAACTATCAGTCAGATATCGCTGAAATTCTACAGGAGCCTCCAAATCCTAATTTTCCAGCAAAGTTCTCGATTCAAACTCGAGCGGATCTATATAGGTATTGTTGGAGATATTGGCCATATTGGGAAAAGTTGGCAAAGGGTGCGACATCTATTGAGGCGTTCAAGAACATAAATAGAGGTGAACAAAAAACTTTCTCATTGTGATTTGTATGTGTTTAGACGGTGTTTGAGGTGTTTGTTTCGGAAAATTAAGGGTTTTTGTGTAAGAGTGGATAGAATATTTACAAATAAATACGAGTTTTGAACATTTAATTACATTCCAAAACAACACAATGAAGGAGAACTGGAAAAAAGCTTAAAAATTGAAAAGGAAAATAGAGAAAACATGCTGGTTTGTAGTTTACATTTTGTAGACTCTGACTACACTATTGGTGAGTTAAGAGTCATTAAATGACTAATTACAATATAATTGCCATTGTTATGAATTTTACAGCAGCAAATATGAGGAGGAGAATGCAGAAAAATGTGGTCCCAAGCCAAAAAGTTGCCACTTCTAACTGTTTAGAAGGCACCTATTGACAGGTCAAAAAGGCAATGGTGGGTAGTTCTCACGAAATGTTCCACTTTGGTGTTCATGACAGTTTTCTGCTACATAAAACTGGTTTAATCGTTTAATTCTCTATATTATATCCTTTTGAAATGTAACAATCACTATAAAGAATAAAAAATTGCAAAATTTCAAAAATTTTAATATTCAACGCTAGTTTTCTTCCCAGAAGAATTGAAAACCTCACCTCCGTGACTGTTCCTCTTAGTTATCGCATTGTCCTAAACTTAAAATTATAGCATTAATGGAATTCTGGCACAGCGTATTTCTAGTTCATTATCCACAATTAACTAAGTAATGTTGACATGATAAAATCTCAATAAAAAAATTATCGGTGTTCGAATTATACTTATATTAGTCGATGTTCCTGCATTATCTATCACCTCCGTGAAGCGACATTGTAATTTGACTCTTTAATCGCAAGATGACGGTATCGTCATCGTGGACCGCCTGGAATATCGGTTGATGCGCAGGTAATACTGACCACTTGAGATTTGAACATCAAAGTGTAACTTATTGGTTAAATTCTTACTTAAGTGATAAAGACGTGTATGGGAAATTTGGGATTCTCACCTCCGTGAAGATGAATTGTAAGGTAGGAGATTATTTTATTCAATTATTTGTTATCTGAATATACTTAATTACGAAAGTTATTTAATGAGTTAAAATATTGTTTTGAAGCCTTTTTCTTTAAATGAGATATTCTATAAAAAAGTCAAATTTCTCACCTCCGTGAATCTCACCTCCGTGAATATAGTAATTCACGGAGGTGAGGTAGTCTTCACGGATGTGATAATAATATTCTGTTCCTCCTTTCAGGACATGAATTCTAACATCATTAAAAAAAAAATAAGAAAAAAGCTACTGCATCTCATGAAGAACAGAAGAAAAAACAACGAAAATCTATGAGAAGACTTCATGAAGCCCGAAAAAATGATCCTGAATTATACGAAGAAGAAAAACGTAAAGAACGAGGGCTATTATAAAAGAAAAAAGGAAGGAAAAATTAAAAATATTCTGGATATGTCCGAAAGAGAAAAATTGGTTCAAGCACTGACGTGAAGTCAGGAGCTTTTGCGCGTATGTTCTATTGTCCATCCTCCTGTATTGGACACTCTCTTAATCGAATTTACCATGGTGAATTCTATTGTCTGTTCTCCTCTGTATGAGACACTCTTAATCGAATTTACCATGGTGAATTCGATTAAGGCTGTCCAATACAGGAGAATAGACAATAGAATTCACCATGGTAAATTCGATTAAAAGTGTCCAATACAGGAGAATGGACAATAGAACATACGCGCAAAAGCTCCTGACTTCACGTCAGTGCTTGAACCAATTTTTTTATATTAAGGATATATGAATTTTTTTTTTCATTTAAAATTTAACATTATTTCATTTCCGTGAATGCCGGTTTCATGAAAATCTCATTATTTCACAAAATACCAACGAAAGTGTGTAACCTTAGGCATAAGATTAATAAGAATTAATTTCTGGTTTAGGATATCTAAAAATAAATTCGATTATTGTTAATTTATTTTTTCTTAAACTAAAATGCGAAAGGGGAACATTTGGTGGGAATTACCCATGTATGTTTTTGGCGCTCTAGTTCCTCGGAACTGAGTGCTTATCAATTTGCCCAAATGTCTGTAATTTTCGAATTTTTCGATGAAAATGGTCTTAAGCGATTTGGTTCGACTCACTGATCAAGAATCCGTGGTCCAAATTCATTCTGTCCGGCCGGCCAGCCGTAGGCACGATAACTCTCGAACGGAATGAGCTAGACAGTTGAAATTTTCAGAGTAGGTTTGGGAGATAAATATCTCGGCTAAGTTCGTTATTGGGCAAAATCGGACAGATGGTTTCGGAGTAAGAAAAACGAAATATTTTTTTTTACATAACAAATTCCAAATTAAATTTTTTTCAATAATAAGTTTCACCATAAGAATCCAATGATATCATTTTTAACTCTAACAAGCTGATACTTTCGGAGATATGATATTTCAAAATTTCAATAATAAATCGTATTTATACGTTTTCACAGAATTATATAATTATTCTATGTATGAATTGTCATAATGTCAACTTATTTTCCTGAGACATGACATTGTCTAATTCCTTGCTAATAGTTGGTTCGAGAAACGTCAAAGTCGACTTAGAGAGACAAAGGTACAAAGCCGTCAAATAAACCCCCATGTGGCGATTTTATGTAGAAAAGTGAAAATTAAGAATATATATCCCAGGTAAGTACCGACGTTTTATTCTAATACCGGAGATCGACAAGATCGTACGAGGAGCCCGATAGCCGGTTGGTCTAGGCCGTAGGGTTTTCGGTTTCGGAACGAGAGAAGGCGGGCTCAAATCCCGGAAAGGGAATTACACTTTGTGGCGCTCTAGTTCCTCGGAACTGAGTGCTTATCTATTTTCCCAAATGTCTGTAATTTTTATTTAAGATGCAGTTTCACCATTAAAATCCATCGATATCATTTTCTACTCCAACAAGCTAATACTTTCGGAGATATGATTTTTCTAAATTTCAATAATGAATCGTATGTACTTCTATGTTTTCACAGAATGTTATAATTATTCTATCTAAGCTTTATTATATGATCTGTGTTCATACTCGTACATTTCATCCTGTTCTATAAGAAAGAGTCAAATTCATTTCGGCTATTTTAATTTGATCTCTTCCATGGTGCAGTTCTCATTCTCAGATTGCTCATTTAATCTTGATAAATGGACTATTATTTGAATTTAATTTCCTTTATGATGCAGTTCTTTCATAAGAATACATTGATTTAATTCCCAACTCTGAGAAACCAATACTTTCGGAGATGTAATTTGTCTGTTTGAACTAGAGCGCCAGAAAGCTCCTGTCCACAGGGCTTGAACCCATTTTTTGGCGCTCTAGTTCCTCGGAACTGAGTGCTTATCAATTTGCCCAAATGTCTGTAATTTTCGAATATTCCGATGAAAATGGTCTTAAACGATTTGGTTCGACTCACTGATCAAGAATCCGTGGTCGAAATTCCTTCTGTCCGGCCGGTCCTGCCGGCCGGCCGGCCGGCCGTAGGCACGTTAACTCTCGAACGGAATGAGCTAGAGAGTTGAAATTTTCAGAGTAGGTTTGGGGGATAAATATCTCGGCTATGTTCGTTATTGGGCAAAATCGAACAGATGGTTTCGGAGTAACAAAAAAAATTTTTTTTTTACGATAAAATTCCAAATTAAATTTTTTTTAATAAAAAGTTTTATCATAAGAATCCATTCATATCATTTTTAACTCTAACAAGCTAATACTTTCGGAGATATGATTCTTCAAAATTTCAATGTAAATCGTATTTCACACATTGATATAATTATTCTATGTATGAATTGTCATAATGTCAACTTGACAGAAGGGAATTTTGTAACTTCAAAAATATTGGGGTTGAAATACTCGTATTTTAGCGATGCAACGGGAACCTCACCCAAAAATGTTTGAAAATATTACGTAAATATTTAAAGCATAATTCTGTAGTTCGAGAGAGGAGAAAATTTGGTGAACGTAGATCAGGAAATTTTTGATCGATTACAAGGTAATTTTTTATTTATTACTCATCTTCTTTCATATTATTACTCATCTTCTTTCATACATGTTTTAAGGAATACCTACTATTTGTAGGTACTTTAAACCTGTTTTGGGCAATTGTCATACGAAACTTGTTTTTTTGGCGCTCTAGTTCCTCGGAACAGAGTGCTTATCAATTTGCCCAAACGTCTGTAATTTTGGAAATTTTGGCAGAAAATGGTCTCAAACGATTTGGTTCGACTCACTGATCAAGAATCCGAGTGCGAAATCGATTCTGTCCGGCCGGCCGACCGGCCGTAGGCACGATAACTCTCGAACGAAAGGAGTTAGCGGATTGAAAATTGCAAGGTGGTTTTGGAGCGTAAATATCTCGGACAAGTTCGTTCGATCTATCTGAAATTTAGCATCAAATTGTAGAATCATGACCTTTATACGCATGTGAAGTTTTGTATTGACCAGATTACCGCAAAGTGTAAAAAAAAAATTTTGAAAATTTAAAAAAAGTTTTTCCACAATAACTCTCGAACGGAATGTGCTAGGTAGTTGAAATTTTCAGAGTAGGTTAGGGAGATGAATATCTCGGCTAAGTTCGTTATTGGGCAAAATTGGCCAGATTTAATTCGATTTCATGCGTGGTGCAGTTCTCATTCTCATGATTGCTCATTTAATCTTGATAAATAAACTATTATTTGAATTGAATTTCCTTTATTAATATAAACTCCTATACCGCCTCCAGCTCCTCCTACTCTATCCCGTCTCACAAAGTTATAGCCGTCAATAGCTATATCATGATTAGATACTTGTCCAAATGTCAATGCTGACTGCCACAAAACGAAAACTATAACTAGAAACAATGCGGGAATGAGTTCATTCAAGCACTGTTTTTAGTACTGGAATGGACTCATTACGATACTGAAATAGAGAAAATTTATTACATATGTACCTTTTTGGAAAGTTCATCAACCAAGGAAGCTTTCTCACTTATTTCGTATTTGATCAACTTTCAAAAAACATAACTTCTATATTCAGTGTTGAATAGTTTCCACAAAATTAATTGGTTTCGATGGAAGTCGAAAAAATGTCAAAAAGTCGACATATCAATATATCTCAGTAACTATAGACTTTTGGAGCATGGTTCACTGGACTCAAATTGTTGCAAATGATGTCTAGTATAACCCCGTTAAAGGATCACGTCGAATTACCAAACACCCTGTATATGTCTATTGTAGTTTGAAAATCGGCAAAAGAAAAAATTTTAGGAAGGGGTGTATTTTTTTTTTTCTTCAGTTCTTGGTTGTTTACTAGAATAACTGAACCAAAATACAACTAATTAACTTTTCTAGGTGGAACTCCCTAAGCTGCAGCTCTTAATTTCAATTTCCAAAACATCAAAACCATCTACACCCAGAAAATTAATTCAATCTCGAAGCAAACAAAGAATACCTTTGCTTCAAGGTATTCGGATTAGGATTCACTTGAAACAAATTACTGGAAATTAATCTCAAGTCGGCATCCCAGTGGCGTATCAGTATTTCCTTACATATTTCAACAGTTCACCGATATAAATAGTCCAGGAGGAATCGGCGCATGAGTACCGAAAACTATTCCACCTCAATTTTTTTATGCGATTCTCTTCAAATTACCCTGCTAATGATATAAATGCATGTTGCCATGGGGCAACCCCGTGCCATATTGTTTAAACCGAAATTGTTTTAACAATTACAAGGTTGCTATTTTTCAACCGGACAAATTTTTTTTGTATTCTTTGTTGAAATACAATTGAAAAAAGTCTTATGGCTTATTACGATAAAGTAATTATTTTTCGAGATATGAATTTTTAAAGGTTGAAGAAATCTTAAATTTGGATACATTTGACCCATGAAAAATATATTTAAAAAAAATAAAATATGAATTATATATTTTTTTTATTCTTAATGCAATAGCTAACAATATTCTTAATTACGATTTCAAGAAATTTAATTGTTTATAACTGTTTTTTAATCGTAAATTCCGCGTGCTCAAAAGTTTACTCGCTTACCTATAAGTATCGCCGTCTCTCTCTGACTCATACTCTGACGTACCCAGTTTGTGAAATCTTACCTGCTTTACACGCATTTACGGGTTGTGATACGACTAGTTAGATTGGCACAAAAAAAAGCTTTAGAATTAATAAAAATAAAAGAAAATCGTGATTCTCTAGTCCCTCTTGGCAATTGCTTAGAATTAAGTACTCATCAGTTAAAAGATCTAGAAACTGTATATCTAAATATTTTGGGTAAAAAAACTAATACCGCGGATGAAGCCAGACAAATGATTTTATATTATTTTTTTTACAATAACATGCTTGGGTTTTGCAAGCTTTCTTACAATTGCATGGTTTCTTATAAGGTTGCCAACCGTCCTTTATTTCAAAGGACAGTCCTTTATTTTAAAACTATGTCCTTTGTCCTTTTGAAAGGTATCAAAAGACGGCAAATGTCCTTTGAAATAATCCGAAGATATAAATAAAAATATTGAAGTAACCACAAAAAAAAAAGTTCCATACACCATGATACGTGAAAACATAAATACTATGTATTCACGCTAAATGCTAATCAAATGTAAAAAAAAATGGATTCGAACCCTGTGTCAGGAGCTTTCTGGCGCTCTAGTTCAAACAGACAAATTATATCTCCGAAAGTATTGGTTTCTCAGAGTTGGGAATTATATCAATGTATTCTTATAATAGAACTGCATCATAAAAGAAATTCAATTCAAATAATAGTTTATTTATCAACATTAAATGAGCAATCTGAGAATGAGAACTGCACCATGGAAGGAATCAAATTGAAATATCTGAACTGAATTTGACTCTCTCTTATAGAACAGGATGAAATGTACGAGTATGAACACAGATCATATAATAAAGCTTAGATAGAATAATTATAGCATTCTGTGAAAACATAGAAGTACGATTCATTATTGACATTTAGAAAAATCATATCTCCGAAAGTATTAGCTTGTTGGAGTTGAAAATGATATCGATGGATTTTAATGGTGAAACTGCATCTTAAATAAAAATTGAATTTGAAATTTGTTCCTTAAAAATTTTTTTTTTTTTTGTTACTCCAAAACCATCTGGCTTATTTTGCCCAATAACAAACTTAACCGAGATATTCATCTCCCTTACCCACTCTGAAAATTTCAACTGAATAGCTCATTCCGTTCGAGAGTTATTGTAGGAAACTTTTTTTTTAAATTTGAAATTTTTTTTTGACACTTTGCGGTGACCTGGTCAATACAAAACTTCACATGCGTATAAAGGTCATGATTCTACAATTTGATGCTAAATTTCAGATAGATCGAGTGATCGGTTTCGGAAATATTCATAAAAAATGTGTTTTACTAAAATCGGCCATAACTCCGAAACCGCTTGATGGATTTCGCCCATTAACGAACTTGTCCGAGATATCTACGCTCCAAACCCACCTTGCAAATTTCAATCCTCTAACTCCTTTCGTTCGAGAGTTATCGTGCCTACGGCCGGCCTGTCGGACCGGCCGGACAGAATCGATTTCGACCTCGGATTCTTGATCAGTGAGTCGAACCAAATGTTGTTCCGAAACCGAAAATTCGACGGATTACACCACCGGGCTATCGGGCTCCTCGTACGATCTTGTCGATCTCCGGTATTAGAATAAAACGTCGGTACTTACCTGGGATATATGGGTGATTCCGTTCTAACTGTGATATTCAATGTCCTGTATTGTTTGTTCTCATAGGTCATTAATTAATAATCAATTTTTGAAATTTTTGTGCTTATTGGAAAATTATGAACATATTTCGACATTATTTTCATAATTTCATATAATATAACTTGCCACTTACAGAAAAATTACTATATATCACTTAAATGTCAGTACCATGTCCATTTCTAGAATTTATTTATAAATTGATAGTTTTTTTTGTCGTAATATATGATTTAAACTAATTACCTCATAAATTCTAATGTTTATGATCAAACAAAATTGGCACATTTTTTGTTTAATGTATTAAGTTAACATTGAATTCCGGTTCAATAACTTTTGTCTTTAAGGCTTAAAAGCTTTACTTAATACATTAAATAAAATGGGTTCAAGCCCTGTGGACAGGAGCTTTCTGGCGCTCTAGTTCAAACAGACAAATTATATCTCCGAAAGTATTGGTTCCTCAGAGTTGGGAATTATATCAATGTATTCATATGATAGAACTGCATCATAAAGGAAGTTCAATTCAAATGATAGTTTATTTATCAAGATTAAATGAGCAATCATGAGAATGAGAACTGCACCATGGAAGAAATCGAATTAAATCTGGCCAATTTTGCCCTATAACGAACTTAACCGAGATATTCATCTCCCTAACCTACTCTGAAAATTTCAACTAAAAAGCTCATTCCGTTCGAGAGTTATATCAATGTCTATGGATGAAAAGCAGTCTCACTATCCTCAGATCTCTTACTTCATGTTCCGTTCCGAAATGTTAGACTTTTCTGAGAAAAACTAATTTCGGGCAAACATCTGAGATTTTTCTCACTTCGCTCACAATTCTTCGATTGATTAGATAATGACATGTCTCAGGAAAATAAATTGACATTCTGACAATTCATACATAGAATAATTATATCATTGTGTGACAACGTTGAAATACGATTTATTATTGAAATTTTGAAAAATCATATCTCCGAAAGTATTAGCTTGTTAGAGTTAAAAATGATATCATTGGATTCTTATGGTAAAACTGCTTATTGAAAAAAATATAATTTTGAATTTGTTTAGTAAAAAAAAAATTTTTTTTTGTTACTCCGAAACCATCTGTCCGATTTTGCCCAATAACGAACTTAGCCGAGATATTTATCCCCCAAACCTACTCTGAAAATTTCAACTGTCTAGCTCATTCCGTTCGAGAGTTATCGTGCCTACGGCCGGCCGGCCAGTCGGACCGGCCGGACAGATTGATTTTCGACCACGGATTCTTGATCAGTGAGTCGAACCAAATCGTTTAAGACCATTTTCATCGAAAAATTCGAAAATTACAGACATTTGGGCAAATTGATAAGCACTAAGTTCCGAGGAACTAGAGCGCCAAAAATGTGTCATATTTGTTCAGTTTCATCATAAACATTAGAATTTATGAGGTAATTAGTTTGAATCATTTATTACGACAAAAAAAACAAACAATTTATAAATAAATTCTAGAAATGGACATGACACGGTACTGACATTTAATAAATAAATTCTAGAAATGGACATGGTACTGACATTTAAGTGGTATATTGTAAGTTTTCTGTAAGTGGCAAGTTATATTATATGAAAATAATGTTGAAATATGTTCATAATTTTCCAATAAGCACACAAATTTCATAAATTGATTATTAATTAATGACCTATGAGAACAAACAATACAGGACATTGAATATCACAGTTAGATCGGAATCACCCATATATTCTTAATTTTCACTTTTCGACATAAAATCGCCACATGGGGGTTTATTTGACGGTTTTTTACCCTTATCTTCGCTTTTCGTCAACTTTCAGGCCCGAAAACTGCCAAGAACGGCCGTTTTCAGACCCCGTCTCTCTAAGTCGATTTTGACGTTTCTCGAACCAACTATTAGCAAGGAATTAGACAATGTCATGTCTCAGGAAAATAAGTTGACATTATGACAATTCATACATAGAATAATAATATAATTCTGTGAAAACGTAGAAATACGATTTATTATTGAAATTTTGAAAAATCATATCTCCGAAAGTATTAGCTTGTTAGAGTTAAAAATGATATCATTGGATTCTTATGGTAAAACTGCTTATAGAAAAAAATTTAATATGGAATTTGTTATGTAAAGAAAAATTTTTTTTTTGTTACTCCGAAACCATCTGTCCGATTTTGCCCAATAACGAACTCAGCCGAGATATTTATCTCCCAAACCTACTCTCAAAATTTCAACTGTCTAGCTCATTCCGTTCGAGATTTATCGTGCCTACGGCCGGCCAGCCGGACCGGCCGGACAGAATGAATTTCGACCACGGATTCTTGATCAGTGAGTCGAACCAAATCGTTTAAGACCATTTTCATCGAAAAATTCTAAAATTACAGACATTTGGGCAAATTGATAAGACCTCAGTTCCGAGGAACTAGAGCGCCAAAAAGTATATTCCACCCAGATTACTTTACACCCCCCCGGCCCCAGGACCGAATTCCATGATGTCCTTTATTGCAATAGCTCGGAGTTGGCAACCCTAGTTTCTTAAGATCAGTTGGAAACGAGCTTTTCTTCATAAATAAAGGTAGCAAAGTGTCATTTTCATTTTTGTAACCGAACTGAGTAAAATCTAATATTTCATATTGGGGATTTGAAGCATGTTTCCAAACGTATTTTTGAGCTGAAGCCCTAAGTGCATGCAAATGCAAGGAATCTGAGGTACAAGGAATTTTCGAAAAATTAATATTACTGCCAAAACTACGTGTGAAAATTATTTGTCTGGCTTCATCCGCGGTATAACCTTTTTTACCCAAAATATTTAGATATACAGTTTCTAGACCTTTTAACTGATTAGTACTTAATTCTAAGCCATTGCCAAGAGGGACTAGAGTATCACGATTTTCTTTTAATTTTATTAATTCTAAAGCTTTTTTTTGTGCCAAACGGTAAATGCGTGTAAAGCAGGTAAGATTTCACAAACTGGGTAAGTCAGAGAGAGACGGCGATACTTATAGGTAAGCGAGTAAACTTTTGAGCGAGCGGAATTTACGATTAAAAAATGGGTTCAAGCCCTGTGGACAGGAGCTTTCTGGCACTCTAGTTCAAACAGACAAATTATATCTCCGAAAGTATTGGTTTCTCAGAGTTGGGAATTAAATCAATGTATTCTTATGAAAGAACTGCATCATAAAGGAAATTAAATTCAAATAATAGTTTATTTATCAAGATTAAATGAGCAATCTGAGAATGAGAATTGCACCATGGAAGAAATCAAATTAAAATAGCTGAAATGAATTTGACTCTTTCTTATAAAACAGGATGAAATGTTCGAGTATGAACACGGATCATATAATAAAGCTTAGATAGAATAATTATAGCATTCTTTGAAAACATAGAAGTACGTACGATTCATTATTGAAATTTAGAAAAATAATATCTCCGAAAGTATTAGCTTGTTGGAGTTGAAAATGATATCTATGGATTTTAATGGTGAAACTGCATCTTAATTAAAAATTACAGACATTTGGGCAAATTGATAAGCACTCAGTTCCGAGGAACTAGAGCGCCAAAAAGTGTAATTCCCTTTCCGGGATTTGAGCCCGCCTCCTCTCGTTCCGAAACCGAAAACCCGACTGACTAGACGAACCGGCTATCGGGCTCCTCGTACGATCTTGTCGATCTCCGGTATTAGAATAAAACGTCGGTACTTACCTGGGATATATATTCTTAATTTTCACTTTTCGACATAGAATCGCCACATAGGGGTTTATTTGACGGTTTTTTACCCTTGTCTCTCTAAGTCGATTTTGACGTTTCTCGAACCAACTATTAGCAAGGAATTAGACAATGTCATGTCTCAGGAAAATAAGTTGACATTATGACAATTCATACATAGAATAATTCTGTGAAAACGTAGAAATACGATGTATTATTGAAATTTTGAAAAATCATATCTCCGAAAGAATTAGCTTCTCAGAGTTAAAAATGATATCATTGGCTTCTTATGGTAAAACTGCTTATTGCAAATAATTTAATTTGGAATTTGTTATGTAAAAAAAAAATTTTTTTCTGTTACTCCGAAACCATCTGTCCGATTTTGCCCAATAACGAACTTAGCTGAGATATTTATCTGCCAAACCTACTCTGAAAATTTCAACTCTCTAGCTCATTCCGTTCGAGAGTTATTGTGCCTACGGCCGGCCGGACAGAATGAATTTCGACCACGGATTCTTGATCAGTGAGTCGAACCAAATCGTTTAACACCATTTTCATCGAAAAATTCGAAAATTACAGACATTTGGGCAAATTGATAAGCACTCAATTCTGAGGAACTAGAGCGCCAAAAACAGTTATAAACAATTAAATTTCTTGAAATCGTAATTAAGAATATTGTTAACTATTGTATAAAGAATAAAAAAAAATATAATTCTTATTGAATTTTTTTTTATATATTTTTCATGGGTCAAAAGTATCCAAATAAAAGATTTCTTCAACCTTGAAAAATTCATATCTCGAAAAATAATTACTTTATCGTAATAAGCCATAAGACTTTTTTTAGTATTTCAACAAAGAATACAAAAAAAATTTGTCCGGTTGAAAAATAACAATTCCTTGTAATAATTCAAACAATTTCGGTTTAAACAATATGGCACGGGGTTGCCCCATGGCAACATGCATTTATATCATTAGCAGGGTAATTTGAAGAGAATCGCATAAAAAATTGAGGTGGAATAGTTTCCGGTACTCATGCGCCGATTCCTCCTGGACTAATAAAATATTGGCGGACGTCTAGGTATTTATTTTTATTTCCTTTGAACATTTCATCAAGAATTCACAGAAAACATGTAGCTCAGTTCCTTTTCAGACCTGAGAAAATGAACATATTTCTAATAGTCTTATTAGTTTCACTGTCGTATTCGCCTCATGAAAAATCCGGGAATGCCATTTCCGTCGAGAAAATTTTAGAATCTTTCAAGAAAGTTCTCGATTATTCTCTTCAAAATCCTGATTTAATTGGATTATCCGGTACTTTTGGTGTAGTGCGAGCTGAAGGTAAAATAATTATTCGAAAAACGAATGGAGGTTTAAGTGATTTTTCAAAAATTTTCAGCACTCCTTAGGAACATATTTGTGAAAAATGACCAACTCTCGATTGTTAAAAAAAATGCAAGGATATTCTGATGGTGAAAAAAAATATTTCACTTCGCTATAGTGAATGGGGTGAGAATCTTATTAATTCATATCGTGTGTTCCAAAGTAATCAGGTCTTTTTGGCGCTCTAGTTCCTGGGAACTGAGTGCTTATCAATTTGCCCAAATGTCTGTAATTTTCGAATTTTTGGCTGAAAATGATCTGAAACGATTTGGTTCGACTCACTGATCAAGAATCCGAGGTCGAAATCGATTCTGTCCGGCCGGCCGGCCGTAGGCACGATAACTCTCGAACGAAAGGAGTTAGAGGATTGAAATTTGCAAGGTGGGTTTGGAGCGTAAATATCTCGGACAAGTTCGTTAATGGGTGAAATCCATCAAGCGGTTTCGGAGTTATGGCCGATTTTAGTAAAACACATTTCTTATAAATATTTCCGAAACCGATCACTCGATCTATCTGAAATTTAGCATCAAATTGTAGGATCATGAGCTTTATAGGTTTTGTATCGACCAGGCTACCGCAAAGTTTCAAAAAAAATTTCAAAATTTAAAAAAAATGTTCCTACAATAACTCTCGAATGGAATGAGCTAGGCAGTTGAAATTTTCAGAGTAGGTTAGGGAGATGAATATCTCGGTTAAATAGGCCAGATGGTTTCGGAGTAACGAAAAAAAATTTTTTTTTTAAGCAACCAATTTCAAATTCAATTTTTTTAAAGATGCAGTTTCACCATAAAAATCCATTGATACAATTTTCAACTCCAACAAGCTAATACTTTCGGAGATATGATTTTTCTAAATTTCAATAATGAATCGTACTTCTATGTTTTCACAGAACGCTATAATTATTCTATCTAAGCTTTATTATATGATCTGTGTTCATACTCGTACATTTCATCCTGTTTTATAAGAGAGAGTCAAATTCATTTCAGCTATTTTAATTTGATTTCTTCCATGGTGCAGTCTCATTCTCAAATTGCTCATTTAATCTTGATAAATAAACTATTATTTGAATTGAATTTCCTTTATGATGCAGTTGTATCATAAGAATACATTGATATAATTCTCAACTCTGAGAAACCAATACTTTCGGAAATATAATTTGTATGTTTGAACTAGAGCGCCAGAAAGCTCCTGATGTACACAGGGCTTGAACCCATTTTTTCAGTTCAAAAGCTGTCGTTCGATTTCGTCGTTGCTTTTCATTGAACTATATACTATATCATTGAACTATATACTAACTGGAAGGGATTCGTCCATACAAAATACGTTTGAAAGGTGAGGCAGGGGCAACGAAGACAAAGATAGCACTATTTACGGTAACCTGTCTTTGTTGTACTCATACAAGCGAGTTATGTTTACCTACATTAATAGTATTTTATTTGAAATTCAGGTGAATTGGGGATTGCCTTCATTCGTAAAGTGCAATATTATTCATGACGAACATATATTTCGTAATGGTATGCCATTAGTTCAGCTGTCTCTATCGTGTGATGTTTAAAAAGTACAGAACTTTGTTGGTGCTAGTTGTGATTGGCGATAGTTTAAAACTTTTAATATAAATACATCTTAAAATTTTAATTAACAATGAATAAAAATGGTTATATATTGTGTATCGTCGGATGCAAGAACGAGCAAGATCATCGGTTTGAATAGGTTTTCATGGGTGAGTTGATAATATTTAGATTTGAATATAAAATAAAAATGGGTACAAGCCCTGTGGACAGGAGCTTTCTGGGGCTCTAGTTCAAACAGACAAATTATATCTCCGAAAGTATTGGTTTCTCAGAGTTGGGAATTATAGAACTGCATCATAAAGGAAATTCAATTCAAATAATAGTTTATTTATCAAGATTAAATGAGTAATCATGAGAATGAGAACTGCACCATGGAAGAAATCAAATTAAATCTGGCCAATTTTGCCCAATAACGAACTTAACCGAGATATTCATCTCCCTAACCTACTCTGAAACTTTCAACTACCTACCTCATTCCGTTCGAGAGTGATATCTATGTCTATGGATGAATAGCAGTATCACTACTCTCAGATCTGTTACTTCATGTTCCGTTCCGAAATGTAAGACTTTTCTGAGAAAAACTAATTTCGGAGCAAACAACTGAGATTTTTCTCACTTCGCTCACAATTCTTCGATTGATTAGATAATGTCATGTCTCAGGAAAATAAGTTGACATTAGGACAATTCATACATAGAATAATTATATCATTCTGTGACAACGTTGAAATACGATTTATTATTGAAATTTTGAAAAATCATATCTCCGAATGTATTAGCGTGTTAGAGTTAAAAATGATATCATTGGATTCTTATGGTAAAACTGCTTATTGAAAAAAATTTAATTTGGAATTTGCTACGTAAAAAAAAAATTGTTTTTGTTACTCCGAAACCATCTGTCCGATTTTGCTCAATAACGAACTTAGCCGAGATATTTATCTCCCAAACCTACTCTGAAAATTTCAACTGTCTAGCTCATTCCGTTCGAGAGTTATCGTGCCTACGGCCGGCCGGACAGAATGAATTTCGACCACGGATTCTTGATCAGTGAGTCGAACCAAATCGTTTAAGACCATTATCATCGAAAAATTCGAAAATTACAGACATTTGGGCAAATTGATAAGCACTCAGTTCCGAGGAACTAGAGCGCCAAAAATATGAATAGCAAGAACATTGATTGATTCAAAATGGATTTATTTGTTATAGTTTTCCATTCAAACGACCTGATATACTGAAGTTATGGATTAAGGCAGTTCACAGGGAGAATTGAACGAAACCAGCAAACTTTGTGGGGACCATTTTCTTCCAACTGATTACATAGTGCGAGACCTGCATGTACTTCTAAATTTTTGAAACCAGATGCTGTTAAGCTGTTTCTAGTGTATTTTCATATCCCAAGCATTTGAGACCGCAAATTGTTGAACCTCGACGGAAAATAAGAAAAGTGGTAGATAGGTATATCTTATGATGTAAATGAGAAAATAATATATTTGAACCCCTCTTGGAAGAAAATGAACACGTTTTTTTTCAGGAATTGTCTGGATGTTCCTAATAAGAATGTTAGTGGGCATACCATATTATCACCCACAGATGTTAATTTACCGTCAACTTCAAGAAGCTCAAAAGTTAGAACGTTGATTGATCGTGAAACTCGAACTGTTTCTTTTAATGAAGATATATTATTACGAAGAAAAGTAAAAACACTTAAAAAGAAGCTGAAGATGATAGAAGTGAACATTTTTAAGATGAAAGAAGTCATTCATTTAATTTCAAAAATGTGGCCATAGCAATTTAATGAAAATCTAGAAGTCTTAAAAAAACATGTTCAAGGTAAAAACAACAAAATTACATTTTTAAACTCAAGAGCTACAGCATATATTCTTTTCAGGTTTGCCTCCGCAGAAAAGCAAATTCGTCTTCTATTATGAAGTGGAACCTTTTTGACAAGCAAAATAAACTTAATACAGACAATCATAAATTCAGTTATAGATCAGTTTATTGCAAATTTAGATCTTTTTAAACCTAGATCCTAGTATCCTGTTGTTCAAGAATTATCAGTTGAGGAATGTCATGAAATTCAGATTTTTGGAAAATAACGTTATATTTAATGTGCCGAATGTATCACAAAAGTAGACAATTGAATTTAGTATTGCAAGGAAAAACTGACAATACTTGTTTTATGTAGCAACTGTTAAATTATTGTTGAATAAGTAGTAGTAGCAGCTATCTGTAGGTACAGTGTGTTTTAATATTTAAATAAAATTTGCATTAGCGATTTTCTTTTCAGTTTATTTACCAACCACATAGGAGAAAAGTTAAAATTTGACTTGAACCATGTACTATTTGCATTATTACTTTAATCCTGATAAATTGTTCAGAAAAAAAATCACGTTTACTTCTAAATAAGCATACAAAATTTAAAAATAAACAAAGAAAATCGCGAGTGTTCCATTAACTGATATGATATATAAAGACTATAAAGAGATAGATATCCGTAAACAGTGCGGGACGCGGGTTGCATATGCAATCATTTTGCCCAAGGAGGTGGAAGGAAGTGGAGGGGGCATAAAGATCGAAACTTGTCACATACTCCGCCAGTCCGCCATATTGGTGTGTCCCAATCATAGATAACATATTTTCTATAGGAATCCGGAATTCCAACCATAGAAAACTCACAATTTCACGTTTATAACCATATATCTTGTCTATGTTTATAACAAAGGATTTGCCCATACCAATATGGCCAATTTTATGTGACACTTTCGTTACAAGGGAAATATAGCACATGCTCCCTCCACTTCCTCCTACCTCCATGGTTTTGCCTCACTTTTCACTCAAGGCGAGTCCCTTCCAGGTATATTTATATAGAGTTCACTGAGTTGTGTTCGAAAATTAACTCCACGGAGTAGAGTAGAGTTTTTGAAGGTTTTTTACAGATTTACTCTAGAGTTTACTCTGACAGTGACAGAAGGTGCCAATATCGGAAAATATGTTGGTTTAAGAAAGATCCTATTATTATTGTTTTCTTCACATATATGTAACTCTAATCATAAATATATATTGTGAGCAGTATAAAAACTATTAAATTACATCACAAAACATTCATAAAACAGTTAGACAAAGATACTAGATTTTCCTTCCCATCAGTTATGTCAATTTTGACAGGAGTAAAATGAACTCCGAGTCGAATACTCCGACCTAGTGATGTGAAATACTCGAGTTTTTAAGTAAAGGACAAATATCCTGGAAAAATGTCCGAAACTTTCCCCCAAGGTCGAGCATTTTGAGTATTTAAGTATTTACGGACATTGTGGTAAAAATCGGGAAAAATATGACAATCGTCACATGTTAAGTTAAAATATCAGGACAATTTGAGGCATTTTAAGAAATTTTTCATGGTCAATTGGAAATAACAAATAACTTATCATTGAATAAGTTATTATCGTGTTATTTTATTGAGCATCAGTGATAAAGGACCGGAGCCAGGTTCTGAATTAAGAATTAGTATTAGAAAAATCAATTTAATTAGACTGTTAAATAATAAAAATAAACTTGTTTAAAAAAAACTTTGTATAATTTTCCAATTGGTACACAGATCGTTAAGAACCTTCGATCCAAGTAGAAACGAATAAACTGCTTAAGAAAAAACTCTGTATAATGGCATCACAAATCGTTAAGCATCGTCGATCCAAGTGGAAAAAAATAAACTTCTTTAAAATTTTTGTAATATTGGCATCTCAGATCGTTAAGCATCTTCGATCCAAGTAGAAAAGAAGAATGAATATCGGACAAAATGAAAATTTTCAAAAAATGTTTGAGTAGAAAAGAAATTTATGATATTTATCCAGACATTTTCGATAAATATTTTCGGACATTTTTCAGTATTTATCAGAGGAGTATTTAAGACATTTTCCACACTCACAACACTACTCCGACCTATATATTAGTGTTCTGTGACTCCGACTTTTCGGACGACAGTCACAGAGTAAAATTTACTCAACCTTTCAATTTTCGAACGCAATGGAGTAAATATTACTCAACGGAGTTAATTTTCGAACAGAACCCTGTACTATATAGAGTTCACTGTTGCTTTTACAGCATCGTTGCTTCTACATGGCTAACTTCATTTAAGTGGCTGCTTTATGGCGTATTCCATTGGCAGCACCAGTGCTGCACTGAGCACGCACTGAGTGCAAAAAATGTTGCACTGGACGTCAAAATGTGTCAAAATGCTTGACGAAATTCCCCAATGGAATACGATTCATGCACTCAGTGCGCACGAGTTCTACCAATGGAATACGCCATTAGGTGTTCTGTGGTGGTAGTTAGTCTGTGATTATCAGAAATCATAGAAAAACAGTATTCCTTGTCTATGGTGAATATAAATATGTCTGTATCTGAGATTTCAAACATAAACAAAGATTTGGATGTAATTGACTCTAATATGAAGAAAAAATCAGAAAGTGATACTAAACCTGCTCCCAATCAAGATGAAGATTCAGAAGGAACAGAAGAACAACCTTTAGATATCGGAGAACATTATTTAGTGCGGAGATCTGACGATTCTTGGCGTAAGATGAAAAAAATTTGACGAAAAAGCTCGAAAGTTTGATATATCTATTCTATTTCAGATCCGGCCGAAATTATTCAAACTAGATATAATGATACCGAACAACAATATGAATATTACGTTCATTATGAAGGATACAACAGACGATTGGATGAATGGGTAAATCAAAATTAAGTTAGAAGGCCTGATACGTGTTCAGGTTTCTTAGCATTATATCATTAAAGATCAACTTCTTTATTGTTTAGGTACCTAGGGGCAGGATTATGTCTTCAAGGTTTAACATGGGAGAGGGTGGTCAAAAAATTAACTCTGAAAAGGGTTGGAAAGATGGACCAGTAGTTACAGATTTGTTATCAGATAGTACAGACCGAAAAATTACAAGAAATCAAAAACGAAGGCATGATGAAATCAATCATATTCAAAAAAGGTATTGACGGTTTGATTTCCTTAATAAATTATTAACATAATTTTTCTTTATTATTATTGTTTCTAGTTATGCAGAGATGGACCCTACAACAGCAGCCCTTGAAAAAGAACATGAACAAATCACAAAAGTAAAATATATAGACAAAATCCAAATCGGTAGATTTGAAATTGATACTTGGTATTTTAGTCCATATCCTGAAGAGTATGGTCGGCAGAGCAAACTTTGGATATGTGAATATTGTCTGAAATATATGAGATTAGAAAAAAGTTACAGATACCACATGAGTGAGTGTACTTGGAGACAACCTGTAGGAAAAGAAATTTATCGTAAAGGCACCCTTTCTGTCTATGAAGTTGATGGAAGAGATTATAAAGTGTACTGCCAAAATCTGTGTCTACTGGCAAAATTGTTTTTAGATCACAAGACCCTTTATTTTGATGTAGAACCGTTCTTATTTTATATTTTGTGTGAAGTCGATAAACATGGTGCACATGTTGTTGGGTATTTCTCTAAGGTGAGTGAATTGAAAATATGTAATTGTATTTGCTCATCCATAAAAATATCCCATTATATTTCGCTGGAATTGTCAAAATAGTTACTAATTCGGTCATGTTTTTATATTTTCAGGAGAAAGAATCTCCTGATGGAAATAATGTAGCTTGTATTTTAACATTGCCTCCGTACCAACGACAAGGCTATGGAAAACTGCTTATCGCTTTCAGTTATGAGTTGTCAAGACTGGAAGGAAATGTAGGAAGTCCAGAACAACCTTTAAGTGATCTTGGAAAGTTGAGTTATCGTAGCTATTGGAGTTGGGTTTTACTCGAGATTCTAAGAGATTTCAGAGGGACTCTTTCAATCAAGGATCTCAGGTGAGCAAGATTTTAATTTGAGTTACAGTAGACACGCGGTAGTGTGAACACGCGATCCTTTGAATGACCCAGTAGTGTGAACTAAAAAATATTCACATTGGTATTCTGCAGTGTGAATAGTAGGACTCTTTGATAGTGTAAATCATTATTCAATCAGAAAATTCCAAGTCAGCCTTCAGAGACTCATGAGTTGATAAGAATCCATCCAGTGAAATGGTTCGAAATAAGAAGTTCTTGTCTCTTTATGAGAAATCGAAGATTTTGGAGGAGTTTTCTAATGTTAGTAGTGTCACTGCACTTTGAAAAAAATATAAAGTCGCAAAATCTCCTATATGTGCTACGAAAAATAAGAGAAATAAAATCATGAAATAAGAACAAGAACAAAAAGCTGTTGCTCTGAATCTATCTCAAAGAAAAGCACAAGCAGATGAGACAATGTCTTAAATGCGAAAAGTGGTACCATGAGGAGTGTGTCGGTTTATCAGCGGATGACACCGATGATTTTGAGTGCCCTGATGACTGCTAAACAACACATTTTCTCTGATTTTTGACACTTAGAGTATGTTGTATGCTTAGATATTTTCCTGATTTCGATAACCAAAAATAAGAATCTTATTTTGATTTTTTAAAGTATGTTAAAATCTTAGGCCTTAATATCCTACTGTGGTAAAATAAGGCCTATGGACAAAGTTTTTAAAAATGTTGAATATTATTTTTGTTTACCGCAAAATTGGCAATTTTATGTTTTTTAATCCATAATTATTGATCTATGGTTCATTTATCATGAACATATCTTGATCTGAGAACATACTTTTTATATTTTTGCCAATCTCCCTTAGCTTATTTGTACTTATTTTTTGACTCTTGTTCCTCGGAACGGTGTGCCCATCAATTTGCCCAAATGTCTGTAATTTTCGAATTTTTGGAGATGAAAATGGTCTTAAACGATTTGGTTCGACTCACTGATCAATAATCCGTGGTCAGAATCGATTCCAAAACAATCCTGTTGTGCAACATGTAGCCGAACGTGATTATATTGCAAAATCACATATTCATTTCCCTGCTGATTAGCAGCCATTTGCCCTTCAATGCTTGGTTTGAAGACATTTGTTGATGAAGAAGTGCACTAAAATTTTCTGCAAATACTCAGATAGTTATTCCTCGCAGATGCATTGACATCTTAAAATACATGCACACACAGTGTTGTCCAACTGTGAGAACTTGGAAGATCCATATAAATATTTACAAGGTCCTGTAACTGCATTAAATTTGAACATGAAGATCCATATAAATACTATACAAGGTTATATAACTGCATTAGAATGGAATTTTATTTTTTTCAGTCAAATGACTAGCATAACTCAAACTGATATCATTTCTACACTTCAAAGTATGAATATGGTGAAGTATTGGAAAGGACAGCATGTCATTTGTGTAACACCGAAACTGGTAGAAGAACATATACGGTCAAGTCAATACAAGAGACCTCGTTTATGTGTAGATAGCAGTGCATTGAGGTGGACACCACGGAGGCACAGCAATAAATTGAATAAAAAGTGAATAGTATATTCGATTTTCATGAAAATGAATGTATTTTGGTTCAAAATTATGTGATAGAGTACTTTGTATAAATTTGAGTTTTTTTTATTTATCCCGCAGAATACATAAACAGCGTGTTTTTGAAGGCGAGTTTTATATAGGTATTCAAAATTAATTATTCGACCAAAAATATCCTACACAAAAGTTGTGAAATAACAAATTTCAAAAGTTACTAAAATTCAACATAATACAGCTTTTGGGGCTTAAATCAACATTTACAACATATCTTAATCATGATGTTTAGCTGGGAGTTTTTGTTCCGAGAGTAAAGCCTTATATTTGTGGATTATTGATGCTTTAAAGTTTGAATTTTAATTCTACACATAGCTTATGAAGTGGTGCATCTTGTGATAAATTCGTTTTTCGATATTTCAACGTGTTGAGGGTTGGTTGCTACTGTTGACCTTTAGTCCATTGTTGTTTTTGTGCCGCCGGAGTTATCTTCGTTGTGTTATCGTTAATCATCTGGATCACCTGGGCGCGTATGAACAAATTTAATCGAATCCGTTTTCGGGTAGAGTATTATACACACGCGAGGATCCTCCTGCACATTCGGATATGGCTAGTTCTGGTACAAGGAGCAACAGGAGAGGGGTCACCCTTGAGGACATCATGGTTAAACTTGAAAGCATGGAGAAGAAATATTCGGATATGGTGTTGAAGTTTGAGACTGTTGTTGAGGAAAATAAATGTCTAAAAGAACAGGTGAACGTGTTGAGTTCTGAGGTGGCGGTCTTGAAAAGCCAGAGTGCCCCGGGACAGGAGGAGATAATGGGGGAAATCAATGATCGAATGTCACGAGCCAATAATGTCATGGTTTTTAATCTGGTGGAATCTCCTAGTTCAACCTTGGAGGAGCGGATTGCATATGATAGGGAGAAGATCACTGGTATTGTCAGTTCTCTGGGTATTACTGAAGAGAAAGTCCTCAAGGTGGTTCGATTGGGAAGGAAGGGAAAGGCAGCTAGACCAACCAAGGTGGTATTTTCTGAGCCGTCTATTGCAATGGCCGTTCTGAAAGGTTCCTCGGCCATTTCGAAGGAGTGTGGTGGTACAGTTAAGATCAGGAGTGACCAAACGGACATGCAGCGTCGACAGCTTGCTTCGATTCGTGAGGAGCTTGACCGAGACTGAGATATTAATGAAGTTTATAAGAGGTAATCCAACCATAGTTTCCACTAAATCGAAAAACTAGGTTTCCCCCCAAAAGATCTTGTTGTTTATTATCACAACATGGGTGGTATACGCACCAAATTGAGAGACATTTGTGCTTCGCTACAACATTCTTCTTATGATTTGGTGGTTCTTACGGAAAGTTGGCTTGGCGCTGACATTTTGGACTCGGAAATATGCCCGGATAGTTATAGTGTTTTTCGAATGGACAGAAATAGTGAAACAAGTTCCAAATCTAGAGGTGGCGGCGTTGTCGTTTTGGTTAGGTCTAAGCTTGGTGGCAGTGTGATCGAACATTCATTCAATAGTGTTGAGCAGCTGTTCGTATTAATTAAAGGTAGCCATGACGTGATAGTTGGTGGAGTATATTTACCACCAAACTCGAGTGAACAAGACTATGCTGCCCACGGACAAGCTGTTGAAGAGGTTTCAATGCTGTATCCTGATTCAAGGATGTTCATCTGTGGCGACTACAACGTGACTGGTGCTGGATTCAGTGGTGATCACTTTTCTCTTGGAGATGTGAATGAAAAGTGTTTGATAATGGAAAACTCTATGCAATTCGCCAATCTGTCTCAGGTTTGCAGGGTACCCAATAGCCGCAGCACATACCTAGACCTTGTGTTCACAAATGAGCAGTCAACGGAAGTAGTGGTAGCGTCGGATCCGTTGCAGAGTGCTGGTGTGCATCATGCTGGCTTGCAGTTTTTGGTTCCAGTGAGAGTTGATCCCGATAGGTCGATTATTTGTGGTGGAGAGGAATTTGATTTCGCCAAGGGAAACTACGTTGGTCTGAACGACTTCTTGGCCTCGGTAGAGTGGAATTTTGGTGGAGGCGATGTCGATGTTGCTGTTGGTGAGTTTTATAACATATTGTATGCTGGTCTTCGACATTTTATACCACTGAAACCCAGAAGATGCTCAAGATATCCACTTTGGTTCAGCGCCCGACTTATTAGAATGATAACAGCGAAGAAGAGAGCTCATAGAAGATTTTTGAGGTCCAAGGACTCTAGAGATTATGATGACTTTTCTGGTTTGAGACAAAATTGTAAGTCACTTAGTAAATCTCTTTATGATCGGTATTTAGAAAGGGTCGAGAACAACATATGTTCGAATCCGCGGTATTTTTGGTCTTATTTAAATTCTAAAAAGACATGTTCTGGTCTGCCTGAGCAGATGAAATTTCGCGATAAGTTGGTTTCTAGCGGCAAGGATGTAGTGGAACGATTTGCTGATTTTTTTTGCGAAGTTTACAATGGCGAGGTTGTTGTTCCGCCGGATATGGATTCGAAACATGAGATTAACCTTAGCTCATGTAGTTTTACTGCCGGAGAGATTTACGAGATCATAAGTAATGTAAAGTCGAAATTTTCTAGTGGTCCTGATGGGATACCTAACTTCGTTTTGAAGAAATGCGTCAATACTTTGACTTTGCCTCTTTGTGCGTTGTTCAATATGTCTCTCGAACGTGGGGTGTTTCCGGAAATGTGGAAGAAGAGTTTTATTGTGCCCATTTTCAAGTCGGGCTCTAGAATGGACGTGGAGAACTATCGCGGTGTATCGATTCAGTCAGCAATTCCCAAACTTTTGGATAGTTTACTCAGTAGTTTTTTATCGTGGAATTGTAATAGTATTTTAATTGATCAGCAGCATGGCTTCCGGAAGGGCAGATCGGCGGTGTCAAATTTGGTACTTTATGTTAATGACATTGTTGAATATTTTGAGGCTGGTACTCAGGTGGACGCGATTTATACGGATTTCTCGAAAGCGTTCGACAAAGTAAATCATAACCTCTTAATCGCTAAGTTGGGTGCACTCGGTTTGTCAGGTTCTCTGCTGCAATGGTTTCGATCATTTTTGTGCGGACGTACCCAGCTGGTAAGATACAGAAGCTTCATGTCAAGGGAATTCATGGTGACTTCAGGCGTGCCTCAGGGATCCCACTTGGGACCAATTTTATTTATGTTATTCATAAATGATCTGAATACGATTCTGGATGTGAGGTTTCTGTTATTCGCTGATGACCTCAAGATGTATTCTCCGATCAAGAATCTTGAGAGTGCATTACAGTTGCAGCAGGAACTTGAAATATTTCATTCGTGGACGGTAAGAAATTGCTTGCATTTGAATGTCTCAAAGTGTAAGATTATTAGTTTTCATCGCGGCACTCGGTCTTTCACTTATTATTACAACATCAATGGCTGTTTATTGTCCAGAGTGGAGGTGATCGACGATTTGGGCATTAAATTGGATAGTAGACTCGATTTTAGGAATCATATTGTTGATATAGCTAGCAGAGCTTACCGCACTCTGGGTTTTATTATGCGTAACAGCGCTGAGTTCTCTCCACATGTTTTGAAAATGTTATATGTTTCATTGGTTAGGCCCATTTTGGAGTACGGATCAGTTGTTTGGTCACCATTTTACAGCTGCCATATACGTGCTGTGGAGAGAATTCAGAGAAGGTTCTTGCGCTATTTCAGCTTCAGGACTGACGGCGTGTATGACTGTGACGTGGATATGGTTCGTAGGGGCTCAGGTTTGGACACTCTTGAGGTCCGCCGGTGGTTGGCAGATTTTTGCTTGCTGTTTAAGCTCCTTAATGGGACAGTTGACTCTCCTAAAATTTTGGAGCGTATCGGTTTCAACATTCGACCGAGATTTACCAGAACTGTTCGTTTGTTCCGTAGCATAACGCACAGAACAAATTATGGTAGGCACATGTTTCCGTCGCGTATTCTCGATTTTGATAATGGATGTGGTGAATTCGATTTCTTTTCTGTTTCACTGAGACGGTTTAGGAGCCGGACCCTTTCACGATTGAGAGAGATTTACTTATGCTGATTATTGTGGTTGACTTAATTGTGATTGTATATTTGAGGAAATTTATACTCTAATATTTTTATGTATTATCTTGTTTATTGGGGGTTTCCCGTTATACCTGTATATTACAGTGCTAAATAAATAAATAAATAAATTCTATAAACACTCATTTTACCTTCAAGCTGCTGGCTGAACTGTTCCCTTGTAAACAACCGTTTAACCGTTTTGATTTGTTTCCAACATTGAAAGTCTGACTAATGAGTGTGACAAATATACAACATCGAACCTCTCAGTTCAAACAGCTAACTCACCTACACTGTACCAAATCTGATCATTTTGTTTTAAACTATGAGTAGTACGATACACTTACCTATGAAACAATAAATTCAGACTAGAATTCCCTTCCTTCCCCACAAACTTCACATCTGCAAACCATATTTGGTGTAATTTATAATAATAAGGAAATAATGGATTCGATATTCCTTCTCTTATTAATTTAATATATATCCACTAGATAGAAGATGAGATGTGCCAGTAACAAAATATCTTTATGATTTAAACTATTTTCTGGATGCATGACTATTTATTTATTTATTTATTTATTTAATGTCAACGAACCAATGACTATATCAAAGATCCTTTTTACAAAAATTATACAAAAAAAAGAAAAATTCTTGTACTAACTATTTGCTAACACAAATATACAGCAATGTGAATTGAAAAACAATTCCATGCAAACATGAGAACAAACAAATTCAGCATCAGAAAAATGGATTATCATTATAAATATCGATTAACAATCGACCTTAGCTCCCTCTTAAACAATCTCAAATTATTAGTATGCAGCACAGCAGTGGGCACAACAATTTTGTTCCACTTTCTTCTTAACCTAAAAATGGCTGATCCATAAATATAATTTCTATGAGTTCCACGCTCATTAAGTTGTCTTGCACATCTAAGCTCATAAGGAACTTCCCTTTTTGCCAAAAGTTCGAGAACACCTTCGCAATTTACCAGACCCATTAGTGCTTTCTTAATAAAGTAAACATCATGATATATATGAAGGGATTTAATAGACTCCAAGTTCACAAATGAAGCAAAATGAGAGTAGTCTTGTTCAGCATAAGAAAATCCAAAGACTATTGAACAAACTGAAATAATGAAAAAGAATGTTTAAAAAAACATATATGGAACATTTGAATAATCTATATGCACAAGAATTTGGTAGAAGTTAATTTATGAAGATTCACCCTCTCTCATAAATAAATTCGAAAGAACAAAAATATAAAAAAGCACTGACGTGAAGTCAGTACTCTTTGGCGTGCGTGTTTACGTTGGCTAATTTAAATTGAATGATGAGTGTTTCAAGCTCAGTGGATAGAGCGAACCGGAGATCTACCCAGAGGGTAGTGGACACCAATCACTGTCTGGTCAAAAATTAACAGTGCTGTGTCTAAGCTGACATAATTATGGAGTAACAAAGTTGAGAAAGAACACAAGACTATATCCTTAGTCGCATAAGCTCCTATAGTAGCTTCTGATACACACAGAATATTCTGTGCTGATACAACCCAAACACAGTCACTTCTCATCTGCGCATGCGCAATCAACTCGCGGTTGGAAGTCCTCACAAAAAAATCAGATTCTCGAACACTAGTGGTTCAGGAAATATCGCATCTTGAATACACGCGTGCGGACCCTCAACAGGGGATTCTATGGAGGAATTGCATCCTCTCCATCCCAAAACAAAACCCCAATATCCTCTCAGACGAAAACCAAGCAGTTAAATTGCTTCTCATCTGCGGATGCGCATAACGAAAAATTCTCAGAAGGCAGCATATATGAGCTTCAAAAAAATAGGTTTCGGAATTTCGAGCAAAATGGCTCTTGATCATCGTTTGAACTTCAAACAGCACATCGACAATATCTGCTCGAGGGCCGGCCGCATGTTGGGGTTCATTATGCGGAGCTCTATAACCAGAGAGCGAACCGTGCTCGAGAGCACGGTTCGAGTTTCGGTTAACCAACCCTGAAACAGCTGATTTATTACGTCATCAATTTGTCATTCGAATGCGGTTGGTACAAAAAGGACAGACCAATCTATGAACCAACCAAGAACCAAAGTCATTCGAAATCGCTTATGGTTATCTCTCATATAGGAAAATGAGTTGACATGTGAGAACACAGATAATATAATATAATTCATAGCTAGAATAATTAAGTACATAATTCTGTCAAAACATAGAAGTACGATTCATTATTGAAATTTCGAAAAATCATATCTCCGAAAGTATTAGATTGTTAGAGCTCAAAATGATATAATTGGATTTTTATGATGAAACGGCATCTTGAAAAAAATTGAATTTGAAATTTATACACAACAAATTTCAAATTAATTTTTTTTCAAAATGCCGTTATTTGATCATAAAAATAAAAAAATGGGTTCAAGCCCTGTGGACAGGAGCTTTCTGGCGCTCTAGTTCAAATAGACAAATTATATCTCCGAAAGTATTGGTTTCTCAGAGTTGGGAATTATATATCAATGTATTCATTTGATAGAACTGCATCATAAAGGAAATTCAATTCAAATAATAGTTTATTTATCAAATTAAATGAGCAATCATGAGAATGAGAACTGCACCATGGAAGAAATCAAATTAAATCTGGCCAATTTTGCCCAATAACGAACTTAACCGAGATATTCATCTCCCTAACCTACTCTTATAATTTCAACTACCTAGCTCATTCCGTTCGAGAGTTATTGTAGAAAAACTTTTTTTTAATTTTCAAGTCGAAATTCATTCTGTCCGGCCGGCCGTAGGCACAATAACTCTCGAACGGAATGAGCTAGACAGTTGAAATTTTCAGAGTAGGTTTGGGAGATAAATATCTCGGCTAAGTTCGTTATTGGGCAAAATCGGACAAATGGTTTTGGAGTAACAAAAACAAATTCCAAATTAAATTTTTTCAATAAGCAGTTTTTCCATAAGAATCCAATGATATCATTTTTAACTCTAACAAGCTAATACTTTCGGAGATATGATTTTTCAAAATTTCAATAGTAAATCGTATTTCTACGTTTTCACAGAATGATATAATTATTCTATGATGATCAAATTCCAAATTAAATTTTTTCAATAAGCAGTTTTTCCATAAGAATCCAATGATATCATTTTTAACTCTAACAAAGCTAATACTTTCGGAGATATGATTTTTCAAAATGTCAATAGTAAATCGTATTTCTACGTTTTCACAGAATGATATAATTATTCTATGTATGAATTGTCATAATGTCAACTTATTTTCCTGAGACATGACATTATCTAATCAATCGAAGAATTGTGAGCGAAGTGAGAAAAATCTCAGTTGTTTTCTCCGAAATTAGTTTTTCTCAGAAAAGTCTTACATTTCGGAACGGAACATATGAAGTAAGAGATCTGAGAGTAGTGAGACTGCTTTTCATCCATAGACATAGAATGCTCAGTTCTCTCAATTTATGACGGGACTGACGGAAGGGAATATTATAACTTCAAAAATATTGGTGTTGAAATACTCGTATTTTAGCGATGCAAACGGGGACCTCACCCAAAAATGTTTGAAAAAATTACGTAAATATTGAAAGCATAATTCGATCTGTAGTTCAACAGAGGAGAAAATTTGGTGAACGTAGATCAGGAAATTTTTGATCGATTGTAAGGTAATTTTTCATTATTACTTCTCTTCTTTCATACATGTTTTATGGAATATCTACTATTTGTAGGTCCTTTAAACCTGTTTTGGGCAATTGTCATACGAAACTTGTTTTTTGGCGATCTAGTTCCTCGGAACAGAGTGCTTATCAATTTGCCCAAATGTCTGTAAGTTTGGAATTTTTGGCTGAAAATGGTCTCAAACGATTTGGTTCGACTCACTGATCAAGAATCCGAGGTAGAAATCGATTCTGTCCGGCCGACCGGCCGGCCGTAGGCACGACAACTCTAGAACGAAAGGAGTTAGCCTATTGAAATTTGCAAGGTGGGTTTATAGCGTAAATATCTCGGACGAGCTCGTTAATGGGCGAAATCCATCAAGCGGTTTCGGAGTTATGGCGGATTTTAGTAAAAATATTTTTTATGAATATTTCCGAAACCGATCACTCGATCTATCTGAAATTTAGCATCAAATTGTAGAATCATGACCTCTATACGCATGTGAAGTTTTGTATTAACCAGATTACCGCAAAGTGTAAAAAAAAATTTTGAAAATTTAAAAAAAGTTTTTCTACAATAACTCTCGAACGGAATGAGCTAGGTAGTTGGGCCAGATTTAATTTGATTTCTTCCATGGTGCAGTTCTCATTTTCATGATTGCTCATTTAATCTTGATAAATAAACTATTATTTGAATTAAATTTCCTTTATGATGCAGTTCTATCAAATGAATACATTGATATAATTCCCAACTCTGAGAAACCAATACTTTCGGAGATATAATTTGTCTGTTTGAACTAGAGCGCCAGAAAGCTCCTGTCCACAGGGCTTGAACCCATTTTTTTTATGATTGCGTTGGATTCTGCGATGAAAAATAATGATAGTTTTCTATGCTCCTAAATTAAAAAAAAAACATCTCAGCAATTTCGATTTTAGGAGCATAATCATGTTAGAAAACTATCATTATTTTTCACCGCAGAATCCAACGCAATCAAAAAAGAATAGGGTTCTAATTTGAAAAACAGAAGTTATGGCCAATTTTTTATCACAATTTTCGACACAAATTTTGAAACACCCTGTGATGATATTTCTGAAATTCAAAAGATAATACATGACCTTTCCACATTCTTCCTCTTCGATGTTGTAAAAACGGTTCACGCTCTCAGGATGTTTAAAATAAGAATAATGAACATAATACTGACTATATAGACATATTTGACTTTTTCCGGTTTTTTCCGATATTTTGAAAACTATTCGAATGAATACAATGGTTTTAACAGAAATGTATTCAGCATTGAATACTTATTATTGATCATGCCAGGAATGCAAAAAAAATGTTTTCATCAAATTTATTTTCACTCCCTGTATAACCGGAATAAGTGCTAGGGCTCCGAAAATATCTTTAGCTCTGTAGAGAATTTCAAGCAATATCATAATCCCAATTTTCAGATTTCCAATATGTCCAGTTCTCCAAAAACGCCTATTAGGCACTCGAACTTGGGAGAGCCTGTATAGTATTTCATTGAAAAAAATGAAGTCACACTGAATATCTTGTCCAGCCTGTATATATTTTAATTCGTGAAAACATCCTGTGTGATTTCGTACAATTTTTGTACAGAATATTTTTTTGTATCCTTATTCGTAACAAAGTTAAAGGGGGTGGCAAATTATATAGTGGGAAACCCGGTACATTCGCTAAAACTCCGGACATATATTAAAATCGCGTAGATAAGAAATTTTGCAACAAGTGCTTCGTCGGGCAAACAAACAAAAACGTTCTCACACGGTATAAAGCAAAGCAATATTATACAAGGTGTTTCAACATGAACTGGAAAAAAATATAATATGGTCGTGTAGACGACACCGGGAGGATCATTTTTGCATTATGACAATATATAAACCCGTTTTCGAAGCATAAGCGAGATACAGGGTGTTTCATCTCAATTTTGAGCAATATTCGGTGGAGTATGTGTAGTCTGTTGTGGGTGACTTTTTCGAAAAATGGGTTCTTGTCACATCCTAGTATTCTTTGGTACACGAGTATGGCAGAAATTTCTGGATTCTTTTTTCAAAATGGCGGAAAACCTGAAAATTTCCCGATTTTTTTGTTTGCGACAATAGACTGTTATATCATCCTTGGCACATATACTATTACTAATAAAAGATGCCATTTTGGTGAAATGGGTTTTTCAATTAGTTCAACTTCCAGTTGAAAGAACTAATCTTTCAAAACACACTGCACACAATATATAGGTCCTCATCACTAATGATATATATTTTGCAAGGACATAGTGAACATGGCAAAACAGTTTGTTAACTCTGTTTGAATTATCTTGATAGGATGAACCATTTCCGAGAAAATCGAATAGAGATTAGTGAAGAAAATGCATGAAATTACGTCGCGTGAACGCACGCAGTGTAAAATTTGCTGTCAACATCAACGCTGTATTTAGGAAATTGAAAATATACATGAGCATGTTAAATCCACTTGAAATCGCTATTACTTACATACAGTGATATGGTTTCGATGCATAATAAAAATAAAATTTTGTCAAAATATGTTTTAATGCATATAAAAGTAATTATTTACAAGTTGATTGCTAATTAGTTCTCAAGAATACTGGGTTAAGATGGATATTATGTAGACATTAAATACCATGCATTCAACAAGAAGATTGCTGAGATTATTCAAACAACAATAATAAATGAAATAATTCCATGGTGATATTGCAAACTAGTGACTATCAATAAATTGCAATTCTGATAACACCAGTACATTATTAGGAAGTGGTTTAGGTTGGGGAGAAAGTAGGGTAATTGTTTGCCTATCCATATCAACATTTGTAACACATACAAATCCAGCCACCTGTGTTTTAATTATATTCTCTTCCTCTTCGCAATCACAAAAACTCACAGCCAGTAAGTGGTGTAAAAGCCCGGCATTAGGTGTAAGAAGGACTAATTTTGTCATGTGATCTTTTGGCTTCATACCTAAAGGTAAGCATGAATCTGGCAGAGGTGGCGCCCCAATTCTGAAGATTTTCAATTCTGAACATTTAATTTCAAAAGAATGAGGATATAAGGAATTTTTGGGTGTTCCATAAAAATATTCACGAATTCTTTGGTTTCTTGAATCTGCTCTAACACTTTTCGATCTTTCAACTACTCCTCCACTTTTTTGAAGAAATATTACTTTGACAAAGTCTGGCATATCTCGCACTAATTCATTATACAATCTTTCCTGGTCCAAGACTAAAACCACATCAACCTCAAATGCTTTAGCATTATTCAAAATCAGTTTATAGCCTTCATTTTTAACCCATCCACAAGAATTTATGATCACACCTGAAGTTCTTGCCCTTTTATTCACTTCTAACTTTTCTTTAACAGCTCCAGCCAATTGTGTCACAAGAACTGAAAATAGAGCTGTATTCTTTTCAACACTTTTATTACCGTAATTAAATACTAAAGGAGCCTCTTGTGCAAAACCTTCATCTATTGAAGCAGGTCTCTCTATCAACAGTGCTCCTATACTTCCAGGTACCCCAATGCAGCCTTGTCCAGCATCCAAGTCTACAAATATAGGTCTTCTTCCTTCTCGTACAGCATAATTCAATAAAATTCTGCAAAGTGTTGATTTTCCCACGTCACAGGGACCTACAATTATTGTGGTTGGCCCCTTCCTGCTTTCTTTCTCGGCATCCATTCTCATATTTTCTAGAGCTGCATGACAATTTGAATATACAACCATTGGCGTTTCTTTGGCGACATAAATCACATCAGTTTGGCCTCGTATTTCTAAAGTACATCCAAACCAACTAAACACTGCAATCTTCGCACCTGCAGTAAATTCATATAACTTTCCTTTTACAATTTCTGTTCCAAAAACTTCAGCTTGACCTGATCGAAGACTGAGATATACTTTAGCTGTTTTTGATTCTACTTCAAACCGAAGTTCTTGGTCGGTTTCCAATTTAAATTCCTGAATCTCATTCTTTTGATCGTCTGTGCCAGACATGATTAAAATTTGCAATCAATGAGTTCCAAAACAATAAAATATATTTGTATTTTATAAACATTACGTACCACAGAAAAAGATGCAAAGTGCAAACCACAGAATGGGAATATCTGATCGATACACGTTACATGACAGTACCTATTTTCATTTTTTATGTGCTAGGTTACGAAAATTTGAACTTGAGCAGAATTCGGGCTATTCTCATGTCTTATACCACAGGTAGTGTTGTGAGTGTGGAAAATGTCTTAAATACTCCTCTGATAAATACTGAAAAATGTCCGAAAATTATCATTACATCTAAAAACGGTCGACATTTAGAGTTTTTTAGTATTTATCGACATTTTCTAAAATGTCTGGATAAATATCATAAATTTCTTTTCTACTAAAGAATTGTTTGACAATTTTCATTTTTGTCCGATATTTATTCTTCTTTTCTACTTGCTTTAACGATCTGAGATGCCAATTATACTAAAATTTTTAAAGAAGTTCATTTTTTTCTACTTGGATCAAAGATTCTTAACGATCTGTGAACCAATTGGGAAATTATACAATGTTTTTTTGAACAAGTTTATTTTTATTATTTAACAGTCCAATTAAATCGATTTTTCTAATATTATTAATTATTAATTCAGAACCTTGCTCCTGTCCTTTATCTCTGATACTGAATAAAATAACACGATACTATCTCATTCAATGATAAGTTATTTGTTATTTCCAATTGACCATGAAAATTTATTTAAATGCCTCAAATTGTCCTGATATTTTAACTTAACATGTGACGATTGTCATATTTTTCCGCAATGTCCGTAAATACTTAAATACTCAAAATGCTCGACCTTGGGGGAAAGTTTCGGACATTTTTCCAGGACATTTGTCCCTTACTTAAAAACTCGAGTATTTCACATCACTAACCACAGGGGGTCTATTCTCGACCATTCGCAATTTTAACGATCGGTCGCATATGCTATATATTGCTATAGAGATGCGAACGATCGTGCAAATTGCGAATGGTCGAGAATAGACCCCCAGATTAACTTATACCATGGTTTGTTGGAAAGGAGTGAAAGGACTCATGAGGGTTTACTGTTTACTCATAGAATAATTAATTTTTTTTCAATTCTATGGGTGCACCTCAGAGAAATAGAGCACAGAATATGTTCTGTGAAATAGAGGTTACAATTGTGTCAGAAAAGTAAACAGGCCGTCATTGAACATTGCTTTCAATTTACATAAAAGCAAGAAATTATGACTGCTGACCTAATAGTCGATCATGAAATTAGATTATGGGTATTTCTGCCCATCGTCGTGATCACTTTTCTAGTAGGAATATTGAGGCATTATATATCAATACTCTTAACTAGCCAGAAGAAAGTAGAACTCCAACAATTGCGGGATAGTCAACTCATTCTGAGGGCAAAACTATTGCGAGAAAATGCCAAATACCTTCCGAAGAACTCATTCCTTATGAGAAAAGGTGCTTTCAATAAAGAAGAAGAAGGTTATCTCACACAAAAAAGACCTAATAACACTCAAAATGTGATGACGGACCCATCAGTTATGACTGATATGCTGAAAGGAAATGTAACAAATGTCTTACCAATGATCATCATTGGTGGGTGGATAAACTGGATGTTCTCCGGATTCATTACTACCAAAGTCCCCTTTCCTTTAACCCTAAGGTTCAAATCAATGCTTCAAAGAGGTATTGAACTTTCCCATTTAGATGCATCATGGGTATCGTCTGCTTCATGGTACTTTTTGAATGTGTTCGGATTGAGAAGTATTTACGCTTTGGTACTTGGTGAAAATAATGCAGCTGATCAGAGTAGGCAAATGCAAGAACAAATGTCTGGTGCAGCCACAAATATGCCGCAAGATCCTAGGGTACCATTTAAAGCTGAATGGGAAGCTTTGGAGATATTGGAACACCATTGGGCTCTAGCAAATATAGAAAATTCTCTAATTTAAGTATTTTATATAAGAAATTGGGTACTAATTTAATTTTGATTGGATGTTTGCATATTTATTATCACTCAGCAAATTGTTGAGATAATTGCTTTTTGAATTGTACAATTATATGATTTAAATTAAGAAGAAGTATATACCTCAATTGGACTCTTGTATATTAAACATTCAAAGACCTATATTTTGAAACCGGTGTGAAGTTATCCACATCCACACATACATCAACGCACAAAAAATGTTCAAATTGAAATATTGATAACTCGGTAAGTGAATAAGTGATAAGTGAATAATGATGAAATTTGAGAGTGTTGCTCATGAATGCCTAAAGAATCGAACTAAAATGTCAAATAATTTGTGTAGCCCCCAGGGGGAGGTAAAATAAAAAATGCCATAAATCGGAAAATATTGAGTGTTCCACGATGGGCTTTGGATATGTGGTCAAGAATGGCGTAAATAAAAAGATGTAGTATGTCCCATAGTTTGTGCGGCCCCACGGGGGCGGCAATCGGGAGCGGTATAACGAAAAATGCCATAACTCGGAAGACATTGAGTGTTCCATGATTAGCTTCGTATATGTGGTCAACAATGGCGGAAATACAAAGATGTAGTATGTCCCATAGTTTGTGCGGCCCCAGGGGGGCAGTATATCGAAAAATACCATAACTCGGTAAATATTGAGTGTTCCACGATGAGCTTTGGATATGTCATCTAGAATGCCGTAAATAAAAAGATGTAGTATGAACCATGGTTTGTGCGGCCCCCGGGGGGCGGTATATCGAAAAATGCCATAACTCGGAAAATATTGAGTGTTCCACGATTAGCTTTGGATATGTGGTCAAGAATGGCGTAAATATACAAAGATGTAGTATGTCCCGGGACATACTACATCTTTGTATTTACGCCATTCTAGACGACATATATCCAAAGCTCATCGTGGAACACTCAATATTTTCCGAGTTATGGCATTTTTCGATATACCGCCCCCCTGGGGCCGCACAAACCATGGGACACTACATCTTTTTATTCACGCCATTCTAGACAACATATTCATAGCTCATCGTGGAACAATCAATATTTCCCGAGTTATGGCATTTTTCGATATACCGCCCCCCCGGGGCCGCACAAACTATGATGTAGTATGTCCCATATAGTTTGTACTGCCCAAGGTATAGGCGGCAATTAATCGGGGGCGGTATATCAAAAAATGCCATAACTCGGAAAATATTTCTTGAAATCGTGAATTACAACTGTGATAAAAAGTCACCAATAATATAATTGTTCACACATTTTATAAATTTTATTTATATCATGTACCACTGGATCATCAATAAATTTAAATTATAATTGGTCCATTCCTTACCACTTGAACAGAACCATTTCAAGGGCATGGGGGGCTGTGCGATGTGTAGAGTAAGGTATTTTTGTGTATTAATGTACAATATATTTATTAAGACTGCATTGAGCAGGAATGACGGGAAACCCCCAATATAGCAAAATAGAATAAAATATAGAACAAATATACAGAAAAATATCAAATTTAGAACATACACAGAGCACAGATAAGCAGCTCACGACAAGGACGACACCTAGAAGATCTCTCTTAACTTAGAAAGAATCTTTGTCTTGAACTACCGCAGTGTAATGGAAAAAAAAAACTCAAGATCACCGTATCCAGCGCCGAAATCGAGAATGCGTGAAGGAAATATATGCTTACTATAATTAATTCTATGTAGTCTGCCTCGAAACAATTGAAAATTCCTAGTTGATCTATGCGGAATGTTAAAACTAATGAGTCTGAGAATATCAGAGCAGTCTACAGAACCATTGAGCAGCCTGTACAAGAGACAAAAGTCTGCTAACCATCGACGCACCTCCAGGGTATCCAAGCCAAAGCTGGCCCGAATGCGCTCAATGTTACCATCAAATGCACCCCCATTCCTAAAATCAAGACAACGCAAGAACTTCCTCTGAATCCTCTCAACAAAGCTCATGTGACAGTCATAAAAAGGTGCCCACATGGGTGATCCATACTTAAGGATGGGTCTAACTAGGGAAATATATAAAGTTTTCAGTGTTTGTGGAGAGAACTCTTTGGAATTCCGCAGAATGAAGCCCAGAAGGATATGGTATGCTTTATTTGTAGTATTGATAATGTGATCCCTAGAATCGAGCTTCTGGTCCAATCGGTCCAATCTCACACCCAAATCTTCGATCACCTTAACCCTAGACAATGGACAGCCGTCAATATTATACTGATAATTAACTACGTGATTACTGCGGTGAAAACTAATGATTTTGCACTTGGAGATATTCAAGTATAAACAACTAAGGACTGTCCAGGCATAAAGAAGTTCTAGCTCTCGCTGCAATTCTAATGCATCCATCAACAGTTCTGTACATTTTAAGGTCATCTGCTAATAAACAAAACTTCACGCCGATGAGAGTACCAAGATCGTCAATGAATATGAGGAACAATATTGGTCCCAAGTGGGACCCTTGAGGTACACCGGAAGGGACAATAAACTCTCTCGACGTAAAGCCCCTGTATCTAACCACTAGGGTACGTCCGACCAAAAACGATCTATCAGGGGGTCTATTCTCGACCATTCGCAATTTAAACGATCGGTTGCATATGCTATATCGATCGTGCAAATTAAGAATGGTCGAGAATAGACCCCCTGGGGATCTATTCTCGACCATTCGCAATTTGCACGATCGTTCGCATCTCTATGGCAAAGACGGCATATGCGACCGATCGTGAAAATTGCGAATGGTCAAGAATAGATCCCCTGAACCATTGCAGAAGAGAACCCAACACGCCCACAGCTTCAAGCTTAGCGATCAAGATATTATGGTTGACCCTGTCGAAGGCTTTACAGAAATCTGTGTAAGTCGCGTCGACCTGAGAAACCGACTCAAAACACTTGACGATATCGTTCGCGTAAAGAATTAAGCTGGATTTATAAACTCTGTCGTTCGGGCAGAGTTCGCCGTTGTTTGATATTACTTGTCCTCACATGGTCCTCACACCGCTTCCTCACGTAATAAAATACAAGATCATGATTGGCCAACAAGCTAACAGCGAACTAAACTGCAAGGAACGAAAGAGTTTATAAATCCAGCTTTAAATTCGATACGGTTGATCTGCCCCTTCGGAAGCCATGTTGCTCATCAATTAAAATAGTGCTGAGATTCCACGACAAAACGCTACACAGTAAACTATCCAGAAGCTTAGGAATAGCGGACTGAATGTAAATGCCGCCATAGTTGTTAGTATTAAGCTGGATTCATAAGCTCTGTCGTTCCGGGCCGGGTAGTGTAGTTCAGTTTGCCGTTGCCGTTGTGTGCAGTTCGTTGTTCGTTCATTTGTGAAGGGTGAAGAGTTTGCCTTGTTGCTGTACTGTCAGTGCGCCTAACCCTATTGGGCGATTTCAATGAGGGCAGCAACACACATTACAATCAGCTGATACTTGTCATCACAGCGCTTCCTCACGCATAATCAGTGAACTCGCCTTGAGAGAAAAGTGAGGCCAAACTTTAGACGATGCAAAACGATTGCATATGCAACCCGCATTGCTTACGGATATCTATCTCATATGAGTTAATGGGACGCTCGCGATTTTCTTTGTTTATTTTAAATTTTGTATGCTTATTTAGAAGTAAACGTGATTTTTTTTCTGAACAATTTATCAGGATTAAAGTAATAATGCAAATAGTGTTATAAAACACAAGAAAAACACGCACTTTGGTATATTTACAGAGTCTTTATTGATATATAGAAAAATAACTGTGATGTGAACACTGACACTAAACATTAAAAAAGATATAAACGTATAAATATGCAACCTTACTCTACGACAGTTCAAACAAAAAGGAAAGATCTTAGGGATCACAGAGAGAACATAAAGAATCCACACAAGATAATAGATGTCAAATATATACATTGCGCAGGTCGCACATACAACTTATATTTATGTACTGGGTATATATTTCAACACCCCCACTTACACAGTACCAGAAATATAATTCAAACAAAAAAACAAAAAAAAAACTACTCAAATATCAATAACACCTAACATTTTTAAAAATACATTATGTTTAACAGGTGGTAAACTTTTCGTTAGGATGTCAGCTGGCATTTCATCTGTCGGTAAATGTTTTAAACTGATTTGCCTTTCGGCAACAACTTCTCTAACGAAGTGATGTCTTATGTCAATATGTTTTGACCTTTTATGAAAAGTATCGTTAGCAGATAATTTTATTGCACCTTGGTTATCACTAAACATATTAACGCAAAGAACTATTTCCATTAGCTCGTGTAATAGACCTTTCAAATATATAGCCTCCTTTACCGCTTCTGAGATAGCCATGTATTCTGCCTCAGTGCTTGAAAGAGCAACCGTTTTCTGCTTACAACTTTGCCAAGAAACCAGGGAACCACAAAATTTGAAAGCATACCCTGTGTATGATTTTCGGTCAATTAGACTGTTGCCCCAATCGGCATCTACAAAGCCTACCAGTTCCATGTTTTCCTTCGAAAAACTTAATCTGTAATGCTTGGTGCCCTTCAAATATTTCAATATGCGTTTAGCATGGTTCCAATGTAATGGACCATATGACTTATTGAATTGACTCAAATAGCTTACACTGAATGAAATGTCTGGCCTTGTTAGAACAGCCAAATACATAAGGCTACCAATTAAATTTTGATATGGATAATTATTAGAAACTTCACTTTGTTTAATGTTTCCTAAATTGAGATTGCATTCCATGGGTGTTTTCACAATTTTGCAATCTGACATATTAAATTCTTCTAAAATTTGGTCAATATAATGTTCCTGATTTAACGTTAATACACCATGTTTCTTATCATAATTTACATTCATGCCAAGACATTCTTTGATAATACCTAAATCTTTAACTTTAAATATTTTGCCTAGTTCATTCTTCAAGTTATTACTTTCCACAACATTATTGGAAAAAATGAAAAAATCATCTACATATAAAGTTATGAATATGAAGCTATCTTCAAACCTTTTAAAAAATAAACAGGGTTCGTACTTAGATTTAGTAAATTTTAATTCTGACAATACAGAGTTGATTTTATCATTCCAACATTTGGCAGATTGTTTGAGACCATAAATAGCCTTGTTGAGTTTCAAAACTTTACACTTATCTGACTCTGAACACATAAAACCTTCAGGTATTTTCATAAAAAGTTTTTCTGATAAATGTCCATTCAGAAAAGCGGTTTTTATATCCAAGTGCCTTATATCTAGATTTAAGTTGACTGTCAATGAAAACAGAAATCTGAGAGTTGAATATCTTACAACAGGAGAGAATGTATCGTTATAATCAATTCCCAATTTTTGAGTGAAACCCTTGGCGACTAACCTGGCTCGATATTTTACTTCTCCGTCAGCACTGGTCTTCTTCTTGAATACCCATCTGGAGTCGACAAGAGTGGTGTTTTCCTCAGGATTGACTAACTCCCATGCATTGTTCTCTTCGAAGGACTGCAGTTCTTCTTCGATGGCAATCCTCCAAAAATTTCCATCAGGCATAGACAACGCATCTGAAACTGTTAATGGGTTATTGAGCGTATTTACATGTTCAGAACATGCATATGTCACAAAGTCTGGGTCCATCTTCTTCTTTCTCACTCTTTGAGATCTTCTAGGCAGCTCTTCGGATACAACGGTGGAAAGATTAGGCTCTAAATTTTGCACATCGTCTGCGCTTTGATGATGATCTCCGGGATGTTCCACTTTTAATGATAAATCCCCCACTGAATCTGCCACCACCTGCTTCGTTTCTTCTTCTTCCACAGCAATGTCTATTTTTCTGGAGTTCTCGATTATGGTTACATCACGACTGATGAAGACTTTCCTGCCTTTTTGATCGTACAACCGATAACCTTTTGTGCGCTCATCAAATCCTACAAGGATACATTTATTAGCCTTTTTATCCCATTTCTGCCTCTTTTCTTTTGGAATATGTGTCATGGCAGTACTTCCAAAAATTCGAATGGTACTTATGTCTGGTTTTTTGTTGTACCACATTTCATAAGGTGTCCTCGGATTACTTGATGTAACAGAACGGTTAATAAGGAAGCAAGCAGTATTACATGCTTCAGCCCAAAAAAGCTTGTCTAAGTTTTGGTCAAAGAGTAAACATCTTGCCTTTTCTACGATCGTTCTGTTGAACCTCTCTGCCATACCGTTCTGTTCTGGAGTGTAGCTGTTTGTTCTTTGGTGAAGTATACCATTGTTTCGCAGGTAATCCTGAAATGGGCCACCAACATACTCTCCTCCGTTATCTGTTCTCAGAATTTTTATTCGTTTTCCCTTCTGATTCTCCACTAAACATCTGAATTGGTGAAAATATTTTGGGACTTCATCCTTCGATTTCAAAAAATAAATGAAACACATTCTCGAGTAATCATCTATGAACGTCAAAAAATACCTTGAGCCACCTATAGACAATTTTTCATGAGGTCCACAGAGATCGCTATGAATAATATCCAATATATCGCTAGCTCTACTTCCTCTTGCTGGGAACGGCAATCTATTTTGTTTCGCCTCACAACAAACTTCACAATTAGACATTTGTATTTTTTCTTTAAGCTTCAACGGTGACATACCATCGACTACTTGAGGCATCTTCTTTAGAAAGTCTGTGTTGATGTGTCCTAATCTTCTGTGCCAAAGGTCTGGTGTAACGTTTGTTGTAGCCAACAACGCTGTCGAACTTTCGCTGTTTAATCTCAGCTTATACACATTGTTGTTTAAGTCTGCTATCCCTACAAGAATGTTATTCTTATTATAAATTTTACATCCTGTAGCATGAAAATTCACTCTGGCTCCGTTTTTCACCAACTGGCTTACAGATACTAGATTAGTAGCTAGTCCTGGAACATAGTGTACATTTTGTAGTAGCACGTTCACGGGTTTTCCTTCTACTATCGTTTCCATTTTTACGTCACCTGCATTTTTCACTACTAATTTGGATTCATTGGCACATTCCACTTCAGTCATTTTAGGCTTCCTCCTGTTGAGAAGTAGGTTATCGTTCGATGTTAGGTGAAAACTTGCCCCACTGTCGATGTACCAGTCTGGTTTGCTGAATGATCCATTGGCAAACACGGCACTCAAAGCATAGGTTGTCCTTTTGTTTGGGCACTGTGACATAAAATGTCCTTTTTCTTTACACTTATAACAAGTTACATTGCTTCTATCAGTTCTATCTCGTTCTCGAGTGTTTACATTTTCATTAGAATTGAACCTATTTTCGTTGCTTCTACCGCCATCTCTAGACTTCTTAGGGAACTGTTTCCTTTTTACTGTATTCTTTGCAGAAAACGCTTCTCCACGTCCCTGACCTTCGCTGTCTACTTGCATATCGAGCAACTTAGATTTAATGGCATCTGTAGTGATCGACATTCCAGAGTGTTCTACAGCCATGATCAGCGGTGAATATTTTTCAGGTAATCCTGCCAAAAGAAGTGAACCGACCCATTCTTCATTTATGTCGAAACCCGTTCTCCGCAGCTTCTGCGATGCTTCGACGACCTGGTTTATGTAACTCTCCATAGAGTCGTGTTTTTCCAATCTGGCCGATATTAAGGTCCTTAAAAGTCCAATCTTCCTGGAAAAACCGCTATCGTCGTAAAGTTTTTTGAGTTTCATCCATATTTCTTGTGGCGTTGCCGCTTCCCTCACGTGGATATAAAGGGATGGTTCAATTGTTAAAATTATTTTTGCCTTGGTTTTTGCCAATAGAGTGGAGTCCGATTCACTGCCAGTGATGCATTTGCTTAGTCCTTCGAGCACAAGTACGTTTTCAATAGCGAACGCCCATTCTTGATAATTTTCGCGTCCGGCTAGCTTGGGAACACTTGTAAAATAGTTAATGGCCATATTGATTGATTTTTAATGTTTGTCTGATCACAACACTATTTCCCAATAAATATGTATATATCACTTAGCACGTGGTGTATAACGTCCTGGGCCCAAAACCTGTTATAAAACACAAGAAAAACACGCACTTTGGTATATTTACAGAGTCTTTATTGATATATAGAAAAATAACTGTGATGTGAACACTGACACTAAACATTAAAAAAGATATAAACGTATAAATATGCAACCTTACTCTACGACAGTTCAAACAAAAAGGAAAGATCTTAGGGATCACAGAGAGAACATAAAGAATCCACACAAGATAATAGATGTCAAATATATACATTGCGCAGGTCGCACATACAACTTATATTTATGTACTGGGTATATATTTCAACAAATAGTACATGGTTCAAGTCAAATTTTAACTTTTCTCCTATATGTGGTTGGTAAATAAACTGAAAAGAAAATCGAAAATGCAAATTTTATTTAAATATTAAAACACACTGTACCAACAGATAGCTGCTACTAGTACTTATTCAACAATAATTTAACAGTTGCTACATAAAACAAGTATTGTCAGTTTTTCCTTGCAATACTAAATTCAATTGTCTACTTTTGTGATACATTCGGCACATTAAATATAACGTGTTAGTTTCCGAAAATCCGAATTTCATGACAATCCTCAACTGAAAATTCTTGAACAACAGGATACTAGGATCTAGGTTTAAAAAGACGTAAATTTGCAATAAACTGATCTATAACTGAATTTATGATTGCTGCATTGAGTTTACCTTACAGAAATTTAAATTAAATCAAAAAGTACCTACTATACGTTGAAATTAGAATAGAATGGCGTAAATACAAAAATGTAGTATGTCCCATAGTTTGTGCGGCAACAGGGGGGCGGCAATCGGGGCGGTATATCGAAAAATGCCATAACTCGGAAAATATTGAGTGTTCCACGATGAGCTATGGATATGTGGTCAAGAATAATGGCGTAAATGCAAGGATATAGTATGTCCCATAGTTTGTGCGGCCCCAGGGGGGCGGTATATCAAAAAATACCATAACTTGACCACATATATATCCAAAGCTCATCGTGGAACACTCAACATTTTCCGAGCTATGGCATTTTTCGATATACCGCCCCGATTGCCGCCCCCCTGTTGCCGCACAAACTATGGGACATACTACATTTTTGTATTTACGCCATTCTATTCTAATTTCAACGTATAGTAGGTACTTTTTGATTTAATTTAAATTTCTGTAAGGTAAACTCAATGCAGCAATCATAAATTCAGTTATAGATCAGTTTATTGCAAATTTACGTCTTTTTAAACCTAGATCCTAGTATCCTGTTGTTCAAGAATTTTCAGTTGAGGATTGTCATGAAATTCGGATTTTCGGAAACTAACACGTTATATTTAATGTGCCGAATGTATCACAAAAGTAGACAATTGAATTTAGTATTGCAAGGAAAAACTGACAATACTTGTTTTATGTAGTAACTGTTAAATTATTGTTGAATAAGTACTAGTAGCAGCTATCTGTTGGTACAGTGTGTTTTAATATTTAAATAAAATTTGCATTTTCGATTTTCTTTTCAGTTTATTTACCAACCACATATAGGAGAAAAGTTAAAATTTGACTTGAACCATGTACTATTTGCATTATTACTTTAATCCTGATAAATTGTTCAGAAAAAAAATCACGTTTACTTCTAAATAAGCATACAAAATTTAAAATAAACAAAGAAAATCGCGAGCGTCCCATTAACTCATATGAGATAGATATCCGTAAGCAATGCGGGTTGCATATGCAATCGTTTTGCATCGTCTAAAGTTTGGCCTCACTTTTCTCTCAAGGCGAGTTCACTGATTATGCGTGAGGAAGCGCTGTGATGACAAGTATCAGCTGATTGTAATGTGTGTTGCTGCCCTCATTGAAATCGCCCAATAGGGTTAGGCGCACTGACAGTACAGCAACAAGGCAAACTCTTCACCCTTCACAAATGAACGAACAACGAACTGCACACAACGGCAACGGCAAACTGAACTACACTACCCGGCCCGGAACGACAGAGCTTATGAATCCAGCTTAATACTAACAACTATGGCGGCATTTACATTCAGTCCGCTATTCCTAAGCTTCTGGATAGTTTACTGTGTAGCGTTTTGTCGTGGAATCTCAGCACTATTTTAATTGATGAGCAACATGGCTTCCGAAGGGGCAGATCAACCGTATCGAATTTAAAGCTGGATTTATAAACTCTTTCGTTCCTTGCAGTTTAGTTCGCTGTTAGCTTGTTGGCCAATCATGATCTTGTATTTTATTACGTGAGGAAGCGGTGTGAGGACCATGTGAGGACAAGTAATATCAAACAACGGCGAACTCTGCCCGAACGACAGAGTTTATAAATCCAGCTTAATTCTTTACGCGAACGATATCGTCAAGTGTTTTGAGTCGGTTTCTCAGGTCGACGCGACTTACACAGATTTCTGTAAAGCCTTCGACAGGGTCAACCATAATATCTTGATCGCTAAGCTTGAAGCTGTGGGCGTGTTGGGTTCTCTTCTGCAATGGTTCAGGGGATCTATTCTTGACCATTCGCAATTTTCACGATCGGTCGCATATGCCGTCTTTGCCATAGAGATGCGAACGATCGTGCAAATTGCGAATGGTCGAGAATAGATCCCCAGGGGGTCTATTCTCGACCATTCTTAATTTGCACGATCGATATAGCATATGCAACCGATCGTTTAAATTGCGAATGGTCGAGAATAGACCCCCTGATAGATCGTTTTTGGTCGGACGTACCCTAGTGGTTAGATACAGGGGCTTTACGTCGAGAGAGTTTATTGTCCCTTCCGGTGTACCTCAAGGGTCCCACTTGGGACCAATATTGTTCCTCATATTCATTGACGATCTTGGTACTCTCATCGGCGTGAAGTTTTGTTTATTAGCAGATGACCTTAAAATGTACAGAACTGTTGATGGATGCATTAGAATTGCAGCGAGAGCTAGAACTTCTTTATGCCTGGACAGTCCTTAGTTGTTTATACTTGAATATCTCCAAGTGCAAAATCATTAGTTTTCACCGCAGTAATCACGTAGTTAATTATCAGTATAATATTGACGGCTGTCCATTGTCTAGGGTTAAGGTGATCGAAGATTTGGGTGTGAGATTGGACCAGAAGCTCGATTCTAGGGATCACATTATCAATACTACAAATAAAGCATACCATATCCTTCTGGGCTTCATTCTGCGGAATTCCAAAGAGTTCTCTCCACAAACACTGAAAACTTTATATATTTCCCTAGTTAGACCCATCCTTAAGTATGGATCACCCATGTGGGCACCTTTTTATGACTGTCACATGAGCTTTGTTGAGAGGATTCAGAGGAAGTTCTTGCGTTGTCTTGATTTTAGGAATGGGGGTGCATTTGATGGTAACATTGAGCGCATTCGGGCCAGCTTTGGCTTGGATACCCTGGAGGTGCGTCGATGGTTAGCAGACTTTTGTCTCTTGTACAGGCTGCTCAATGGTTCTGTAGACTGCTCTGATATTCTCAGACTCATTAGTTTTAACATTCCGCATAGATCAACTAGGAATTTTCAATTGTTTCGAGGCAGACTACATAGAATTAATTATAGTAAGCATATATTTCCTTCACGCATTCTCGATTTCGGCGCTGGATACGGTGATCTTGAGTTTTTTTTTTCCATTACACTGCGGTAGTTCAAGACAAAGATTCTTTCTAAGTTAAGAGAGATCTTCTAGGTGTCGTCCTTGTCGTGAGCTGCTTATCTGTGCTCTGTGTATGTTCTAAATTTGATATTTTTCTGTATATTTGTTCTATATTTTATTCTATTTTGCTATATTGGGGGTTTCCCGTCATTCCTGCTCAATGCAGTCTTAATAAATATATTGTACATTAATACACAAAAATACCTTACTCTACACATCGCACAGCCCCCCATGCCCTTGAAATGGTTCTGTTCAAGTGGTAAGGAATGGACCAATTATAATTTAAATTTATTGATGATCCAGTGGTACATGATATAAATAAAATTTATAAAATGTGTGAACAATTATATTATTGGTGACTTTTTATCACAGTTGTAATTCACGATTTCAAGAAATTTTTTAAGTAACAAATTATTCTTTTATCCTCTGCGATGACCATTAAATTGATTTTTTTTCAAAGCAGTTACAAATATTCAAATCATCGTTTATGAAAAAAAAAAATTGGTATAATAAGTTTCCACCATGACCACCAAGGGATGCAGCCAATATAATGTTTTATATGCACTTAATTTCATCCTCCGAACGAATTCTGCAGATGAAACTCGTCAGACTCAGTTTTTACCACCATATAAACAATCACTCAATATTATTATATAGATTACCAATCACTATAATTAATTATTAGATTATTTTGAAAGGCAACCCTTGACAATTAGTATTGAAATGTTCATTGTGAACTATATGAAACTGTTTTGAACTGAATATTGAGATGAAGCTCTTAAAATCGGCCTAGAAAGGTTCAGAAAGGATTTGTGAACTATATGAAAGTTACAGACCATTTAGTTTTGACTATATATTATTGTTCAGGAGATCAAATGAAGTACTAAATAAACAATAACCCCTAAATTACTTGGTGGTCATTAATGTTCACCAAAATGAAATTAGGTATCAATAAACCTACATGTTGTATATCAGTTTTTCATTTTCTATCCTATTTTCTCAAAATCACATATTTCTTAAGCCTCTCATTAATCATTTTAATAGTATAATTTTATAGTAAATCTAATAATATACAATTTGTCATCATTCATCAGAATTTTTTTAATCATATTCATGACTACTCTCTATTTGATTTAATAGGGCATCTTTCTCTTCTTCTGTCACTTCAGTCATATTTAGGAGTGACACCTTATTTTTTCTAGAATTTACTCGACTGAGCCCTTCTAGTGCTCCTGATTCAGTGATTCTGAAAATTTAATTTTTATTTCTGAAAATTCTAGGCTACTGACCTATGAACATGAAAGACTTACGCTTGATCCAAATCATCATCTTCGTCACTTACAGCGAAATATGGGTTATGCGAAGCTGGTCTGAATTTGTAAGCTGTTAATACAAAGAAAACATAAGTCGACATTTCTCTGAACATCTCGTCAAGCCACTCATACTGGAAAGGAACCGCCATTTTCAGCAAATATACAATCATACGTGTGGTGTAGATGTAGCAGACAATCATGACATAAAAGTGGCGGAATAATTTCAATTTTTTCAAATTCATTGCTGCTTTATCATCAGTGAGGGAAACTTCCTGTAATACAAATATCTACTTATTGATAATGCCAATCTCAAACTATACGAACATTCATGCAATATCTGCCGTTTATATTTAAAAACAATTCCTACCAAGATTTTGGTTGTAACAGTATAATGAATCGAAACTTTTTTTTCCCACATATGCAGAGAGAATTTAACTCTTGGAATTTGACTGTAATAACGAGCTCTTCTATTGGTTGTATTGATCAGTAACATATGAGTTACTTGAACATGTGAGTTGAATGGTAGCTCGCATCCTAGTAAATAAAACCTTTTTGTTTTCACTCACCACCACTCGATGGATGTGAATAGATGGTCTTCTGAGAATAACATTAAAGTCATGAATCTCTACAGAGAACAAGAAATCCTAAGGAATGGTTTCGATACAAATTACGAAGATAGACAAATTCAAAGCCTAGCATTGTGTTCATAGACCTCATCACAAATATTTTTATTGAAACACGTTGACTGGACAATGTAAGCTCCCACTCGCAAGAGACTAGGCATACAAGTACACTGTGAAAGAAGCCATCTAATGTCTAGTCTAGTCTATTTTGAATCAAACTGTCTATGTAAAACAAAATAATTGACATATTTTTAAAAAGTAAAGATTTCATCAATACAATAATACTAAGTTATTCATATTTATATCATTATTAGGTACAAGCGTTACAGCAGTAATATCTTCAAGAATAGATTTTTGGTCTCACAAAATCTAACGTCTAAGGTAATGCAATGATAAATTTTATGAATGGTTGATTTCGAGTTCTACCTACCATTTAAAATAAACTGTATACAATTTGAACACAAATACCTACCTGTAAATGTCTTATAGACCAAACAACAGGAAATAAAATACAGCCACAACAGAGTAAATCAACTAGAATGAAGATCCTTCTCCAAGCCAAATGTTCTTTTGTACCTTCTTCACTTTCCTCCAAAATAATCTCTGCTACGTTGGCCAGAACTTGTAGTGGAATAACTGCCATGAATAGCCTCTTTTCCTTGGGCGCTAGCACATGTTTTATAAATGTCCATCCTGTTCCTATGAGTACAAGAACCACAAAAAGCAGTGCGCCTTTCAATAGATGAGCAATATAAAATAGCACTGCCCAAGTGGCTATATGTACCCCTAAATATTGGATGTAATGGTAATTCACCCCATGGAAAGCCAAGGATATAGCCTTCAGAAAAACAAGAACAGCCATCATGTAGTGAATTTTAAACACAGGATGTTTGGACTGGCGCAATAAAAACACCCAGAACATTCCAGACAGTAGGAAAAGTATGGACATCATGCAGTAAAGAGCAGGTAGGGGCATCTCACCAGCCGACAAGTAATTACTGAGATTGGTCTCAACAATTTCAATTGTGAAATCAACTGATACCTCCTGTCCTGGATCATAATTAGGGCAATTGTGAAAATAGAGGTTGTATAACCCTTCTTCTTCCATTGTTGACATAGAAATTGTGAACTGAAATAAAATTTGGATTAGACAAGAAACCCTATTAAGGTAATGCAATATAAATTGCAATACTTTGTATGAATTTGAGTCCACTTGAGAAGAACTTATGCCAAATTTCAACCAAGAAATGAGTATAATGCCTGAATACCTCAATTTTGATTATGCTTGACTGAATTTGAACATTGAAATCATGATTCATCACCATCAACACTTATGACTAAAATGTTATATGAACTATTTGAAATCGGGACTTCAGGAAAGTATTAGCTCCAATACAGTTATCATCAAAAGTTTTATGCGCTTCTACTACTAGGAACAGTGTACTATCGTTTTGCCCAAATATCTGTGTTTTTGGAATTTTTGCCAGAAAATGTTCTTTAACGATTGGTTTTCACTCCCTCATGAATAATCCTGGGTCAAATGCAATTCTGTCCGTCCATCCGGCCAGCCGACCGTAAGCATGATAACTCACAAGCGAAATTAGTTAGAATTCGTTTGGGTCATGAATATCTCGATTAAGTTCGTTAATGGACAAAATACACCCAGTGGTTTCAGAGTAATAGCCATCTAAAATTTAGTTTTTCCAATAACTTGAAAAATACTCATCTGCTTGAATTGAGACTCAGTAGTTAGTTGAATATGAAAATACACGGACATGAAGTTAGTACCCTTGTTCACGCTGATTATTTTGAATTGAACGATAAATGCTAGCAAAGAAAATTTCTAGTCAGACAGTGGTGGCCACCATTAGATGTTGAGTCAAAAATTAACAGTGATGTGCCTAAGGTGGCATAAGGACATAGTAACAACGCCTACACAGAACACAACTGATTCTCCTAACTCACACAAGTTTCTAGGAGCTTCTGAGGGATCTCCTTGGGGAAGACCTAGGAGGATCATTAGCAAGCATGCTAACGCAAACTGACCTCACATTGGTGTTTTGTGAACTTTTTTACCCTTTCTTTAAATAAAAACAAAAAGTAGAGACCCAATTTATGATAAAACACCATATTAATCTGAAGATCATCCAATAACTTACATTGCTACTATAAAAGGTGACTCCTTTAATTGTTTCAGCAATAATATCAAAATTATAATCATCACAAGGAGATTTTTTATCCCTCTTTCTCCTCTGCTGTTGTTTTACAACACTTTCCAATAGGTTTCGAACATCATTTCTACTTCTATATACGTGTACAATGGCTTCTTTATCACATCTAACATGTAATCTATAAAGAAATATTCTGAATAGTCTGAAACTACTTTCCAAATGAACCTACTTCTTATTTTTTAAATCAAGCTTGAAATAAAATACTTCAGCCCCATTCTGTTTGATTATAGGCTCTCTCAAAATACATCGTTCTTGATGATTATTCAAATATGGATTCATTGCATCATTTACTGTTCTGTCCAGACTGAATCCAAACTGAAAAAAACCATATTTACAAATTGATGGATTTAAACTCATTCGAGATAGAATATACAAAAGGTAGATACTCACCAATGCAGTTTCATTTTCGGGATTTGTTTTAAAATTTCGAAGTTGTACTTCAAGAATTCCTCCTTGGTAGAACCCGAAAGTACTCAAGGCTATGTATTTGCGAACATCATTCTGAAAAATTATGTTCGGATAGAAATTATTGACACATTTACTTGGTATGTTCATAGCAAAATCTGACTTACATTTAGAGTTAAAGTATGATTACGTGCAAAACCTAATGCAGAAAATAACAATAAGACCAACAGACTCTGAAGAATTTGCATTTTTTGGACTGATATAGGTGATATCAATCAAAAATCAAAACATTTCTGTATAAACACTTGAACCTGAAGATGTTCTACAAGGATATGCCGTTATGTGTGTAACATAATAAAACACATCACGAATAAATCTGGTTTTTTTTATTTTTGATGCTATGAATAATATTTCTCCTAGTTCTCCTATATATACGTAGAAGATTTTTAGCATAGACAAGATAATCAAGATATATTAGTCATTGATTTTCTATTTCATTTGTTTTCGTTTGACATCACTGAATACTATACACATACTATAGAACTAAAGTAATATCACAGAACATATATGACAGATTGTCATTTTTGTCTATGATAATCATAGAGAATTTTCTCTATGTTGAAAATGGAATGGACAGTGGACAGTGGACTAGTGGAGTAGTGGACATTTGTATTCTGTGGTGGACAGGATAGTGTTGTGAGTGTGTCTAAAAACAGTCGACATTTTGAGTTTTTTAGTATTTATCGACATTATCGAAAATGTCTGGATAAATATCATAAATTTCTTTTCTACTTGAAAATTGTTTGACAATTTTGATTTTTGTCCGATATTTATTCTTCTTTTCTACTTGGATCGAAGATTCTTAAAGATCTGTGAACCAATTGGGAAATTATACAAAGTTTTTTTAAACAAGTTTATTTTTATTATTTAACACTCTAATTCAATCGATTTTTCTAATACTAATTCTTAATTCAGAACCCGGCTCCTGTCCTTTATCTCTGATACTCAATAAAATAACATGATAATAACTCATTCAATGGTAAGTTATTTGTTATTTCCAATTGACCATGAAAAATTTCTTAAAATGCCTCAAATTGTCCTGATATTTTAAGTTAACATGTGACGATTGTCATATTTTTCCGCAATGTCCGTAAATACTTAAATACTCAAAATGCTCGGCCTTGGGGGAAAGTTTCGGACATTTTTCCAGGATATTTGTCCTTTACTTAAAAACTCGAGTATTTCACATCACTAGATAAGGATGAGCAAATGGAAAAAATATATCCATATATATCGCGTCGATAGTTTTTAACAGTATCGAAATAATTCGCTTAATATTAATGTACAGTGGACCCCCGGTAGTCCGACAAACGTTTTGCATGGCAGTGTCGGACTATCGAATTTGTCGGATTATAGACTACTGCGTAAGACCCCCTATAGTCCGGAATTCTTTGAAAAAAAGTACCTTGTAATCCGACAAATTGCCGATCAAAAGACATATTTCAGCAGTGATACACATGTCGGATTACAAGAGGCGCTAGATAAGACGGGGGCCGGATTACCAGGAGTCTACTGTAATAATATTTCGATATTTTTGTCCAGTACCTATACTGCGTATCTATTGTAAACTGCTGAGAAAATTTCAGTTACGTTTGAACTGATCCTTCCCAGAAATGCAAACGACAGTGCTGCCACTTCTTGGGAACAAGAGAAATTGGGATGAATAATAACCTTAGACTATAGAAAGAGTTTCTATAGTCTAAGATAATAACTCGTAGTTCGTAGTACTCGTACGTACTAAACCACCATATATATTTCAATTTCTGGCTTGTTTCCCGTATTTACTCAGTACCTCAATACCCCTTCAAAGCGGAAGAAATGGTTTTCTTTCATTATTTAAAAAATCAAGAGCGCCAAAAAGGCAGCTGCGAAATAGAAGAGTGCTTCGAATGGAAAGCCTCGAAAATTGGCTCGCGAGGCCGCCTCGCGTATCAATGTTCGAGAGTTTGACGCGCGTAGTTTATACGCACCTTTTATCCTTGTGTGATTTCGATCGTCTAGTACCATAGAACTCTATACTACGTAAAGTATACGTTAGTATACAGTTCATTGTCTTAGTGTTCTGTGTTGTCTAGTACTCGAACAAAGAAAGACTCTACGTTGTGTAGGCAACCCAGGATAGTTTCAAATACCCAAAGAGATTGAAGCATGGAGGTAGGAGGAAGTGGAGGGAGCATGTGCTATATTTCCCATTTAACGAAAGTGTCACATAAAATCGGCCATATTGGTATGGGCAAATCCTTTGTTATAAACATGAAATTGTGAGTTTTCTATGGTTGGAATTCCGGATTCCTATAGAAAATTGGGACACTCCAATATGGCGGAGTACGTGACAAGTTTCGATCTTTATGCCCCCTCCACTTCCTTCTACCTCCATGGATTGAAGGGTGGAATAGGAAGGTTAGGACGTTAGGAGTAAATTAAATAAAAATATCAGTGCCAGTTACCTAAATATGGGAAAAATAACGTAGAAGAAAAACCCCTCTCTTCACAAATATTAGATCTGGTCAAGTAGATATTCATTGGTACATGTAAAATGGTTACTCAACAGTATGCAGGGTGTCCCTGCACTACGTGACTCTTTCTCAGATGTAAATAAAGTATATAAAGAAGAGTCAGGAATGCTAAAAAAAAACTTCCTACTACGCCACTGTGCGAAGATATGTGCCTCCAAATGGTACTCCCATAATTCAGGTTTTTTATGATAACTTCTGAACGAGTCAACCAATTCTGGTAATTTTTCGAATTTGAATCAATTAGAATATCAGTAATGATTTGTTTCCAACATCTTCCCCATAAGTCTTCAAGACAGCCAGGGACGGACTGACCCTATCACTTTAATGGTAAGAAACTTTTTTTTGGTTGAAGATATCGGCGCAATTCCTCCATTTATCTATTTTATCATTAATTCTGCAAAAAAGGTATACCAGTGCAACCTTGAAAAAAAGTGGGAAAGCCCCGCGGACAGGAGCTTTGGCGCTCTTGTTGAAAATTTGACAAATCATATCTACGAAAGTATTGGTGTCTCAGAGTTGAGACTGATCAATGGATTCTTATAAAAAAAAATGCGTCTATTGAAAATAACTTCGAAATTATTGATTTCTCAGAGTTGGGAATGATATCAATGGATTCTCATTTAATTTTTTTTTTATTTTATGACGCAGTTCTATCATAAGAATCCATTGATATCATTCTCAACTCTGAGAAACCAATACTACGGAGATATGATTCGTCAATAAAGTTTGATCAAGAGCGTCAAAGCTCTTGTCCACAGGGCCTTCCCACTTTTTTGTATCATATTTTCTGACACCGGTTGTCGCTTTTTCCGATTTTCGTGTCATTCTCCAGCTTAAAATAAAAATTCAAAGTTACCGGATGTACCAAATTCAAATTGCGGCTAACATTGAACGATTCAAAGTTACCTTATATTCATACGTTTCCCAAGTAGTTCAGAAATTAAGAATTTTAACAAATATTCAATATTTACGAATGAATATTTTAAAATTAAACTGAAGACAACCAAATAAAAGGAAAGGAAAATCAATAACACACCTGCTCAAAACCGCCTTTATATATTTAATTTTGAATTATTAGGAAGCAACCAACACCTGCTGAAAAACGCACTCAGAAATGGCGCGTAAACGTAACAGAATATTTGACAGATGAGTGCTCTGTGACAAAGTTCATATTGGTATGTTCCGTTTTAAACAGTATCTTGGACTTGCGTCCAACTCATTCGTAAAAATTGGACGCAAGTCCAAGATGACATGTGTGAACTTTGTCCTTATTCAATGGTTGTGTTTTGACGTGTGTCAGACTGTCCAGAGGAAAATTATTAGTTTTATATCCCTTGTCTATGGTTTTATTTTTATAGTTTTCTGTGTGTAAAACGTCATAACTCATAACAAAAACAAATTGAATTTTTAACGAAATGGAACAGTAGGCAAGTATGGCCCAAGTGGATTTAATTCCAGCCTGCGTTTGTCCACAAACCATTAAATTTATATTGAATGGTAAATCAAACCATAAAGAATTCATAACTATTTATAACCCTTATAATTTCACAACTAAATTCAAAAGTGAGTAGATATACAGAATGAATTTGATTGTTCTAATTATGCCCTTTTATAGTAAAATGTAATGCCTCCAGCAAGTATATAGTCTCAAACCCAAATGGCTATATTGGACCAAAAAGTTCATTTGATGTAGTATTTACTCATTCTTTCCCAACAATTTCAAATTGTGGTATTGTTGATAAATTTCGAGTGACTATAACTCACTCGAAAACTCAAAAGGTATGAAATTCATACGTAAGGGTGCTTTCCAAGAAGATTTTTAGGATATAAGGAATAACTGTATTATGGAAAAACCATCTAGGTGTATCATCAGTATTTCGAAAATAGTGTCTGTTCTGAAACCAATCACTATTTTACTTTCTTCGTCTTCACTTCATCATATTTTAGTTATATCAACATCCATAACATTTTTATCGTTACTTTGTTTGCATGAATGAATAGCAAAATTAAACTTTGACTTGGCAATTATTAGGTTGCATAAAGTATGAAAGGGTATACACATTACACAGTTAATTTTCTTGTGAGTATAGGATTGATTATATTATTTGAAAGGGACTATCTCAAGTAAAAGCACCACAAAATGATTGCTATATCTGCTAGTGCAAAGTTCACCAAAAATCATAAAAAAATTTTATAGTAATTGTACCTAAGTTCTCATCCTATGATCACCATAAAATACACCAGCTTTTTAGATGCCTCGTATATGAGATTCGTCTTGCCTGGGTATAGAATAGATATATTTTAACCTGTTGGAAACAATTACTGGCTGTGCCAAATTTCACAAACTTCATGTTTTATTATGCCAATGTCTTGTGTATGTGGTGTTGTGTCTTGAATCTTGATTCACATTATTTCAGGATTCATATAATATTTTGAAAATCATGCATTTACTTCGTTATTGATAAAATTATACTTTTGACTCTATTTTTAAAATTACATTCGAAACATGGCAATACTATGTAGAATGATTTTAAAATATCTCCATAACCATTTGAGACATTTCAATGAAATAGAGATTTAGCAACGGTGTTTGTTTCACGCTAAAAATGGTGGCTTTACTTTCATCAGTGGTGTGCACCAGGATAATCGCTGCACACATCAAATGATAAACCTTACTGATCGAACAAAAAATATATTAAACTCCCTTTGAAATGTTTACCTCTGGTCTATGCCTTAGAGGATTTTCTTTGAAACTACTGAAGGAAATTCATGAAACTTAATACAAAAAATCGGATATTATCCAGCATTGATCCTCCAATCTTTTCAGCCAAATCGATTCATTGTGAGGGAAGAAATTGAAATTTTACTGCAATGTTGTTCAAACCATAGTCCATTAGTTGATATTTCTCAATTTTTGCGCGCACGTTCTAAGGAAAAGCGTGCTATCATTTTGCCAATTTCTGTAATTTTCGAATTTTTCGCCGAAAAAAGTCTCAAACGAATAGGTTCGACTGTGGTGTTGAATTCTAGGTCAAATTCAATTCGATCCGTACGGCCGTCCGTTGCCACGATAATTTTCGAACGGAAAATATAGCGACTCAAAAAATACAGATCCGATCGAATTGAAAGTTTGCGCACATTCCTTGTTCTATTGTTATTTCAAAATAATACAATCTTCAGGTAAAAAGGCATTCGAAAGTTAAGTTGATCTTTCATGGAAGGCTAGGGGGGGGGTGCAAAGTAATCTGGGTTGAATACCTTTTTTTTCATTTTATTAGCATTTAGCGTGAAAATTGTTTATGTTTTGGCGTATGGAACTTTTTGAAATTTTAATTGTGGTTTTGTGGTTACTAAAATATTTTCGGAGGATTTTAAAGGACATTTGCCGTCCTTTGACACCTTTCAAAAGGACAAAGGATATAGTTTAAAAATAAAGGACTGTCCTTTAAAATAAAGGACGGTTGGCAACCCTATGGAAGGCGCATATTTCGTCCCAGGCGTTTAAATAGGTCAATAGAGAAAGTCCCATGCTGGCACATTGGCACCACATGTTGTTCGTCACTTGTTGGTCATTTTTTCCCAAACGTCCTCTAGAAAATTATCTCCACCTAACTTACCCCACCAACCCAAAAATTGTATATGACACACCCATTTTTAGCCCTTAACGAGTAAATTTGTAGCTTAAGAAAAATTATTATTATTATTGTATTATAGTCCGCGACAGTCAACCTTAAGATCTCTTGTTAACTAGTCGAGTTAACAAGAAAATACATACTGTTTTCGTTAGATAGTGTTTAAAGTATAAACCTAATTCCCCTTCGGTTGTTTATCCGAATATAGATAAACAACAAAATATAACAAGTTACAGTTCAGATCGGTGTACGGTTTTCGCATCGATCAAGTGAACAGTTGTGATTCCAGTTTATTGGTCACAACAGAATTAAAATCAATATTAATTCACCGAAACACCACGGTAAACCAATCGAGCACGGCTCGAGGGGACTGCCGGACACCCTCGAGTCGTGCACGACTCGGCCGGATAGCTGTGAAAGTTATCATTCAAGCCTTCTCCCAAGAATCGGATGCCGGTGTCGTTTACACAGAGCTGGAGCGTTTGTGTCGTTGCCGTACATAAAACCGTGTCGTGTTGATGTGAAGCGAGCCTTAAGGCCGGTCCAAACGCTCCGTTTTGCACAACCAATGCGCAGTCTCAAGAACGAATGAAAACGTATCAATTTTTAGTGCGTCCACACGATGCAGAGATATCTGTATATTTCGCACAGTTTTAGTGATATCGTCATGGAGGAGGTACTACTCTTGTCAATTTTTGTATGCTGTTACCACAGTTACCGTCTACATGCAGTGACAAATCCGCGCAATTCACGGATATCTATGCTGTCTAGCTCAGTTTTCGCTGCAACTGCAACGTATCCGTGACTTTTTCAAATCTGCGCAATTTTGCTGTTAGTCCGGTCAATCTAGACCAAAAAATGAGAGTGAAGGTACCTAAAATCCCAACAAGCTGAAAATCAGTAAAATTGTTCAAAACATAATCATTAATAATATTTAAGTTCCCCATCATTCTCGTGTATGGGAAAAATTTTATTCAAGGTCAAAGGTCAAAAAAATGAGCTTTTCGCGATTTTCAGCAAAACGGTAAGTTTTATCATAAAAGTACCTTGGAAAAAATTGTAGATCATTAAATTATGTATGAATACTTTTTCCCCTACGAGCCACTGTTTCTGAGATATAACGATTCAAAAAGTTATGGTCATAATATGCATGAGTATACTCCATTCACTTTTATAAAGTCTCCCGGTTGGCCATGATTTAGGTCTATCACGTTTTTGTAACTAAAACACAGGCAGGTTGGCACTGCTGAAATATCGTAAAGGTCAAAACAATCCGCCGAGACGTTGCCAATTCTACTCTCAACATAATCATAACTTCATCTTAGACAAGATTTTAGCACAGACCATTATCTTCGAATATAATAAAGAACAGAACCGAAATCTGCAATAGGAAAACTTCATTCTGACATGTTGAACTCTCGAATGAAATGACTTAGTTTCCTATCACTATATTTTACTAAGGTATAAGAATGAATCGGGTTTCGTAGTACTACTACATTTTGAAACTGGTGTATTTCAAGTTGTGCAACAAGGTATTTAAATGTCTTATGTATGCTTATTTCTTGAGAATTTCGAAAAGTGGGGAATTTCATAGCTACGTCTGTTCGTTTAGAAGTTTTCCTGCCGGTTTATTCAAGCCTTTTTATTCTTTTTTCAATTGAACTATAACAGAGTAACGGAGTACTCCATCCATTATTTTTCAATAAAATCCCAACACTTGATTCTTGATTTCCATACAAGAAAATAGCATAATGGAATCTTCCAACCAGTTTATATACGTGAAATATTTCACGTAACAACAGAGTAAACGATTTTCTTCTACAGTCGCCAGGACTGCGGAATTATTGAATTCACATAATATCTTCTCAAATTCATTATTTTTCCGAAGTAAATTCACATTGTGAAAATACGTAATTACTAGGACTTCTATGTAGAGAGGACAACGTTGCGTAGTTATCTGACAGGAAAATGACTATAACCTAACATTTTCAAAATATACATGGTGAAATGTGTCAAATTTTCATGGCCAACCGGGAGACTTTATACATGTGAATGGAGTATACGCAACGTATATACATCTCTAGAGTTGTTATACAGGGTCTTTCACGAGGAACCTCACCCATATTTATACGGGAAACTACTGAACGTATTTTCATGAAATTCAGCACTTATAAGTACTTGACGATGCTGATGAAATCTAAAATATTTTCAAGGCATGAGCACCTCCGGTTTTTCCGGAAATGACGTCAACTTCCGTTTTTCAAACTAGAACACCATTTTTTCATTGCAGAAATAGATTCCTTAGGAAATTTCAAGTTATTTTGATGTAACATTTTTCAGTTTTGGTTGGATAATTCTCTCTGAGCGGGAAAATTCGAAAAAAAAATCGAAAATAGAGCTCCGCTGAAACAAGAATAACTTCGAGGTTTTTGGATGGAAAATTTTCATTTTTGGGATTTTTCAAGATGTAAGATTGATGTATCCACTTTAAAAATCGAAATCGCGATTCATGATACAGGGGGTGAAAAAATCACTTTCAAAGTTAGGGATGACAAAATCGTGAAAAATCAATTTTTCAAATTAGAACCCCATTTTTTTATGGCAGATATTGAATCTACGTTAAAAAATAATGTGAGTGTATGCATCACACCCTTGCCCTAAAGTGGATATTTTCTGAGTTATTCACAAAAAACTGTTTTTCGTCTTGAATTTTCAGCTATTTCTTTTCCCTTCACGCCAAAAAGATGAAATTTTCAGGAACTGTTACTTTAACCATGTTTTAGATTTTACTACCCTAATATGCAAGAGAAAAAAGTTACAGGTTGTTCCTAAATAGATGGCGAATTTTGATTCGAATTTGTATCGGAAACCTCTTTATTTCAACTAATCGGCCATCGGTTTTCTCTCAAGTGATAAATAAATAATTCCTTATGAACCATATGCAAAAACTTACCATGTTTTACATTCTTTTTTTTTAATGATAGATATCATTAATTACATCTGCCAAATTCCTCTTTATTCAGTAGCATTTTGTGTTTACTATTAATTTGGTGATAATTCGTATTAAGTTATAAAATCGATCACTATTGCTAATTTTACCAATGAAGATTATTTAAATCTCATTCTACTTCATGGAGGATGTAATAAAGTTGTAGATAGAACGATTCGACTGTTCATTGAGAGGTTTCCTGACCGACCCAGACCAACGAGAGATACCATTAACAGAACCATGACAAACTTGAGAAATGTCGGATCTTTCGTTAAGAAAACTATACACAGAGAAAAAAGTGTAGTAGAAGATGAGAACAACGAAATTACAGTTCTTGCATATTTTCGTGTGAATCCTCAAAATTCTCTCAAAGATGCCGAGATTGATCTGGGATTATCTCAATCGAGTGTTTGGAGAATATTAAAAAAACATAAAATGCACCCATATAAATTCAATAGGGTACAGCATTTGAAGGAAACTGATTTCGTCAGGAGAACAGAGTTTTGCGAAGCTATGATGATTCGACTTCAAGAGAATGAAAACTTTTTGGACTGTATAATTTGGACAGATGAATCTGAATTCACAAAGAATGGTTCTTTCAATAGGCATAACAGTCATTATTGGGATGAAGAGAACAACCACCACTTCAGACAATGGAACTTTCAAGAGACCTGGAGTTTCAATGTTTTTTGCGCCATCAAAAATAATGCAATTCTCGATGTTCACATTTATGATGGGACTTTAACTGGTAAGATAGAACACTACACATGTTTGCATTATTTAAAGAATGTTCTCCCTTAGGAGATAGATATTCTGACATATTGACTCAAATAATTGAGCCGCTTAGTACAGAACCATAATGACTTATGGTATCAACAAGATGGCGCGCCTCCACACAATTCACTCAATGTGTCAAATATCCTCTACAGGCTATTTGAAGATCGATGGTTGGCGAACAATGGTCCACATCTTTGGCCACCACGTTCTCCCGATTTAACTCCTTTAGACTATTATGTTTGGGGTAGGATAAAAAATATTGTCTACTCAACTCCCCTGACTGATAAAGAGGACTGCATAGAACGAGTCAGAAATGCGTTCAGGTTTGTTTAGATTTTTAGATTCATAGTTTTGAAACTCAATTTGGTTTTTAAACACTTTTGCAGATCTCTTCCTCCCGATGAAATAAGAAGAGCAACGCACGAAGCATTCCTGAGACGTATAAATAAATGTCTAGAAATTAACGGTCAAAACTTTGAGCATCTTCTCTAGTTATAACTGCGAGAGTTTGCCATGGTTCTCCTAATAGTAACTTGAAGTCGGTTTCAAGAAGGGGTGAAAAATCTACAGCATGGTTCAAATAACAGTTCCTGAAAATTTCATCTTTTTGGCGTGAAGGGAAAAGAAATAGCTGAAAATTCAAGACGAAAAACAGTTTTTTGTGAATAACTCAGAAAATATCCATTTTAGGGCAAGGGTGTGATGCATACACTCACATTATTTTTTAACGTAGATTCAATATCTGCCATAAAAAAATGGGGTTCTAATTTGAAAAAATTGATTTTTCACGATTTTGTCATCCCTAACTTTGAAAGCGATTTTTTCACCCCCTGTATCATGAATCGCGATTTCGATTTTTAAAGTGGATACATCAATCTTACATCTTGAAAAATCCCAAAAATGAAAATATTCCATCCAAAAACCTCGAAGTTATTCTTGTTTCAGCGGAGCTCTATTTTCGATTTTTTTTTCGAATTTTCCCGCTCAGAGAGAATTTTCCAACCAAAACTGAAAAATGTTACATCAAAATAACTTGAAATTTTCTAAGGAATCTATTTCTGCAATAAAAAAATGGTGTTCTAATTTGAAAAACGGAAGTTGACGTCATTTCCGGAAAAACCGGAGGTGCTCATGCCTTGAAAATATTTTAGATTTCATCAGCATCGTGAAATACTTATAAGTGCTGAATGTCATGAAAATACGTTCAGTAGTTTCCCGTATAAATATGGGTGAGGTTCCTCGTGAAAGACCCTGTATATTACATGTTATAATATATATATATATATACAGTCAGTCAGATATATATATATATATATATATATATATATTCATCAAAAAGTTTATCTACTTTTGTGAAGTGTCAAAATCATGTACTATTTTTACACGCAAGAACTGGCTGTGATACGACCCTTGCGTTCCGAAATTGCTGGCATTACTGGCCGCAGTAAGTAATTTCGGAACGCTCTTAACCAAGAGTAAGCATCGCCAGTGAATTTCAGTAATATCTGATGTTTCAATTTACTGTTCAGGAATATCGGAACACGGCAAGTATCTGCATTTTACAGGAGGGGTAAAACAGCAGTTTTCTAAATGTTTGAAAAACAAGATTTAGTTCAATGTGCTGAAGTTTTTAAAAAGAGTAATTCAACTCAACAAGAAGTTATCACCAACGGCATCCGCTTCAAGTTCAAGTGTGGCTTGGTTATCAGCTAGACCCTACAGACTGGGGTTGGAAGTTGGTCAACAATATATTAGAGCCAGTTCAAACTTTACTCCCACCTGCGCGGGAAAAACTGCTGAAACAATTTTTTGCAACTGCAAAAAGGGATGAAGTGCTAAATGTGGTTGCAAAAAAGTCGGACTGTTTTGTTTGCTGGCATGCACAAATTGTCAAGGCCGGTCGTGCTCTAATGTTGAATCACAAACAATGGACTAATGGAGGATTCGTTTGATTCCGACGAAGTGTCATGCGATACATCGTTATTGACGCAATTTACTTGCATCCAAGATGAAGATGAAGAAGAAGAACAAGAAGAATTTTAAACTTACGACGCAGGCGATTGAAATTCACCACTTTTTTTAAAATTTACATCGGTTTTATCTTTTCCGATCTTGAAAATTTCTGTTATTTTGCAATAGTTTCAAATTAAACAGGATCACAACTGATCCGTGGAGTAGGCCTACTGGGGAAATCACGTTAAAAAAACGTTAAAAAGTACACTACCTCATAGGTGGCGTGGAAACGTGTGCATATTATGACGATAACAACTTTTTAAACTTTTTGAATCGGTGGATCGTAGGAACAAAAGTATTGATACATTTTTTATAGATAATTTTATGATCTACAATTTTTGTCTAAGGTACTTTTATGATAAAACTTACCGTTTTGCTGAAATTCGCGAAAAACTCATTTTCGTGACCTTTGACCTTGAATACAATTTTTTCCATACAAGGGAATGATGAGGAACTTTTCAATATTATTTAGAATTATGTTTTGAACAATTTTACTGATTTTCAGCTTGTTGGGATTTCATGCACCTTTGAATGTCTAAATTGACCGGACTATGTCTACACGCAACGTTTTACTTGCAACGTGTTGAACTACGCAGGTAAAAGGTTGTGCAAAACGTAACGTATGGACCGGCCTTTACCTCGACGCTCGCGGCAAGGCAATCGGGCGATTCATAAACCTCACACCTCACACGATATCATAATATATTTTCTCGTGTTATTAATCGAGTCTTCCGACTCATTATGACCACGTGATTGCATTTGCCACATAACTTAAGAAGATTAGACTATCGATAATTTTTTACTGGACTTATTAACGGTGTTTTGATTTCGTTGTGCTTATGAATATTTTCGACATATGCACTACTTAAACCCGATGCGATATTAGTTGTGGCCAATAGATGAGATCTTACAATCATGTTCATATATTTGTTCCTTTTTTATGTTTTTATATTTGTTTTTTTATCTTTTCACCCAGAAGTTTCAAATCACGCACATCTTCTTTTGTCCAGTTATCGTCTCCACCAAACAGTAAGCAAACAAAACAAAAAAAGCATTTTTTTCGACTTCATATCCGCACAACCATAAAGTCTTTTCGTAAACATTTGCGTCAAACTAAAGTTTAATTTTGTTAGATCACACACCCTCAGTGTCAGTCCTTAAAACCTCAACGCAACATTCTAACACGAAACAATTTTGGCACCTACAATACATATCTATTTAGCGTAACCATAAACAAAGGTATACTACTACTGAGCGTAGCTATATTTATTCCTCTCTGGGCTTCTACTAATAGACGGAAGTTACACGGTCATCAGTTCAGCAGCATCAGTTCAGTCCGTGACTTTGATCACGATGAGACTGATGCAGATTGATGGAATGACGAAGCACATTAATATTCCATCAATCCATCAGTTTCCCGTCATCCCGTCAATCTGATATCAATTCATGATTGATGTGATGCGAGACTGATACCCGAATAACCGTGTTACCCGGTCAATCTTGTATCAATCTCGAATCACATCAATCATGAATTGATGTCAGATCAAGGGCGTAGCCAGGGGGGGGGGTTTTGGGGGTTCAAACCCCCCCCGAAATGTTATTTTTATCTTAAAAAAAAAATTTTTTTCTGCAGAAAGTGACCCTTACACCTCCAAAACCCCCCCCCGAAATTAATTCCTATTTCAAAACCCCCCCCGAAATTAATTCCTGGCTACGCCCTTGTGTCAGATTGACGGGAAATTGGTTCTATATGCGTAGACTGGTGGAATGATGATCCAGATTGATGGTAAGATTGATGTTAGATTGATGCGAGATTGATACCAGACTGACCGTGTAACCTCCGTCTTACACCCGAGAATAGATGGGGATTCTTGCAGAGACAATATAATATTTCTCTATGGAGTCTTGGTACTAGCTGGTCTCTGAGTGAGGACGTTTGCCGTTTCCATGGTAACCGGCGATTTCGCTTGGGCGATCGAGATTCAGCCCAGCATTGACTATGCGTACGCTTAACGCAAATGTAATTATTGTGAAATATAGATGGTCGCTTGGTAATAATGTTTTAATTTTAATTGAATCTAGTTTGAAGAGAACGGATATGAAATATACAAATGAATTGTTTATGTAACTACGTCATTTTTTTAGGGAGGGCGGCTCCCCGCAGCCCTCCCTCACCAGTCTCCCCTGGTGGTGGCCATCAATTAAGTTCGAGGAAAATCTCCTAGAATCTGTTCAACGTTGGCCCATACTTCTACCTGCTTTACTCATACCAGCGTTCGTCGTATGAAGATCGCCTTCTCATATTTGATTTGCCAAGTTTTGCGGAGCGTCGGTGATCGCATCTTCACATTCCGTGCTGTTAATGGCCATTTTGGAGAGGAAGTAACTAATATGTTTCATCTAAATACGAGCGGTTTACGAGGTCATCGTTTTAAATTACAGAAGGAAGCATTCAGATCTTAGTCAAGTCTGATGTTTCTCCCCAACAGAGTGATCAAACAGCTGCCAGCATCGGCTGTAGAAGCTCGTTCTGTGAATGACTTCAAGAACAGGACGAATGGCGCAGTGATACAGTTCAGTAATTTGATATGGGTCCATATCGTTGTTTCTTTTCAGAATTGTACTTTTTTTATATTTTATTACTGATAATAATGAAAAATGGCGATACCGTTGTTAAAAAATCAACAAGTCCAGAGCGTTCCTGCTAATCGGGTCCTTCATAAATGGCTTCGTATAATAAATTGATTTGTGAAATATATGCATAAGTATATTTATTATACGAAGCCATTTATGAAGGACCCGATTAGCAGGAACGCTCTGGACTTGTTGATTTTTTAACAACGGTATCGCCATTTTTCATTATTATTTTTGAAAACGCTAAACAGCGTTCATGGCCATTGATAAGATACTGTCTGAGCTCTGTGGGACTCGTTCTCGATTAATGTCGAGTGAATGGTGGCATATGATTTCACGCTTCAAATATTCACTGGTGGGGAGAGGCTGATTTCCGTGTTTCGTCTCATAGGTGGCGTGGGCGATTAAAATGATCGACCAAGCCGGCTCTGAGAGGCTTAACCCGGGTCAGTTTAGTTGAATTTGTTGAGAAAGCTACAGGGTACTGATGAAGGCCAAGAAGCCAGAAACGCGTCTCTCTTGCTTTCTCGGCAGATCAATGAACCCCCTGGGGTCTATTTGATTTGTGAAATATATGCATAAGTATATTTATTATACGAAGCCATTTACGAAGGACCCGATTAGCAGGAACGCTCTGGACTTGTTGATATTTTATTACTGATTGAATAAATATAAATGAAGAAAAAAATTGTTTTCTAGTGATGCGATCCTCACAAAATTTTGCAAAAACTTGAGCGTCGGCATTCTACAACTAATTACCAAGTTTAATTTCGATCGGATCAGCAGTTATTGAGAATACAATATTTCAGATGGGTATAACTCCAAAGCCGTTTGCTCGATTATTCCCATTAACGACCTTAACCTTCGTATTCGGATGCGTACCCTGGAAATTGCAAGTCACTACCTATTTCCGTTCGAAAGTCGGAGAAGGAGACCGGACATAATTGAAATTTGACCCTTCATGAGTGAGTCGAACCTAATCGTTTGAGACCATTCTCGGCGAAAAATTCGAAAATTCAGACATTTGGATGAAATAACCGCGCAAAAACCGTTTGCTGCGTGCCAGTTTACCAACAGCGCATCGATGTATAATCGTCTTCGTCCAAATACATCACGATGCGATGAACTACTCGGCCACACTGGACACCAACATCAGAGACATAGCAGACAGACTCCTGGAATTTGCATCCAACCTCTGAATTCCTAAAACCCTAAAAAGCTATTTGATTTTCGTTACTAGGCCAATAATTGGACATTATAACCCATGTGCAGATCAGTGGATTATGCACCGGGTAGGAGCCAGGGGGTCTGTAGTTCGAAGACTTCCAAATTATCATCATGCGCTTTTGACAGGGGTTACAATTGTTGTCTATCAAGATACGTTCGTTGGTCCCTTAGATCAAAACATCGTTTGGGGTCCACCAAACTGTCAAACTCCGTCTAAGTTTTGGTTTCAGATCGATAGCGTTGCGTAGTAGGTCATGCAGTATGCTCTCTCTTCCCTAATCAAAGGTTTGTCCTTTCGTGAAATTGGCCGCCATGTTAATTTTAGCAATGACTGTAATGTGTGTGCGGGCAGAAGGTAGAGAAACACGTAGAAGAACAACAGGTGGACCGAGGCGTAGCACTAACCGTCAAGATAGGCACTTCGGACAACTAGCTCTTAACCGTTTTGCTGCTACGCGTCAAATCGCTGAGGTAATAATTTGGAGATACGGTTACTATGTGTACACTATAGCTGTGATGCATTCGAGCAGTTCGACTTTTTTCAACCGTCCACGATTAGTTCCTTTGCTTGCGCACCACTATTGTTAACGTTGATCTGGTGCAGAGAACGGAGCATTGGAGGCTTAGGCTCGCTTCACATCAACACGTCATGGTCGTATGAACGACACACAGCTGCCGTGCACGACTCGAGGGTATCCGGCAGTCCCCTCGAGCCGTGCAAGGCAGCCGTGTGTCGTTCACACGACCACAACTCGTGCCGGATAGCTGTGAAAGCTATCATTTAAGCCTTCACCCAAGAATCGGATGCCGGTGTCGTTTACACGACTGTGAAGCGAGCCTGTGGGAACACTCGAACGTTTCTAGCGTTGCTGTACATAAAACCGTGTCGTGATGATGAGAAGCGAGCCATAATGTCACATAATGTCTTCAGCGACGAATCACGATCTGTGTAGTGTAGGTATGCACGGTGGAGATAGGAGAGTAAAGGGGGCCGCACATTATCGCGGAAAGGAATAATATAATAATAATAATAATAATAATAATAATAATAATAATAATAATAATAATAATAATAATAATAATAATAAAAATGATTGATTGATCATGAATACATATTCACCTTGTACAAAACTCCACAAAAGAACAATTATTTAATTTTTTTTTCTTATTATCTATCAAATAAAACTTCAGCATCATATATCTTTCCCGAAGCGTATCCACTGTCAAGCAGTGGAACTGTCTTGTGAGGGAAATTTTTGAATCAGATACAACAAAATAAAATCCGAAAAAAAACTAAACCAAAACAAAATATTTATTTCCATACGCGAGCTCAAATAACGGACTCAAATCAATGACATTTATTTTACAAAAACAATTTAATTGTGCGAGCAGAGTTCATCTCATCAATCAAACATGAACAAAAGAATTTTTAATATTGAGTATCTCCACAATTTCTCGTGTCGATTTCTTTCAGGGTAGAAGTATCTGTATTCATTGATGGAATTTTATTGTTTGTAAAGGGTGCGAGGTACTCATGAGATCGTTGTCCTATTGCCTTTGTTCACTTTGTAGTGCGCGGGAACAATATCCAATTTCCTCTGTTTCTGGTAGCGTGTTGATGTTCGTTAAAATTTACAACCATTATATTCTTTCTTTAGTGGATTAACAATGCCAAAAGAAATAGCTTTCTTAAGTCCAAAACTCCGCTGTCTTTGTATAATTGTTCCGAAGGATGTAAGGTTTTCGGAAAATTATTTTGATCAACCACTTTTGCGTTACTTCCAGTTTTTGGCGCTCTTGTTCCTCGAAACAGAGTGCTTATCAATTTGCCCAAATGTCTGTAATTTTCGTCTCAAACGATTTGGTTCGACTCACTGATCAATAATCCGTGGTCGAAATCGATCCTGTCCGGCCGGCTGTCATAACTCTCGAACGAAAGGAGTTAGAGGATTCAGAATTGCAGGGTAGGTTTGGAGCGTAAATATCTCGGACGAGTTCGTTAACCGGCGAAATCCACGAAGCGGTTTCGGAGTTATGGCTGTTTTTAGTAAAAACATTTTTTATGAATATTTCCGAAACCGGTCACTCGATCTATCTGAAATTTAGCGTCAGATTGTAGAATAATGACCTTTATACGCATGGGAAGTTTTGTATTGATCGGATTGCCATAAAATGTAAAAAAAAAATTTAAATTTTTTTTCTGCAATAACTCTCGAACAGAATGAGCTAGGCAGTTGAAATTTTCAGAGTAGCTTTGAGAGATAGATATCTCGGTTAAGTTCGTTATTGGGCAAAATAGGCCAGATGGTTTCGGAGTAACAAAAAAAATTTTTTTTTAAATAACAAATTTCAAATTCATTATTTTTAAGATGCAGTTTCTCCATAAAAATCCATTGATATAATTTTCAACTCTAACAAGGTAATACTTTCGGAGATATGATTTTTCGAAATTTCAATAATTAATCGTACTTCTATGTTTTCCAAGAATGCTATAATTATTCTACCTATGAATTATAATATGATCTGTGTTCATACTCATACATGTCATCCTGTTTTATAAGAGATAGTCAAATTCATTTCAGCTATTTTAATTTGATTTCTTCCATGGTCCTCATTCTCAGATTGCTCATTTAATCTTGATAAATAACAACAAATCTTGTCAGAGTTTGAACAAGAGCGCCAAAGCTCCTATCCACAGGGCTTGAACCAATTTTTTAGGTAAGTTTTCACTACTGCACACCATCCCAATATTCCATACTGCAAATGAGGCTGAACCAAGAGTTTATAAAGCCTCCTTAGAAGCTCCAAGTCACAAAACTCTTGTAAGGCCTTGAATTTAGGGAGAATCATGCGCAATCTCTTCACAAGGCTATCAATTTGCATGTTCCACCGAGATGACTATCCAAATGAACTCCCAAATATTTCATCGCTCTTACCGATTTTATTTCATATGTATACCCGTCTCTCTAGAAGGATAAAGTTTGGAAATGGGGCAGACCAGCAGATGTAACAGAGAAGGGCATAAAACATCTTTTTGGCGCTCTAGTTCCTCGGAACTGAGTGCTTATCAATTTGCCCAAATGTCTGTAATTTCCGAATTTTTCGATGAAAATGGTCTTAAACGATTTGGTTCGACTCACTGATCAAGAATTCGTGGTCGAAATTCATTCTGTCCGGCCGGTCCGGCCGTAGGCACGATAACTCTCGAACGGAATGAGCTAGACAGTTGAAATTTTCAGAGTAGGTTTGGGGGATAAATATCTCGGCTAAGTTCGTTATTGGGCAAAATCTGACAGATGGTTTCGGAGTAACAAAAAAAAAATTTTTTTTTTACAGAACAAATTCCAAATTAATTTTTTTTCAATAAGCAGTTTTACCATAAGAATCCATTCATATCATTTTAAACTCTAACAAGCTAATACTTTCGGAGATATGATTTTTCAAAATTTCAATGATAGAATTATTCTGTGGCTATTCTATGAATTGTTAATGTCAACTTTGACGTTGTCTCATTGTCATTCATTCCAGTAATGGTATATGAGAATCATAATATGAGGAGCAACTTATCAAAACGCAATAAGTCCAAAAACCATTTTATTGGGAATCAACGAAAAACGATTTTTTCTTCCTCCCTGGCTTATAATTTGAGTATGTCGAGTTTGTTTGATAGAAATTTACATCTAAAGGTAATAACTAATCTCATTTAAATCAATATTGATCAGATATACACAGAAAATGTAAAAAACGTTTGGACTTAATGCGTTTTGATTCATCTCATTGTATATAATGCGTTTTGATGTGGTTGAAATTGAAAATAATGCTGTTTGTTGCGATTTTTTATACATTTAGAGAAAACAGTCTGCACAGTAAGTGTTGGCCTGTAACCTAATTAACATGAGCAAATCGATAAAACATGTTTTTGGTTATATTTTATTTCTTTTAAAAATGCAAACGTAAACACAATTCATTGCGATGCGGCTTACATAGGTACTTTTGATTTGAATTACAGAGGGATATAATTCCATTTGGAAGATTTTGTTTACATAGGGCTATAGAGCAACAGAAAACATTTCTGAATCCGCTTCAAACTCAATTTCGCCCAAATTGGACATAATGCGTTTTGAAAAGTTACTCCTCATATAATATACTTTTTGTTGGTTGATATTTTCATGCCGATGGTCAATCCATATGATGATGGGAATGGTAATGGTAGGTTAATAACATTGTCATTCATTCCAGCAATCGTATAAATATGATAATTATAATATAATATCATACTTTTTGTTGGTTGATATTTTCATGCCGATGGTCAATCCATATGATAATGGGAATGGTAATGGAAAGTTAATAATATTGAGTTCAGAATATCTCCACTAAAAACAAAACTGGAATATTGGTGTATTGGAGTAGATTTGAGGAAAGATATATATTATCGTTCATCATAGAATTGAGGAAGGAATATCTCGGATGAGTTCGTTGTTGGGTAGAATTCGTCTATTGGTTTTGGACTGATAATTTTTGGCACTCTTGTTGAATTTGAATTCTTCTATGATGTTTGAATTCAATTTCTGCTAAGATGAAGCTCTAAATTTCAATAATGAATCATACTTCTATATTTTCACAGAATGCTATAATTATTCTATCTAAGCTTTATTATATGATCTGTGTTCGTACTCGTACTTTTCATCCTGTTCTATAAGAGAGAGTCAAATTCATTTCAGCTATTTTAATTTGGTTTCTGCCATGGTGCAGTTCTCATTCTCAGATTGCTCATTTAATCTTGATAAATAAACTATTATTTGAATTGAATTTCCTTTATGATGCAGTTCTATCATAAGAATACATTGATATAATTCCCAACTCTGAGAAACCAATACTTTCGGAGATATAATTTGTCTGTTTGAACTAGAGCGCCAGAAAGCTCCTGTCCACAGGGCTTGAACCCATTTTTTCATAAATGAGAGTCAAAAGATTTGAATCAAGAAAATTGGTTCAAGCCCTGTAGACAGGAGCTTTGGCGCTCTTGTTCAAACTTTGACACATCAATCACATCATATCTCCGAAAGTATTGGTTTCTCAGAGTTGGGAATGATATCAATGTATTCTTATGATAGAACTGCATCATAAAGGAAATTTAATTCAAATAATACTTTATTTATCAAGATTAAATGTGCAATCTGAGAATGAGAACTGTACCATGGAAGAAAATCAAATTAAAATAGCAGAAATGAATTTGACTCTCTCTTATAGAACATAATGACATGTACGAGTATGAACACAGATCATATAATAAATCATAGATAGAATAATTATAGCATTTTGTGAAAACATAGAAGTACGATTAATTATTGAAGTTTCGAAAAATCATATCTCCGAAAGTATTAGCTTGTTAGAGTTGAAAATAAAATCAATGGATTTTTATGGTGAAACTGCATCTTAGAAAAAAATTGTAGGTTAAAAAATTTTTTTTTTCGTTTCTCCGAAACCATTTTGCCTATTTTGCCCAATAACGAACTTGACCGAGATATTTATCTCCCCAATCTACTCTGAAAATTTCAAAGGCCTAGCTCATTCGGTTCGAGAGTTATTGTAGAAACAAAATTTAAAAATAAAAAAATATTTTTTTTTTACACTTTATGGCAACCCGATCAATACAAAACTTCGCATGCGTATAAAGGTCATTATTCTACAATTTTATGCTAAATTTCAGATAGACCGAGGGATCGGTTTCGGAAATATTCATGAAAAATGTTTTTACTAAAAACGACCATTAATCCGAAACTGCTTGGTGGATTTCGCCCGTTAACAAACTCGTCCGAGATATTTACGCTCCAGATCTTCCCTGCAAATTTCAATACTCTAACTCCTTTCGTTTGAGAGTTATCGTATTAACGGTGGACGGACGGCCGGACAGAATCGATTTCGACCACGGATTCTTGATCAGTGAGTCGAACCAAATCGTTTGAGACCATTTTCAGCCAAAAATTCGAAAATTACAGACATTTGGGCAAATTGATAAGCACTCTGTTCCGAGGAACAAGAGCGCCAAAAAGTCTATTATTTTCGTGAAATCACACTCAACCAAGTGGAGCGGAAATTTTGAAATGCATATAACCAAGTCAGTGATTCCATTCCATTCCGCGGTAATTTGCGGGCTTTATTATATGCATTTCAAAATTATATTCTAGTTTGAGTTCACTGTCGACTTATTATGAACACTACAAAAGTAACTACACTCTTGTGCACTACAGTTTTTGTCGTCTGACATATGTTTCGGGATAGTATATTCTAAAACAAGTTTCAGAATGGGCTACTATTCAAACATGAATGCGAAATTCGAAAACGAGCGACGATGGAGCGAGTTTTCGAACGCATGAGTGTTGGAATTGACTTCTGCAACGAGTATTAGACGATATTTTCTCTATTTCAGGCAAGTTTTGTAAAATACTGTTGAAATTTAATGAAAAATTCGGATTATACATCCTAGTGACTTTTGTATTGTATCTTGGCAGTTGGTGTGACTGTTACGAAAGTTGACAGATTACGGAACTTCATTTTGAATCGTACGTAGGGCATGGAAATCAGATTTTAAACAGTTTCCTAAAAGCATGATTGATTCAAAACTAACAAGAAGGAAATATCTAGTAGGTACTTTATTTTTTAATGGAAAAAAAACTTTTCCTCTCAACAATTATTTCACTATATCCAGATTATATTATATTGTCAATTGACGTGTGCTGAAATTTGAATGTCAATGCTGACTACCACACAACGAAAAATATAACTAGAAACAATGCAGGAATGAGTTCATTACAGCACTGTTTTTAGTGCTGTAATGAACTCATTACGATACTGAAATAGAGAAACAAAGTTTCCTTCTTCGAAGACGAAGCGTTACTAAAACATCAATTTATATGCCTAAGTATGGGTTAACATTATACCCTTATTCATAAGCCGGTTAGTGAGAATAATGAGTTGTTAATAGGTGTTAGATCATTATTGAGTGAAATATCTTTTCTCTTATACATTTCGATACCTGCAAGTGTTCCTAGGTACAATTTATTGGAATTTTTCAACAATTTAACGGAATTTATTGAAATTGAGTGGCCGGTTGTCAAAACGTGATTTGCAACAGCAGATTTATCGATGTTGTTGTTCTGAATGTGTCCCGTATGCTCTTTATACCGTGTGAGAATATTTCTGGCTGACGTAGCACTTGTTACAATCTGAACATTTGAATTCCTATATATCCGATTTTAACATGTCCGAAGTTTTATCGAATGATTCGCATGTATTTCCTAGAAGTTGTTTAATTTTCGTGGAAGTTTTGAAAGCCAGTTTTATATTAACCTTTTTTAAAATATTCTGGAGTTTCTTGTTTGTTTTCGGATGGAACGTGAAAACATTTTACCGTTTTTAATTCTTTCCTTAGGGTTATGTTACCGAAGAGATTTTTATCCTTATATTTTCTGAACTAGTTGATGACTATAACCGTTTCTTTCGGCAATTTCGAAAATCATTTTGTTTCTTTCTTGAAGTTTACATCGCTTAACGGAATATTAAATGCCCGGTTAACAAGGAAATGTAAACTGGGTGTTTTATGTGACCAGGGAGCAACCCTTTCGTCTGATTTGGTAGCTCCCTGGTCACATAAAATAGCCAGCTTACGTTTCCTCGTTAACCGGTTATTTAATATAGTGAATTTCACCCAGAATCAGGTGGATGCCTTGGCCACACCGGAACTTGTGTGGGATGTCATGGGAAGGAGACTGTCCACTTTGCACCATTCGCCACTATTCGAGCACAGTTAATCCACAGAATATACCCTAAGGTATATTCTGTGAGTTAATCCATGGCAGCACTTGCAATGGTTCTCAAGATGAAAATAATTCCACCTCTTAGAGAGAACTGATGCAAACGGAAAATTTGGAGGATCATCTGAATAATACCAGGTTCTTGTAGCCAGTTTCATGAATTTCTTCTCATAAATTTTTCAGAGCATTAGCTCCGGCCGGGAATCACGATGCACAAATTTTTTTTTTATTATTTGATCTTTTCTACGTATGGTTCTCCTTTGAAATGTATACTGGAAATTTCTTGGAGAATTAATACCGAATCATATTTTTTATGCCGGAACTTGTCTTTAGGTTTATAGAAATATATATATAGAAGCTATTCTCTTACAATCGGAGGATGATATTATTACAAAGGATAATAATGTTCGTAGCATTGAAGATCGAAATTTCAATAGTAGCTCTAAAGGATCTGAATCAAATGATTCCAGAGATAGATTTAGAGGAACTGGAAATATTCTAGACCATGATATGTAAGTTCTTGAAAACTGTTGAATACCATTCAGATATTTTTTTTATTAGATTTTTAAACTTTTTCATTTTCATTTATTCATTACCGATAATTTCCATTTTTTTCCTTAAAACATTTTCCACAGTTTAAAGAATTGCCATCTCATAGAACTTCTACAGAAACCTTATTAAGTTATTTTTCAGAAATAAGACCAAAAAGATGTTTGTTTTGATTATAGCTGCTATAGCATTAATAATGTTAGAGGTGCTACCATTGAAGGATGAAACGAACAGTCTTGTACCTGTGAAATCTTTAACAAAAAGTTGTCTATCATTTTTGATAGGTGTGATATCATGCTATTACCTATTTTCATTTCATGAACGTTGATCGATTGATTATAAAATGTGATATACGATGAAAATATGGTGAAATATAATATTTGTTATTTATTCTGCCCTTCCGCTTTCCCTTAGTATTCATTATTAGAACATGAACATGAATGATCGAGTCAAAATGGGATATTTTCATAGAGAAGTGTGTTTTTTTATTACATACTTCTCAATGGCATTAAATAATAATAATAATAATAATATAATATAATAACTAAATCAATATAACTTTATTTACCCAACAGGAATAATCCCAATTATAGGGTAACATATACAGGGTGATTTTTTAAGTGTTTTATTAGAAGTTTTCGAGGAAGGAATTGTAATGCAGATTCAAGATTTTGGATTTTCGTTTTAGAGTACATGAACTTTAATTGTAAAATATTTTCAAGAGGAATCTACTTCCGGTTTCACCGCAAACGAATGTAACTTCGCTATTTCAAATGCAACACCCTGTATATTTTTACGTATTCCAATTCTTCGATTAATTCTACACTGATTTGATGTATGATATGTGCAACCATTCAAGCGGTTTTTGAATTATAGCCTGATTATCAAATTTTTCGAAAAAAAGGTTGTCACAGATTAGTGTCCATATCTTAAAAATCCCTGCTTACAAGAATTTCTTTTTGCGAACGTGGAACAAAAGAAAGTACGCTGATACTGTTTCTTGTATAACTTATGAGGAAATATTATACAGGGTGTCTGAAAAAGGGCCCCAAAGTGAGCCTCAATAAAACTATGAAATCTCACTTTTTTCAAATGGCAACCCTATAATTTTGTAATTCCAATCGATTGCTCGTCAAAAACCAGTTATGGTGTCCCGAACATTTCATGCCTCTAAAATCAGTATTTTTGCCGTTATTCAATAAAATTCGAATTTCACGATTAAAGACAGGTTTCGCACAGTTTGTAAGCTTGCATTTTTGAAGTAGGCTATGTTAGGAACTGTCATTCTTACTTTTTCTTACAGATCAAGCACTAAGCAAAACATGCAATAATAATTTCACTGGAATGATATATCAAGGGTATGTTCTTTATTTGCGGCAAATGTAACAAATTCCTAGAAAAGGTAATTAGAAATTCAACGAACGAAATTCACATTTACTGACTTTAATGAAATCAAAGTTCAGGAGGTATCAAAACAATTTTCTCCGTACTGGAAGCCTTAACCCTAAACGGACTCGAGTGAATGCAGTAATAGATAATGAATGATCTCTTAGTTTAAAACTATCACAAAAATTTTATTCACAACAAGAAACTAATACTACAATAAATTTTCAAAATGGCCTACCGCCATACATTCATCAATTTATCTACGAACTCCATCTGATGTAGCTTTTCTTATTTGTTCTGGTGGTAATCCCCTTAATGCACCCCTCACCCTCGCTTCAAGTTCTTCCTTTGAGTCGATGTTATTTTTGTAGACCTCTGATTTTATAGTACCCCATAAATAAAAATCAAGGGGTGTTAGGTCTGGAGAACGAGGGGGCCACTCTAATGGACCATTTAGTCTGATCCACCTCTCACCGAACATTGCGTTCAGTTCGTTAGTGACAGGTCTCGTGCAATGTGCCGGTGCTCCGTCTAATTGGTACCAGCAATGGAACATCACATTAAGAGGTAATTCTTCCAAAAAAGGGGAAACCACCGACCTTAGGATTTCCAGATACCTTTGTCCGGTTAAATTCTCATCATAAATATGATAACATAGTTTATCATCCATCAACATGCAAAAGACATTGAAACCAAACCTATGTTGATGGTTTTTCTCATGAATCAAATGTGGATTTGTATCCGCCCAAAAATGTTTATTTCTAAATTTAACACTCCATCCTGTGAAAATTTGGCTTCATCTGTCCAGATAATTTTTTTTAAAATTTGGGGATCACCGTTCAGCATTCCATCAGTAAGGTTCTCGCAAAATACAGTTCTTCTCTGATGATCTCCATTTACCAGGGCCTGACCTTTATGGAATTTATAATTATGCATATTGGCATTTTTGAGCACTTTTTGACATGACGAATATGAGACTTCTAATTTCTGTGCAACCTGTCTGATGGAACCTCTTGGATTTGCGTGAATATGTCCTAGAATATTTATTTGATTTTCTTCATTATCTGTTACTGTATTCACACGATTCCGTTTTGGGTTAATGCTTCCACTACAGAGAAAATTGTTTTGATACTTCCTGAACTTCGATTTTGTTAAAGGTGGTAAATGTGGATTTCTTTCGTTAAAAGTTCTGACTGCCCTTTCTAATATTTAGTTACATTCACCATAAATGAAGAACATATTCAATACATCACTGTTACTGTAATTCATATTTTGCATAGTGCCCGATTAACCAAAAAATGGGTTCAAGCCCTGTGGACAGGAGCTTTCTGGCGCTCTAGTTCAAACAGACAAATTATATCTGGTATTGGTTTCTCAGAGTTGGGAATTATATCAATGTATTCATATGATATAACTGCATCATAAAGGAAATTCAATTCAAATAATAGTTTATTAGATAAGTAATTATAAATTACCTTGTAATCGATCAAAAATTTCCTGATCTACGTTCACCAAACTACAGAATTATGCTTTCAATATTTACGTAATATTTTCAAACATTTTCGGGTGAGGTCCCCGTTGCATCGCTAAAATACGAGTATTTCAACCCCAATATTTTTGAAGTTACAATCACAGATTGTTACAATATTCCCTTCTGTCAAGTTGACATTATGAGAATTCATACATAGAATAATAATTATATCAATCTGTGAAATACGATTTACATTGAAATTTAAAAAAATCATATCTCCGAAAGTATTAGCTTGTTAGAGTTGAAAATGATATGAATGGATTCTTATGATAAAACTGCTTATTAAAAAAAAATTTATTTGGAATTTGTTTCGTAAAAAAAAATTTTTTTTTTGTTACTCCGAAACCATGTCCGATTTTGCCCAATAACGAACTTAGCCGAGATATTCATCCCCCAAACCTACTCCGAAAATTTCAACTCTCCAGCTCATTCCGTTCGAGAGTTATCGTGCTTACGGACGGCCGGCCGGCCGGACCGGCCGGACAGAATGAATTCCGACCACGGATTCTTGATCAGTGAGTCGAACCAAATCGTTTAAGACCATTTTCATCGAAATATTCCAAAATTACAGACATTTGGGCAAATTGATAAGCACTCAGTTCCGAGGAACTAGAGCGCCAAAAAGTATAAATGACAGTTCTCTAAAATGCATTCTTAGATTATAGATATGCATTATAAATCAACAGACATAGCCTTTTGTTTGTTTGTTGGTCTGATCCACTTTTACAGCTGTAGAAGAGGGGAATGGGCTCGCCGCAGCATGCGCCCAGATTACAGTGTTCAGTGTTCTTCTTTTCTCTTATTTTGAACTTCTACATACTATCCCTCGTATCGCCCTCCCTGGAATCTGATAGGAAAGGGTATACATTAGGAGACATAAAAGACACACACAGAACATTCACACTACTTGTTAGTATCCTCTCCAAATAACCAAAATCATCTACACAAAAAATCAAAACTTCCGCTGTCCCCTGTTATAACTTAATGTTGGATTTCTCCAAAAAATCGAATATTACCTTGACTATCTCTTCTTTCTCCGAATAGAACACCACAAATATGTTGATGGGCAACTGATATCCCAAATTTTGTATTTTCCCATAAAGAATTTCACAGTTTCGCCTGTTTTTCTCACACTGAAGGAAGATATGTTGCAAGGTTCCCAGCTCTCCACATTCGCAATTTGGACTAGATGATATTCCAATTTTATTAAGATGTTCTGGTGTCAGGCAATGACCAGACCGTATTCTTATTATCGTGGTTAAATGTTTTCTTGATAGATCGGATATAAGCATTGAGTAGGGCTTAGACATGTTAGATTTATTCCTATTTACCTGTGAGTATATATGCGCCCCTTTGTTTGTCCCCATGTTACCAATTCATTTTCCCACTCCTTTTTGCGCGCGTGTTCCGCAAGGAACAGCGTGCTAATCATTTCGTCACAATGTCTATATTTTTCGAATTTTTTTGCGAAAATGGTCTCAAACGATTGGGTTCGTTCGACTCCCTGATGAAGAATTCGAGGTCAAATTCAATTCTGTCCATCCGGCCCGGCCGGCCGGCCGTTAGCACGATAACTCTCGAACGGAGCAAGTTAGAGCGTTGAAATTTGCAGGGCATGCATCGAGCCGTTTCGGAGTTACGGCCATTTTTAGTTAAATCGTTTTTCGAGAATATTTCCGAAACCGATCGCTCGATCTATCTGAAATTCAGCATCCTATTGTATAATCATAACGTTTATATGCCTGCGAAGTCTCATATTGATCGGATGGCTGTAAACTAGAAAAAAAATGTTAAATATTTGAAAATGAAATAGAAATTTTGTTTTCACTATAACTCGAAAAAAACTGATCCGATTGAGTTGAAGCTCGGTAGTTATATGCGAAGTACCAACGAAAATACTTATGCAAAATTTCGTGGGGGTAGCATGGAGTAGAAAAAATTTAAAAAATTTTTGAATATTAGCGGAATATTTTGCTGGAAATTCCAAATATCGGAATGAGTTCAGTTTTGGCACTTCGGTGACCAATAATGACCTCTTGGGGTGTGCAAAATTTTCACTGCGGACAGACCACTAGGAGCCTCAAAAAAAAATTTATAATTTTGAACTTCCAAACTGGACGAATTATATTTCATTTCGAATTCCTACATGGAATCTACAACATCTGGTGATTTCGTTCCGACGTATTTTTTGCGCGTTTATCTGAATGAATGCCATATGTACGAGGGCAACTGATTAAAATATGGCCTACTCACTAGCATGGCAATTGAATTAATGCGTAAACGATGTGTGGAATTTTAAATTGGTTTTTCAAAATTTGTCTGAACGGTGAACGACTGGGGGTTTAACTGCCTCTTTTGGGCATTTTTTGGTATTTGCATAAGCAGACGAGAAATAATTTAACTGCTCGAGTTTTCTTCTGAGAAGATTGGGGTTTTGGGGTGGAGGATGCTATTCCTCCATAGAATCCCCCGGTGCCGGTCTGCGCATGCGTGGATTCAAGATGCGATATCTCCTGAACCACTAGTGTTGGAGAATCGCAGTTTTTTGTGACTGACAGGATGGCCATAAAGTGGCAAAAAAAATTTCAAAAATTTTTAAATTTTGATTCCACGATAACTCGTGAAATACTGATCTGATTGAATAGAAACTCAGTAGTTAGATGCGAAAGACCAAAGCGAACACTTTAAGAAAACTTCGTGAAGATCACGTGATATGAAAAAATTACTCTATTTTGCTTGCAATTCCGAAACCTATTTCGGGCATTTTTCGTTATGCGCATGCGCAGATGAGAAGTCATTTAACTGCTGTAGTTTTCGTCAGAGAGGATTGGGGTTTTGGGGTGGCGGATGCTATTAGTCCATAGAATCCCCTGGAGAGGGTCTGCGCATGCGTGGATTAAAGATGAGATATCTCCCGAACCAATAGTGTTGGAGAATCGGAGTTTTTTGTAAGGTGTGTGATTTTGAGAGGACTTTTATCCACGAGTAAATTGCGCATGCGCAGAAGAGAAGTCACTGTTTTTGGGTTGGGTGGGTTATATTGAGAGTGCTGAGTCGATATTGTGAGGTTTTACAAGTATATTCATGGCAATTCAGTGCACGGACAAGCCAGTTTGGGGGATGTAGCGTTGTTTCCGAATTGAAGTGTTCGTACCGTGGCCCTGGGGCTAATTTTGAAATCGATGTTACCCCTTACGCGCATTTTTCGTTATGCGCATGAGCAGACCATTAGTGATTTAACCGCTGGTATTTTCGTCAGAGAGGATTGGGATTTTGGGGTGGCGGATGCTAGTCCTCCATAATATCCACTGGTGAGGGTCTGCGCATGCGTGGATTCAAGATGCAATATCTCCTGAACCACTAGTGTTGGAGAATCGGAGTTTTTTGTAAGGTGTGTGATTTTGGGAGGACTTGCAGCCGCAAGTTTGTTGCGCATGCGCAGAAGAGAAGTGACTGTTTTTGGGTAGTATGGGTTATGTTGGGAGTGCTGAGCCGATATTGTGAGGTTTTGAAAGAATATTCATGGCAATTCAGTGCAAGGAAAAGTCAGTTTGGGGGATGTAGCGTTGTTTCCGAGTTAAAGTGTCCGTACCGTGACCCTGGGGCTAATTTCGAAATTGATGTTACCCCTTACGGGCATCTTTCGTTATGCGCATGAGCAGACCATCAGTGATTTAACTGCTGGTGCTTTCGTCAGAGAGGATTGGGGTTTTGGGATGGAGGATGCTATTCTGCTATAGAATCCCCCGGTGAGGGTCTGCGCATGCGTGGATTCAAGAAGCGATATCTCCTGAACCACTATAGTGTTGGAGAATCGGAGTTTTTGTGAGGTGTGTAATTTTGGGAGGACTCGCAGCCAAGAGTATATTGCGTATGCGCAGACGAGAAGTGAATGGTTTTGGGTTGTTTGGGTTATGTTGGGAGTAATGAGCCGATATTGTGAGGTTTTAAAAGAATATTCATGTCAATTCAGTGCACGGACACAAGTCAGTTTGGGGGAAATAGCGTGGTTTCCGAGTTGAAATGTCTGTATGGTGGCCCTGAGGCGAATTTATAAATGACTATATTCGGTAGATCTATATAAAATACGTTCGGATTTGGAGAAGAGGCAATTGCTTTCCTAACGGAGGTCCCACAACCGCAATTTTTTTCGATATACGGTAAAGCTAACAGCCAAACTGTATTGATAGCTATATTTGTTAAAGGGACTTGAAAAAAAAAAAAGGAATAACGTGAAGTCAGTACTCTTCGGCGAGCGTGTTCACGGTGGCTAATTTGAATTGAATGATGAGTAATTCAAGCTCAGTGGATAGAGGAAGCCGAAGATCTACCCAAAGGATAGTGGACACTATTCACTGTCGGTTCAAAAATTAACAGTGCTGTATCTAAGCTGCCATCGTGATAGAGTAACAAAGTTGGGAAAGGACACAACTGACTCTCCTTAGTCGCACAAGCTCCTAGAAGATTTGGGAGGATCAGTATAATCCTAATCATGTTTATAGCACGCGCGCAAAAGCAGATTGACCTAACAATTAAAGAAAAAAAAAGCACTGACTTGAAGTAAGTACTCTTTGGCGTGCGTGTTCACGGTGGCTAATTTGAATTGAATGATGAGTACCTCAAGCTCAGTGGATAGAGCGAGCCGAATATCTACCCAAAGGATAGTGGACACCATTCACTGTCGGTTCAAAAATCAACAGTGCTGTATCTAAGCTGCCATCAGGATATAGTAACAAAGTTGGAAAATAACACAACTGACTCTCCTTAGTCCTGCACAAGCTCCTAGAAGATTTGGGAGGGTCAGTATAATCCTAATCATGTTTATAGCACGCGCGCCAAAGCAGATTGACTTTTTACACTGTTTCTTTCATTGTTAAGTCAATCTGCTTTTGCGCGCGTGCTATAAGCATGATTAGGATTATACTGACCCTCCCAAATCTTCTAGGAGCTTGTGCGACTAAGGAGAGTCAGTTGTGTTATTTTCCAACTTTGTTACTATATCCTGATGGCAGCTTAGATACAGCACTGTTGATTTTTGAACCGACAGTGAATGGTGTCCACTATCCTTAGGGTAGATCTTCGGCTCGCTCTTTCCACTGAGCTTGAAGTATAAATCATTCAATTCAAATTAGCCACCGTGAACACGCGCGCCAAAGAGTACTGACTTCACGTCAGTGCTTTTTATTTAAATCTCCTGTCTCACGATGTTATATACTTGACCAGAGCCTCCCGCATGGTGTACACCGTGTTCCATTTCTCTACCCTCATTTGCCATCTTGTCCGCACATTCGTTTCCTGGGATCCCACAGTGGCCCGGTACCCAGACACCACATATTTCGTACCCCTTGCTTGTTAACACTGCCCATAATTTTTTAACCGATGCTGTTATTAGATCTACCTGCGAATTAGATTTCCAATTTTTTAGAGTTTCTAGTGCGCTCAACGAGTCAGTACAAATTGCAGACTTATTAATATTTTTTTGTTGGATATGTTTTAGCGCTTCTCTTATTGCCAACATTTCAGCCGAAAATATAGACCAGAAATCTGGTAATTTGCAGGCCGATTTTATTTTTATCGATGGTGCGTATATTCCTATCCCTACTGAGCATTTTAAACCCTCTTTTTTTAGAGATGCATCTGTGAAATTTTTTTCAAATCCTTTAAGTTTGCTTTCACAAGTGTTCGTTAAATCTTAAACAAACAGTGGTATCATTTTTGTCCAGCGTTGGGATTATAATAGAACATGGGGATGAATGATGATTATAGTCGAAATTGTAATAAGGGAGTCTACTGCCGGGAAAAATTTTCTTTTCGTGGGGTTGTAATTTGATGTATGCTAACAGAAAGGGAGGTTTTTGTTTATGGTTCCAATATTGTTGATGATTATGTGTTAGTTTGATTTGCTTAATTATTACATTGTTTTTAATTTGTAATTTCCTGCTAAGGTATCTGGTTGCTAATAAACTTCTTCTTTTTTCAAGTGTCTTTTCTCCGCTTTTCGCTAATAATATATTAATGGGTGTTGAACGCATACATCCCATTGCCGTTCTTAAGGCTTGATAAAAGGTGGTGTCTAATTTTTTAATTTTCTGTTTCGGGCAATTGCCATAAAGTAGTGAGCCAAAGTCAAGATAAGGTCTAATCAAAGATGAGCATAGTGTTAGTAAATTTTTTGGTCGTGCACCCCACCATGTTTTACATAAAATTTGTATAAGATTTATTCCTTTTTTTGCCTTGCTACAGCTTATTTCTATATGTTCTTTCCAGGTCAGTCTAGCATCTAATACCACTCCTAAGTACATTACTCGAGCTCTCCACCCTATGGCAACGTTGTTTATCATTAAGCTTGGGATTATTTCCGGTACCTTACGTCTTGCAAACAGTACTGCTGTTGTTTTTTTGGGGGAAATTGCTAAATTTCTTTTCTTCAGCCAACTTGAAGTGGCGTCTAAGGTGTTTGAATTTTTTTCGTACAAGCTTCCTATATCTTCTCCCACACACATCACGTAAAAATCATCTGCGTACTATCCGATGCGGACGTCCCCTTCTGCGTTCTTTGCTAACCCTTTTGTGTATAGATTAAATAGCATAGCACTCAATTTTGATCCCTGCAAAATTCCCTTTTTAGGATGGAATGGACCCATCAGTTTGTCCTCTCCAGGGTTACGTACATAAAGCTGCCTGCTCTGTAAAAGGGTAAGGATTAGACCAATAATATCTCCTGGCAAGTTAATATCCCTCATATCTTCCTCCAATATAGAAACATTAACATTATCATAGGCGGCCTGAATGTCCAGAAACCATTACAATTTTTTTTTCAGCAAACGCGTTGTATATGTATGATGTTATGTATACCAAACTGTCTGTTACCGTAGACCCCTACGAAAACCGAACATGAGGGTATTTTGTTCTAAGTGCTGTTCAATTGTTTTCTCAATTCTGTTTTTAATTAGCGATTCAAGGATTTTCAAAATGCACGGTGATAGTGCTATTGGTAGCAGGTTGTCTGCACTTGTAAGAGGTCTACCGGGTTTCCCGAAGGGAAGAATTAATATTTTATTCAGCTCCTTTAAGTTTTCTGGTGTTTTAAGGGTTTCGTTGTAGAGATGTAATAGTCTTTCCTTTGAGCACAAATTTAAATTTTTTTATAGTGTATATGGTAACTGATCTATTCCCGGGGCAGAAGTTTTACACTGCTTCAATGCGAATATCAACTCATGAATAGAAAACGAGGGTGAAACACTATCCACATACAAGCTTACTTTTGTTGTTGCTACCTGAGCTTCTTGTGGTTGGGATATTTTATTCATTAGCTCTGTTAAAATCTGCGGTGACGGGACTGTTTGCGAATTATGCGATGAATCGGCGTTTTAAAATTTTTTAATTGCCCTCCGTGATATATTTGCCCCTTTGAAATTCAGATTCTCACAGAAATTCGTAAAAGATATGATCTTTTTATGTTTCTTTAGATTTTTAGTTTCTGCTCGTATTTCATTTGCTTTGTGATAGTTTTCTTTAGAGGGGTTTCTTGTATAAAGCTTAAGTGCCTCTCTACGTTTTTGACCATTGACGTGATTTCATCGTCCCACCATCTAGCTTTGTATTGATTATTAGGATTAACGTTTTTTGATGGTATATAGATTTCAGCGCTTTCTTTGATAATTTTGTTAAATATATCCAAGCTTTGAACGTTTGAGGTCTTTAATTTATTTTCTATATATTCATTGAATTCGTCCCAATTTGCTCTGTCGGTATCAAACTTTCGAGTAGAGTGGTATAAAGTAACCGTAGCAAGTTCATGTTCAGGATGATTGGATAATGATCGCTTTGCCCTGGATCAAAATAAACTTTCCATTGTCATCGATTTACTAATGAGGGTGAACATATGCTTAGGTCTGGTGCACTTTTTCGTTGTTCTGGGGGGGTGTATCTTGTTACTGTTCCGTCATTTAATATGATCAAATCCTGAGATTCTAAAAAGTTTTCAATTATTTTCCCGTTTGCGTTGATGTATCCGGATCCCCATTGAGGACTTTGGGCATTGAAATCCCCAATAATCATGAACTGTTCACCAATTCGATTGAAAATTTGGTTCATTATCCCTATTTTAAGGATTAAATCCGGGGGATTATATATATGGACTATCACCATATTGTCTATTTTTATAGCTTGGCATTGCATTCTGGCAGGTTTATTGGTGAGTTGTAAATGTACTGTTTCAAATTTAATTTCATTTTTAATAAATAATGCAATGCCTCCTGCGCCGTCATCCCGGTCCTCCCTAAGGATATTATAGTTGGATATATTTACCTTTTTGTTTTGTTTTAGAAACGTTTCGGATAGTGCAATAAGAGATGGCTTGAAAAATTGCAATTTCCCCATAAGGTCTAACCAGTTAACGTTTAATGACCTGATATTCCACTGTAGTATTCTTAAGGCTCTGTTGGTCATTATTATGAAATACAGTTGACTTTCTGACGTATAAGTAAGCTGCGCTCCGGTGGGAAACCACTGCAATAATTAAGTCATACATATGAGAAAATATTTCAATACAAGATATACGAATGCATTCATGTGCGATAATGTTTTATTAAAATAAAATCCTTTTTTTTAATTATTTAAAAAAAAAATAATTTTTTTTTATTTTATGTATACTATATAGGATAATATGATTTTAATTTTGTTATGTGTAAGTGATATTTGAAGATTTGAATTATTATTGATTATTATTATTTTTTTGTTTTAAATTTGAATTGTTTCGTTATGTATTTCTACTTCTGTTGACACTACTATAGGGGTTGTCATGTTATATTGGCATGATTGAGAATCGTTGGAATCATCATTATTTTCATATTCCATAACATTAATTATGGAATCTGGGGTTGACAATGATAAATCAGTATTTTGTATTTGCAAAGCTCTTTCTTTCCAATCTGATAATTTATTTTTTTTATAATCTGGAGTATACTGTATAAAATATTCCTCTAATTCTGATTGATTATAGGCGGGTCTGGTTCCTATAGGATTATTTTTTACGATATGTTGTGTGAATTTTGTATTTTTTTTGATAACTTGGGACCGTGTTTGTAATGAATCATCTTGCTGGATTGAAGGTGTATTGTTTTTGGTAGCTTGTACGTATGAGGAAGGTGTTACTGTTGGTGGCAAATGGGGCTGATTCACTACCGATTGTGTGTAGGGTAATGAAGGAAATTGTTTGCTATCGTTTAACAATAATTTTTGAGTATTTGTATCTTTTTTCTTTAATACTAGATCAGCTTCAAAATAAGTGTATTTGAATACTGCCATTAGATCTTTAATTTTTTTTTGCCGTTCATACTCTTCGCATGTTCTGTTTGTTGTTTTATGCTTCAATTTGCAAAAAATGCATTTAGGGTCATTTTGTTCACATTGTGATTCAGAATGATTTTCACCGCATTTGTTGCACCTAGCATGACTATTACATATTTTAGCAGTATGGTTATATCTAAGGCAATTGAAGCATTGAACTACTGGGCTTACATATTGTTGTACTTCTAATATATTGTGGTATAGTGTGACATTATAGGGAATGTTGGCTTTTCTGAACGTTAGAACACATGATTTGGAGTTAACATAAATCGGTTTATTGTCAGTTTCGTTATATATTTTTCTTTTTAATCGTCTTACCTTTAGTATTTCACATGTGGATTTGGCATTTTTCATAATTTCCTCTTCCTCAATGCTTATATCGATATCCGATATGACCCCCATCGATACTATGTAAGTATGTGGGTGGTATGTATACAGGGTGTTCCTAAATTGAACGTACAAACGAAAAGGGGAGATTCCTTAAGTGAGTTTAAGAAAAAAAAAGTCCCATAAACATGGGGTCGCAAACGTTTCTTTTTCGAGATACAGAGTGTTGAAGTTTGAATTTTTTTCAAGTTTTTTTCTCATAGTACCTATCTACACTTCACAAGATATTCAACTGAAATTTGGATATTACATTTGAGAGTTCTCACCACGTGACATGGCAATTTCGATAGAAGATCTACAGGGTGATATTTTTTCTGGAACACTGCCACCTGTTCTTCTGCAGAACTTTTTTTTGGTGAGCACTGTTAATTTGAAAAAACATAAAAAGAAGCTTTGTTCTTATACTAAACTTTTGGTCTCTTGTAGTTTTGTCGTATCTACCAATGATTTCGAGAAAAAAAATTTTGAACGATTCTCTCGAAATCCTCGTGAAAATCCAAATTATGATGGGAAGGCCACTTTGTAAGCTGTGGTGAATGAATTCAGTGTCAGTTTTTATGGAAATTTTCCTGATCTGTAGCGATGATTCATAAAGATTCGATAAACTCGTATAATCAACACAAAAAATGTATTACAACATGAAACGTAAAACTAAAAAAAAAATCATAACAAGAAAACTAAGTAACCGCAAAGGACTGACCCACTAAACATGATACATAACAATAATGTTATGTTATATTGTTCAGAGATAACTTTTGTAATATTAGCAAACTAACATTGCATTAATGTTGTCATGAAGTTTCCAAACCAACGTTTTCATCCCAATGTTTATGTCACATCTAAATAACATAATCACCAATATTCATTAGATCATTTTTGTGATATTGGCAAACTAACATTGCATTAATGTTGTCATCAAGTAACCAAACCAACGTTTTCATTCACATGTTCATACCACATCCAAATAACATAATCAATAATATTCTTTAGATGATATATAAAATGTTGATTTTATGTTTCCTAGATGTGTCTCCTACATATTGGTTATGTTATCTGTGAAACGTTTTTGTTTAACTACCTCAAAACATTACTCAGATGTGTACAGTAGACTTGGAATTAATATTATCTTGAAACGTTTGGTAAATGTATTTTTCGGATAATAACCATGTCATTAATTTAATATTTCAACATAACCATATAACAACATATCAATCATATCATAAATGTCGAAATGTGAAGCAAGGAGCAGAGATCATCCCTGAGATCCAAAAGTAAACTTGTTTAGTGTTTTGTGATTCATAGTTCCATTATTTCAATTATTCTTGTTCGTTAGTCGTCGTTGTCCAATCATATTATTGAGTTTTTCTCCCCTGCTGGAAGTATGAATAAAACTAAAATAACGTGTGAAAGGAGATATAAGCAGGTGAGTCTTATTTTCTTTGTTCTTATATCCATACTTTTGAGAGATTCTGCTTCACTATAAAGTCGGCCCAACAGGCATCAAATATTTCTTTCATGTCTGAAAGTATTTTTTTTATTTATTATACAAATTCCGAATATAATGAGATATAACCCTATTTAATGTGCTCAATTTTGGTTCATTGCTGTTTCAATTTTTTATTTTAATCAACAACTGTTGAATATCTGATTAATATCTAACTATAAAGTATTCGACTGAATGTTTTTCATTCTTAAGTCATGCACACTATTAATACATGATAATTTTTCAGGAAAAGAAGCTCAAGATGAATAATAATTTTCCCCGCTACCTCAAAAGGTTGATTAATAAAGAGGTCAATCATGATAAACATACTGAAAGTACTAGGTATATCATCATTACCTTGTACAGACCCAACATAATTATTTGCTCTAAATAATCCATAAACATTGTATAATGCTGTCGTATAATATGGAGCCTACCATCGATCAACAGGAGATAAGTAATTCTATGAAAACTACTGCAATACCTTCAGATGATTCCCTCAAGTTGGGTTTTTTCAACTCATCTAAGAACATGGTCAATAGAAAACTGAATTTCCCAAATTGCTTTTTCAAAATTGTAGAAAATTTTCAATTTGATTGAGTTTGGTTCAGATGCTAGAATATTATTAAAGATACATAAGGAAAAGTCTTTGGAAATCATGGATGGAACGATGGAAAGCTTACTGAATCTAGAAGACCTTCTGAAAACCAACAAAAATGTTGCTGCTCAATTAGTAAGTAAACCGAAAAGTACCTATGATTTACAGTGTATCCCTGGTCCTTCTCAATTCCATTGCTCTGTTATCAATTTTTTATAGAAATAATAGATCTTGAGGTCATCAGAAATGACTTGAAGTTTTAAATCTCAATGTTCATCTCCACTGGTAATTGTATTCTACTATTCACGTCCAAAGGGTTTTTTCAATGCAGACATTAAGTCAGAAAGTTTAATAATAATATGAATTTTTACACATGTCTATTATTCTAGATGAATAAACTGTTACTCAGATTACAAAAATTCGATAAGGATGTGCGTCCAACAGATAATCCAAGATGAGCTTGCCCAGCATTGTTCCTGGACTGGAAAATACCGAATTTCAAAATGTCAGATTTGGAAATAATGAAAATACTCAAACGTAAGTACTTTTCAGTGATTGTTTTCTTTAACCTTTAGGATCTGGTTGCATAAAGTGCTCTGTTAACTCAAGTTGCTCAGTGCTAACTAATCTGCTAATAGTTATGCCTTATCATAGTAATAAAAAAATTAAATATAAATAGAAGAACTAAAGTTCTTCGTTTAATTTTTTATGCAACCAGCCCTATCTTGTAAAGTAGGTATCTACTATTAGTTTCTTTTCGCTTTACCTTTCGTTAACATGAATTATAAGTGATCTTATTTCCAACAGTCATACTACACATATTTTTGCCAATATATCATCAAGATTAATTTGTGTTTTCAGTGGTGACTTTATTTTCAGAATTTGATAAGGAGTTTCAACTCATTATTGTGGATTGGATGATATTCGCTTAACAGAGGCTGACAAGGAAAAAGTAGTAACTGAGGTTTAAGTGGAACGATACTGAAGACTGCAACAGATACCAAAGATATTGAGATATTTAGTGATGAATTTGTTTATATTGTTTTATAGAGTATTTATTATTTTCTAAGACTTTATGATATATTTTTTTAAGGAAATTTGGTAAATTTTTTAAGTTGTATTATATATTTTATGCAGATGGAAGTTTTGATTAAATATGATTCTCCCACTAATCTCAACTTTTGTTCATCCATCATTCAATTTGCTTGATAATTTTTTCGTTGCCCTTTTATAGTCGAATTTAAGCAAGTAACCAAAACAGAGTGTCAAGACCAATTCTTTTCAATCATAACCAATTGGTTATGATAGGAAGGGATTGGTCTTGACACTCTGTTTTGGTTACTTGCTTAAATTTGACTATAAAAGGGTAAGGAACATTATATAAATGTTCTGAGTAACATTAAATATATGTAACAAAGTTACATTATAGTTATGTAAAATTAGATACATCATACAAATGTTGCATAAATATTTCAAGCAACATTAAATATATGTAACGATGTTACGTTTATGTAATATTTATCATTAAACGTTGCATTGTAATATTAAAAAGAGGCACAAACTGCTATGTGTACTACGTAGCTGCAACATCAAGCATCTCTCTATACAACATCACAAGGTCACAATGTGACATTACATTTACGTTTAAGTTATGTTTTTATGTTTAGTGGGGAACTATAGCAAATGTTGAAAATGTCCTCCCCCAACTCTTATACAAGCTTCTGTTCTTCGTCTCATAGACGATCGAACTCTTTCAAACACTCCCGGAGTATTCCTAACTGTATCAAATGCGCCTATTATACGATTTCTCAGTTCTTCTACGGTGTTCACGGGTGTCGAGTATACTAGATATTTCAGGTGGCCCCATAAAAAGAATCTAAACTATTTAAGTCTGGGGATCTGGCGGGCCATGACTGAGGACCCCCCCGTCCAATCCTCCTGTTTTCATAATTTTCGTCCAAATACTCCCTTGCCAAAACTGAAAAATGAGCAGGAGCACCGTCATGCATGAACCACATTTCCCGTCGTAGCATAAGAGGTATATCTTCCAATAACAAGGGCAAATCGTTTTCTAAAAAATGTCTGTATGATTGACCTGTTAGTCGACCTGGCAAGAAGAAAGGACCAATCAAATCATCACCAATATTACCACCCCACACATTTAGTGAAAATTGCTCTTGAAAATGGGTTTCTACATATCCATGCGGATTCTCCTCAGCCCATACGTGTTCATTATGAAAATTGATAATTGAAGTCCTTGAGAAGCAGGCTTCATCAGTGAATAGAATTTGGCAATCAAAATAAGGATTCATCAATAGTCTACTGAGGTACCACTGACAAAAACTAACCCTCGGATGAAAATATCGAGGCAGAAGAGCTTGCACCCTCTGAATGTGATAAGGATATAGCAGAGAATCCCGCAAGATCCGCCAAACAACTTGATGACTTGCATTCAAAAGTACACTAATTTTTCTTGTACTGGTTCTTGGATGTTGTTCTATTTCGTTCATAACTGCCTCTTCGAGTTGTGGTGTTCTCACACTGCGTGGTCTCCCAGCATTAATTCTTTTCGTGGAAAAAGATCCAGCTTCTGAAAGACTCCTATGAATATCAGAGAACATTCAATGATTTGGTATCACTCTATTGGGATATATATATATATATATATATATATATATAGCGTTCCATGTAAAGACGCCTAGCTTCTCTTGCATTTCCATTTGCAAGACCATACATGAAATGCATATCAGTCATTTCGGAATTCGTGAAATTCGGCATGTTTTGATATTGAAATGTGTAGAGGTTCTAATTTCTGATCAAATATTGTTGTGACAGTCATAAAAATCCTAATGAAAATAGTAGTCTAACTACAAAAAAAAATAAATAGCCACAAATGCAACCACCTTCACTTTTAAAAAAACAAACGTTCAATAATTTGATGTGTCAAAACTGGCACTGAATTCATTCACCACAGATTACAAACTGGCCTTCCTATCATAGTTACGAGAATTTCGAGAGAATCGTTCAAAATTTTTTTTTCTCGAAATCGTTGGTAGATACGACAAATCTACAAGAGACCGAAAAGTTTAGTATAAGAACAAAGCTTCTTTTTACATTTTTACAAATTAACAGTTGCTCACCAAAAAAAAGTTCTGCAGAAGAACAGGTGGCAGTGTTCCAGAAAAAATATCACCCTGTAGATCTTCTATCGAAATTGCCATGTCACGTGGTGAGAACTCTCAAATGTAATATCTATGCCAAATTTCAGATGAATATCTTGTGAAGTGTAGATACTATGAGAAAAAAAATTGAAAAAAATTCAAACTTCAACACTCTATCTCGAAAAAGAAACGTTTGCGACCCCATGTTTATGGGACTTTTTTTTCTTAAACTCACTTAAGGAATCTCCCCTTTTCGTTTGTACGTTCAATTTAGGAACACCCTGTATATCGCAATCTTCGAGGTTAGCTTCTTTAGCGAAAGTGTTAGCGTCTTTATAATTTCCAAACTCTATCCCCACCTTGTTTTACCTTTTCTCTTAATGTTTTTAATGCTTAAATTAAAGTTTTCGTTTTCATATAATAATTTACCCAGTTTTAAAGGATGTACATTAGTTAAAGTACCCCTCCTTCCTTCAATGTAAACAAAAAAAGGTCCCTGATCACTTGGCAAGTATGTGTAAACAACTTTTTCTGTATGTGTTCTGTTGTTTTTGCGCGTATGTTCTGGGGAACATCGCGTTATAGTTTTGCCCAAATATCTGTAACTTTCGAATTTTTTGACGAAAATGGTCTCAAACGATTTAGTTGGACTCCCCAATGAAGAATTCGAGGTCAAATTTGATTCTGTCCGACCGGCCGTCCGACCGTCCGGCCGTTGCCACGATAACTTGAGAACGAAAAGAGCTAGCGACTTGAAATTTTCAGGGTGGGTGGCGCATCCCAATACGACGGACAAGTTCGTTAATGGGCATAATCGGCCCAGTGGTTTCCGAGTAATAATTTTGTTTTCAACCAATATGAATCCGATCGAATTGAAACTTGGTGAGTAGTTGAACAATATGAACCTAAGCACGTTTGTGAAATTTAATGCGAATCGTATGGCTAGAAAATTAAAAAAAAATTATTAAAAAATATTTTTGTTGTCACGATAACTTGAAAACGGACAGAGATAGCGGCTTGAAATTTTCAGGTTAGGATGTGCACCAGAACGCGACATTTCAGTTTGTTTATGAGCATAATCAGCGAAACGGTTTTAGAGTTATAGCCATCTGAAATTTTCTGGAATTTGGTGGTTTTTTGTTCCTCATTAACTCGAAAAATACTGAACCGATTGAATTCAAACATGGTAATTAGTTGTAGAATGCCAACGCGAAAATGTTTGCAAAATTTGGTGCGGATAGCATTTGTAGAAAATTTTTAATAAATCATTGAAAATAAAAAAAAAAATCTATATATCAGTAACTATTCGTTTGAAATTGCTGAAATTTTGCAAGAGTCTTCATAACCTAACTCTACTGCTAAGTTTCAAGTTTTAATACGATCGTTTAAATATTGTTGGAGATTCGAGCATTCTTGTGTGAGTTCAGTAGATGGGTGACCGTTTCCTCGATAACTTTCGAACGAAAGCAGATAGGGACTTGCAATTTTCAGGGTAGGTTGCGTATCTGAAAGGGAGAGTTGAGTTCGTTTTCGGGCATAATCGGTCTAACGGTTTCCGAGTTATACCCACCTGGAATATTATTTCCTTGATAACTCAAAAAATAAATATTCGATCGAATTGAAGCTTGGTAACTAGTAGTAGAAAATCAACATAAAGACGTGTTTAAAATTTTGTAAAAACCGCACCCTTAGAAAATTTGAAAAAAATGACGAAAAAAAAAATTTTAAGAACCGTACCCCTAGAAAATTGAAAAAAAATCACGAAATAAAAAATTGGTTCAAGCACTGACGTGAAGTCAGAAGCTTAATTCGAATTTACCATGGTAAACTCGAATTAAGAGTGTCCAATACAGGAGAATGGACAACATAATTTACCATGGTAAATTCGATTAAGGGTGTCCAATACAGAAGAATGGACAATAGAACATACGCGCAAAAGCTTCTGACTTCACGTCAGTGCTTGAACCAATTTTTTATATATGATATGTTCTGTGATAAACTTCTTATCTCCGCGATCATTTCAAGGTCATTATTCTCAACTGCTTGACGATGTAATTTGTTCATTTCTAATTCCAATTCGGCAATATTTGCCCAAGAAAATTCATTTTGATTTAAATTGATTAGCGTACATTGTGCTTTGGGAGTTAGACAATCTGTGACCCGGGAACCTTCCGGTCCCGGGCTGTTTATACTCATTTTGGATATTTGTTATTCACCTTTTAGTAGGATACACTCACCACAACCAATAGGAAAAATAGGATTAAACACAAGCACTTAGGATAAGATATTCTCTTCACTTTCCACTGTTCGGATATAGAATTAGACAATTAGGATATTTATAACCTCCCTCATCAAACTCTGGTGCGCGAGTGACATAGCCTTCTTGAAAACTTCTATCCTAATAAATCTATGGTTAGACTAAGAAACCTTGATTCAATCCTGAAATTCGAATTTTATTCAATAACGGCAAAACTACTGATTTTAGAGGCATGAAATGTTCGGGACACCCTAACTGGTTTTTTTTGGAATTACAAAATTATAGGGTTGCCATTTGAAAAAAGTGAGATTTTATAGTTTCATTGGGGCTCACTTTGGGGCCCTTTTTCAGACATCCTGTATAATATTTCCTCATAAGTTATACAAGATACAGTATCAGCGTACTTTCTTTTGTTCCACTTTCGCAAAAAGAAATTCTTGTAATGAGGGATTTTGAAGATATGGACACTAATTTGAGACACCCTTTTTTTCAAAAAATTTGATAATGAGGCTATAATTCAAGAACCGCTTGAGTGGTTGCACATATCATACATCAAATCAGTGTAGAATTGAACGAAGAATTCGAATATGTATAAATATACAGGGTGTTGCATTTGAAATAGCGAAGTTACATTCGTTTCCGGTGAAACCGGAAGTAGATTCCTCTTGAAAATATTTTACAATTAAAGTTCATGTACTCTAAAACGAAAATCCAAAATCTTGAATCTGTATTACAATTCCTTCCTCGAAAACGTCTAATGAAACACTTAAAAAAATCACCACGTATAGGTACATTCTCAAACTATGCCAAAAAATAAAAACACCAAAAATAATATCAGTTTTCTTAAAAAATATACAACAATATCACTAATTAAAAGAACATGTTCATTCATAGTGCATTCGCACTCCTACACATACGATACACTGGTGCACGCACCAACAAGTTTGTACGAGGTGTTGGCAGACGAAAAACAGGGGCAGACCTAGAGACCATCCTTGGAATTATAATGTTCATTCGCGACAACAAGTAGGGCGAGTCGAGGTAACCCATCAGTAGCCTCCGGGCGAATTTAGCACATTGGTTTCCATGTCTTTCGGCCAACGATGATATTCGCATATCACTCATAATTGAGGAAAGATTAGCTCCACGTTCAGGGTATATACCCGTTTGCTGAAATGAGACGTACTTAAAAAACCTCCTATGGATTCGCTCGAGCATACTTAGATGACAGTCGTATATTGGAAACCAAATGAGCTACCATACTCCAATTTGCTGATAACGAGTGTGAAGTGAAGATTTCTCAATACCTCCAGATCTCCGAACTCCCTAGAGCACCTGAAGACAAAGCCTAGCATCTTACAAGCGGAGGCACTGAGTTCTTCAATATGCGGTATGAAACTCAATTCAGCGTCGTTCAAAATGCTGAGATCACGTATTTGATCCACACGGGTAAGGAACCAATGAAGTAATTGCCAACAAAAGTTTGCACTCTTCTCGTGAAAGTCATCTGAAAGCACTTTTCCAAGTTCAACGTTACTCCATTCCTCAAACACCAATCCCAGACGAATTGCAAACTAGACTGAAGCAGCTCCAAATCTTCCACACGACGTATCCTCCAGAACAGCTTCAAATCATCAGCATACGCCAAGGCCATGCACCCCAGGAAATTCAACAGATCGTTTATAAACACTACGAACAGTAATGGACCAAGATTAGATCCCTGCGGAACTCCAGATTCCAAAACATATTCAAATGACTCAAAACCATTGTAAAACACATAATTGACTCTATCACTCAAATAAGAACCAATTAACTTCAAGTATACAGGGCTGAAACCGAACGAAGAAAGTTTGCGCAACAGAATCCCAAGTAGTAAGTGCTAGGGGGGTTCTGGCTCAAATGTGGCCATAACCCCACTTATTTGTTTTCGCGGTTAGAATGATGATTGACGCCATGACAGTTGAAACTATCACAGCACCATCTTGGTGGACGGAATTTTTCGGAAGCTTTTGGGACGTAGAATTTTATGAAAAAGTTCTCGGAGACGACGGGATTCGAACCCGGAATATTTTACTATGAGACCGGTGTGTTAACCGATCAGCCACAGCCACTAACCTTAAGAGGTACCTTTTTGGTCCCACATCAAACGCAGGTATATGACCCTTTGCATTGTGCGTCTCAGGGGACCTTTTTCAGGTAATTAATATGAGGCAATTGGAATTATTCTATCAGTCATATGAAGTTTGATGCATGAGGTACTAGACCCTTTTTAACACGCTTTTATTAGCTTGGGTTGTATCTGACTATGTATGTATGTAACGGAATCTTTGAACTTAATTTTCACCAGTTTCCAGAAGTCTGATTAATTTGAAACTTTGCATACGTATCAAGGACCGATGACAATGCAATAATTTGATAACAGTTTCCCATTATCCTTATTGGGACCGCCAGGATTAATAAATTCTTTTATAGATCCTCTGTAGTAGAGTAAGAATCATAATGATAATGAAATGATGAGATTGCGAAATAATTTGTGAGACATTTCAATACCACATGTCAACAAATAACTAATTGATAAATCGAACTAAAAAATGAAAAATAAATAATAGTTGTTAATAACTTAAACTTTATTATAATTTTATTTTGAGGTGATAAATTCTGATTGATTGTTCGATCTGCTACTACTGTATTATAAACTCTCTGAAATTAAAATTTATTTTCTAATTTTTAGTTCGGTTAGCTATAAAAGCGTGTTTTTTTAGTTTTTTTAAACTATTATTTATTTTTCATTTTTTAGTTCGATTTATCAATTAGTTATTTGTTGACATGTGGTATTGAAATGTCTCACAAATTATTTCGCAATCTCATAATTTCATTATCATTATGATTCTTACTCTACTACAGAGGATCTATAAAAGAATTTATTAATCCTGGCGGTCCCAATAAGGATAATGGGAAACTGTTATCAAATTATTGCATTGTCATCGGTCCTTGATACGTATGCAAAGTTTCAAATTAATCAGACTTCTGGAAACTGGTGAAAATTAAGTTCAAAGATTCCGTTACATACATACATAGTCAGATACAACCCAAGCTAATAAAAGCGTGTTAATAAAAACTAAAAAAACACGCTTTTATAGCTAACCGAACTAAAAATTAGAAAATAAATTTTAATTTCAGAGAGTTTATAATACAGTAGTAGCAGATCGAACAATCAATCAGAATTTATCACCTCAAAATAGAATTATAATAAAGTTTAAGTTATTATCAAAAGAATTCAATTCAGAGTAGAAAGCGTGGGGTGCATTTTACTACTTATCATAACTCTCTTCTCATAGATAGTTGCCAATAGAATGGTTGCTACATTTACTTTATCAAGCACCCCACGCTGTTTACTCTGAATTGAATTCTTTTGTTAATAACTTAAACTTTATTATAATTTTATTTTGAGGTGATAAATTCTGATTGATTGTTCGATCTGCTACTCTGTATTATAAACTCTCTGAAATTAAAATTTATTTTCTAATTTTTAGTTCGGTTAGCTATAAAAGCGTGTTTTTTTAGTTTTTTTAAACTATTATTTATTTCGAATTATTATTGAGGGCATTTATCGTTTATATGAAAGGGAATACCATGGATTATTTGTGAATCTTTTGGTTTACGCAGACGAGAAATATAAGGGATTCTAGTGTTTTGTAAAACAATTTATCTCGTGATTTTCAGCAGACCCATTGTGAAGCAATAACCTGAAGTCAGGAGCTTTTGCGCGCATTGTCCATTCTCCTGTATTGGAATTGGATTGTTAATTGGGACTCGTATCGCTCTCAGGGACTTTCAGGTTATCCTAATAGTAAAATGAAATTGTCATATGAAGTTTGATGCATGAGGTACTAGATCCTTTTTTCGAATTATTATTGGGGGCATTTATCGTTTATATGAAAGGGAATACCATGGATTATCTGTGAATCTTCCGGTTTACGCAGACGAGAAATATAAGGGATTCTAGTGTTTTGTAAAACAATTTATCTCGTGATTTTCAGCAGACCCATTGTGAAGCAATAACGTGAAGTCAGGAACTTTTGAGCGCATTGTCCATTCTCCTGTATTGGAATTGGATTGTTAATTGGGACTCGTATCGCTCTCAGGGACTTTCAGGTTATTCTAATAGTAAAAAGAAATTGTCATATGAAGTTTGATGCTGTTGGTATGAGTCGCAGGTACTAGATCCTTTTTTATTTCGGATTATTATTGGGTAGGCATTTATCGTTTATTTGAAAGGGAATACTTGGATTATTTGTGAATCTTTTGGTTTACGCGGTCGAGAAATATAACTTTGGGGGGATGATTGTGTGGTTTTGAAAATTTGTTGTCATAACGAGTAAAATCAATGGAAAGCGTGTTTGTCAGCAAGCTAGGTGTACGGATTTGAAACATCCTAATGAACCGGAGTGAAATAGCCGAAAGTTTTTATTCAAATTCTTTATATTCAAGGGCAACAGTTATTAACGAATAAGCTTTTCCCAAAGGAGACTGCACGGGTTCAGACTCAATTTCGGTGATTTTTATGTGTAAATTCCTATGAGGATTTTTAAGCTCGATTTTAGCAAAAATGGTTCTTTTCACATGAATATATGTAGATTTCTCATCATCTCTAGATGATTGGAAAATTATTACTGTTCTTCCCAGCAATCGCACGCTTGTCTCCACGCAATACTTTTTCAACCAAATAAACATCATTCTGCTTTGTTTTTTCCAATTCTTCTTGATAGAAAGCACCACTTATTGGCCTACCGGTAAAGTAGGTAACTCGCTGGGTAGGTAAGTTGGACTTTTGTGATTTTAAATAGTTCAGTAGTCCATTGATACCCTTTTGTGAAAACGTGTCTAAATTTACGTACAATTCTTCTGAAATTTATAAGGTCATGTGACTGAAGGCGAATTTATATATGTCGTTCATTGTATTAACGTCACGAGGTTTCATGCCAATAGTTCATTGTTTTTGCGCGTATGTTCTGGGGAACATACGCGTTATAGTTTTGCCCAAATGTGAAATTTAATTCTGTGGTGCCGTCCGGCCGGCCGTCCGGCCGTCCGTTGCCACGATAACTTGAGAACGGAAAGAGCTAGCGACTTGAAATTTTCAGGGTAGGTGGCGCATCCCAATACGACGGACAAGTTCGTTAATGGGTATAATCGGCCCAATGGTTTCCGAGTAATAATTTTGTTTTCAACCAAAATAAATCCGATCGAATTTTAAACTTGGTGAATAGTTGTAGAATATAGACCTAAGCACGTTTATGAAATTTTGTGAGAATCGTATCGCTAGAAAATTATTAAAAAATTATTAAAAAATATTTTTGTTGTCACGATAACCTGAGAACGGAAAGAGATAGCGGCTTGAAAATTTCAGGTTAGGTTGTGCATCTGAATGCGACATTTGAGTTTGTTTATGAGCATAATCGTCCAAACGGTTTTAGAGTTATAGCCATCTGAAATTTTCTGAAATTTGGATGTTTTTTGTTCCTCATTAACTCGAAGAATACAAAACCGATTGGATTCAAACATGGTGAATAGTTGTAGAATATAGACCTAAGCACGTTTATGAAATTTTGTGAGCATCGAATCGCTAGAAAATTATTAAGAAATTATTAAAAAATATTTTTGTTGTCACGATAACCTGAGAACGGAAAGAGATAGCGGCTTGAAAATTTCAGGTTAGGTTGTGCATCTGAATGCGACATTTGAGTTTGCTTATGAGCATAATCGTCCAAACGGTTTTAGAGTTATAGCCATCTGAAATTTTCTGAAATTTGGATGTTTTTTGTTCCTCATTAACTCGAAGAATACAAAACCGATTGGATTCAAACATGGTTATTAGTTGTAGAATGCCAACGCGAAAATTTTTGCAGAATTTCGTGAGGATGGTATAACTAGAAAATTCAAAAAAAAATAATTAAAAATAATTGAAAAAAATTTTATATATCATAAACTATTCGTCCGGCATGGCTGAAATTTTGGGAGAGCCTGCAGAACCTAACTCTACTGCAGAATTCCAAGTTTGAACACGATCGGATCTATATTGTTGGAGAACCGAGCAGCCTTTTGTGAGTTCGGTAGGTGGATGCGAGTCGTCGTATGATATGTTGTCTATGGTCGTATTTTTGCGAGAACCTCCAAAAATAAAATATGAATGTCATGATGACATATTATTATACATATATATTCATGGTAAAATCGTGTTATTTCATCACAAATCTATAGGAGATTAGATGATAGCCCTACATTAGTGGTCAGACCTGGTTTTGAAAGAGATCCTCCTTAGGAGGAGGCAACTAAATATTGAAGGGATTTCTATGAACAAGAGTGAATATCTTTGAGGAATAGAGAGGCGATTCTTCTTCAAGAGATCCATGTGCCTTCAGAGGAGTATATTTGCGAGAGGGGACCTTTGAATTTTGCAGAAGGCTTCTGATCTTGTAAGGTGAGAGGCTCATTTGTGGATATTAAATCTCGTGATGGGTAGAAAGGAATTCTAGGCCAGTTTTTCTATCACTAATGAGAATATATCTTTATGTAATAACGGGTGATTTTTTGAGAGCTTTTGTATTTGATTTGAAAAAAATTGGTTCAAGCACTGACGTGAAGTCAGAAGCTTTTGCGCGTATGTTCTATTGTCCATTCTTCTGTATTGGACACTTAATCGAATTTACCATGGTAAATTCGATTAAGGGTGTCCAATACAGAAGAATGGACAATAGAACATACGCGCAAAAGCTTCTGACTTCACGTCAGTGCTTGAACCAATTTTTATTATTATACTCATTTAACTACATCTTGAAGGATCAATCGATATGTTCCACTAAATTTTTTGTAAAGCACCTCTTTCATTGTTTTTATGACCCCCTCCACTATTTCAGCTATCATATCACTAAATATATTATAATGATGCTTTTTAATGACTTGTTCATGAAATTATCGGTTGAAAAATTCAATTCATTGATCAGATTGCAAGTTGCTAGGTACCATGCTTGAGGATATCGAGAAAAGCCAACCAGTTTTCCTTTTCAATGCTTGAGCACATTTGAATTTGCAATCAATTACAACGAGAACTACTTGTGACAAGCGTATCAAGCTATCCTAAATGCATTGTAGGTTGTATACTTTTGATTTGGCAGCGAGCTAACATAACAACAAATGTATTGGGTGGTTGTATGAATAAATACCATTTTCGATGTATTATGGATACTTTAACAGAGCATATGAGACATATTTTCAGGCATTTCAACGTAAGCACAATTGTTTTCGAAAAAAAAAACTTTGGGTACTCAACATTTCGGAATATAGATTTTAGTTCAAAAATTTGAATATTTGCTTGGCACTGAGACAAAATATGCTAAATGTGAAATTTTGTATTCTTACTCTCTGGAAAGATTACATGAAAGATTGTTCATTTGTACTGATTGTATTGTCATCGCTTCACTAAATATTCACAATATTTGGATGAAAATGAATCATATTTACGCAAAAAAGCACAAACGTATTAGTGGATTATCTCGTTATGATAAAATAAAAATCTTCGATTCACAAGGACTATAATTTTTGATTTTGTTCACATTGAGACGGATTTGACGTATTGTATTTTTCAAAAATAAATCTTATTTTTTCACATACTGTATTGTAGTCAAATTATTTTTGGTATATTTATTCGGCAATAACCAGAAGAAATGTTAATTATAGAAATGAGTGCGAACTCGAAGACAGTCAGGTATAAGCATCTTCTTCAAATATCCCAATTCAACGCCGGCATGGGTACAAAGGCATATTTATCTGACCTAGTGAATGATGGGGTGCTAACTTGACCGCATACCTTTATGAAACCCGGGTATGTGGTTTTTTCTAACCATTGTTGGGATCTCTTGTATTGGATATTAGGTGGAAACAATTTATGTCATATTTATTGCATGTTGAGTGGTCCGGTTTCTCTTTCAATATTCAGGAATCGTGTAAACAAAGTGGGGTGTAACTCTCATTTATTTTTTCATTGTAAAATTGGTTAACACATATATCATGAATATGTAAGTCATCAAGAGCTTGGCGTCCTTTTAAACATTTTATTCACATGGTGGGATAGATGCTCAATTGTTACTACAAACGATAAAGAGAAGGAACTTCAATCGAGCCCTTTTTCAGGTATCTTTTGCTTACGACGAATACCTTCATGAATCTTTAAAAGTTGAAATAAAGACGTTTTCATTTCAGCTTTACAAAAATGGTCAGCATGGAGGATTAAGCTATAAAGTCGTTGGTTACAGTAAAATCGATAGGAGTATTAGTTTTTCATGCTCACAATTGTCGGGATATTAAGAAAAAATCTTATTGTGATGAGGAACTTGTTGAGATTTAAATATATGAAAAACAGGCCTGGTCAGTGGATATCAAATGAGAAGGTGTGATTTTGAAACTTTATCATCTGGCTGATGCTTGAGATGCTGTATTGAGAACGATCAGCATGTTTGATATCGGGGCATGACTTGGTTATGAAGGGAGGGACGACGATGAATTGGCAATATACACAGGATTGCAATAGATATGTGGAGGAAGATACGACGCATGATATTGAAGATGCAGAGAAAGAGACTGCGATGGATACTGAATTTATTAACAAATCAGCTTTTCACAATTATTTAGCGCGTCTTCTTGACATAATGGATAGTGTTGATCATTATTCATTTCATTTAATTTCGAGTTATTCTGATGAACGATGCTTAAATAATTTGAGATAATTTGTAATGAAAAATTATAGTTTAGTTGCCATTTTTTATTTTAAAAAAGCAGTTTTTTAGATATGATCATAATACTAATAAATAACTTCAGCTATTCGAAGTTGACAAATATTGTATTCTTTCAAAAGTATCTACAGTGCATTTTTTTTTGGCATGCAGCAAGCATAGCTCGTCAACTATATTACTGATATCAAGCCATTATCATTAACTTCATGAAGACTTTGTGTTGGATACCTTTCGTGTGTGTCCTGGGATCCCTTATATATGTTGGTGTGCAAACTGTTTGAATAGTTTTCCCTAATGTGATCAATACTCATATAGTCATGGAATTTATCATGTTTCTTGATTGTGTGTTTCCTTAAAGCATCGTTTCATGTGAATTTCTTTCCACATACGAAACAAGCAAAGCCAATTTGCTTATGTATATTCATGTGTCTGCTCAAATTATTGGGTTGGGTGTATTGTTTTTCACAAATGCTGTAGGTATGAATTCTGTTGATATATAAAAATGAGACTATATACATTTTTATAGCTGTTTTATATACGTTTTGCATTCACTTTATAACTGAATATGTATCCATTCATGAAATTCTACGGTCGAAATAGATCAGTCCAAGCACAATCATAACAATCTATACACATTCTTTATAGAAATTCAATAGAACACAGGAACAAAATTTGCCATATTTATTTGTGTATTTTCATAGACATTCTAGTATCTTCGTATAGATTCATACATCTTCGTATACAGTCATGAATCAATCAATTTTGCTGAGGAGTATCAAGACATGTATTCGTTTTATAGTTTGGATATATGTATACACTCATGCATTTTTGTCGTATTCCTTATGAATTCATCACGAAAAAGATGTAAGAACAAGCGAATTTGATGATGATTTAGGATGAAAATACAACCTACATACATACGTAACCAAGAAAAAGATGGAAAAACATGCGTCAAGCTATCATCAAGCTATCATCGAACTACCATCAAACTAGCATCAAATTATCATTAAACTATCATCAAACTATCATAGCAACTACTTTATGTACAGTTTATATCAGTTTTGTGTATTTTTCCTAGACATTCGAGCATCTTCGTATACATTCGTGCATCTTCGTATACAGTCATGAATCAATCAATTTTGCTGAGGAGTATCAAGATATGTATTCCTTCTATAGTTTTGGATATATGTATACACTCATGCATTTTTTGTCGTACTCCATATGAATTCATCACGAAAAGGATGTAAGAACATGCAAATTTGATGATGATTTAGGATGAAAATACAACATACATACATACGCAACCAAGAAAAAGATGGAAAAACATGCATCAAGCTATCATCAAGCCATCATCAAACTACCATCAAGCTACAATCAAATTAGCATCAAACTATCATAGCAACTACTTCATGTATAGTTTACATCAGTTTTGTGTATTTTTCCTAGACATTCATACATCTTCGTATACAGTCATGAAACAATCAATTTTGCTGAGAAGTATCAAGACATGTATTCGTTTTATAGTTTGGATATATGTATACACTCATGCATTTTTGTCATACTTCATATGAATTAATCACGAAAAAGATGGAAGAACATGCGAATTTGATGATGATTTAGGATAAATATACAACCTACATACATACGTAACCAAGAAAAAGATGGAAAAACATGAGTCAAGCTATCATCAAGCTATCATCGAACTACCATCAAACTAGCATCAAATTATCATTAAACTATCATCAAACTATCATAGCAACTACTTTATGTACAGTTTATATCAGTTTTGTGTATTTTTCCTAGACATTCAAGCATCTTCGTATACATTCGTGCATCTTCGTATACAGTCATGAATCAATCAATTTTGCTGAGGAGTATCAAGATATGTATTCCTTTTATAGTTTGGATATATGAATACACTCATGCATTTTTTGTCGTACTCCATATGAATTCATCACGAAAAGGATGTAAGAACATGCAAATTTGATGATGATTTAGGATGAAAATACAACATACGCGTTTGATGATAGTTTGATGCTAATTTGATTGTAGCTTGATGGTAGTTTGATGATAGCTTGATGATAGCTTGATGCATGTTTTTCCATCTTTTTCTTGGTTGCGTATGTATGTATGTTGTATTTTCATCCTAAATCATCATCAAATTTGCATGTTCTTACATCCTTTTCGTGATGAATTCATATGGAGTACGACAAAAAATGCATGAGTGTATTCATATATCCAAACTATAAAAGGAATACATATCTTGATACTCCTCAGCAAAATTGATTGATTCATGACTGTATACGAAGATGCACGAATGTATACGAAGATGCTTGAATGTCTAGGAAAAATACACAAAACTGATATAAACTGTACATAAAGTAGTTGCTATGATAGTTTGATGATAGTTTAATGATAATTTGATGCTAGTTTGATGGTAGTTCGATGATAGCTTGATGATAGCTTGACGCATGTTTTTCCATCTTTTTCTTGGTTACGTATGTATGTAGGTTGTATTTTCATCCTAAATCATCATCAAATTCGCTTGTTCTTACATCTTTTTCGTGATGAATTCATAAGGAATACGACAAAAATGCATGAGTGTATACATATATCCAAACTATAAAACGAATACATGTCTTGATACTCCTCAGCAAAATTGATTGATTCATGACTGTATACGAAGATGTATGAATCTATACGAAGATACTAGAATGTCTATGAAAATACACAAATAAATATGGCAAATTTTGTTCCTGTGTTCTATTGAATTTCTATAAAGAATGTGTATAGATTGTTATGATTGTGCTTGGACTGATCTATTTCGACCGTAGAATTTCATGAATGGATACATATTCAGTTATAAAGTGAATGCAAAACGTATATAAAACAGCTATAAAAATGTATATAGTGGATATAAAGAGTATTTAACGCGTATACTTATCAGTCTCATTTTTATATATCAACAGAATTCATACCTACAGCATTTGTGAAAAACAATACACCCAACCCAATAATTTGAGCAGACACATGAATATACATAAGCAAATTGGCTTTGCTTGTTTCGTATGTGGAAAGAAATTCACATGAAACGATGCTTTAAGGAAACACACAATCAAGAAACATGATAAATTCCATGACTATATGAGTATTGATCACATTAGGGAAAACTATTCAAACAGTTTGCACACCAACATATATAAGGGGTCCCAGGACACACACGAAAGGTATCCAACACAAAGTCTTCATGAAGTTAATGATAATGGCTTGATATCAGTAATATAGTTGACGAGCTATGCTTGCTGCATGCCAAAAAAAAATGCACTGTAGATACTTTTGAAAGAATACAATATTTGTCAACTTCGAATAGCTGAAGTTATTTATTAGGAAAAGTATTATGATCATATCTAAAAAACTGCTTTTTTAAAATAAAAAATGGCAACTAAACTCTAATTTTTCATTACAAATTATCTCAAATTATTTAAGCATCGTTCATCAGAATAACTCGAAATTAAATGAAATGAATAATGATCAACACTATCCATTATGTCAAGAAGACGCGCTAAATAATTGTGAAAAGCTGATTTGTTAATAAATTCAGTATCCATCGCAGTCTCTTTCTCTGCATTGTAACGTTTCTTTTTAACTCAGGCAAGGGTTTGTTTATGTTTTGTTTACGATAAGGTTGTCGTTTGTGTTGACGTCGAATTTGAGGTTGGATCTCAGTGGTGCCAATCGACGCTAAATGATAATTGTTATATTCGAAGAACCGAATGAGTTGGCAATATTGTTGTATTGTGACAGTCTGAGAATTTATGAGGGTCTGCGCCAGTCAGGGACATGAGGACGTCCATTTTGGTGAACATTCGAAGGAGGAGCAGTAGGTTAGGCGTATTTTCGGAACTTCGTAACAATTGGTGATTTCTTCTTAATTGGATATAGTTTCGAAAATCGAAGTAGGAGTGAGCGTTACATTGGTTTGATTTGGGAAGATAACAGGTAACTTGCACTCGTCTCGAAAGAGGATATAAAGACCTTTCTGCAAATCTAAGAGTTGAACACGTGAACGATCTTGGCGACTTTGACAGGTATGTGTTAGATGTTCTATTCTCGTCATTTATAGTGGAATCAATTCAGGTCGTAATTATATTTCTATATCCAGAACATCGCTGTGTGCTTGAAGAATTATTTGGTGGAGGCACGACAAGATTTGGTTTCGAAGCAAACGTGTGCAGGGGCCCTATTCCGAGGTCGACATTGCGAACGATTATCATTCGTTTTCGTAATCATTACGAACGTTCACTCGTTTTGCAATTCTCAACTGACAGATGATATGATTTGGTGAGACGAGCGCTCGAAATTCTAAACGAGTGGTATATAGCACTCGTTTTCGGAAGAAATTCCACTCGCATTCAGTTATCAGTTGATTTGTTGATTATTATGCAAGCCTCTACACATCTTGTAACCTCAAATCTGTTGTTGGTAAATAAGTTTGTATTTTTACGGTGTAATTAACGAATCTGTTCAGTAAAAATAATTAAATTGTCAGAATATTATCATATTGCAAATTGTCGATGTTTTAAATAAACCAGAAATATCGAATAGATTTGTTAGATTCCCACAAACATTGGCGGAATTGAATAGTAGGTAAAGGCAAAGGTAGGTATTGATATTTTAGAATATTGCAAAATTATTTAAGTTTATTAATATTTTTATATTCAATGAAAATTCGACTTCCCTGGGGTAATAGGTTGCATAGGTTGCACACAATGCAATATTTCCACCTAAAATTGAAGATTCAAATTACCCAAAACACACTTATGTTAATCGAAAAGGATGTACCTGGTAGGTTGCTGTAGTTATGCATTGAACGAAACGATGGCGAAATAGATGACAATGAAAACGAAGTGGACATGGGTAAAATCATCCAACATTTTCGTTATTTAATTAATCAATTAGTTCATTCCAGAAATGTAATCGGAAGGTAGAGGAATTGATGAAGAAGTGGCTGGGGGGCAACAAAATCCAGAGCTGATTTCAGAAAGAATTCAGAGGAATACAATTATACGTTTAGCTTTTCGTTGAATTGTAAAAGATACACTATGAATAAATAGATATAGATTTCTCTTCCAAAAAAATGTATTTAATTCTAAAAAATAAATCACAACCATAAACAAAACATCATTCAAAAATGCCTTAGTAGAATACAACTTAAAAAAAAAAGTATTCAAAATGAAGTTCTGAATAATCTCACAACATCTTACAACAAAAAAAATATTTCACTGTGTCTACGTAGAATAAAGGGATCAGAAATAAAAGTATTCAATAACCAATACTAGAGAATATATCACAGTAAACAAAAAATAATGTCTATATAACAAATATCCAGTTTGGAATAGAAAAATTAACGAAAAATAGCTGTAGCTTCAGTGAAATAATTAATCATTATTAATTACAATTGTTTATTTGGCAAGTGTTGCAGAACTTCCATAAATTTTTGTGACCGTATCACTTATACACTCTAAGGACGCATACATTATAATTTTTCCCCCAAAAATTGGTAAAATAAATCCAATATTTTCATTATTTAACTAATCAGTTAATTCATTGGAATGTGAAGGAATTGATCTGGAAATGGCTAGTAGGCAACAAAAACCAGAGCTGATTTCATGAAGAATTCAGAGGAATATAATTATATGTTTAGCTTTTCGTATAATTGTAAAAGACACGCTATAAATAAATAGATATTGAATTCAATTTGAAAAAAATTTATTTCATTCTAAAAAAATATATCACAACAATAAACCGAAAATGATTCGACAATTTGAGTGGAATAAAACTTTCAGAAAAAAAAAGTATTCGATATACAATCTCTCTAGATTTTGTTCTTGACCCAAGACCTGTCTGAAGAGGTGAAATAACCCTTAATCCTTGTAAAATCTTTCAATATTATATTGCAAAACTTTCTCCAAGTTTTCCATTCTTTTTTTGGTCCAGGAATACTATTTAACATTGTACTCAGTTCCTCTTTCATAGGCATTCCGAAGAAAATTCTGTAGTAAATTTCCCGCTTAATAACTGAGACTTTTAGGAAATTTATAATTACTTTTCTCTTATCGAAGCAAACAGAAAAAACCAAATAAGTCACTCAAGTTCAACAAACAATTTAATATCGTTTTGATTTATGAAGAAGCGCGCCAATAACATATACATAACACATTCAAATCTCAAATGTTACTATGTTGCCAAGTCTTCAGACGACACGAATTCGTTTCAGTCATCGGTCATTGCGAAGGGCACATGAGAATAGCAATATAAACTATCGTTCGCAATTACCACCGTTCGTTTTCGTCACGAGTGGTCGAAAACGAGTGAAGTTCAGAATAGAGCCCCAGGACAACCCCGAACATCAGGGTATGTACGAATTCTATAACTGTTGCATAACAACGAATAATTGGTCTGATTAATGCATATTATGATAACCGAAATTATTATGTATTGCGAAAATTCATTTATTTCTTATCCGAGAGAAGTCACTGATGATTTCTTTTCTGTCATCAGGGTTTTTGTAACATCAGGAGTTTTTATGGCAGCACGGATTTTTGTGGCAGTCCGAAGTTTATGGTGGCAGGAGTTTTTGAGGCCAGCACGATTTTTTTTATCAGGAAGAGTGTAACTGAGACATTCGGATATATACAAGGTGGTCCATAAGTAGCGCTGTGAGACAGCCAGCGCAGTGTTACCGATCCCGAGTATATACAAGGTGGTCAGGAAGCAGCGCTGGGGGACATTCAGTCAAAAGTCGCAGACGGCGAGTATAGAGGGAAGGAGAACGGTATTGCGAGACCATCGAGGCAATAATACGTTCAGGCACAAGGAATAGCACGCAAGTTATAGAAAACATATCCCGAATCATCTTATACCTACTATATATATAACTTGAACATATATTGTTATCAATTATCTAGGTTATTGTTATTGGAAAGCGGAAATTGGGGCAAGATTTGTAGTAATCGTATATGATCATAGAGGAGAAACGTGAATGCGCCTGAGCTCAAGCGACGCGTATTTGAATCCAAGAATAATATCTACGTACAATTTCCGCCACCCTTATTCAGGGTTTCATAATAGTTAAATTTTGCTGGATCTAAAGACCTGGGTTGTATGCTATTAGAATAAACTGTTTGTTATTAGCGTGAATATTCTTTTGGTGAATTTAGGAATTAGTACATTACGCAGGGGTATCTGGGAGACTTAAATTTACCTGACGCCCATTTACTAGGTTCCCTTTTTAGGAATCCACTCCCATCTCCACTGGAGCTAGACCGCGGATCCCTGAGTTCTAGTAGCTCCGATCTTAACCACTGCGACTTGGGAACAGTCGTATGTCGTTATAGCATCTTCAATATCATGCGTCGTATCTTCCTCCACATATCTATTGCAATCCTGTGTATATTGCCAATTCATCGTCGTCCCTCCCTTCATAACCAAGTCATGCCCCTATATCAAACATGCTGATCGTTCTCAATACAGCATCTCAAGCATCAGCCAGATGATAAAGTTTCAAAATCACACCTTCTCATTTGATATCCACTGACCAGGCCTGTTTTTCATATATTTAAATCTCAACAAGTTCCTCATCACAATAAGATTTTTTCTTAATATCCCGACAATTGTGAGCATGAAAAACTAATACTCCTATCGATTTTACAGTAACCAACGACTTTATAGCTTAATCCTCCATGCTGACCATTTTTGTAAAGCTGAAATGAAAACGTCTTTATTTCAACTTTTAAAGATTCATGAAGGTATTCGTCGTAAGCAAAAGATACCTGAAAAAGGGCTCGATTGAAGTTCCTTCTCTTTATCGTTTGTAGTAACAATTGAGCATCTATCCCACCATGTGAATAAAATGTTTAAAAGGACGCCAAGCTCTTGATGACTTACATATTCATGATATATGTGTTAACCAATTTTACAATGAAAAAATAAATGAGAGTTACACCCCACTTTGTTTACACGATTCCTGAATATTGAAAGAGAAACCGGACCACTCAACATGCAATAAATATGACATAAATTGTTTCCACCTAATATCCAATACAAGAGATCCCAACAATGGTTAGAAAAAACCACATGCCCGGGTTTCATAAAGGTATGCGGTCAAGTTAGCACCCCATCATTCACTAGGTCAGATAAATATGCCTTTGTACCCATGCCGGCGTTGAATTGGGATATTTGAAGAAGATGCTTATACCTGACTGTCTTCGAATTCGCACTCATTTCTATAATTAACATTTCTTCTGGTTATTGCCGAATAAATATACCAAAAATAATTTGACTACAATACAGTATGTGAAAAAATAAGATTTATTTTTGAAAAATACAATACGTCAAATCCGTCCCAATGTGAATAAAATCAAAAATTATAGTCCTTGTGAATCGAAGATTTTTATTTTATCATAACGAGATAATCCACTAATACGTTTGTGCTTTTTTGCGTAAATATGATTCATTTTCATCCAAATATTGTGAATATTTAGTGAAGCGATGACAATACAATCAGTACAAATGAACAATCTTTCATGTAATCTTTCCAGAGAGTAAGAATACAAAATTTCACATTTAGCATATTTTGTCTCAGTGCCAAGCAAATATTCAAATTTTTGAACTAAAATCTATATTCCGAAATGTTGAGTACCCAAAGTTTTTTTTTTCGAAAACAATTGTGCTTACGTTGAAATGCCTGAAAATATGTCTCATATGCTCTGTTAAAGTATCCATAATACATCGAAAATGGTATTTATTCATACAACCACCCAATACATTTGTTGTTATGTTAGCTCGCTGCCAAATCAAAAGTATACAACCTCCAATGCATTTAGGATAGCTTGATACGCTTGTCACAAGTAGTTCTCGTTGTAATTGATTGCAAATTCAAATGTCCTCAAGCATTGAAAAGGAAAACTGGTTGGCTTTTCTCGATATCCTCAAGCATGGTACCTAGCAACTTGCAATCTGATCAATGAATTGAATTTTTCAACCGATAATTTCATGAACAAGTCATTAAAAAGCATCATTATAATATATTTAGTGATATGATAGCTGAAATAGTGGAGGGGGTCATAAAAACAATGAAAGAGGTGCTTTACAAAAAATTTAGTGGAACATATCGATTGATCCTTCAAGATGTAGTTAAATGAGTATAATAATAAAAAACAATGAACTATTGGCATGAAACCTCGTGACGTTAATACAATGAACGACATATATAAATTCGCCTTCAGTCACATGACCTTATAAATTTCAGAAGAATTGTACGTAAATTTAGACACGTTTTCACAAAAGGGTATCAATGGACTACTGAACTAATTAAAATCACAAAAGTCCAACTTACCTACCCAGCGAGTTACCTACTTTACCGGTAGGCCAATAAGTGGTGCTTTCTATCAAGAAGAATTGGAAAAAACAAAGCAGAATGATGTTTATTTGGTTGAAAAAGTATTGCGTGGAGACAAGCGTGCGATTGCTGGGAAGAACAGTAATAATTTTCCAATCATCTAGAGATGATGAGAAATCTACATATATTCATGTGAAAAGAACCATTTTTGCTAAAATCGAGCTTAAAAATCCTCATAGGAATTTACACATAAAAATCACCGAAATTGAGTCTGAACCCGTGCAGTCTCCTTTGGGAAAAGCTTATTCGTTAATAACTGTTGCCCTTGAATATAAAGAATTTGAATAAAAACTTTCGGCTATTTCACTCCGGTTCATTAGGATGTTTCAAATCCGTACACCTAGCTTGCTGACAAACACGCTTTCCATTGATTTTACTCGTTATGACAACAAATTTTCAAAACCACACAATCATCCCCCCAAAGTTATATTTCTCGACCGCGTAAACCAAAAGATTCACAAATAATCCAAGTATTCCCTTTCAAATAAACGATAAATGCCTACCCAATAATAATCCGAAAAAAAAAGGATCTAGTACCTGCGACTCATACCAACAGCATCAAACTTCATATGACAATTTCATTTTACTATTAGAATAACCTGAAAGTCCCTGAGAGCGATACGAGTCCCAATTAACAATCCAATTCCAATACAGGAGAATGGACAATGCGCTCAAAAGTTCCTGACTTCACGTTATTGCTTCACAATGGGTCTGCTGAAAATCACGAGATAAATTGTTTTACAAAACACTAGAATCCCTTATATTTCTCGTCTGCGTAAACCGGAAGATTCACAGATAATCCATGGTATTCCCTTTCATATAAACGATAAATGCCCCCAATAATAATTCGAAAAAAGGATCTAGTACCTCATGCATCAAACTTCATATGACAATTTCATTTTACTATTAGGATAACCTGAAAGTCCCTGGAGCGATACGAGTCCCAATTAACAATCCAATTCCAATACAGGAGAATGGACAATGCGCGCAAAAGCTCCTGACTTCACGTTATTGCTTCACAATGGGTCTGCTGAAAATCACGAGATAAATTGTTTTACAAAACACTAGAATCCCTTATATTTCTCGTCTGCGTAAACCAAAAGATTCACAAATAATCCATGGTATTCCCTTTCATATAAACGATAAATGCCCTCAATAATAATTCGAAAAAAGGATCTAGTACCTCATGCATCAAACTTCATATGACTGATAGAATAATTCCAATTGCCTCATATTAATTACCTGAAAAAGGTCCCCTGAGACGCACAATGCAAAGGGTCATATACCTGCGTTTGATGTGGGACCAAAAAGGTACCTCTTAAGGTTAGTGGCTGTGGCTGATCGGTTAACACACCGGTCTCATAGTAAAATATTCCGGGTTCGAATCCCGTCGTCTCCGAGAACTTTTTCATAAAATTCTACGTCCCAAAAGCTTCCGAAAAATTCCGTCCACCAAGATGGCGCTGTGATAGTTTCAACTGTCATGGCGTCAATCATCATTCTAACCGCGAAAACAAATAAGTGGGGTTATGGCCACATTTGAGCCAGAACCCCCCCTAGCACTTACTACTATCCCATGATCAACAGTATCGAACGCTCTTGAAAAATCAGTGTATATCACATCGACCTGACCACCATCATCCAGAGACTCCGTAATAAATTGTGATAAAGTAGCCAAGTTGGTGGTTGTCGACCTACCCCGCACAAAGCCATGCTGACCTGTGGACAAGTGGGGGCGAGCACCGTGAGATATACTTCTATACAGTACTTCTTCATAGACTTTTGCGAAATTTGAGAATATAGAGATGGGTCTATAGTTTTTGATTTCAGACTTATTACCTTTCTTGAAGACATGGACAACCCGAGCTCTTTTCCACTAACTTGGAAATGTAGAGGTCTGTAAACTTCTCACTATTATGAGATGAATAGGCTTTGCAAGAGCGGAACTGTACTCTCTAACAAAATAGGCATGGAGTTGGTCATCTCCAGCTGTGATCTTATCAGGAAATTTTTCCATGCTAGATCTAATCTCCTCTACGGTGATCATAGGCACGACATAGGGTGAGGATTGAACGAAGCTTAGTAGATTATCATCAGATAAAGATACATTAGTCATTTTTCCTCGAACTTAACCACGCAAACCAGGTTAACTTTCCTATGACGTCACGGTATACTTCGGTTTACTTTTGAATGTTGACAGATGTTCGTTAAAGTGTTTGAAATATTTGAATATCGCGCTTATTATCTTCTTAGATATTTCCCAATTTGTTTTCTAGTTCTTGAACATACAGTGAGAATAGATGTGACAAATTTATTGGTTCTAGAATGCATGGAGGATATTCAGATTGTACCGCAATCTTCTTTAGCGGCCATCAATTCAAGGCGAATAAATTTTTTTAACATCTCGATTGCAAATTCTGGTAGATGATGAACATTTCAGAATGCCCATTGTAGATGATGATTGATGTATACCATGAAAAGAGTAGTGGATATTGTAGTTGCTTATTGTTCAATTTTTGTTTGGACAATAATGATGTGACTGAAGAACAATCCCAAGAACCAAGCACTTTTGATGATTTCCAACATGCGGAATATGTACCTAGATGTTAATGGAGCAACAAAAAGATAAATTATGAATTGAAATAAACTCATTTATGTTTTCGGTGTTTTTTATTGTTACATATAATAACAAACAACGCAAAGTTATATTCTATGAAATGCACAACAAATTATAAATTTAAATAAACTCCATATAAAAACGATGTGGTATTTAAAATACCTCCGTGATGAGAGGTCAGTCAGAACCATAGACAAGAGATATATATAGATGGGCCACTCTCGCCTTATTTTGGTTCGTGGAACACTAGCGGTACGTCGCGGGCACCTCAAGAAATACATCCGAGCGGGAAATTCAAATGTACCTCGCATTATAATATCCTATATTCTATTTTAACATATTGTTCCAAAACACTGCCAAACACCAAATAGACGAATATTCGTCTAACACCTGGCTTTTGACAATGTTTTTGGAACAATGGTTTTAGTTCTAATGGAAAGGAAATAAATGAAATCCCAAAACTCTTTAATAAAAGTATTTATTCAGATTCATGAATTGAAGTTGTTCATTTGATGTGAACTAATTATTAGAAGAATTATTAAATAATATATATAAAAATTAAAAATACATCTCGAATCATTTAGAAGAAAAGAGAAAATTAAATGTGAAATATAATATAAAAAATGGATAGCAGTAAGTATATTATGTACAAAGCAATGTGGAAGATATTCTCTTCATGAAATCTTCTCTAATCTATAGCTTTGAATATGAAAGAGCTATCAAATAAATGATTGCAAAATTTTTAGTATGCATTTACAAGGACAAAATCAAATGTGAAATAAAGTATAAACAAGAGCGCCAAAAATGGATATCATTACGCAAGTACAACGAAATGTGGAAATATATTATACATTAAAATAATCCATTATCTTTGAATATAAAGGAGCTAATGAATTATCACAATATTTCCAATATACATTTAGAAGGACAAAACCAAATGTGAATTATAATATGAAAAATGGATATCATTATACACAAAGTAATGTGGAAAACATTTCGTACATGAAAATGCAGTCACAAATTTATACATTTCCATAGCCTCTGGGAAAAAATCAAAAATGAAATATAGTAGATATAGATATTGAATCAATTCTAATATTATGTATTGAATCCATAATATTAGAATTGATACCTGTACTGAAATTTACTGAATGCAATAATTTTGACAAAGTTTTGCTGGATGGAACCGCAAAAATGTTGCTGAGTAGTTTGTATCCCTTAGGGCTATTTTTAAATGATGTCAAAAAAAGAATTTTCTCATCTAAAGTACAGCACCTTCCTCTGGGTTTCAGGTTTTCACACCTTATTTGAGACAAGAGAAAATTAAAGGTTGGTGTGTTCATCGAGTGGCTGAGCGGTTCATGAGAATGGCAAGCATTCTGTAGCTCTTTCACTACAAATTTCAGGCCTTTATTCTTTTCAGCAATCCTTCCCACTTTACGTGCAGATCAGTGGCAATTTTGTAGTATTCCCTAGCGTCTGGCGATACCTTAGAGAACCGTGTCCTTCTGGTTTTTCCTGAAGAGAAAATTATAACAATTCAATTTTATATAATCAAAAATCATTTAAGATTAGTAAATAAAATAAGTTATTTGGGGTAGCAGGAATTACAGGTTCAACTTCAGACTCATATTCTACCTCAAGCACATCTTGGACATCTAGGAATAGATATTCAAATAAGAAAAATCATCAAGCATTTTATATCATGCATAATATTAACATATCACATTGAAATTTATAACTTTGGTAATTGTTTAGAACTAAAAGAACCGTAGTGGAGAAGTGAAAAAAATTGTACTTACCAAGTTTGGGCCCCAGATTACGAAAATGATAGCGAGAAGTCTGCAATTCCTTTAGTTTTTTCAAAAAAAAATTCCAAAGTTTCATTCAGGTAGGTGAGGTTATTCATAATTCTAGCCAGTTTTCCTCTATTTTCTCAATCAATAATTGTTGGAAATGATTTTATTATCAATTTCTGAGCGTTTCCTGCAAAATAAAGCCTTCATTTCGTCGAAATCGACGATTTTATACATTGTTTATTTTCGTTACGGCAGCCATTTTAATTCAACTTACGGTAGGCAACCTTCGCGACTGGTGCAACGTTGCCAATGTCTCATACTTGTAGTTAAATTTACGTTGATTAGTTCGAATATTGTTTCGAGATAATGACGTATTAAGGGTATCATCATTTCGCGCCCCTTTTTTGGAGAAACACATGGCAAGAATGAATTTGCTATATAAACTCTAGCTTACACTTGCCATACTTCATTTTCATTTCATTTAGAACAGTGTTTAGAACAGGTGAGTTGTTTTAATATTAAATTAAAATGGTGTGCACGGGGTGTCTTCTCTCTCATACAGATTTTATTTATGTGTTGAGAGATGAAGATCGTTTGAAAGATTTTTTGAAAGAGCATGGTGTGATTGATTGTATGAATGAAATGAATTGCCCAAAATGCAACACACCTTGCACATATTATCCTGCATTTTCCAAATTTATGTGCAATAATACTATCGCCGTTCCGAATCGACGGAAACGGCAGAAATGTGGCTTCGTTAAATACATAAAAAATAATTCATTTTTTTCTGGCACTCCAAAGTCAATTGCGGAAATATGTAGGTTTGTTGCATATTGGCTTATTGAGACAAAGCAGGAAGATTTAGCATCAGAAATGGATTGGTCATCTACCACAGTTGTAGATTGGACCATGTTTTGTCGAGAAGTATGTTTAGTATATTTCTCACAAAATAATGAACGTTTAGGGGGGCCGGGCAAAATTGTTGAAATTGACGAAGCAAAATTTGGCAAAAGAAAGTATAATAGAGGCCGGATAATTGACGGGCAATGGATTTTTGGAGGGATCGAGAGGGACTCCAATAAAGTATTCATGGTTCCGGTTGCAAACCGGAGTCGGGAAACTTTATTGGAGTTGATCAGGGAATGGATCTTACCTGGTACGACCATTCACTCTGACTGCTGGAGAGCCTATGACTGTCTAAGTCATGAAGGCTACCAGCACCTCACCGTTAACCACTCCATAAATTTCGTTGACCCTGACACCGGGGCTCACACCCAGAATGTGGAGCGTTTTTGGAGAGAAATCCGGGATCACATCCCGAGATACGGTAGAAGATCAGAAAATTTTCCCTTTTATTTGGCCGAGTTTAAATTCAAAAAAAAAAATTCAAAAGAAAGGAACGATTCCACGAATTTTTCAAGTACATAGCGTTTGCGTATCCTATGAACGCTTCAACTTCTGGTGATGGTTGAGCCGTCAGTTTTCGCGACCTTTATTTTATTCGCGTTAGTTTATTCATTGTGATATATTCGATATTTCTTTCTGATTCTTCCTCTTGTACTGCTTTTTCGTCAATTTTTTTGATAAAATATTTTATTTTACCCTTTCTTTAAAGAATTTCTGTTAAGTTTTATATGAATTTATTTTTTATATTATATGTATACAAAGTGTCTATTAAGTTTAGAATTTCTGTTATGTTTGGTTTTGGTTCAACAACATCATCCCTATTTTCCATATTATCCCAATTGCCTTTCTGTCCTTTGACTCCCCAAAAATCCCTTCCTGGCAAAGTCAGCCCATACCTCCCCGTGGTCTTTGCTGGATTACTCTTCCAGTATGTAATTATTTGACATTTAAAAATGAACATGTTTTTATATAATATGCAGTTTCACCAATTCCGAAATATTTTGCTTAACTTATACCTTCTTGCTGATATTTCTTCTATCACTCTATAATTCATTTATACTAATATTGGAAAAGTAAACGAAAATGGGTTCTCCCAATCCCATCCACTAACTATTTGTAAGTTACTGGCCATTCGATTTGAGACATTGGCAACGTTGCACCAGTCGCGACGGTTGCCTACCGTAAGTTGAATTAAAATGGCTGTCGTAGCGAAAATAAACAATGTATAAAATCGTCGATTTCGACGAAATGAAGGCTTTATTTTGCAGGAAACGCTCAGAAATTGATAATAAAATCATTTCCAACGATTATTGATTGAGAAAATAGAGGAAAACTGGCTAGAATTATGAATAACCTCACCTACCTGAATGAAACTTTGGAATTTTTTTTTGAAAAAACTAAAGGAATTGCAGACTTCTCGCTATCATTTTCGTAATCTGGGGCCCAAACTTGGTAAGTACAATTTTTTTCACTTCTCCAGTACAGTTCTTCTAGTTCTAAACAATTACCATTTTCTGGCCCTTTGGTAACTATCTTTTTGATGAAACACATTCAAAGTGTCTTGTAAGTCGTTTGAAACAGTTTTTATGCAGTACGCAATAAAGTATTAAAAATACATAAAAACGAACTTACCTCATCATCTTTAGGAAGCCTGTGCAACCTACTCCTGTTCAAACAGTCTTTCCTGTCTTTCACTATACAGCTAACCATCTTTAAAAACAAAACCAAAACTACGCAAAACAGAACACTTTATAATTTCAACAACACAGAACACTAATATATAGCAATCTCCAAATTGAAAATGAATTGAAACAAGTCGGCAGCGAACAGCTGTTAAACCATCACGTGACCCACAAAACGCGGAGGAAGAGACATCTACAAAATTTCACGGGAACCACGCGAACTATATTACTCTGCCCAGACTTTAGTGAGATAGTTTCCACCCCATGGTCAGAACCTGATGAAATAGGTCTTTTTCGTTTCCTAGATCTAGAAATTTTATTTATTTTATTCTTTCAAGATCTTCAATAGTTTTTTTTTTGTTCCAGTTGTTTTTCCATAAAATAAGTTTGCTCGTGAATAGCTGCACAAATGTTATTAGTAGTTCCTTGCTGAATAGCATTATTTTTTCATTACATTCTGTAATTTTATTTATAATATCAGTTTTTGTTTGTACCTTCGTCCTTTTTTTCTCAAGACCAGATGAATTTGGTATACATGTTGTTGATGTCTCATATATGGGAGCATCAGTCTCACCTGCATCAACAATTACTGTTGGTTTTGGGGTTCTAGATATGGTAGGTAGGTATCTGAAATGTCTCTCAACTGTACTTTATCTTCTATTTCTGGTGCTCTCCTAATGCGAATACGGCCCTCTTTATCGGCAGAGTCCACTGTCGTGCCAGTATCCTGTTTCATTTTATAAAAATTATATTCAATTAGGTATTCTTCATCTGTAACAGAAAAGTTCTACTTCAGATACGAGAAAATTAGATGAATTAGCCACTTACCTATTTTCGGTAACATATTTTTATCAACAATCTGATATTTTACTTCATTCACGTAAACTTCGTACGAATGTACGAATCCATTGTACCTCTGATTTCTTCATTTTCCTCCCATGATACAAAGAAAACATAACCTCCAAAAAGATAACCCGGCCAAACTACCTCCGTGAGTTGGTTTATGTGGTTGGTTAACTCTTACGTCATAGTTTGGAATACACTTCGAGGAATATTGGGTGGTTAACTTATTTCTAACCTGGTTTGTATGGTTAAGTTCGAGGAAAAATGGCTATTCATTCTTTCCACACCAGAAAACTGCACAGCAAACGAATCAACTATGGCCTTGGGATCTTTATAAGTATTACTTTCATCCTGCATCACTCCAGGAATTCGAGTCACGCCTCTCTTCTGATTTATGCACCGCCAAAATGATGCCGGGTCCGATCCTATCTCATCCTGTGCTCCAATCAAATAATCTTCGTACTCTGGAGAAACTTGGGACTTCACCAATGCTCTCAAACGCTTGAAATCTTCATTGTATTTGCTGTTCCCAGTCAGACGCCACTTAGTACGATAGAAATTCTTCACTCAAATATTTCGTATAGCACCTGCACTGAACCACACCGGATATCTTCTCCTCATCGAACCGGCCCTCTTAACTGGAACATGTTCACCAATGATACAAAAAAGTTTTTCATAAAAGTACTCCAAGGCATAATTAACATCTTTGATTGTTTCCAAAACACTCCAATCATAAGAGCAGATAGAAGAATTCAATTCAGAAAAGTTAGCTTTCCTGATATCAAAAGAGGACGCCCTGGCAACGCTAGGAAAATTCACCTGATGTGAATGCGAAGATTGCCGCAGATCAATGCTCAAAGCAGGGTGATAAGGATCCTCCATAACAAACGGCACCTCACAATGGGACACCGTCACATCGAGAGCACCACCCACCAACACCAGATCCAACAGTAGTTCGTCCTGGTTCAGCACAGTATTAAGCTGCCGCATCCCTATCAAATCGCAGAGGTTTCTGAGCCACGTGGACTTCGAACAAGAAGAAGCACTAAGAAATCCTGGAACGTTGAAATCTCCAACTGCCAGAACAACCCCACCAAGAAGTTCAATCTCCAGAGCAGACGTAAAGGCCTCAAGCTGGGAGAGCGTTGTCAGGAGACAAATAAACAATACAAATTATAAATCTAATGGGTACAGTACAACGACATAAAACAATATCAACTAACGGAACAAGATTTCTTATATATTCAACGTCTATAATCTCATACTTTATATCATCAGAGAACGCAACAAGCACACCACCACCTCTAGATCTGTCAACTACATCGAGCTGTCTATTAGAACGCACAACACCATAACCAGGTGGCACGAGCTCTCCATCAAAAACCGATGCATTCAACCATGTTTCACTTACACAAATAATATCAAATGAGTAATCACAAACTGATTTCACAAATTTTGTCAACTTAGTATTGAGTCCTCTTGCGTTCTGATAGTACACAGAAACACCAGCCATGAAAGTACCATGTTCACCCGCCAAAGACAAAGCAATCCCATCGGGGAAACTCAGTTTTCCGAGATTGAATTCACTATAGTGGGAACTCCATTAATATGCCTTATTCTCAGTTGTGTTTCACCAGAAGCTGAACGATGGTCCAGTTCAGACTTGACGGCCCTGAATACCCCCATTTGTTGAGGTGTCCTATATCTGGGGAAATGGATAAATTAGGAAATTTGGTCTTAACTCTCATAAACTTCCTTAAAATGCGCTGAATCGAATCTAGAGATGGCAAACGTACCCTTATAGGGCGAGAGCGCAATTCTATGGTGTTATCGAATTTACCAAGCCTAATGGGTGTAACGGCCTGCTCAGGAATTTCACACTCCCTTAAAATATTGAGGACTAGATCTGTGTCCTCTAGCAACTAGTCCCTTCTGGTACCACCGATCGCAGTGCTGCCGTGTATGACAAAGTTGTTGGAACGCTGGCAAAGTCGAATTTCGACTAATCTCGAGTAACTAGTGCAACGTGCGCGAAATATGTGGGAACTACCTAAATCCTGGGATTCCCCGACCTATTCTGAACTCTATTTTAACCACCAAAACGCCAAGATATCGATATTCTTTATATTTTCTACCGTGTTCAATTTTAGAATTTTTAATTTATTAAACTAAATCAACTTAAAGTGTAAAATGATATTTCTTATCAATATGAGAGAAGTCTGTATAAAAATCTGTATTCGGAGGCATAGCCTCCTATATCTAACAGGCCAGAAGACTCGTTGACAATGCGACGTTGCCGATTCTACAAGGGAGGGTTATGCTATGCGGAGTGTCAGTTCCTGGCCATTTGTTTATGTTTTGGGCTATCGGTTTTCAAGCGTGTCGGTGTTGAAACGTTCGAGTTCGGTATATGTATTTTCAGTTTGTTCGATTGTTTTAGTGCTTCAAGTGAATATAAAAAGTGTTTGTTTTACCAAATAAATGTTAATTGAGTTGAGTGTTCACGAGTTTCATTTTTGGAATTTGGATATCTAAGGTATAATCAGAATAAGGTTAGTTACACATTTGGAATTCTTCGATTTGCGTTCATCATGACTCGTACTTGTGCAGTTCCTGGTTGTAATAGTAATTATAAATCCACACACGAAAATGTTTCGGTATTTAGATTACCAAAAGATTCTTCAAGACGACGAAAATGGCTCAATGCAATCCATAGGGAAAAAAGTTTCAAAATTAAGAATAATTCTGTAGTATGCATAAGACATTTTGTAGATGCATATATTGTAAAAGAAAATTCTCTACCGACTTCAGATGGATCATTTATTAGTATCCCGAGAAAAATTCCTAAATTAACAGATGACGCATTCCCTTCAATTTTTCCAAATCAACCAAGTTATATGTCTTCTACAATTACTCCCAAAAGAACTGATCAAAAATTAGTAAAATTTAGTTTTTCATCATGATAATATTTTTACCGACTGGGACACACAAAATCAGATTCTTACTTTTTCTCGATTTTGTTCCCATTTCAAAGACAAGGCACTTTTCAACTTTTCTTTTAACGTTGAAGAAAATGATTTCGTTCAGTTTTACAAAATAAATTTCGAAGGTGAGTTTCCGAAAATAACGACCGGGTTTAAGGTATTCGCAGATTTGAGGATTGAAGTGTTCAAAAACCAAAGCAATATAACCATTTCTAAATTTGAGTGGTTATTAGGTGAGAGATACATATGTGATAGGTGGTCGAAGTTCGAAAACTCAATTTCACAATTGAATAGGACCGATATTTTAGATAAAGTATACTTTATCTAAAATATATTGTTCTGAAGAACAGCTTGCATTAGCAGAGGAATCTGAATCTAAATCGGTCCTATTCAATTGTGAAATTGAGTTTTATCGAACTTCGACCACCTATCACATATGTATCTCTCACCTAATCACCACTTAAATTTAGAAATGGTTATATAAATTTTCTCAATTCTTCAAAAATGAGAAAATTTATAATGCCCTCAAAAATTGTATCAATAATCTAGAAAACATTAATACAGACGACGTTGACACTTCTCAAATGATCAAAAAATTAACTTTTTTAAGTCAACAACTCAAATTAGCAGTTTCACCAAGGCCCATTTATTCTACCGACTTGTTTTTGTGGGCATCTTCTATTCATTTCCAATTTTCAGGTTCTTACAGGTTGATTAGAGACTCTCATTTATTAACTCTTCCTCACCCGAAATGTAATATTACAGCGGATATAAAATGTAGTGTAGGAATTAAAGAAAGTCAGATATCATATCTGAGAAAGAAATGTCAAAATTTAGAGCCTCATGAGAGAATAATCAATGTTTTGTTCTGTTGACTTTTTGTTTTTGAGAATTTATTTTAAGTTTAAGATGAACAGTCCGAGTATAATCGATATCAAGGGCTAATATCTTTTTATTATTCTCCTAATTTTGATATTTATGAATGTTTGATTAAGTTTGAATGCCTCAGAAAATCGAATATTCTGATTGTAATCTTTTGGGACTCAATAATACAGCTACCTCCTCGTGGTGAGTTCTGGATTATTTGCGATGAAACATTATGAAACTAATCGCAAATAAACGAAATACTGTGTTGCTTTCCTCCATACAGTTCTTAGAATCTTAGATAATTAGAGCACATCAAAATGAAATAGTAAACTGTGAAATGCCTATAGAATCGGTGCCTTGTCCGTGCTTCGCGACACTCCGACGTAACAACGGCAACGTCTAACCTTCTGGCCTGTTAGATAGAGGAGGCTATGTCGGAGGCAATCTGTATCATACATCGAAAATCTGTATAAATACGGAGAAATCTGTATATCTGGCAACACTGCGCACAACACAACAGTCAAAAGAACGAGCATGTGTAAGTTCCACGGAATTACAACAATGAGTTCACGGTATTAAACAAATTATACTGAAATGATTTCTAAAATATACTGAAAAATTTAATAAGGAAAACCAACATTTAATTTAATTCAGGCTCTGAATATGTTACAAAATGTCTGACCATAATCGCAACTACTCATTCACGTTTGACGCATCACGGGTTGCATAAATACGAAAACCGCGTTACGATTTTTTTACCGTTTCAATACCTATCTATGAGACTGAATAAAAACAAAATTTATCTGATAAACAAATGGGCCCGGCCCGACCTTTCTTCGGATATCAGAGCATTAGTGCCATAGCTTTTCCATGTTAGGAAAGGTTTTAAGTAAATAGTCAACAAGAGTCCCAGAAATACTAAATGAAGAACAAGGAAAAATACATTGATGAATATTCTTTATTTTCTGATTCAACAAGAACTTCTATGCATCTACCACATAAATCATCTTCTTTATCAGACTGCATCCTTCTACATCTTGGACATATATATTTTATACTCTCAGTAACTTCAAACTGATAATCTTTTGTCTGGCTTTCATTTTTCCAAATGTTAACATTTGCACACAATAAAATATTGGATAATTCATAATTCCACTGCTCCGAAGTATTCATTTGCTGAAATCAATTTCGCATTAGTATTCTGATATAACATATGCAGTTGTTTGCGAGTTAGTAATTCCATAAATTTCGCATGTTTGTAACGAGATATAACTCATCAAAAGTATACCATTGTACCAAAGATAATTCATTTGTTTTTAGTAATACGAGTGTAATAAGAGTGCAAAATAGCAGAGTATTTTGGGGTTGAAGTTTTTATGAATCATTGAACCTGGCTTTGCTCACATGGCTTCGATGCGAAGTCTACAAATACGTTTTTATTTATTTATATATAGGTTGATTTAGATTAGTTTATAGGTTGATGATAAGTACGCGAGTAAAACCAGGAGTGTTGATATTGGTTATACTGAAACTCCTAGGTCTTCAGAGGGCACCCCTAATAAGCTCTTAAAAGCTTGCGCAACTTAGGTGAATCGGTTGTGTTCTGTATAGACTTTGTCACTGTATCCATAGGCCTCCTTCACACTAAACGAATTCAAATCAACCAAAATCAATGCGAATCTGATTTGTCGAAAACGCAACCCTTCCGAATGCACAACAGCCGAATCCGGTCCAATCCGCCCTGATTGGAGAGGGCTGGGGATTCGACATGTCAAAATCTTCTTCCGTCCGTCTACAAATTCGACTGATGCAAACAAGAAAATATTTAAAAGGAAAAAGCAACCTACAGTAGTAGATAGCGTCAATGCGCAGTAATTGGCAGAATTGAAGAAATGACCGCTAGACGTAAACCACTCCCAATCTAAAAAAACAACCTATAAACAGCCACTTCTCCTTAGTCAGCAGTTCACTTCCCTCAGATGATAACTACAGCAGTTAAATCACTTTTCGTCTGCTCATGCGCATAACGAAAAATGCCAGAAAGGGACAGCATGAATTTCAAAATTGGCCCAAGGTCCAAGTGGCTGCACACTCACAGAATTGAGTAATATGGTAATTCAAAATTCCACACATCGTTCGCCCACTGATTCAATTGTCACCGTACACACGTCCATATTTAAATTGGTTGCCCTTCTACATATGCTAGCGATCGCAATAATCAGATGAAACACGTGTAGGAATCGAATTAGAAAGTAAACAGATTATGATTCACGTTGAAAATAACTGAAATAATTTGCCCAGTTCTGTAATATTTTTTATGCTCCTGGGGGAATGTTTTCAATGAAATTTTGCAAACAAGAGGTCATTTTTGGTCACCTAAATGCCAAAATTGGACACAATCCGATATTTGATACCTGAATTTCAAGCAAAAAGGTTGAACATTATTTGATTTTTTCCGGTACTTTGCATCTACCGACCGAGTTTCAATTTAATCAGATCAGTAATTTTCGAGTCATTGCAAACACAAAACACAAAATTTTCAACTTTCTGTTTTTTTTTGTAAATTCTTTGCATGCATATAAAGGTTGTGATTCTACAACTCGATGCTAAATTTCAGATAGATCGAGTGAGTGGTACCGGAAATATTCAGAAAAAATGCTTTAACGGAAACTTCGAAACCATTCGTTGAATTTCACCTAATAAAAACCTCAACCGAGATATTTATACCCCGGACCGGATTATTCATCAGTGACTCGAACCCAATCGTTTCAGAATATTTTCGGCCAAAAATTCCAAAAATACAGACATCTAGGCAAAATGAGGACGCTGATCCTGATAAACAACCGCATAAAAATGCCGAATTCCGGCCTCCTTCGATTTATTTCACTTATCCACAATCTACATTGTTTTTTGTGCCGTTACCTTCGACAGAACAATATTGTATTAGTTAAAACTGCATTTATTTTATGAAACCTCAAATGTAACCGAGGGGATAACATGAATAAAATATGTAGGGGGTTGATTTGTTTTGACTCGACTGGTGTGGAGATGTGGAGACCGCGAATCGGATTTGCCTTGATTCGGATTTATTCTGAATCCTTCGGATTCTTTAAATGTGAGGGAGCCTTTCGCTAACTGAGGCACAGTACTGTTGAGGACTACACAAACTGACGCGGCCGCGGTGGTGATCAGAGAGCGGTAGAGACCGCGATCAAAACAAACACATGGATATTCATGTGGGTTCACAAACTGGCACGGCCTGAGACGCGGCCTAAACTCGGTGTTAATTTTAGGTTTGTTCCATCGACACTTTTGGAGCAACCCCTGGAGATGCCCTAGAATTACAGAGAGTCGCCACGGGTTAGCTCCAAGGTTATACCTCGCGAAGTTTTGTTGGAACGAATAGATAGCGAGTGGGCCGAGTGGGCGTCGCCGTTTGTGTGACGTTGGTAACCCAACCTCACTAACCAGTTAAGAAATTTTAATTTTGAGATGGTTTTACCCAATGAATGTTCTATATTCTAAGGTTTTACCTACCTACCTAAGTTGATTACTGTATGATTACTATTCTCTGTTTGTCAGATTTAAGTGTGCAATGGCTGTAAATAGTATACTTTTTGGTAAATGATTCCACATCGGATTTGCTCAGGAATGCATCAATCAACGCTTGTGAATCCATTTCAAATACAACTAAATTGACACACTTACAAAACAAATATGTATCTGCGGATAAATCAAAATTGAAAAGTAGCGAAGTAAGGTTAGTTTGTTTGTTGTGACAAGAAGTTCAAGCAGGTTATACATAAATTGCACGTACGCATGCGCGGGTTTGGTACGCCCTATCGTGCTCTAACCCATCAGAAGGAGAAGCTTGGAGCAAACCTGATAGATGCTTCAGTGAGCTCTCGCAGTTGTTGGAACACGAAGTTGTGTACTCCAAAATCTTGTAGGAACGCGACTTCGAGCTCCAAGTCCTCAATGCGCATGAGTGTGATGCTCCGAGCTGCTCCAGACTGGTTGATGGAACAAACCTTTTGATCGCGTCTCTGGCCGCCGCCTTATCGCAAACGCCACCGCGGCAGTGCCAGTTTGTCCAGTCCAGTCCTTTAAGGACTCCACAAACTGACGCGGCCGCGGTAACGATCAGAGAGCGGTAGAGACCGCGATCAAAACAAACACATGGAAATTCATGTGGATACACAAACTGCCGCGGTCTGGGACGCGCCCTAAACTCAGTGTTAATTTTTATCGCGTTTCTGGCCGCCGACTTATCGCAAACGTCACCGCGGCCGCGGCTGCGCAAGTTTGTGTAGTCCCTTAAGGTGCAATTTCGTTGGGACATCTTGCGTTCGCGACGTTTGGAGGTGACGGCTAGCCGTTACGTCCGAGTGTTTTCCTAGGGACGACGGCGTCTACGTTTCAGTAGTCGTTTCTTAAATGTCGTAAAGAGTATACTGCTATGAAATGAATCCAGGAACAGCACAGTTGTATTGATTTTATTAGAAAATGCGGATATATTTGAGATATTGTCCCTCACACGATAGAAACTCACAAATTATACAAATCTAGGATACAAGAAGGATATCAAGATTATAGTATACTCATTGAAACCCATCTTAATGCCGACGACGAAAAGTTTCGAGGTTTCCTTAGAATAGAGGCCAATCTGATTTCGATTTGAATCTTATTCATGGAGATTTGAAGAAGCAATCCACAAATAGTGTGAAAATATATCCGAAGGAGAAGTTATTAATACAAGTACAAAGGGATTATCGCTTTAAGGTGAAGCTACCCCTAGTAGTCCGTTCATCTCTCATCTGTTATAAATATATTTATTCGCGATTGCGCCCCCTATAAATATTAGTTTCAGGGAACTTTCAGGAGTAGGTTCAGTGTAACAGAAGGGTATTTGTGTAGTTTCGATATTTTATTTACGGAAATTAATACACCAAAGGTTTGAATACTGTTGCTACACTGCTGCTAACACAGTTAAGGTTGGTTTATGCTGGCTGGTAACTTTAAATTAATCCTATATATACATATAATATATATAGACATAGATTTTTAGTGTTATGGCTTATAATCAGACTAAAGACTCCGTTAACTTATTTATTATTATTATTATTAATGAGTAAACGGATTCTTTAGTCTCAGTATAAACAATACTCCTAGAAATCTATGTTTCAATTTTTAAGTTAAGGGTTAAGTTAAAGTTACCAGCCAGCATTAACCAGCCTTTAGCATGTCGTAAATTTTTTTTTGAGACTTTGTGAACGTATGTTTCCAAAGAGTAATCAGCTAGTATCATTTTTCGTTTTGTAAATGTTAGTATCATAATTTTTCTTACGTCCATTTTTATTGATTATTTCAACTATGCAACATCCAAAGCTTTATATCTGGGACATACAAATGAAATAACACGATGTCCATGTCGTCACAACTATTAGATCCATAAACACAACAAAATACTTTAGATTTCAAAATTTGTAGTCATTTTATGATTCATTTCAATACTTTAATATATAAAATAGAAGCAGAAAAACAACATTCAAGCATTAATTTCTCACTAACAACTGTTAATTAATGTACTATCTCAAAGCAAAACAAACTCCGTAACCTACTCCTAAATCTCAATAATCTCGAATGATGATTCTATCATCCCTTTGATCATAAAACTATCGCGGCGTTTGCCGGCATGTTTTCGAGCAGTCGAGAAGTGGCCGCGGACGGCGGGCACCTCGTCTTCAAGACGACCCGCCCCGACGAAATAATTGTCATTGAAAAGCACTGAAGCAGTGCCGAGCCGCGAACGTTGGACGTCGCAACGAAATCCCACCTTTAGGGGCCGGTTTCTCAATTGCGAGTTAACCCGAGGTTGCGGGTAACCCGAGTGTTGCGCATTCATGAATATCGCTAAATACATGCGTCAACTCGCAACCTCGAGTTAACTCGCAATTGAGAAACCGGCCCTAGGTGACCCAACAGGGAATGGCGGTCAGTACCATCTGATTAGAAAATTCCTTTCCCAGCCTAGGATTGAAGTTGGGACCTTTCGGTTCCTAGTACAATGCTCTACAGCTGTATCATATAGAATATATAATTTTTTTCAATAATTACCTGGAATATGTCAAATACTCGGTTTGATAATCCAATATTTAGATCCATTGTATTACATGCAGATCCCAACTGAATATTCAAATTTTTTTTCATATCTAAAATGACAGTCATTATTTCTTTCACATCTTCATTTTTCCAACAATCTTGAACTCCTTTATGAAACGTTGTAAAGTAACTACTCCCTTGTAATACTATAGGAACATTCATGTATATTTCTTCAATCAAATGTGGTAGCATTGGAGCTATAATTAAACCCACAACATCCAAAATTTGCTTAAGTGTAAATTGAGTTGCTTTCCTGGTCATGCTATGTTGAAGATCGCAATATAATCTATCCTTGATTGCTGGATAATAAAGTCCTGATACTTCATTTGTAAGTACATTAATAACTGATTTTCCTATCCGGTGAAAAGCATAGGCCTCTGCATGAGATTTTGACTGAAAACATTTTTGTTAAAGAACTTGCTGATTTTAAATTAACATTCGCATTTTGCATTATAGAATTATGTATACTGACTTGTTGATATAAATCATACAATATATGAAGAATATATTTATCCAGAAATAGTAGATTTGAATATTCTTGTTTTTGGCCCTCATATTTGTCCAGCGCTCCTACTATAAAACGTAAAACGCTCCTTATTTTCTGCACTTCATTGGAGCATGCTTCAAGAACATTATTACTGACGTTAACTTGGGCAGCGTTACTGGCATGACAAGAAACCCACCATCTGCAAAATATATTATGAAAACTCACATGAAAATATCAAATAAATAATGAAGAGTTTTGAGATATACATACTGCCACCCCTAGCAGACACTGAGAAAAGCTAGGCCTTCACTCAAAGATATGAACCTTTACACTTATGGAGGCACTGGGTGCCAAGCTTGAATTTGTTTGATTAATGCATTAGTTGAATATGATCTTCAATTCAATTGCACACACTTGACTATTTCCTGTCAGTTTATATGTAGTTGAATAGAAATTGGAAGTCGAAACTCTGTGGCCTGTTTTAGTTTAGAAGTTGTCGATCCCCAAAGGTTGAAGAATATGTATGCATCAAGTCACAAAATCGATCCCTCAACAATTTGGTTTAGTTCACAAATTATCTCTGAACTTTTCTATACCGCTTCAGAGTATTTCCTCAAAGAGTTCCAATATTTTATTTGGAAATAACAAAATTATAGAACAACATTTACGGTTGTCATAATCGTCTCAGTAGGCGCTGATTGTTGTTATGATTGAATGTAAAATGACCAATGAAATGAGCTCAGCTATCGTAGAATAATGAGGATTGTAGGATATTATTTTGTGTGATGATATAATGCCCTTGGGTGATCCATATGATGATTGAAATATACTTATACTTTGGTAAGTCAATCAAATTGGTTTCAGAATATCTCCAGTAAAAACAAAACGGGAATATTGGCCAAGTTTCAATTGATATAATATAATTTTCATAGTAGATTTGAGGAATAAATATCTCGGATAAGTTAATTTGAAAAAATTGGTTCAAGCCCTGTGGACAGGAGCTTTCTGGCGCTCTTGTTCAAACAGACGAATTATATCTCCGAAAGTATTGGTTTCTCAGAGTTGGGAATTATATCAATGTATTCTTATGATAGAACTGCATCATAAAGGAAGTTCAATTCAAATAATAGTTTATTTATCAAGATTAAATGAGCAATCTGAGAATGAGAACTGCACCATGGAAGAAATCAAATTAAAATAGCTGAAATGAATTTGACTCTCTCTTATAGAACAGGATGACATATACGAGTATGAACACAGATCATATAATAAAGCTCAGATAGAATAATTATAGCATTCTGTGAAAACATAGAAGTACGATTCATTATTGAAATTTCGAAAAATCATATCTCCGAAAGTATTTGCTTGTTGGAGTTGAAAATGATATCAATGGATTTTTATGGTGAAACTGCATCTTAAATAAAAATTGAATTTGAAATTTGTCACTTACAAAAAAATTGTTTTTTCGTTACTCCGAAACCATCTGGCCTATTTTGCCCAATAACGAACTTAACCGAGATATTCATCTCCCTAACCTACTCTGAAAATTTTAACTGCCTAGCTCATTCCGTTCGAGAGATATTGTAGAAATTTTTTTTTTAATTTTCAAGATTTTTTTTTAAACTTTGCGGTAACCTGGTCAATACAAAACTTCACATGCGCATGAAAGTCATGATTCTACAATTTGATGCTAAATTTCAGATAGATCGAGTGATCGGTTTTGGAAATATTCATAAAAAATGTTTTTACTAAAATCGGCTATAACTCCGAAACTGCTTGATGGATTTCGCCCATTAACGAACTCGTCCGAGATATTTACGAGAGAAGAGGAGGAAATTTCCTGAAAAAAGTCTCAGCTCCCGGGTCTAGGACCAATATTTATAATGTTCCGAGAAGGTTGAAAATACTCCCGAAAACGGGTACTCCGGCTTGCGTAAGCCTCGCCCCCTCCGGACCTATCATGAATAAATATTATTTAAACTTATTAAATAGATATGAAAATAAAAAAATTAAAAAATTCAGGCGTCTGCAGGATAGGTCAATGAGCAATAATCCGTGGTCCAAAAATGTTTACCGCAACTTTTCAATTAGTTACCCATTAGTTAATTAACAATTTTTTGTAGCATGAACATTAACATTGCAAGTGTGATAACTGTTAAACTATTAATCTGAGAATTTCTTGCTTTCTTGGAGCTATTTTTCTAAGGTCTTGGAATATATTCCCGTTGTCAAATTTGAAAATTGTTATTTTTCGTTTTTGGCGCTCTAGTTCTTCGGAACTGAGTGCTTATCAATTTGCCCAAATGTCTGTAATTTTCGAATATTTCGATGAAAATGGTCTTAAACGATTTGGTTCGACTCACTGATTAAGAATCCGTGGTTGAAATTCATTCTGTCCGGCCGGCCGTCCGGCCGGTCCGGCCGTAGGCACGATAACTCTCGAACGGAATGAGCTAGAGAGTTGAAATTTTCAGAGTAGGTTTGGGGGATGAATATCTCGGCTAAGTTCGTTACTGGGGAAAATCGGACAGAAGGTTTCGGAGTAATAAAAAAAAAATTTCTTTTTACAAAACAAATTCCAAATTAAATTTTTTTTAATACGCAGTTTTATCATAAGAATCCATTCATATCATTTTTAACTCTAACAAGCTAATACTTTCGAAGATATGATTTTTCAAAATTTCAATGTAAATCGTATTTCACAGGTTGATATAATTATTCTATGTATATTCTATGTATGAATTGCCATAAAGTCAACTTGACAGAAGGGAATATTGTAACTTCAAGAATATTGGGGTTGAAATACTCGTATTTTAGCGATGCAACGGGGACCTCACCCGAAAATGTTTGAAAATATTACGTAAATATTGAAAGCATAATTCCAAAGTTCGAGAGAGGAGAAAATTTTGTGAACGTAGATCAGGAAATTTTTGATCGATTACAAGGTAATTTATTATTTTATACATGTTTTATGGAATACCTACTATTTGTAGGTACTTTAAACCTGTTTTGGGCAATTGTCATACGAAACTTGTTTTTTTGGCGCTCTAGTTCCTCGGAACAGATTGCTTATCAATTTGCCCAAGTATCTGTAATTTTGGAATTTTTGGCTGAAAATGGTCTCAAATGATTTGGTTCGACTCACTGATCAAGAATCCGAGTGCGAAATCGATTCTGTCCGGCCGGCCGACCGGCCGTAGGCACGATAACTCTCGAACGAAAGGAGTTAGCGAATTGCAAGGTGGTTTTGGAGCGTAAATATCTCGGACAAGTTCGTTAATGGGCGTTAACCATCAAGGGGTTTAGGAGTTATGGCCGATTTTAGTGAAAATATTTTTTATGAATATTTCCGAAACCGATCACTCGATCTATCTGAAATTTAGCACCAGACTGTAGAAGACAGTAGAATCATGACCTTTATACGCATGTGAAGTTTTGTATTGACCAGATTACTGCAAAGTGTCAAAAAAAAAAATTGAAAATGTGGTACAGTTCTCATTCTCATGATTGCTCATTTAATCTTCATAAATAAACTATTATTTGAATTGAATTTCCTTTTTGATGCAGTTCTATCATATTAATACATTGATATAATTCCCAACTCTGAGAAACCAATACCAGATATAATTTGTCTGTTTGAACTAGAGCGCCAGAAAGCTCCTGTCCACAGGGCTTGAACCCATTTTTTTATTGACAATTTACTTAAGTGAAAAAATATAAAACACGTGCTCCCGCTTGCGTAAGCCTTGCCCCCTTCGGACCTTTCATGAATAAATATTATTTAAACTTATTAAATATGAAATTTTTTTTAAAATTCAGGCGTCTGCAGGATAAATCAATGAACATTAATCCGTGGTCCAAAAATGTTTATCGCAACTTTTCAATTAGTTACCCATTAGTTAATTAACAATTTTTTGTAGCATGAACATCAACATTGAGAGTGCGATAATTGTTAAACTATTAATTTGAGAATCTTTCTTTCTCGGAGCTATTTTTCAAAGGTCTTGGAATAGATTCCCGTTGTCAAATTTGAAAAATTGTTATTTTTCGTTTTGTTATTAACAATTTACTAAAGAAAAATTATAAAGCTTCAATTATGTTTCAAAAAAAAATTTTAAATTATCTCATCAACAACGCATTGGTTTTCAACAATTTTTCAAACAATAGAAGATAATAATTATTAAAAATCATTTTTGAGTACTTTCTGATTATAAGAAAACGGATCAATAGTAATATCATAAATTGAAGCTATATAATTTTTCACTTAAGTAAATTGTTCATAACAAAACGAAAATCAACAATTTTTAAAATTTTCCAATAGGACTCTGCGTACTTGCAATGTTAAGGTTCGTGCTACAAAAAATTGGTAATTAACTAATGGATAACTAATTGAAAAGTTGCGATAAACATTTTTGGGCCTGGGATTATTGATCATTGATCTATCCTGCAGGCGCCTGAATTTATTCAATTTTTTATTTTCATATTTAATAAGTTTAAATAATATTTATTCATGAAAGGTCCGAAGGGGGCGAGGCTTACGCAAACCGTAGTACCCGTTTTCGGGAGTATTTTCAACCCTCTCGAAAAATTATAAATATTGGTCCTAGTTCCGGGAGTTGGGACTTTTTTTCAGGAAAAATCCTCCTCTTCTCGAATCTTTTTTCAAATTTGAATTGTCTCAGATAGTTTTTGATATATTGGCGAAAAACCAAAGCAGTTAAATGTTTATAACTATTGCAATTTTTGCGAGCGGTCTTAGCATTTTCTCGAAGACTATCTACATGCCATTCCGAATCGAATGACACCTCAATCATAATTTTCGGAGAATACGCAAAAATTTTGACCTAAAAAGCTCTTGTTGACTAGACTATATGTCAGATGTGAAAAATGTAAACTTTTCGAACTTATCATTATTTCACAAATTAATCATCTCTGGGCAAATAAACGCTCGTGATCCGGGCTGTCCACGTCACCGCTCATTGTCCCCTAAAGAAGAAAGTGCCATTCGGGGCAGATACGTAATGGTTGCATAAATGTTACCAATCATCAGCGTCACTTAGCCACTGAATGACAAAACGAAGGAACTCCAGGAAACTCTAACCCTATGGTGGCGAAAGTACCGGACAGAAAATCTTACCAGTGCCACCTAGGAAAATCCTTACGAACTCCAACTCTCTGTGATGCTTGGAAACCTTGAGCGTTGTTCAATAACGTTATTTCTTTTGTCGCAAGAGGGAGTCTGTGACTGCGATGCAGACTGCCTGTATGACACCATTCCGACATGGAAGCGCTCGGTGTAGTATGGTTAGAGAAAACCACAAACCAGTGAACATGAAAGAAGGTGACTGTAGCTAATTGCTAATATTTAAAAGGCACACGGCGTAATATTCGTCCATTTTAACCATCAACAAATATACCCTCGTGATCCGGTATAGCCATGTCATCGCTCATGGTAACGATCACTGAGCGATGATGTCGCTGGCCCGGATCACGAGGGAATATTTGTTGATGGTTAAAATCGAAGAATATATCACCGTGTCATTTAATTATTAGCAATTAGCTAGTCACAATCTTCTATATTAGGTTATGATTCTTCAGATTTGCACAGTGACATCAAATCTCGTCTTCAGATCAGGAGCAGCTCGTGACCGACAAAGTAGGTGATTCACATTCCAAATCATCCCACCCACACATTAAAATGATGTACACTGATAGCTAAATATAACGTTTGTTCCCTTAAATTGATGACAATAAACTAGCACCAAGGTCTTAGAGAATGTTTTATACAAAAACAGAAAATTAAATTCTCCGAATAACTTCAACAATAAGTACAATAACCAAATTGATTTGAGCTGGTGAATATTATAACATCACATTTAGAATTGTTTCATTGATTCACAAACAGCTTGTATTTATAGCTTTAACTAAAGATCAATTATTATTCGGTAGTTCAAACTAGCAAACAGCAGCGAGAGAGCTAGAATCACAATAATTTGCCACTTCACTCTCGTGATACAATAAGGAGTAAACGTCACGTTATCATGACAACCAGTATAAACAAGACTCCTCCAGACAGATCGATCGTGATTCAGATCGTCGGTTCTAAAAATACTTGAAATTATTATCCTGCATAATGCTGAGCATAAAATTTATATTATTATACCGACCCTCCTAGGTCTTCCCAAGAATACCCCTCATAAGCTCTGAAGAGCATTACAGAGTTAGGAGAATCAATGGTATTCTATGTATGCTTTGTTAGTGTGTCCTCACACACCACCGTAAGCACAGCACTCTTTATTTTTAACCCAACAGTGAATGGTAGCGATTACCGTAACTAGAAAATGTCTTTCTTACCCCCTGGATTGAACTCAGGACCTCCGGCCCCTGAGTCAAAAGCTGAAACCACTGAGCTAATCACACTGCATTTATGACTAACAAATGAATAAGACGGCGTTTGGTGCCATTGCGGGAATTAAAAAAAATGTCAATCGACAGGTTTAATCTACCAGTTGAGAGATAAGCACAATGAAGTGTTTGTTTCTGTGTGGATTTGTGTATAGCAGATAGTACGAATTTCATTGATGGAGAAAGAATTGGAGAGTTATTGGAGATCAATCAACAAGAAATTGAAATTCCTACTTGTATACAGTTAGAGATAAGATTAGATTTGGAGGGTACAAAAGACGCATACTGAAGTTAATTAGCGACACGTGAGAAGTTTTCTGGACTCTCAGGCGCCCCAAACCCAATTAGGATATCAGTAATGATCCAAAACAGTTTTCAAAGAGCATACACCATCCGATAGGAGATGGTGAATGCAAAACCTCGGCCCTCTGGCACCTCGAAGTCGAATATGCGGTCTGGGTAAACCGAATATCTATATCAGGAACAGAGCTGAGCCGAAGCATTGTGCTCAGTGCTTGTGAATGTGCTTGAAGCCTTTTTGTGCTCCCGAGCACTTTTGAAATCTTGTCGTAACACGAATAGACGATGACGCGCTGTGGTCGGAGGAGTTAATGAGTACCAGCTTTATTCGATATATGCATTTAAATTTATATCTTATTTACTATGCTAAATTGCTTATGATTACAATCACAATAGAAAATGATGCTATCTGATTTCTGCGGATTATATTTTTGACATTTTGAGAAATTAAAAAAAAAATTGTTTCATGTTGATCAATTCGAATTAAATTATGTATTAATGAAAAAATGCCCCAAAGAGCACTGAATTCACGTCAGTGCTTTTTTATTATTAAGGGGAAAGAAAATAATTGGCCTAAGTTTCATAGTATAATACTATGTTTTTGTCATATTGTAACATATTGTGATTTTTCGTTACTATCAAATTTCCTAAAAATTGCATTATTCATATTCTCATTCAAAGCAAATAATTATTACCAGTCGAAATAGTCGAATTTATTTCGATTCATTCAACTAAGAGCCCATAGAGTCCTTAGAATTTAATTTATTAAATTTCCGTTCGGCGCAATGATACATTATAATTCGAATTATTCTAATTCAAAATCAAATTCCACCCTATGTAGAAAAACAAGCATGTCGCCCGTGACAGCCGATTATATGTAGCCTTAGATTTTTTTTCCACATGTTGACGTGTTTTTGGGCGCATGTTCTAGGGGAACATCGTCCTATCATTTCGTCCAAATGTCTGTAATTTTCGAATTTCGAGCTGAAAATTGGCTAATAGACTAATTCGGACTCCCTGATCACGAATCCGGTGTCAGATTTTTGGGTGCCGTCCGGCCGGCCGGCCGGCAGGCCGGCCGTAGGCACGATAACAGGAGCACCGAAGGTCCTATCGACTTCAAACTTTCAGGGTAGGTTTCTGATCAAAATGCGACGGTTAAGTTCGTTAACGGGCAAAATCGGCCGGACGGTTTAGAAGTTATAGACATTTCAAATTTTGAGGTTATTTCCCTGATATTTCAGGAACTAAAGAAGATGTTGAATCGAAACTTGGTAGTCAGTTCGAGGATATAAACGCGCAACTTTTGGCAAAATTCTGTTATGATCGAAATGTTGGTAATTTTTAAAAAAATATTTCTTTTAGTTTTTTCGAAAAAAAAAATTTTTTTTCGTGAACTATTCATCAGATTGCAACAAAAACTTGTACTAACGTCAATTGTAGTATTTTGCAACATTGTGCAAAATTTTGGCTCTATACGATTTTAATTTCTGGAGATATAAGACAAAATGTGTCAAATTTCCTGGGTCTCTCTCAGTATTTTCATCGATTATTATATAATAATCAATAATATTAAGGTATTCAACATGATACTGCTTTTTTTCTTTACTGGTCAGTACGGGCCACAAGGAAGATGAACATGCGCCCAATAGCTCCTGTCCACAGGGCTTGAACCCATTTTTTAAATACTCGAATCGGACAAGGAAGATGGCATGGATTCATTCCGGGATTTCATTCTTTCCGATATTAATTCCGAATTCATTCTTAGGTCATTCTTTCCGATATTAATTAGAGCATTCATTCTTTCCGACATTCATTCCGATTTCAGCTAAGATTGATTCTTAGATTCAGCTTAGTTTCATTCTCTGATTAATTCCGAAATTCTTTCTTTTAATTCCGCTTCGTTCTGATATTAATTCCGCTAATTGCGAGTTTTCCGACACTTAGTTTATTAATAGTTTTAATAAATACTTTTTTCTGTGACGGGAAAAAAATTTGACATTTCATCTCTGTTGACAGGTAACAAAATATAACTTTTCACGAAATTACTTTTTTCCCCGGGAAAAAAGTGAATACTTTTTTCCCGGATATATATACATATAGATAATGGAAGATATTTGCTACTTGCGCTGCTTCTATCAACTCCGGTGGAGTCAGAGAAAACTCAGAATCAAGCATTTTTAACTTTATGGTATTCAAAATAACTACTAAACAATTACTGAGTTCGCAATTTTTGAATCAAATCACAAAATTAAATTGACAGATATTTGATTACACTGAAGTTTTCCTTAGCAACGCAGGTCTAATAGCTTACTAGTTTAAAAATTCAAATTTCATATCGATAACATTCTGACTTTAATATATTGTAATAATATGTTCTTTCACTATTAAATCGTCGTTTTTCCTGTCACAGAAAAAAATAGTGTATTATACACGGGAAAAATATTAGATTTCAGCTCTCGGTTTTTTGTCTCCCTCCGCTTCGCGTCGGGAGACAACATAACCTCGAGCTGAAATCTAATACTTTTTTCCCTTGTATAATAAATAACTATTTTTGGCGCTCTAGTTCCTCGGTTCTGAGTGCTTATCAATTTGCCCAAATGTCTGTAATTTTCGAATTTTTCGATGAAAATGGTCTTAAACGATTTGGTTCGGCTCACTGATCAAGAATCCGTGGTCGAAATTCATTCTGTCCGGCCGGCCGTAGGCACGATAACTCTCGAACGGAATGAGCTAGACAGTTGAAATTTTCAGAGTAGGTTTGGGAGATAAATATCTCGGCTAAGTTCGTTATTGGGCAAAATCGGACAGATGGTTTCGGAGTAACAGAAAACAAATTTTTTTTTACGTAACAAATTCCAAATCAAATTTGTTTCAATAAGCAGTTTTAAAATAAGAATCCAATTATATCATTTTAACTCTAACAAGCTAACACTTTCGGAGATATGATTTTTCAAAATTTCAATAATAAATCGTATTTGTACGTTTTCACAGAATTATATAATTATTCTATGTATGAATTGTCATAATGTCAACTTATTTTCCTGAGACATGACAGTTTTCTGGCCTGAAAGTTGATATATAATTAGTTTATATATTTTTCCGTAGAATCATTCTTTTTATTTTCTTTCATTTTTGGGTAGTGTAGAGAAATAGACTCAGTTACAGTTTGTTCAAGTGCAAATACTTGGTGAGTGGGATTGAGTATCCGTTTATTCGACAATCTGTGTTCCAATCTGAATTGATTCCGACTGAGAACACAGGTCGATTCCGTATATTCGACCAACCATAATTTATTATTCCCTATTCGCCTGTAACTGCTGTGTATGCGCTCATCTCTCCGATTTGATTTTCCTATTCGCACCGTCTGAACTATTGTTAAATTCTATTCATTTTCTTGCATGAAAAATCAGTAGATTAATCATTTGCTATTTCATTTCGAGTCATTTCCGACTGTCACCTATTAGCGAGTTGCATTTACATTTCTCAGGTACTATTTTGTGTATTATATTTCTGTACAATTGACTCTTACCGATACATTTTAGACTCATTGATATACAGAGTGGACCATATTTCACTGTTGATTCTTGACACCATCTATTATTGAATTGCATTTACCGGAACTACTTTGT